>CM059811.1:20162578-20762578 GCA_030435695.1 Brachymystax lenok tsinlingensis | reverse complement strand
GATAGGTGTACATATTTGTGTATATTCTGTCAAAATAGCCTATTCTACAGAATACTCTATGTCATTATGTATTTGATGACAAGGAATATACACTACATGACCAAAAGTAGGTGAACACCTGCTCGTTGAACATCTCATTCCAAAATCATGGGCATTGATAGGAGTTGGTCCCCATTTGCTGCTATAACAGCATCCACTCTTCTGGGAAGGCTTTCCACTAGATTTTGGAACATTGCTGCGGAGACATGCTTCCATTCAGCCACAAGAACATTAGTGAGGTTGGGCACTGATGTTGGGCGATTAGGCCTGGCTCACAGTCTGCAATCCAATTCATCCCAAAGGTGTTTGATGGGGTTGAGGTCTGGGTTCTGTGCAGGCCAGTCAAGTTCTTCCACACCGATCTTGACAAATTAACCTCGCTTTGTGCACGGGGGCATTATCATGCTGAAACAGAAAATGGTCCTCCCCAAACTGTCGCTACAAAGTTGGAAGCATAGCATTGTCTAGAATGTAATTGTATGCTGTAGCGTTAAGATTTCCATTCACTGGAACTAAGTGGCCTAGCCCGAACCATGAAAAACAGCCCCAGACCATTATTCCTCCTCCACCAAACTTTACAGTTGGCACTATGCATTAGGGCAGATATCATTCTCCTGGCATCCGTCCAAACCGAGATTCGTCCATCGGACTGCCAGATGGTGAAGCATGATTCATCACTCCAGAGAATCACCATTGCAAATAGCAGGCCCTGGTTTTCCGTATTTACTTAAAGTAGCAGCCTAAGATTGCAGAAATGATAAACTAACCTGAACATGCATTTAATCCTGTTGAAGGTGAAACAAATATCAGGTAAAAAAAAATCACATTGTGCTTCATCACAAAGACAATTGTACAATACTTAATAATCATAATCATAATTTGACTGGTGTTTTAGACAGGTGATTGTATAGTATCTTTGGTTCCTGTTTACCAGATTTCTCACATAATATCAACATCTTAGGCAGGGACAAGTGCTATGGGATCACAGGTAAACATTACTGTACACACAAGTAATGTCAAAACGCTGGTCGGGGCCTTGTTGGTTCATCAACAACCATTTCACATTGCATTGGCCTCGTTCCAACACTTAGGAAATGTATCCTGTCTTCCTCATTTCCTTGAAGGTAATCACTGATCTGGCGAGGACTATGCAAAGAAATCTCACATTTTCTCAATCCTATTCAATCATATTAGATCATTTCAGGGAAGAAGAAGGAAAGGTGCATTTTCAACTATTGTAGCGGGGCCTTTGAGTTGGTTCTTTATTCCTGCACGTGTTCCAGGTTGACCTCAGTATTGCAGAGGGTTGGTGTCCCCCTGGCCTAGCTGTTCCAGTTGTTCCCCTCAGAGCTCATGCAGTGGTACCCCATGTCTGCCGACATGTCAAAACACCCCTGGTTAAAGTAGAAATCCAGAGATGGTTTATTCCAGTCCAGTCCAGCACAGCTGGGTGCAGCTGGCTGCCAGGCCCAACTACAGTACAGAGGTAGGGGTGTGTGTGTGTGTGTGTGTGCGTGCGAAGGAAAAGAGGAGATTGGATTTTTATTTGGATTTAATGTAATGGACGTACACAAAAAAGTTAATTGGTGAAGTGAAAAAAAAAGAAACTTGTATCAAAAAAGTATTAAACAAAAATGGAAAAGTGGTCCGTGCATACGTATTCACCCCCTTTGCCAAGAAGCCCCTAAATAAGATCTGGTGCAACCAATTACCTTCAGGAGTCACATAATTAGTTAAATAAAGTCCACCTGTGTGCAATTTAAGTGTCAGATGATCTCTCAAATGATCTCAGTATATATACACACCTGTTCTGAAAGGCCCCAGACTCTGCAACACCACCAAACAAGAGGCACCATGAAGACCAAGGAGCTCTTGGTCAAACAGGCCAGGGACAAAGTTGTGGAGAAGTATCAAATCAAATTTTATTTGTCACATACACATGGTTAGCAGATATTAATGCGAGTGTAGCGAAATGCTAGTACTTGCAGTTCCGACAATGCAGTAGTATCTAACAAGTAATCTAACAATTTCAGAACAACTACCTTATACATACAAGTGTAAAGGAATGAATAAGAATATGTACATATAAATATATGGATGAGCGATGGCCGAACGGCATAGGCAAGATGCAGTAGATGGTATAGAGTACAGTATATACATATAAGAGGAGTAATGTAGGATATAAAGACATTATATAAAGTTTCATTGTTTAAAGTGGCTAGTGATACATTTATTACATCCAATTTTTAATTACTAAAGTGGCTAGAGATTTGAGTCAGTATGTTGGCAGCAACCACTCCATGTTAGTGATGGCTGTTTAACAGTCTGATTGTTGCGCCTTCTTCACCACGCTGTCTGTGTGGGTGGACTATTTCAGTTTGTTCGTGATGTGTACGCCAAGGAACTTAACTTTCCACCTTCTCCACTACTGTCCCGTCAATGTGGATAGGGGGGGGGGTTTCCTGAAGTCCACGATCATCTCCTTTGTTTTGTTGACGTTGAGTGAGGTTATTTTCCTGACACCACACTCCGAGGGCCCTCACCTCCTCCCTGTAGGCCGCCTCGTCGTTGTTGGTAATCAAGCCTACCACTGTAGTGTCGTCTGCAAACTTGATGATTGCGTTGGAGGCGTGCTTGGCCACGCAGTCATGGGTGAACAGGGAGTACAGGAGAGGGCTGAGAACGCACCCTTGTGTTGAGGATCAGCGGGGTGGAGATGTTGTTTCCTACCCTCACCACCTGGGGGTGGCCCGTCAGGAAGTCCAGGATCCAGTTGCACAGGGCAGGGTCTCGAGCTTAATGACGAGTTTGGAGAGTACTATGGTGTTAAATGCTGAGCTGTAGTTGATGAAAAGCATTCTTACATAGGTATTCCTCTTGTCCAGATGGGTTAGGGCAGTGTCCAGTGTGATTGCGATTGCGTCGTCTGTGGACCTATTGGGACGGTAAGCAAATTGGAGTGGGTCTAGGGTGTCAGGTAGGATGGAGGTGATATGATCCTTGACTAGTCTCTCAAAGCACTTCATGATGACGGAAGTGAGTGCAACGGGGCGATAGTCATTTAGCTCAGTTACCTTAGCTTTCTTGGGAACAGGAACAATGGTGGCCCTCTTGAAGCATGTGGGAACAGCAGACTGGAATAAGGATTGATTGAATATGTCCATAAACACACCAGCCATCTGGTGTGTTTACCAGGGTTGGGTTATAAAAAAATCTCTAACTTTGAACATCCCATGGAGCACCATTAAATCCATTATTAAAATGGAAAGAATTTGGCATCACAACAAACCTGCCAAGAGAGGGCCGCCCACCAAAACTCATGGACCAGCCAATGAGTGCATTAATCAGAGGCAACACAGAGACCAAAGATAACCCTGAAGGAGCTGCAAAGCTCCACAGCGGAGATTGGAGTATCTGTCCATAGGACTACTCCACAGAGCTAGGCTTTACGGAAGAGTGGGCAAAAAAAAAGACATTGCTTAAAGAAAAAAATAAGCAAACACGCTTGGTGTTCACCAAAAGGCATGTGGGAGACTCCCCAAACATATGGAAGAAGGTACTCTGGTCAGATGAGACTAAAATTGAGCTTTTTGGCCATCAAGGAAAACGCTATTTCTGGCGCAAACCCAACACATCTCATCACCCCGAGAACACCATCCCCACAGTGAAGTATGGTGGTGTCAGCATCATGCTGTGGGGATGTTTTTCATCGGCAGGGACTGGAAGACTGGTCAGAATTGAAGGAATGATGGATGGCGCTAAATAAAGGGAAATTCAGGACAATGACAGCAGGACAATGACCCTAAGCATACTGCTAAAGCAACACTTGAATGGTTTAAGGGGAAACATTTAAATGTCTTGGAAATGGCCCAATCCTCAGTCCAATTGAGATTCTGTAGTATGACTTAAAGATTGTTGTACACCAGCGAAACCCATCCAACTTGAAGGAGCTGGAGCAGTTTTGCCTTGAAGAATGGACAAAAATCCCAGTGGCTAGATGTGCCAAGTTTATAGAGACATGCCCCAAGAGACTTGCAGCTGTAATTGCTGCAAAAGGTGGCTCTACAAAGTATTGACTTTGGGGGGGTGAATAGTTATGCACGCTCAAGTTCTGTTTTTTTGTCTTATTTCTTGTTTGTTTCCTAATAAAAAATATTTTGCATCTTCAAAGTGGTAGGGATGTTGTGTAAATCAAATGATACAAACCCCCCCCAAAATCTATTTTAATTCCAGGTTGTAAGGCAACAAAATAGGGAAAAATGCCAAGTGGGGTGAATACTTTCGCAAGCCACTGTACAACAGTGTCCAAACAACAACAACAATAATGCATGTGTACCACGAGAAAATAACTGTCTTTAGCGGTGTCAATACATCAGCAGAACAGAAACATAGCCAGAGGGTTTACTTTCATGACAAATGCAACACACAGGACAGCATCACTTACCTGAGATACTTTGCTCATGAGTGCCTTCCCAATACCTTTACCTGTGATACGAAAACAGACAGGCCAGCATCCCGGAGTCGCCTCTTCACTGTTGACGTTGAGACTGGTGTTTTGCGGGTACTATTTAATGAAGCTGCCAGGACTTGTAAGGTGTCTGTTTCTCAAATTAGACACTCTAATGTACTTGTCCTCTTGCTCAGTTGTGCCCCGGGGCCTCCCACTCTTTTTTATTCTGGTTAGAGCCAGTTTACGCTGTTCTGTGAAGGGAGTAGTACACAGCGTTGTACGAGATCTCAGAACAAGAATAGACTGACGAGTTTCAGAAGAAAGTCCTTTGTTTCTGGACATTTTGAGCCTGTAATCAAACCCACAAATGCAGATGCTCCAGATACTCAACTAGTCTAAAGAAGGCCCGTTTTATTGCTTCTTTAATCAGAACAACAGTTTTCAGCTGTGCTAACATAATTGTAAAAGGGTTTTCTAATGATCAATTAGCCTTTTAAAATGATCAACTTGGATTCGCTAACACAACGTGCCATTGGAACACAGGAGTGATGGTTGCTGATAATGGGCCTGTGTACGCCTATGTAGATATTCCATACAAAATTATCAGTTTCCCGCTACAATAGTCATTTACAACATTCTCAATGTCTACACTGTATTTCTGATCAATTTCATGTTTTTTTTTACGGACAAAAAAATGTGCTTTTCTTTCAAAAACAAGGACATTTCTAAGTGAACCCAAACTTTTGAACGATAGTGTATATGAAAATAACCTCAAATTAAAAGGTGACATTCTGTACTGTCAGTTCATATAAAACTTTTGATATCAGATCCAAAATGCTGGACTATAGAGCCAAACTAAAAGTTTTACCTTCACTGTTCAAATAAATACGTAGGGGAGTGTATGTGCACAGGCACACGCACGCACACACGCGCACGCGCACACACACACACAGAGAATCCATAAAGACAGAGTAAAGATGTGAAGAGGTGGCTGTTAGGAATATTAACCAGGTGGCCAACAGCAACCAGGCGGCTCCTGCTCTGAATGTGGAAAAAGAGACGTGTCATGGAAGGAAAAGAGAGACTGGCAGTCGTTGAAATGCATAATGTTCTCATTCTGGTGGTCTCATAAAAATATGTTAGGCCTCTTACATAATGAGTGGCCAGAGAGAAAGCAGAGTCAGCACTGACGGTTAAGTAGCAGAAAGAGAGTGAATTAACATATGGAGCCAGCCTGGTAACTATGATGGGGAGGATAGATTGAGAAGATGGTTAGTTGTTCTCTCACCCTCTGATGTTTGGGTACTTGGGTACAACGATACCATGAAATAATGTTTTTTTTGTGTATGCATCCTGCTCCAAAATACACATTAGGCCTAACAAAATGTGGACAGGTGTCTTTTATGCAGGTAACAAGTTGAGATTAGGAGCACTCTCTTTAAGAGTGTGCTCCTAATCTCAGCTCGTTACCTGTATAAAAGACACCTGGGAGCCAGAAATCTTTCTGATTGAGAGTGGCTCAAATACTTATTTCCCTCATTACAATGCAAATCAATTTATAACATTTTTCACATGCGTTTTTCAGGATTTTTTTGTTGTTATTCTGTCTCTCACTGTTCAAATAAACCTACCATTAAAATGATAGACTGATCATTTCTTTGTCAGTGGGCAAACGTACAAAATCAGCAGGGGATCAAATACTTTTTTCCCTCACTGTAGATACTGACATAATATTTATATTCAAATGTCATTCATTGTTTGCCAAATTCCAAGCATGCCCTTGCCTTTATACACTGAGTGTGCAAAACATTAATAAATCCTTCTGAATATTAAGTTGTAGCCAGATATTTCACCGGATGTATAAATGTGAAGCATCCGGTTGACTTTTCCACTCACTACCAAATATGGTGGTGAGTTATTGCACACACACACTTCACAGAGTAGGCATTGCCTAATGAAAATATGCAAATACATGCTAGAACGCATCAATAGGACCTCGCTAGCTTGTGCTTGGCTCTGCCCAACTCCTTGCTTGTTCTGCCCACTATGATTGATTTGCTCCCATTGGAAATTACAGGTAGTGGTCTATCTTGGGTTAGTTATGCAAATCTTTGCCCTCCCCTTTTGCCCTCAGAACAGCCTTAATTCGTTGAGGCATGGACTCTACAAGGTGTCGAAAGCGTTCCACAGGGATGCTGGTCCATGTTGACTCCAATGCTTCATACTTTTGTGTCAAGTTGGCTGGATGTCCTTTGGGTGGTGGACTATTCTTGATACACACAGGTAACTGTTGAGTGTGAAAAACCCAACGGCGTTGCAGTTCTTGACATAAACCGATGTGCCTGGCACCTACTACCATACCTCTTTCAAAGGCACTTAAATAGGTTGTCCTTCCCATTCACCTTCTCAATGGCACATATACACAATCCATGTCTCAATTGTCTCAAGGCTTAAAAATCCTTCTTTAACCTGTCTCTTCCCCTTCATCTACACTGATTGAAGTGGATTTAACAAGTGACATCAATAAGGGATCAAATCTTTCACCTGGATTCACCTGGTCAGTCTGTCATGGAAAGAGTAGGTGTCATAATGTTTTGTACACTCAGTGTATATTATGAGGTCCATGGGTAAACTCACTATGATCATCCTCGCGATGTCTTTGCAATTTTCCAGGGTGGAAGCACGGACAGATAGAAACTGTTTTGAGCCCCACCTGTTTAGCAAACAATATATACAGTATACACTACTGTTCAAAGGGTTGGGGTCACTTAGAAATGTTCTTGTTTTTTTAAAGAAAAGCACCACATTTTTTGTCCATTAATAACATCAAATTGATAAGACATACAGTGTAGACATTGTTAATGCTGTAAATGACTATTGTAGCTGGAAATGGCAGATTTTTTATGGAATAACTACATAGGCGTACAGAGGCCCATTATCAGCAACCATCACTCCTATGTTCCAATGGCACGTTGTGTTAGCTAATCCAAGTTGATCATTTTAAAAGGCTAATTGATCATTAGAAAACCCTTTTGCAATTATGTTAGCACAGCTGATAACTGTTGTGCTGATTAAAGAAGCAATACAACTGGCCTTCTTTAGACTAGTTGAGTATCTGGAGCATCAGCATTTGTGGGTTTGATTACAGGCTCAAAATGGCCAGTAACAAAGGACTTTCTTCTGAAACTATTCTTGTTCTGAGAAATGAAGGCTATTCCATGCGAGAAATTGCCAAGAAACTGAAGATCTCGTACAACACTGTGTACCACTCCCTTCACAGAACAGCGCAAACTGGATCTAACCAGAATAGAAAGAGTCCTCAACTGGCAGCTTCATTAAATAGTACCAGCAAAACACCAGTCTCAACATCAACAGTGAAGAGGCGACTCTCTGATGATGGACTTCTAGGCAGAGTTCCTCTGTCCAGTGTCTGTTCTTTTGCCCATCTAAATATTTTATTTTTATTGGCCAGTCTGAGATATGGCTTTTTCTTTGCAACTCTGCCTAGAAGGCCAGCCTCCCGGAGTCGCCTCTTCACTGTTGACGTTGAGACTGGTGTTTGCGGATACTATTTGTCTCAGGTACTCACACGAACCAACGGACAGTGTAACAATAATCGACAAGACAATGGTGAACCAAGTGCACATTTATACAATTACTAATCAGGGAATAGGGACCAGGTGTGCATAATGACAGTTCCCGGAGGGATCCGTGCCAGCCCCTTGGGTGCTGACATAGAGCTACATTAGAAGTGCCCATCCAAGAAAGCTCAAGGTCGTTGGCCACAGATACATTTATGTCAAATGACGTTATATCTACTGTAGCTTTGATTGGACTGATCATGCCAATATCATACTTTCTAAATCTTCGCTAGCAAGCTAGACAAGCAGTCATCTTCACAAATCAAGTCAACCATGTACTGGCAAATCCTTTTCAATCCTTGTCATATGAAGAGAAAATATAGATAAAACGTATCGGTGCTCATCGGCCATTGGACATAAACATTGCAAAGCAATCACTAGCCTGCTATTCAGTGGAGTGGGTGTGCGGTCCATGTCTGGGTTTTGGGGTCTTTTTTCCAAGCTTAAAAGGAAAAAACATTCACATGCAACACCATGGGCCAGAAAAGGTTGACTACATTGGATATGCTGTCAATCCAGCATGACTTCTACCGCGTCCACAACAACTGGAAACTTGAAAATGGGAAATCTCATACTTCAGTGAGTTCAAGACATCTGGGAACTCTGGGGAAAAAAGCAAGCTCCGGGGGCCTCCCAAGTGGTGCAACGATGTAAGGCAGTGCTGAGGCATCACTACAGCCTAGGGTTTGATCCCAGGCTGTGTCACAGCCAGCCGTTACCGGGAGTCCCATGGGGCGGCGCACAATTGGCTCAGCGTCGTCTGGGTTAGGGGAGGGTTTGGCCGGGGAGCTTTCCTTGGCTCATCGCGCTCTAGAGACTCTGTGGCGGGGCGGGTGCCTGCAAGCTGATTTCAGTCGTCAGTTAAACAGTGTTTCCTCCGACACATTGGTGCGCCTGGCTTCCGGGTAAAGCGAGCAGGTGTTAAGAAAACGCGTGGCTTGGAGAGTCATGTTTCGGAGGACGCATGACTCAACCTTTCGACCTCTCCTGAGCCCGTTGGGGAGTTGCAGAGATTAGACAAGATCATAACTACCAATTGGATATAACAAAATTGGGAAGAAAAAAGGGGGTAAAAAAATCATATATACAGCACCACTCAAGTTTGCACACTCTACGGCATTCTCTCAACCAGCTTCATAAAGAATGCTTTTCCAACAGTCCTGAAGGAGTTCCTGCATATGCTGAGCACTTGTTGGCTGCTTTTCCTTCACTCTGTGGTCCAACTCATCCCAAACCATCTCAATTGGGTTGAGTTCGGGTGATTGTGGAGGCCAGGTCATCTGATGCAGCATTCCATCACTCTCCTTTTTGGTCAAATAGCCCTTACACAGCCTGGAGGTGTGTTGGGTCATTGTCCTGTTGAAAAACAAATTATAGTCCCACTAAGTGCAAACCAGATGGGATGGCGTATTGCTGCAGAGTGGTGTGGTAGCCATGCTGGTTAAGTGTGCCCTGAATTCTAAGTAAATCACTGACAGTGTCACCAGGAAAGCACACCCACACCATCACACCTCCTCCATGCTTCACGGTGGGAACCACACATGCAGAGATCTTCCGTTCACCTACTCTGGGTCTCAGAAAGACACGGTGGCTACCTCTTAATTGAATTGCATTCCAGGTGACAACCTCAAGAAGCTGGTTGAGAGAATGCCAAGAGTGTGCAAAGCTGTCATCAAGGCAAAGGGTGGCTACTTTGAAGAATCTCAAATATAAAATATATTTAGATTTGTTTAACACTTTTTTTTGGTTACTACATGATTCCATATGTGTTATTTTATGGTTTTGAGGTCTTCACTATTATTCTACAACGTAGAAAATAGTAAAAAAAATTAAGAAAAACCCTGAGTAGGTGTGTCCAAACTTTTGATTGGTACTGTATATATCTTTTTTAAAAACGAGGTCCAACTGGGAAAATACTTTTTGGACGATCAGCCAACTCGGAATTCCAAGTCGGGAACTCTGGCCTCTTTCTAGAGCTCCGACCTGAAGATCACTGACGTCATGATTTGACCTTGTTTTTTTCCGAGTTCCCAGGTGTCTTGAAAGTACCATACATCCAGAGAATGTCAGACTTTGATGACAAAATTTGCCCACAAGAAGGACCGCAGCGCCACCTTCCTGTTCAAGTGAGCACGGCACAACAAGGTGAGTCCAAAAATGTTGTGAATGCGGTTGCAAAAATGATGTAATATGCCAGGGAGATATGTATATTGTAGCTAAGAAAGTAATACTATGTGTATGTTGTGTAGTAAGCTGTTAGTAGTCCATGTGCCTCACCCTAACAATTTGGTCCCTTTCCCCCTCATAACTTAGCCTGCTGTTCTTACTTGGTGGTGCACATGTAGCCTATGGACTGTTTTTAGAGAAATGTAATAATCTAATATTGTAAGAGCTTTCATTGTCTGCTTATATGCAGTTATTTAGCCTACGGTTCTGATTGGTGTACAGGGACAATACTGTAAGAACGGCCCATGTTCTGAATTCTGTCGCTGTACATTTAAAAAGTGCTGAACAAATAGTTATATTGACTCTATCCGTCCTAGCTCGCTCATTAAAGTCTTCATCCATTACGGATTGCCTCTTATCCACTCATCGTCCCCTTATGCCATAGTTTGTACATCTCAATAGTCAGTAGAAACAATATTTGTGCAAGTCAACCAAATCAGCAGGTTTTTTTAAAGGCAGTAAATGAGGCTGAATGAACTGTTCCACTGCCAGACAAGGCTCTGCTGATAGCCAGGTGTAGCAGTGGTAAGGAGTCACTCTATTCTGCTGTAAAGAAAGCTCTGCTGTTGGGACACCTACATAAAGCTGTTATCATGCAATTAATGTATTGTTTAGTGTTGTGTTGTGTATTGGCTTTGCTGGCATGCATCTAATTTTTTTTTTTAGTTTGCCCCACCAAGATTTACATGCTAAAATCGCCACTGGGTACAGAACAGAAAGGAGAAACTCTGTTTTAAATCACAACCGTTAAGTCTAGGCTGTTAATATCTTAATAGTGCCTTCCAAGCGGAGGTGGTTACCATTGGAACTCGCTAGGAAGCACACCAAAGGACCCACAAATTAGGTGCAAATAAAGAATGAAAATCTAGCCTACAGTTAATTCATTTCAAAATGTGTGAATTGGATTAATGGACAGACTCACTCCCTACTGTGAGAAACAACATTCCAGCTTTAATTTCAGGCCCAACTACAGCTCAGGGGTAGGGGTGTGTGTGTGTGTGTGCTCCTTGACATGATATTATGTCAATTAATAAGCCTTGCATTTTACAGAACAGTTTCTCTTTTAGATTTTCTTAAAACAGTTTGTAATGACGCACAAAACAGCCATGTGACTTCCTTCAGTGCCAGAAATAGGCTAACCCATAAAATGATCTCATCAATCTCTAACGGACTCCAACTAGCATGGGAAATTTCCCTCCGCGTCTGGTGAGACATCCATTAACTTTTGCAACACAAGTGCAATGCCATTAGTTTTCGTTCTCACAAGAAGTGTATCAAATATGAAGTATATAAAAATATCAACAATGTTTAGTGGTGATTTGTGGTGCCATTACCTGTTCAGTATGTTATAGAATAAAGTAATTTTATAACCCTTCCATTTGGCATATCATCACCTGGTTAAATATTAGGTCCATAACAGTGACGAGGTACAGTGACTTAAGCCCTAAAAATAGAAAAGGGTTGGTGATTGGAGCTAAAAATTTATTTGGAGTGTTTTCACAGTCCAGGACATTTTGGGGGCACTGCATCTCAGTGCTAGAGGTGTCACTATAGACCCTGGTTCGATTCCAGGCTATATCACAACCGGCCGTGATTGGGAGTCCAATAGGGCGGCGCACAATTGGCCCAGCGTCGTCCGGGTTAGGGTTTGGCAGGGTAGGCCATCATTGTAAATAAGAATTTGTTCTTAACTGACTTGCCTAGTTAAATAAAGGTTAAATAAAAAGGAGTATGGGGAGGAAACGAGTAACAGGCTTCAAAGTCGTCATTACAAGATTCTACCCTCTAAAAATGCCTGACTTGTGTCTAAAAATGCTACATACACATACATTCAAGCCAGAGAGGCGGTTTGGCACACAAGACGTACTCAACGGACTAACGGCTCTTTCTTCACTCGACGTAAGCAAAAGCAGCGCTTGCCACTCTTCATCAGTATCTCTGGTCCCTGCTCTGATGACTCGCGCTTCTCTAGACGTACTTTAGAGAAGTCAGGCAGTTCGAAATGGAAACATTGTAAAGAATACGGGTGTGAACAGTGAGTAGGAAGAGAGAGAGAAAGAAAAAAGTCGAGTTTTCCGTGGGATACAGAGTAAGTCATGATGAATAATAGGTCAGGATCGGATTGCAGAAAAATGAAAAGTAGCCTACCAGAAAAGGTCTGGAGAATATCGTTTAGTATAAAGCATAACGCTAAATTACAAGATGTAGATTTATCAATAACGGCTGTTGATGCCGAAAAGGATTTCGACCGTCCTTAATGACTTTTTCTATTCAAAACTTTGGAAGCCTTCAACTTTCCAGCTGAAAAATAAAATCATACAAATATGATATAAATATCCTACAGCAAAATAGACTTTCGTTATTCTCGGTAATACCAATTACCCCACCGAAGACATTCTTTAAAAAAAAGTATAAAATACATTATATTGGCAAATAAAACTCAGAATAAAAAGGAACGTTTTACATCTCCCTAAGTGTGAGGGGTGGTTTTGACCTTCCAGACTTGAATCAACTCGCCACCCAGGGCTTTTCCTTCAGACATATTCTTAAACGCACTATCGAGGAACAATGGGTTGGCTTAAGATGGAAGGAGTGTTGGAACATAACTAACGAAATTACAGTTAACGAATATGTTCTCTTAATTCAGTATAAACTAATGTATAGAATGTATTATAAAATAGAGAGAAAAAAATTATACAGCTCAATGTGTATCTGCATTGTTAGTGTAAAACTGACAATGACTCAATAATTCATGCCTTCTGGGAATGGTATAAAGTCCAAAAGTTATGGACAGAGATATACTGATCAAAAATATAAACGCAACATGCAACAATTTCTAAGATTTTACTGAGTTACAGTTCATATAAGGAATAAAATATAAATCAATTAGGCCCTAATCTATGGATTTCACATGATTTGTAATACAGATATGCATCTGTTAGTCATAGATACCTCAAAGGTAGGGGCGTGGATCAGAAAACCAGTCAGCCACCATTTGCCTCATGCAGCGCGACACATATCCTTCCCATAGAGTTGATCAGGCTGTTGTTGATTGTGGCCTGTGGAATGTTGTCCCACTCCTCTTCAATGGCTGTGCAAAGTTGCTGGTTATTGGCTGGAACTGGAACACGCCTGCCTATACCATAACCCCACCGCCACCTACTGTATGAGGCACTCTGTTCACAACGTTGACATCAGCAAACCACTCACCCACAGGACGCCATACACGTGGTCTGCGTTTGTGAGGCCAGTTGGAACATACTGCCACATTCTCTAAAATGAAGTTGGAGGTGGCTTACTGTAGAGAAATTAACATTAAATTAACATTCAACAGCTCTGGCGGACACTTCTGCAGTCAGCATGGCAATTGCAGGCTCCCTCAAAATTTTAGATATCTGTTGTGTGACAAAACCGCACATTTTAGAGTGGCCTTTTATTGTCCCCAGCACAAAGTGCTCCTGTGTAATGATCATGCCCGTGTAGTCAGCTTCTTGATATGCCACACTTGTCAGGAGGATGGATTATCTTGGCAAAGGACAAATGCTCACTAAAAGGGATGTAAACAAATTTGTGCACAAAATCTGAGAGAAATAAGCTTTGTTTTGTGTGACTTGAACTTTTCTGGGACCTTTTATTACAGCTCATGAAACATGGGACCAACACTTTACATGTTGCGTTTATATTTTTGTTCAGTGTTCGAAAATTGGCTGTCAGAAATTGTATAATTTAAGATTACTTTTAATCCGTCTATCATCATATTTCAAGACTTGGCATACACTATGAGGGTGCAGTGAGATACCTAATGGGTTGGACCATAAGCATACTTTTCTTGTCACTCATTTTGGGGAAAAAATGACTTAAACTGGAAATAAAATGATCCTCCATCATTAAGACAGTAGATGTATCAAATGCATTATTATTTAAATATTGAAAAAATGTGTGCTACAGAGAAATAGAATAGCTCGATTTCAGCCATGTGCCATAGAGACAAAGAAATATAATAGAGTGATTTCAGCCATATGCCATAGAGACAGAGAAATAGAATAGAGCGATTTCAGCCATATGGCATAGTGTTACAAGCACTGGAAACGCCCAAGGTATGAAGAATGAGAGAAAATGTTGGAGTGAGACAAACTGAATGCGGTGGGAATATGTGGGTTTGAGCATGTGATGTCACTGATGTTTGTTGGAATTTGTGTGCGTCTGTTTATTTTATTATGTCTATGTACAGTACCAGTCAAAAGTTTGAACACACCTACTCATTCAAGGGTTTTTCTTTATTTTTACTATTATCTACATTGTAGAATAATAGTGAAGACATCAAAACTGTGAAATAACACATATAAGCTGTCATCAAGGCAAATGGTTGCTACTTTGAAGAATCTAAAATATAATTTGATTTGTTTAACACTTTTTTGGTTACTACATGATTCCATATGTGTTATTTCATAGTTGTGATGTCTTCACTATTATTCTACAATGTAGAAAATAGTAAAAATAAAGAAAAACCATTGAATGAGTAGGTGTGTCCAAACTTTTGACTGGTACTGTTTTTCGCTGTAGGCCTACCATTAATTCAAATGTATAGATATAGTAAATATATAATACATATTGTCTAATACAGGTGTAATACAATATTGAGAGTTATTATTTCCCAGAAGTTTGATGCTTTTTGTAGATATTTTAAAAACCCATATAATGAATTCCTCTGAGATTTGTAGAGATGACATCATCCTCAGTGTTTCATAAGTGAGATTTATACTGTGCCAAATGCCAACTACCAACCAAGCATTATATAAGGTTGACATTATTAACACTTCTAAGAACGCGTTTTTGGAAACATTGGGGCTTCCTGAGTGTCAAACTGTTGAATGTCAATGTGGGAAAACGATTTTAGGGTAAACATTTTTTAAAGATTTTATTCTTAACTTTGCCAAATCCACTAAATGTGTGCACTCACTCACTGCACCCATAATCAAGGTACACATTACACATACCGTGCCTGATAGAAGTCACTTATTTTGGGCACTGTTCAAAACAGGACATTTGGTGGTTGGGGGCACTAATGTAGCCTACACAGAGCTGAAACTGCTTTCCATGTCCTGAGGCCAAGTAGGCATGCTGATCTAGGATTAGCCTTTTAAAGCACAATGATCCTAATAGTACCCCTGCTCTGAGACTCTTCGTGAATATGGGCACAGAACCCTTCATTTAGATAAGGAACGACACCTATTTATCTAATTACATTCATAGTCATTCTTGATTTCAGTGAGCAGAAATAACATATGATGTTTAGTCTTGTAATGGGCAACTTGACTTCCAAGAGATTTTTCTTATTCTATTTGAATGGTCTGGTGATGTGACTTGATGCGCTCACAAATAATTTGGGAGCCCTTCTAGGCCAGCACAGGAAGCTCCCTCCTTTTCCTGTTTAGTCTACCGTGATTGGTCTGTGAGGAGTATTTTCATGACATTTCAGTCATCACCACCATCACTAAACCTCGCCATAACATATATCTAACAATGGCCAAAGAGAGGGCAGCAATAAGTTAGTCCAAATGAAAGGTTGATAGATACATTTTTACCCTTGCCCCTGTGAATTCCTTCTGTCCAATTTTGGTCATATAACTCTGGATAACAGCATTCCCTGGAAAGCAGTGGCAATTGTTATAGAGTAGATCCTGGTTAAATTGCCCATAGCACATTACAATAACTCATAACAAATGAAATACAACTATACAGTAGGTAGTCCAAGGGCCACCCACCATAAAATGCTTCAGAAAATGTGTTTTTCATTGTCCAGGAAGCGGAACTGCAAAATAAGGTGTTTCTCCTGACCATGTGCCCTCACCAGGAACAACTCTGGACCCTTGTTCTTTGCTTAGACTGTTTCCTTCCTGGTCTGGTCATGTGGTCCACAAGAGAAACTCCTGGCCCTAAATATAGACTGGCCTACTGTGCCATAAGTATATTTCTGGATAGATAGCATGGTATGGAGCAACAGCCCACTGTGGGAACATAGGAGCATTGTGATAAGGGAACTATTCTAGTGGCTAGACGCCTTCTGGTGTGTGTATCTGTGTAGGCTGGCAGTTCTTCTCATACAATTGAATGGCCACAAGGGAACCCATTAAAGGACCATTATGATTTATTCTGCTCAAGGCTGTTACATAACAAGAGTCTCTCTCTCTCTCTCTCTCTCTCAATAAAATTGCTTCTACCAGAGTTAGGCTACCATAGACCGATGGGAAATGTAATAGTTTATTATTTGGAATGTTATTTAATAGATGATGACTTGTTCAGGGCAGATCAGGACAGCACAGTAGGGTAGGCCATGAAGTAACGGAGTGTATAAAAACAAAAAAACGGGAAGGGATTTCTACTGCAGGCCTATTACAAAAAAATTATTTCATGTGAAGGAATTCCCCTTAAACCCCTCCTCAAATTACAGTCTAATGTAGTCTAGCCTATTCTATTCAAATGTTGTAACTCCCCCTCTTAAAAACAGTCACCACTTTGTCTGGTAGTCTGGGTGGAAAAATAGGAAATTAGATCATCATGAGCCTGATGTAACCCTGTCTCAAGACCAAGAGAACGTAGGCTAAATAGAGAAGAAAAAAAGCTGACACAATCTCACACACTAGTTACTCATTCTCCTCCACAGACTAAACTCTCATCTGTAAACCGTATTAGGAAATGTGTAGTCGCCGTGTCATGTGTGTCACTCAAGTAGCATACTATAGGGCGCGAGGTAACGAACAATGTTTATTTAGCCCGCCTTCGCGGCTCAAGAAGATCAGGTCACTTCCTGTTTTGGTAAATCTGATCATTTATCCAGGGCCATTTCCACAAAGTATTTGTTGCAAAAACTGTGCCATTGAACAGGCCAAGGTTCTAATGAATTGGCTGTATAGAAATGAAGACTAGGCCTTCTTCCAATAATTATTTGATAAAAGTCTGTCACCCCTACTGCCTTGACTTAGGCCTACCCTATATATATAGTCTGGGGCCACCTCCACATAAGAAGGCAAAATGTCTTTACAGATAACATGCATCTGAATTTGTTGCCATTGAAAACAAAAGGCTCAACTGCAAATTGTTGTCAGCATGTACAGTTGTGGCCAAAAGTTTTTAGAATTACACAAATATTAATTTTCACAAAGTTTGCTGCGTCAGTGTCTTTAGATATGTTTGTCAGATGTTACTATGGAATACTGAAGTATAATTACAAGCATTTCATAAGTGTCAAAGGCTTTTATTGACAATTACATTAAGTTTATGCAAAGAGTCAATATTTGCAGTGTTGACACTTCTTTTTCAAGACCTCTGCAATCCGCCCTGGCATGCTGTCAATTAACTTCTGGGCCACATCCTGACTGATGGCAGCCCATTCTTGCATAATCAATGCTTGGAGTTTGTCAGAATTTGTGGATTTTTGTTTGTCCACCCGCCTTTTGAGGATTGACCACAAGTTCTCAATGGGATTAAGGTCTGGGGAGTTTCCTGGCCATGGACCCAAAATATCAATGTTTTGTTCCCCCGAGCCACTTATTTATCACTTTTGCCTTATGGCAAGGTGCTCCATCATGCTGGAAAAGACATTGTTCGTCACCAAACTGTTCCTGGATGGTTGGGAGAAGTTGCTCTTGGAGGATGTGTTAGTACCATTCTTTATTCATGGCTATGTTCTTTGGCAAAATTGTGAGTGAGGCCACTCCCTTGGCTAAGAAGCAACTCCACACATGAATGGTCTCAGGATGCTTTACTTTTGGCATGACACAGGACTGATGGTAGCGCTCACCTTGTCTTCTCCGGACAAGCTTTTTTCTGGATTCCCCAAACAATCGGAAAGGGGATTCATCAGAGAATATGACTTTACCCCTGTCCTCAGCAGTCCAATCTATATACCTTTTGCAGAATGTCAGTATGTCCCTGATGTTTCTCCTGGAGAGAAGTGGCTTCTTTGCTGCCCTTCTTGACACCAGGCCATCCTCCAAAAGTCTTCTCCTCACTGTGCATGCAGATGCACTCACACCTGCCTGCTGCCATTCCTGAGCAAGCTCTCTGGTGGTGCCCCGATCCCGCAGCTGAATCAACTTTAGGAGACGGTCCTGGCGCTTGCTGGACTTTCTTGGGCGCCCTGAAGCCTTCTTCACAACAATTGAATCGCTCTCCTTGAAGATCTTGATGATCTGATAAATGGTTGATTTAGGTGCAATCTTACTGGCAGCAATATCCTTGCCTGTGAAACACTTTTTGTGCAAAGCAATGATGACGGCACGTGTTTCTTTGCAGATAACCACGGTTGACAGAGGAAGAACAATGATTCGAAGCACCACCCTCCTTTTGAAGCTTCCAGTCTGTTATTCGAACTCAATCAGCATGACAGAGTGATCTCCAGCCTTGTCCTCATCAAAACTCACACCTGTGTTAACGAGAGAATCACTGACATGATGTCAGCTGTTCCTTTTGTGGCAGGGCTGAAATGCAGTGGAAATGTTTTTGGGGATTCAGTTCATGACGAGGGACTTTGCAATTAATTGCAATTCATCTGATCGCTCTTCATGACATTCTGGAATATATGCAAATTGCCAAACTGAGGCAGCAGACTTTGTGAAAATTAATATTTGTGTCATTCTCAAAACTTTTGGCCACGACTGTATATATAAACATATTAATGAATGTGTATATGTCTTGATGAAAAGTATTTTTCAAGAATATAGGAAATAAGACAGGCTTACAGTTTTACAATGTGAAGTGAAGTTACCAGTTTTGCCAATACCTGCAAAATGTTCAATAAATGTTTACAACACTTTGCTGATCCTCAACACAAGGGGCCCCACAAGGGTGCGTGTTCAGCCCCCTCCTGTACTCCCTGTTCAAGCATGACTGTGTGGCCACGCACACCTCCAACTCAATCATCAAGTTTGCAGACGACACAACAGTAGTAGGCCTGATTATCAACAATGATGAGACAGCCTACAGGGAGAAGGTGAGGGAATATAACCTCTCCCTTAACGTCAACAAAATGAAGGAGCTGATTGTGGACTTCAGGAAACAGCAGGGAGCAGGCCCCTACCCACATCGACGGGACCACGGTGCAGAAGGTGGAAAGCTTCAAGTTCCTCGGCAGCTGAAGAAATTTGGCTTGGCCCCGAAGACCCTCACAAACTTTTACAGATGCACAATTGAGAGCATCCTGTCGGGCTGTATCACTGCCTGGTACGGCAACTGCACCGCCCGCAACCGCAGGGCTCTCCAGAGGGTGGTGCGGTCTGCCCAACGCATCACCGGGGGCACACTGCCTGCCCTCCAGGACACCTACAGCACGCAATGTCACAGGAAGGACAAAAAGATAATCAAGGACATCAACCACCCGGGCCACGGCCTGTTCACCCCATAATCATCCAGAAGGCGAGGTCAGCACAGGTGCATCAAAGCTGGGACCGAGAGACTGAAAGAAATCTTCTATCTCAAGGCCATATACAGTACATAGACATGGAATCACTGGTCACTTTAGTAAGGTTTGCATACTGCTTTACTCACTTCATATGTATATACTGTATTCTATTCTATTTTAGTCAATGCCACGCTGACATTGCTCATCCTAATATTTATATATTTCTTAATTCCATTCTTTTACTTTTTTACTTTTTTGTGTGTATTGTTGTGAATTGTTAGATACTACTGCACTGTTGGAGATAGGAACATAAGCATTTCGCTAAACCCGCAATAACATCTGCTAAAAATGTTTGACCAATACAATTTGATTAGATTTGATTTACTCAGAGGCTGGTGGGAAGAGCTATAGGAGGACGGACTCATTATAATGGCTGGAATGGAATAAATAGAACTGAGTCAAATGTGGTTTCTGTATGTATTTATTTATTCCTTTCCAGCCATTACAATGAGCCCATCCTCCTATAGCTCCTCCCACTCGCCTCACAGTGGCCCATATTATTGCGTTAGTAGTGCTGCGTTTGTATCCAAGAGGGAGGTGGGAATTTACCAGTTGTGAAGTCATATATACCAGTTGGATGCATTCACATGCTTTGAACTAATTGAGAAATGCCCATTGGCTAAACTAAGAACCATAAACTAAAAGTACAGCTATCATGCTTGTAAACACATTATAGAGTTCAAAAAACATATTAATAGTTGGCTTTTTATAAATGATGTTTTGTTGCATTTAACTGCTGAAAATGCTTTCCTTAGTAGGTGACGTCAGAAATCATTATGTGGAGAAGTGGGAGCTCAGGATGAAAGATGAGTTTCCACTAGTAATTACCAGTTGGAGGGCCATTCAAGTGGATTTTTCCCAGTCGTATGTTGTTAATTCCCACTTCCTACTTGGTTTGCGAACGCAGCATTAAACAAAACAACAGAGGCCCCTTGCTATTCCCAGAAGTAAACATTTCAATGAGCCTGCCTGTGATATATGCACGTACAGTATTACAATAGTAGGTAACACACAGAACACAGCCAGGGTGCAAATAGCATAGCGACATCCTGAGGAAGTAGTTTTCCATAACAGAGCTTACAGTAAATACCCTTCAAAGGCGGCCATCTTGGATGCAGGCCAGAGACGGGTGTGCAACTCAGTGGGGTTTGAGTGTGTACTAATGATATCGGGAACCATAACAAAGATAACACCCTCTGACTGTTAAATATGAGAACACCGTCTTCTGAGGTTGCGTGTTGAGTGTTTTTGGGGTCCTTTTGAATGTTTTGACCAATAGGCCTGACGTAAAAACATGACAATAAGTGTTGCAAAACAATGGTTTAAATATCTGCTTTTACGCTCATTCCTCAGGAAGCAAAATAACATTTCCTTTTGGGAAGGGATAAGGAAGTTTTGGGAACTTGGTATTCTGCCGAATGGAGTATTCGGTGGGGCGAACGGGAACCTTTTTGTTTTCTTTAAGAAAGACAAAAAATCTCAAATACCATCCCTTGGACTGGGACTGGGCATTGTTATCACTGTTAACACACACACACACACACACACACACACACACACACACACACACACACACACACACACACACACACACACACACACATGAAAAAAACACACACAGACACACTACCGGCAAACCTTTCTGATTACTAGGTTATCCTGCATGGCTACCTGGTAACCCGACTTGCACCCTTATCTTCAACAGACCTTGGTGGTCAGAGGCATAATTTGTGTCAGTGGAAGCCTGGGTCACTCAATACCAATGTCCTGTATTACTGTAATTATATCACAGGAGGGTTCTGGGATTGGGTTGGCAGATCAACATAGGCGTGTGACACCAATACATTTCTAACCCATTTCTCTCTAACCACTCTCCAAATGAAGTATAGGTTTACTGAGGGGTCAAATATAACACACACATATACATATCTATATATACTGAACAAAAATATAAACGTAACATGTAAAGTGTTGGTCCCATGTTTCATGAGCTGAAATAAGAGATCCCAGGAAATGTTCCATATGCACAAAAAGCTTTTTTTCTGTTTACATCCTTGTTAGAGACCATTTCTCCTTTAACAAGATAATCCATCAACTTGACAGGTGTGGCATATCAAGAAGCTGATTAAACAGCATGATCAATACACAGGTGCACCTTGTGCTGGGGACAGTAAAAGGCCACTTGGAAATGTTCAGTTTTGTCACACAACACAATGCCACAGATGTCTCAAGTTTTGAGGGAGTGTGTAATTGGCATGCTGATCACATGAATGTCCACCAGAGCTGTTGCCAGAGAATTTAATGTTAATTTATCTACCATAAGCTGCCTCCAACATCATTTTAGAGAATTTAGCAGTACGTCCAACCAGCCTCCCAACCGCAGACCATGTGTAACCACGCCAGCCCAGGACCTCCACATCTTCACCTGCGGGATTGTATGAGACCAGCCACCCTGACAGCTAATGAAACTGAGGAGTATTTCTGTCTTTAATAAAGCCCTTTTTTGGGGAAAAACTCATTCTGATTGGCTGGGTGGTCCTATACCCTCCCAGGTCCACCCATGGCAGCGGCCCTGCCCAGTCATGTGAAATCCATAGATTAGGGCCAAATTAATAGATTTTTAATTGAATTGATTGACTGATTTCCTTATACAAACTGCAACTCAGTAAAATCGTTCAAATTGTCGTATGTTGCGTTTAAATTTTTGTTTAGTATATACAGTATCAGTCAAAAGTTTGGACACACCAACTCGTTCAAGGGTTTTCATTTATTTTTACTATTTTCTACATCATAGAATAATAGTGAAGACATAAAAACTATGAAATAACACATATGGAATCATGTAGTAACCAAAAAAGTGTTAAACAAATCAAAATATATTTTAGATTTTAGATTCTTCAAAGTAGCCACCCTTTGCCTTGATGACAGCTTTGCACACTCTTGGCATTCTCTCAACCAGCTTCATGAAGAATGCTTTTCCAGCAGTCGTGAAGGAGTTCCCACATATCCTTAGCACTTGTTGGCTGCTTTTCCTTCACTCTGCGGTCCAATTCATCCCAAACCATCTCAATTGGGTTGAGGTCCGGTGATTGTGGAGGCCAGGTCATCTGATACAGCACTCCATCACTCTCCTTCTTGGTCAAATAGCCCTTACACAGCCTGGAGGTGTGGGTCATTGTCCTGTTGAAAAACAAATGATAGTCCCACTAAGTGCAAACCAGATGAGATGGCGAATTGCTGCAGAATGCTGTGGTAGCCATCCTGGTTAAGTGTGATCTGAATTCTAAATAAATCACAGACAGTGTCACCAGAAAAGCACCCCCACACCATCACACCTCCTCCTTCATGCTTCACGGTGGGAACCACACATGCGGAGATCATCCGTTCACCTACTCTGTATCTCACAAAGACAAGGTGGTTGGAACCAAAAATACTTCCACCGGTCTAATGTCCATTGCTCGTGTTTCTTGGCCCAAACAAGTCTCTTCTTCTTATTGGTGTCCTTTAGTAGTGGTTTCTTTGCAGCAATTCGACCATGAAGGCCTGATTCACGCGGTCTCTTCTGAACAGTTGATGTTAAGATGTGTCTATTACTTGAACTCTGTGAAGCACTTATATGGGCTGCAATCTGAGGTGCAGTTAACTCTAATGAACTTATCCTCTGCAGCAGAGGTAACTCTGGGTCTTCCTTTCCTGTTGCGGTCCTCATGAGAGCCAGTTTCATCATAGCGCTTGATGCTTTTTGTGACTGCACATGAAGAAACTTTCAAAGTTCTTGAAATGTTCCACATTGACTGACCTTCATGTCTTAAAATAATGATGGGCTGACATTTCACTTTGCTTATTTGAGCTGTTCTTGCCATAACATGGACTTGGTCTTTTACCAAATAGGGCTATATACCACCCCTACCACCCCTACCTTGTCACAACACAACTGATTGGCTTTTAATTAACCTTTAACAAAGCACACCTGTTAATTGAAATGCATTCCAAGTGACTACCTCATGAAGCTGGTTGAGAAAATGCCAAAAGTGTGCAAAGCTGTCATCAAGGCAAAGGGTTGCTACTTTGAAGAATCTCAAAAATAAAATATATTCAGATTAAAAAAGGAAAAAATTGGTTACTACATGATTCCATAAGTGTTATTTCATAGTTTTTTATGTCTTCACTATTATTCTACAATGTATGAAATAGTAAAAATAAAGAAATGTGTCCAAATATTTGACTGGTACTGTATATATATACACTACCATTCAAAAGTTTGGGGTCACTTAGAAATGTCCTTGTTCTTGAAAGAAAAGCAATTTTTTTGTCCATTAAAATAACATCAAATTGATCATAAATAAAGTGTAGACATGGTTAATGTTGTAAATGACTATTGAGGCTGGAAACAGCAGATATTTTATGGAATATCGACATAGGCGCACAGAGGTCTATTATCAGCAACCATCACTCCTGTGTTCCAATGGCTCGTTGTGTTAGCTTATCCAAGCTTATCATTTTGAAAGGCTAATTGAAAATTAGAAAACCCTTTTGCAATTATGTTAGCACAGCTGAAAACTGTTGTTCTGATAAAAGAAGCAATAAAACTGTCCAGCCTCTCTCAGCCTATTGAGGACAGTTTTAGCACTGATGGAGGGATTGTACGTTCCTGGTGTAACTCAGACTTTGTTGTTGCCATCCTGTACCTGTCCCGCAGGTGTGTTCGGATGTACCGATCCTGTGCAGGTGTTGTTACACGTGGTCTGCCACTGCGAGGATGATCAGCTGTCCGTCCTGTCTCCCTGTAGCGCTGTCTTAGGCGTCTCACAGTACAGACATTGCAATTTATTGCCCTGGCCACATCTGCAGTCCTCATGCCTCCTTGCACCATGTCTAAGGCACGTTCACGCAGATGAGCAGGGACCCTGAGCATCTTTCTTTTGGTGTTTTTCAGAGTCAGTAGAAAGGCCTCTTTAGTGTCCTAAGTTTGGATAACTGTGACCTTAATTGCTTACTGTCTGTAAGCTGTTAGTGTCTCAAAGACCGTTCCACAGGTGCATGTTCATTAATTGTTTATGGTTCATTGAACAAGCATGGGAAACAGTGTTTAAACTCTTTACAATCAAGATCTGTGAAGTTATTTTGATTTTTAAGAATTATCTTTGAAAGATCTTTTTTTGCTGAGTTTATATATGCACATACACACGCACGCGCACGCGCACACGCACGCTCACACGCATGCGCGCACACACACACACATGGCCCACGATACCTTTCCTCCAGTCATTCAATGCATAGTACAGTGGGGCAAAAAAGTATTTAGTCAGCCACCAATTGTGCAAGTTCTCTCACTTAAAAAGATGAGAGAGGCCTGTAATTGTCATCATAGGTACACTTCAACTATGACAGACAAAATGAGGAAAAAAAATCCAGAAAATCACATCGTAGGATTTTTAATGAATTTATTTGCAAATTATGGTGGAAAATAAGTATTTGGTCACATACAAACAAGCAAGATTTCTGGCTCTCACAGACCTGTAACTTCTTCTTTAAGAGGCTCCTCTGTCCTCCACTCGTTACCTGTATTAATGGCACCTGTTTGAACTTGTTATCAGTATAAAGACACCTGTCCACAACCTCAAACAGTCACACTCCAAACTCCACTATGGCCAAGACCAAAGAGCTGTCAAAGGACACCAGAAACAAAATTGTAGACCTGCACCAGGTTGGGAAGACTGAATCTGCAATAGGTAAGCAGCTTGGTTTGAAGAAATCAACTGTGGGAGCAATTATTAGGAAATGGAAGACATACAAGACCACTGATAATCTTCCTCGATCTGGGGCTCCACGCAAGATCTCACCCCGTGGGGTCAAAATGATCACAAGAACGGTGAGCAAAAATCCCAGAACCACACGGGGGGACCTAGTGAATGACCTGCAGAGAGCTGGGACCAAAGTAACAAAGCCTACCATCAGTAACACACTACGCCGCCAGGGACTCAAATCCTGCAGTGCCAGACGTGTCCCCCTGCTTAAGCCAGTACATGTTCAGGCCCGTCTGAAGTTTGCTAGAGAGCATTTGGATGATCCAGATGAGGATTGGGAGAATGTCATATGGTCAGATGAAACCAAAATATAACTTTTTGGTAAAAACTCAACTCGTCGTGTTTGGAGGACAAAGAATGCTGAGTTGCATCCAAAGAACACCATACCTACTGTGAAGCATGGGGGTGGAAACATCATGCTTTGGGGCTGTTTTTCTGCAAAGGGACCAGGACGACTGATCCGTGTAAAGAATTAATGGGGCCATGTATCGTGAGATTTTGAGTGAAAACCTCCTTCCATCAGCAAGGGCATTGAAGATGAAACGTGGCTGGGTCTTTCAGCATGACAATGATCCCAAACACACCGCCCGGGCAACGAAGGAGTGGCTTCGTAAGAAGCATTTCAAGGTCCTGGAGTGGCCTAGCCAGTCTCCAGATCTCAACCCCATAGAAAATCTTTGGAGGGAGTTGAAAGTCCGTGTTGCCCAGCGACAGCCCCAAAACATCACTGCTCTAGAGGAGATCTGCATGGAGGAATGGGCCAAAATACCAGCAACAGTGTGTGAAAACCTTGTGAAGACTTACAGAAAACGTTTGACCTCTGTCATTGCCAACAAAGGATATATAACAAAGTATTGAGATAAACTTTTGTTATTGACCAAATACTTATTTTCCACTATAATTTGCAAATAAATAAATAAAAAATCCTACAATGTGATTTTCTGGATTTCTTTTTCTCATTTCGTCTGTCATAGTTGAAGTGTACCTATGATGAAAATTACAGGCCTCTCTCATCTTTTTAAGTTGGAGAACTTGCACAATTGGTGGCTGACTAAATACTTTTTGGCCCCACTGTATCTCAAACACATCATAAACATAGTGTATTCTGTTTAGGGCAGAGCAGAGCAATGCAACATTACAACAACCTATAGTTTCGAGGCTTTGGTGTCTGACTCACTGACACATTTTTACACGCACACACCACAGGAGGTTGGTGGCACCTTAATTGTGGAGAATGACTCGAGCGGAATGGTAACAAATACATCAAACACATGGTCTCCAGGTGTTTGATGCCATTCCATTTGCTCCGTTACGGCCATTATTATGAGTCGTTCAGCAGCCTCCTGTGACACACACCCACCCACCTAGTACAGAACATTTTCTACCAACAGACACTTTGGGGTAAGTAAACACATAGTCACTGTATGGCGTGTTGTGAGCTACAAATCACAGTGGCTATTGCTGTTTCCATCTCTGAGCCTTATCAAACTTCCCCTTTTCAGTAACTAATTTGTAAGAAAACAGACATGAGTTGGGAACATGGTGAGTGTTGTGTTGATTGAACCATAACCTGATCCTCGACTGCTATTGGTTGACATGGTGACTTTGCTGAAAAGTAGTGTTTGTTTGTCATAAAAGGCTGTTGATGGGTAAGGAAGTACAATGTTTAAACTGAGATCATTGATTATCTTAACAGGGTGGTGTCGATTCACACATTAATCAATATTTATATCAAGTCATTCTTAATCAACTGAAATGTAATTACCACATCAACTAAACTAGTGCCATTATGCCCTGGTCAAATGTATATTCCATTTTGTTTGCAATATTCTTTCCTGTTCTTTCCCAAAAGCCAACATCTGACATCAAACTTCTACTCGATAACTGGAAGTTGACTGAATAAAAGGGTGGAGGATGCTCTGAGTGTCCCAAAAATGTGGATTTGGGATAAAACTTCTCATTAACAATGTTTTCTTAGGGCTAGATTTATTAGCTTGCATGAATGTTGCTGCATGCACAGCAGTAATCCTGCTGGCATGCACGAGGCTGTAGTTTTGTTCCCTTCTGTCAACAATCTTGCCATGTTCTTTATGCACTGATGTCCAACAATGTATCGATAGGGGCATGAGATAGCAGCCTACTGGATTGTTGGGTTCACTGCTGCTACCGTAGGCATCGAAGCAACTCGTTTTTATCTACACAACGTCTTGTTAACATACTGTTCCACTAGAATGAGATACAATGTGATGATTAAAAAAAGTGTGATTTCTTGTAATGCCGCCATCTTCCATCTTGTTGTTCTTCTTCAGAGATGCAGAAAGAAGTGGCTGATAAGAGATGGAAACCAAAACAGAGCTTACTGACCTTAATATGACTATAGTATAGTTTGGATTTAACCGCCCATCGCAACCAGCCTCAACCTGTAAATACTCTGGTGTGAGTTTCCTGAAAGCTTCGCACCACTAAGATCATCTTTCACCCATTACGCTCACCCCTATTTTTCGGATTGTCAATTCACAGCCTACCTAGTTCTGCTCTATTAATAGGATAAATCCTGTTAGTTTGGTTGAGTGGGTATGAGAGCCAAATAGGCAAATAGGCTTATGATGGTAGTTGGCACATAGCGTCATCGGTGTCCAATAATAGTTCCACTTTGCTATGAGAGCCAAATAGGCAAATAGGCTTACGATGGTAGTTGGCACATAGCGTCATCGGTGTCCAATAATAGTTCCACTGTGTTCTGTAAGGTACTTTGGTGGGTATGATGTCCAAACCTCAACAGTTCCTGCTGGGCCACACCCAAATTAGACAGGGGCACACTGTTCCCCTCTGAAACACACACACATGGAACCGTTTAGTGTTTTCCTTCACGCCCCCAACATAAACAGATGAAAAAGAACAGAGAAACTAGGGTTAACGACCCTCATTAGCAAGAGGCTATGAGCAGGGGTGTAGTGCTAACAGAGGGCGAGGGAGTGGCGCAATTTGAGAATACACAGAGCTTTTAAAACTATTTCTGGGAAAAAAAATCGAAATCTTAATCAGTGTCCCGCAAGATCACATAATGATGAATTAGTATTTTACAAAACAGAACCGAATACAGGCATAATAGCATAGTAGGCATAAAACGTTACTGTTACACCAAAAACACCTACTCATTTCTTTTGAGATTTTAGGATGGTTAGCTGAAGCTGAATAGTTACATTTATTTTCTCATGCGTCCAAAACTCAACTGTGTCACAAGAAAAGCTAATAGTTTGTTAACACCGTCTGCTCTAATTCGCTCATGAAACAGTCCTTCAAGAAGATCTAAATCCACATTCCCATGAAACTGATTGAGATCAAATGACTGGCGTGCAGATGCAGTTTGGACATTACACTGGTAAAACGTGAACAATTCTCATTCACGATTGACAGTGATGAAAATGTGAGTGCTAGAGACTATGTGTGGGCATAGGCAGACTTCAATTGGAGGATGCATTTTATGCATATTCTATAATAATATTCAATAGGCTACATCTGTCGGTACAAACTTCTATTGAGAAAGTATGGCATAATGTACTGTTTAGCTGCTCCCACACCTAAAGATTATAGCACTACACCACCAGCTATGAGTGACGCAATGTACTGATGAGCAGTAGTGGTTTTCAGATGTTCTTATGGCTATAGGCCTAGGCTACTGCAGTTGCTTACAGTGCCTTCAGAAATAATTTATACCCCTTGACTTATTCCACATTTTAGAATGCAATTAGTTGAATCAGTTGTGTTGAGTAGCGATGGGGATAAATTGTAACACTGCTCTGGCCCCCCGTGGACTGGAGTTGCCCATCCCTGCTGTAGGCTATAACTCAGTAAGCACAGACTGACGCTGACGCCTTTTGGATGTCTTTTTTTGGTCCAGCTTTGATTTCCGGTCCGGACCAAATCTGAACCAATCATAGACGTCTATGTTTTGTTCAGATTTTGTCTGGTCAGGACCAGCCTTGATTTGGCCCAAACATAGATGTCTATAAATTACATATTTCCAACTTTCAATCAGAACCGAATATGAACCTGATTTCAATGTCTGGAAAAGATGTCTTTCACCTTTCATTCAGAACCTAAATTTAACCTAACTTCAACATTTGGAAAAATAGTATTTTAGATGTCTTTTCATCATAATTCATAATTCTATTATTTTCGGGGCAGATTTTTTTTTGTCTTGCCTAGGGTGGCAGTACGGCCAGGACCGGTCCTGGAAAAGGCATATGTCTGGTGGAATGTATAAACATTTCTAGAATTTTGGAAGTTTCCAAGAGCACAGTGGTCTTCATCATTGGGAAATGTAAAAAATATGGAACTACCCAGACTCTGCCTTGAGCTGGCCGTTCGACCAAACTGAGCAGCCGGGCTAGAAGAACCTTGGTCAGGGAGGTGACCAAGAACCCATTGATCACTCTGACAGAACTGGGCTTTATGGGAGTGGCCAGATGGAAGCCACTTCTGAGAAAAACGTCTGGAATTTGCCAAAAGGCACGTGATGGACCCTGAGAGCATAAGGCAAAAGACTGTGGTCTGATCAGACAAAAGTTGAACTCCTTGGCCTGTATTCAAAGTTCTATGTCTGGGAAAAAAAACAGGCACAGCTCATCACCTGTCTAACACCATCCCTAAGCATTGTGGTGGCAGCATCATGATATGGAGATGCTTTTCAGTGGCAGGGACTGGGAGACTGGTAAGGATAGAGGGAACTGAATTGAGCCAAATCCTTGATGAGAACCTGCTTCAGAGTGCAAACGACCTTAGACTGGGGGCGAAGATTTAAATTCCAACAGGACAATGACCCCAAACATACAGTCAAAGCAATGCTGGAATGCCTCCAGAACCAAAATGGTGAAAGTCCTTGAGTGGCCCAATCAAAGCCCAGACTTGAATCCAATTAAACATCTGTGGAAAGACCTGAAGATTGCTGTTCACCGCCACTACCCATCTTACTTAACAGAGCTTGAGAAAATATGCAAGGAAGAATGGGAGGAAATCATACCCAAGATGACACAAAGTTGTAATCACCGCCAAAGGTGCTTCTACAAAGTATTGACTCAGGGGAGTGAATACTTATGAAAATTAGATATTTCTGCATTTCATTTTCAAGAAATGTGCCCAAAATGATTTTACCATGTTTTCACTTTGTCATTATGGTGTATTACGTCAGTCATTCAAATTAAGCGGATGAGTATTGCACATGCCAACGAGAAGAGAGTTAAGTTCTGAATTCAGGCTGTAACACAACAAAATATGGAATAAGTCAATGGGTATAAATACTTTCATAAGGCACTGTATGGTAGAGCTGGTAGAGCTCCGATGTTTATTATAACAAAGGGAGTAAGCAAAGGCAGATTGGGGACAGGCGAGAGTTCATAAACCAGGTCAGAGTCCAAACAGTACCAGACGATAGGCAGTCTCGAGGTCAGGCAGGGGTCAGAAACCAGATCCGAGTCCAAAACAGTACAAGGGGATAGGCAGGCTGGTAGTCAGAACGGTCAGGCAGGCGGGTTCGGAGTCAGGACAGGCAAGAGTCGAAACCAGGAGGACTAGAAATCAACAGAAACCGGAAGAAATAGGAGCAAGGAAAACCGCTGGTTGACTTGGCAAACAAGACGAACAGGGACAGAGAGACATGAAACAGGGATATATACACCTGGGAAAAATAAGCAACACCTGGAGGGGGTGGAGACAATCACAAGGACAGGTGAACCAGATCAGTATGTGACATTATTTATACTTTTACTTTTGATACTTAAGTATATTTAAAATCAAATACTTTTCCTCAAGTAGTATTTTACTGGGCGACTTCCACTTTTACATGAGTCATTTTCTACTAAGGTATCTTTACTTATACTCAAGTATGGCAGTTGGGTACTTTTCCAACAAATGGCTAATGGCCTAATTATGTCAAGTTACCATGAATGTGTCTATAATTATGTTAGCAGAAATTAACTTTTGTTTATATAACACACAGTGACTAAGGTGTTGTCCTTCCTTATCAAGTCAATGCATCCCCCCTATATTAACCCCTAATGTTAATGTTGCCTCCAGGCACAATTCTTTCCTGGCCTTGTATTTTCTCTTTCTCTCCTGGGCACCTTTCACTCACTCACTCACTCACACACACACACTTTATATTCTATCCTCATGGTGACCTAAAATTAAATTCCATTCAAAATTGTATTTTCCATAACCCCTAACTTAACCCTTACCATAACCCTAACCCTTACCCTACTAACCCCTTAGAAATGTCCCCACAAGGGAGAATTTTCCTTGTTTTACTGTCATTGTGGGGATTTTAGGTATGCACAACGAAAGAAGAACCAACCCCCCTCCCACACAAATACACCACAATGCAAAAGTCTCCCTCCTGGCCACCTCACTCACACTCACTCACTCGCACACACCCCTCAGACTCAAATGCTCGTTCATTTGCATCGTAGCCCGGAGGCGCGTCCACGCTGTTCAGGTTCATAAGCGCAGTACGAGGAGGCGTCACCGGTCATTCAAATTCAGCGGATGAGTATTGCTCACGCCAAGGAGAAGAGAGTATGAGTGTTTAGTTCCGAACATTCATAGTAGTCTAAATTGTGCCACGTTCTTTGCTAGATTTAGTCAATTAACAATATTATTGGAATTTAGCTTCAATCTTGAGCAGGCAATGTCAGGCAATGTTCGGGTCAGAAGGACTTTGATGTTTCAAACTACTATTGGAATTTATAATGTAATATCGTCAGTGATGCTGGCTGCTGAGAGAAATTGAGGGTTTTGGTTGATCTTATTAATGTTATTCAAATAGCTAGAATAATTGAGAAACACCTGTTCATTTGCATCCGGTCAGTTATGAAGACGGGTACTCTTAGAAGCGCCAGGACATCGTTTACATGAAACTGCAGCAAGGTAAGATGCGCTACTTTTTTTCACTCTACTGACAAACCAATTTCCTGTGAATGTTAATATGATTTTTTTACATTTATCATGCGTCAAAGGGTAAGCCAATTCGTGTTTGCAAAACGTTTCTTAAATGGAAGATTAGGGAACGACACGGGGGCTTACCCTTTGACGCATGGCATTTTGAATGTGATGCCGAGACTGCTTTTTCACTTGTAAAATGCATATCAAACAAAAACCAATGATTGCAAAGTTTAACAAACCATAACTCTATGCACAAGGACTATTAACAATTTCCACAGAGAACTGCACGAACCATCTATCTGTTACCAAATCTGGCATCTGCACTGTTCTAGAAGTAACTGTGTTTTTGTAAAATTCTGTGGGAATTGTTAAAAGTAGTCCTTGTGCTTAGTTTGATTAACTTTGCAATAAGTTTTTTTTTTTTTTTTTTTTTTTACATACATTTTTAGGAAAAAAAATAATAATCTGAGTCTCAGCATCACTCTTATCTTGCAATTGCCCAGCTGACTTCCATAACTCATCCTAGGTGCCATCTAAAACAAAAACGCTCCACTGAAAGGAAAACCTTATGTCCTCAATTCTCACTCCTCTCCAAATTCCCGTCTGCACTGGCACGCAGACACAGACCTGACTGTCTGCTGCTAGGACAGTACATTAGTACCCTACTTCAGATAACATAATCAGGGAGTTTACACATTACTCATGGACATCTTTGATCCTATTAAAAAGCACTGTGCAGAAAAATGCACTCTGACCACATTTTGAACAAAGCGTTATGATGAGTTACTGCATCTGTTCCACTGTATCGTTTATCTACCTGCTTGTAAACATGCCAAGAACTGGACATATTAACTGTGGAAGATTACTTCTACTTTAGCCTGGGAGTGTTTTTGTCATAACACTTAATGTGTATTTCTGATCTGTCCCAAGGTCAGTTGAAATCTCTGCTTTATGTGACACACACACCAAAGCATGCCATTGTTTTTAGGAGGAGAAATATTTTGGCTGGTGGGGGGGTGGAAAGCAAAGCTGTTTCCTGAGAAGTGGGCTCGCCTAACAATGGCCTATCGTCTCAGAACAGTTGGCGGTTCTCAGCCAAAGCAACATCTGAGGGGGGGCAGTAGGATGTTGTGAGATTAGCTGTGAAAAGAGAAAGGGACAACACAATGGCTTGAGCTCATACAATGTACCAAGAGGAGAGGGGTGTTTTGGGAACTTTCTTAAATTACAGTTGTGTCCAGCTGGAGGTGTTGTCTAACGGGGGTTAAGCAGTCATTTGTTTAGGTCACAATCGCCCATGTAGTTTTAGCACTCTAAGTCTCAGACAATTCGATTCAATCCACTTCACTTCTTACCACACATGAACTTGCAATACATTTCTAGTCACTTTTTAGAGTTGTAATGTAAAAAATATTGGTTTAAATTAGACTACAGTATAAAATACTTTGTTGTTCACCTCATGGTTGGCATGTCTTCTACTAAGCCTAAAGATCATACACTAGAGGCAAGGGTTAAGCCTATGATAACTAGGTAATGACAGGTGTTAAGCTGGACAATGGCACGTCACAGGACTGAAACTTGTTTAGCTGTTTTAACAGCTGCGGTTGCAGTGTCTGTTAATATGGGTATAAAGAGTGCGTGGGAAGGGTTTATTCCCCTTCAAGACGAGGCACAGTAACTGTTAAATATTTGATGGCTCTGTACTGAATCTAGTGACTGGCGGTAAATGAATATCGCCTCAGACTGCGTCATTGTTGCACCTGATCCTGCACCCCCTTCCCCAGTACATTGTGTCCTAACTGTCCTGTTTAACTATAACACATGTCCAAGTGCCAGTCTCCACTCTGCATAATAATGTGTTGAAAGGGATAGTTTGCCTCAATCAAAAATGTTTTGAGTAAAATGTCTGAAAGATATGAGCTGTGTCCATATTCCACATTATAACTTACCTTGTGGTGTTAACATTGGCAATTCATGTCTGCTGATTTTATGTGGTAATGTATTTAACTATAACCCACTTCAACCCCATATGTTCCTCTTGCTCTGTGTTGCAGATCAAGACTGTGAATCCAACTGTACCCGACTCAAAGAGAAACAAGCCTGGGGAAAGGACTGAGGACCACGACACCTGTGCCCAGTCTACCCCCAAAAGAAACCTTAAATCCACCATGTCTCTCAACACTTTCCACCTGATGGAGACCCTCAAGAACTCCCCGTCCGTTTTACGCCGCCGCTTCAGCCGCGACCGCACCGAGTCCCTCTCCCACGGCGACCCGCTCTTCAAGGTCCACTACCTGGGCACTGAGAAAATCTTCTCCCTAGATCTACAGCAGGCCCAGGACGCCATAGCCCGGCTGCTCGACGGGGCCTCCAACAGAAAGAAACTGAGCAAAGACCACGCGTTGGTTGTTCGGCCACGCTATGTTGAAGTCAAAGAGCTCAGCACAGGACGCCAGCTCACTAAGACGTACCTCCAGGACATCGCCTACTGCGCGGCCGACGCCACCAGACCCAACGTGTTTCTGTACATCTGTAAGCATCACGGGCAACAGCTGCAGTGCCGGGTGTTTTGGTGTAGCCGGGCAGAGCGGGCACGGGACATGACTGCCTGCCTGGCACACTCCTTCCAGAGGGCACTGAGCGACTGGCAGGGGGATGTTGGGTTAGGGGGAAGTACCGGCACTCTGACCCCAGAAAAGGACAGTGTGAAGGAGGGTGAGGATATACCCAGCACCACTACTAACCCCAAAAGCTCCATACAACCAGACAGCTGTGGAAGAGGTGAGAACACAGGCCTGACACGCTGAAATATTCATTTGAAATTAATAGAAAACAAATTGTTTGGGAGGGTTAAGGGGGTTGCCTAGCAATAAGGGATGAATTGATAGTCTTTTGTTAACACATGAATGTGTCTGTACCTGTGTTTCCACATTGCACCTGTCTGCTCTTGAGTTGTTTGTGATAAAACCAAGCCCAGCCAGCCTATCTAACTCCCTCCCCCTCTCTTCTCTGTTTGTTTGCAGTCCGTTGGAAGAAGAGGAGCTCCCTGTCTCGTAGTCCACTGAGAGCCATGACCAGGAAGGGATCCGCCTCTGACATCTGGCACTGAGACCCCGATCCCCCAGCATGGGACACTAAACTGACGACATCCCCAGTGGCTAGCTACAGCACGGGAGGGAGGGATTGAAAGAACCCACCACTACTGGACACAACAGGATTGAAAAAAAGAAGTGTGAGGGAGAACACTGCTGGACCTTTTTGAAATGAGACATTGCCTTGCTTACATGGTGAGTCTACAGTACCGTTCATGACCGGAATGAACGGTAGCCTACAAACTGTGGAAGTTAATGACTAGCTACCTTGGCCTTTGCCTCTGGATTACTAGAGAACAAGGTGTTTAGTTGATAGCGTTGTACTGTATGCTGTTGGCAGCAACCAGTATTCACCTCAGTGGCCTTGTGACTCGCTTTCACTGTTGGAACGCTTCAAGGCTGAACTGCTCATTTCCAATGCTACTCCAAGTTACTTGTTTTCCACCGAGTGGCCTTGATACTCTGAACTGTCAGTTACGCTTAGAAGAAAGGAGTTCAAGGTCCTGTATGCCTTTTTTCTTTTAGCTAGACAAGGATATGACTACAGATTTCACCAAACCTCAATTTCCTCTCCATACAATTCCGAACACAGCCTGGACTGGTTGAAACTGGTCAGACGGTCATAGCAATGACTGGTTTTTTAACATTTTTATGTATTTGTTTTAATGAGAAGTCTTGTGTTTAACACACAGCTCTTCCACCTCTTCTCTTCCTGAAACACAATAATGTTTTTTAAAAGGAGTTTGAGCAGAACCTGAAATGTGAGCGCAGTGTTCGTCTTGGGAGAGGGGTTACAAACAGAGGGGTGTGAGAGGATTCATGGGGCATAAAGGGTTCATTTGAGCAGACCATAGAAGAACATTGGCTATGTTATCATAGCTACACAGTAATGTGCATTCATAGGCAGGGTTTTAATACATTTTAGTATGAATTCATTCGGTTCAGACTTCACCACATATGTAATTTAGTCCAGTGGTTCCCAAACTTTTTCGGTCACTGTACCACCAACTGAATTTTTCTCTGCCTGGAGTACCCTTGAAGTACCCCCTCAGGTGCATTTTACCAGTAGGCCTATGGTCTCATGAGTCTTATCAAGTACCCCCTGTGGATAGACCAAGTACCCCCAGGAGTTATAGTACTCTTGTTGGGAACCACTAGTCTAGTCGATGCACACTGACTGTTCATATTATTTATTTTTAGTCGTAACATATTACTATTCATCAAGTGAAATGTAATCCTTAATTAAGTTCCATATGCTTAATTTGTTCCTATAAGGTGTTTTTATTTTTATTTCTACATACTATATGTATGTCATAGGAGGTTGGTGGCACCTTAATTGGGGAGGACAGACTCGTAATTGCTGGAGTGGAATGGTATCAATACATCAAACACATGGTTTCCATGCTTTTGCCATTCCACTTGCTCCGATCCAGCCATTATTATGAGCCGTCCTCCCCTCAGCAGCCTCCACTGATGTATGTATATATTATTTGCATTTATGTTGAAAAATCACTCACCCATGATTCTCCTTGTTCCTCATTATTCCCGTGTGGGTGAAGTATAACCCTGGGTGAGTGATTTGGGGCACATGTGGGGCAGAACCGTTGGTTTGCAGTGTTCGGAACTTCGGCAGTGCACCTGCATTCCTATGGGGACATTAAAGTTCTTGTATTCTCCTTGGCCCCGCCCACTCCCTCCCGTCTGTCTGGCTTAACCTAACCTCATGACTCTGCATGTTTCATAGCATTAGTGTGTTGGCGTCCTGGCCCCAAGCTCAAATACCTTCTTCTACACACACTCTCACTCGCTCCTCACACACTTTCTCATGCTACATCCGCTCATTCCATACAATAGACTTCTGATTACTCTGACCACCACCTCAGGGTTGTATTCATTGGGCACCTCATATCTGCATGGTTTACAGTAAAAGGTGCCTCAGTTATTTGACTTGACAAGTTGTCAATGAATATCAATGGATAGGTTTTTAACCATTTCATTTAAATGACTATGTATTGTGATGCATCTCAAACTACAAATGGCACAACCCCATCTTGGGAGGGCAAGTGTCTGGTTTTATGTTGTACTTGTTTTATACATCCTTGTTTATATATTTAAATGCATGTAAGCTATGGAATAAACTTTCATACAATGATACTTTGTATGTTTTTGGAAATGTCTTTTCTACCTCAACCGAAGACGCAGAGCTTCAAAACGGCCAACCCCAAGCTAAAAACAAACGTCCCGTACCACACTACAGCCTGTACTGTCTGTTTTAGTACTGGTGCCACGCATTTGATGGAGACTAAACAAGCAGAGGCATATCTATTTAAAATACTATGGGTGGGTCTAACTCTGACTGAAAGAAAACATTCCGTTGTGGGGCTGGAGATGGCAGGCAGAAGTTCATGGGATAAGTTGAAAGTTTAGGCTTATTTCTCACGGTACTTTATTCTGACATTTTCCTATAATTGTTTAAACTGGCATTTACCTCAAGCTTCACTCTGACTGAGGTAAAGTTACAGTACACCACGAGATGGAGTACCACACATGCAAGTTCAATTCCCCGAGCTGACAAGGTACAAATCTGTCGTCGTTCTGCCCCTGAACAGGCAGTTAACCTGCTGTTCCTGGGCCGTCATTGAAAATAAGAATTTGTTCTTAACTGACTTGCCTAGTAAAATTAAAATGAAAGGGTGAGGACAGAGCTCAAGGGATCATTGGGGCGCTAGCGCCCTGTTCCCGACACTACCCGGTGAAATGTAAGGCGCCAAATTCAAAATCCCAAAGTTGAATTATTAGCATAAATTCATATCCAGCGCAGGTCTCACAAAACCCATATAAGAGTTAACATAAATCGCTTACCTTTTGATGATCTTCTGCTGAGGGCATCAAGTGTCCAAGGAATACAGCCAATGGTTATTTTGTTATATCTATAAATGGTTGGTGTGTTATGTTCAGAAAATCCACCGTTGAGTCGCCCGTTGTACAGTGAAGAGAAAGCGTTCAAATTATACCTATCAACTTTACCCAAACAAATCGTACTAATTATGTGCATATCCTAGTTTCTGGGCCTGAGTGGCATGCATTTTACCTTGGGCATGCCAGACTCCCCAAAACCGTCACCTCTGCTGCCGCTCCCTAAGTAGAGGAAGGCCATTGTCACATACAGCCCAACAGCGCCACCTGGCAGCTATTGACTAGAGCAACATTCATGATGTGTTTATGAATATTATTGGTTGGATAATAGACATGTTGCCCAGGTACATGCCATATTGGAAGTTGAGCAGGGCTCCAGAGACCAGGAAGTGCTCTGGGAAGGGAAGGTTTTTCAGGTTAGTGCAGATCCAGGGTGAAGGGGTTAGAGGGAGATGGAATGGTGCATAGGCACAGCAGCTCACAGACATATTCCTATAAGGAGAGGCAAGGGGGGGAAGAAAATTGTATAACTGATCAGATATGTATTGGATTCTGTGTTTCGCTGGACTAGACTATTGCATTTTTGGGATGCAAACTGTAAATGTAAACTGTCGGAACCTTGTGATCCCCATGTCTGTGATGGACTTGAGTTTCATGGATGTATCCTTCACCATCGAATCAGGGCCACCGATGTTGATCAGGTGCTCGTGATTGGACCGTATCCAGGTGTACGGGCGGACATACTTGACGTAGCCGGCCAGTAGGAAAAGAGTGCAATTCACTTCCAGGAGAGATTTCTTTATTTATACTTTTTTTTTATTGCAACAATATTACACATCAGTACAGGGACATTCTTGTGAATACAATGAAAAAAATGAAAGAATAGAACACCTGGCGATGAGACATTAACAGACATTCAGAGACATGATTTCTAATAATTTTTCCAACTTTTTACGTTTCCACCCCATTTACATTTGTGAATATAATATGTGGCCAAGAGAATATATTGAATTATAATCACCAAAAATTACTTAACTGCCAATCGTATCCACTTATTGTTGCCTTTATCCAAAAGATTCAAGTCATTAATTTGTAAACTTGGAAAAGAGAGAACAACCTCATATAACAAAGGGTTCTTAATAAATCCAAGTAAAGTGGAATTGCTTTGCAAACCTTCAAACATTCTCTCTGAGTAATATTAACCTGAAATTTACCAATGAATTCATCAAACGGCAAAAACTCCCCAGTGTTGTCTACCAAATCACATACAAAATTAATACCCTTGCCAAACCAAAGGCCTTTGAAAATGGATTTCCTATTAATTTTAATAACTCTATTTTTCCAAATCAATGTTTTGTGGGGGGAAAAATTGTGATTGAATATCATTTTCCAGAAAAATAACATTTGCTGGTGAAAGACAATTTCACAGGTAATTTTGGAGGGTCAAAATCACATTTTATTAGGAATTCAAGTCCACCAAGTTTATTAAACAGACTGTTAGGGATATGATACCACAGAGGTAGGATTAGACAGACAATTTCAACCATTTAATTCTAAAAGCACCCACTAATGACTCAAAATCAATAGCCTGTAAACCTCCATGATCATAGTCTTTCACTAATTGTGATTTCTGAATATAATGCGTTTTATTCCTTCAAACAAATCTAAATATAACACAATTTACTTTTGTGTTATTAGAAGAAATAAAAAGGGACTGACTTGGGTAAAAGATTCTAGATAAACCATCGGTCTTGGACAAAAGAATAGGACCCAAAATTGAGATATCACGTTGCAGCCACTAACTTTATGAAACTCTCATGGAATTAATCCTATTATCGATGTTTAAAGATTCATTATCTGTAACGTTTTAGTGATAATAATTCTTAAATATTTATCTTCCTTTATAACAGGTATGGAGGCAATGTTGACAGAGTGAGATCACATTTGTTTGAGAGTCAACCCAGAGGCCATAGAAAATGTCTTGATTGTCAATAGCCAAGGGAATAGCCGCTCTATCCTTTAGGAAAAGGGCTGTATCATCTGCAAATTGACTGATATTTATATCTTTACCAAAAATACAGATCGCTTTAAATTCTTAGATTTGTTAAGAAATACGACTAGTAAATCTGTGGCTAAAATAAATAAAAGTGGGGAGATTGGACAACCCTGTCTAATTCCTCTAGCAATAGAGAAACGAGGGGATGTTCCATTACTCATAGCCACCGAACTGCTAATATCATTATACATCATCCTAATCACTTTACAGAAATTCTCCCCAAACCCAAAAGTAGAGAGTTCTAAATAAAAAGTTGTTCTAAAGTGTCAAAAGCCTTAAAAAAAATCTAAAAACAATATAAAGGCATCATGAACTGTAATCTAAAACCAATCGTATATGGTTATGGATACTTCTTCCTTTAATGGAGGCTGATTGAGTTTCACTGATTATATCATCAAGGCTTTTTTTCAGCCTATTGGCATAGACATGGGCTAGTAACTTATAGTCAGTTGCCAACAACGTGATTGGTCTCCAGTTGTCCAGGTAAAGAGAGCCCTTCTTTGGTTTGGGTATAAGAACTATTAGTCTCTGTCTCAAAAGAGGTAAGATAGCATTAGCAATACCCTCTTTATAGACCGAAAGCAATAACTCTCTAATATCAGGCCAAAAATGTCAATAGAATTCAGGAGTCAGGCCATCCGGTCCAGGAGATTTACGTATAGGCATTTGTTTAATGGCTTGGTCCAACTCAGTAATATCTATATCAGAATCGCAGAGTTTCTTAAACCTTTCTTCTATAGGTTTAACAGAGTTATTAACTGAATCTAAAAAGGATTCCAAGTCGCCTTCTGAAAGATGAGATTGATATAGTGAACCGTAGAAAGAGTGTATTTTCTAATTAACCACTTCAAGATCATCAGATAGTGTCATTTACATAAATGGATGTAATACTATTCCTAGTCTGCCTACTCTCCTCCAAATTAAAGAAATAAGATGTTTTTTTTCACCTTTTTCAATCCATTTGGCCTTTGAATGGATGAAAGTCCAGATCACATTGGCATTTAGCAAGCTCTGCTTTTTCCTCTTCATTTAAATCAAGTTTATTGCTCAACCTGCTAATATCAACAATAATATCCATCTGCTTGGAGAATCTTTTCTGAGCTAGCATTTTACCAGTGGAGATGGCAAGACATCGAATTCAGAATTTAATCATTTCCCATTTGTTAGTAGAAGAAAGAGCAGAATCGAGACAGGTCTCTGATAAGAGCTTTAGACAGTAAACAAAATGACTCATTCTTTAAAAGAAAAGAGTTACATTTCCAGTATGCTTTAGAAAATCTCGTCATTATCAAAACAAAAGGAAAGAATAATGGAACAATGGTCTGTCAGAGGAGCTGAGGAAATACTACATTCACAGACTTTCTGAAGAGATGACAGAGTCAGAATGAAATATGACTGTTTGTTTCCTTATTGAAACTGAGTGGAATGCAATGATGACTACTCACAGGAACTGCTTTCTCCCTCTCACTGGGGGAGGCTGGTAGGAGATAGACCTCACTGCTGCTCCTGTGGAAAATGATAGTTACATTTTTCTGTGTGTGTGTGTTTCAAATATGCACGTGTGTATTTGTGTGTGTACGTTTTTACTCATCTAGTCCCTTACTTGTGGGTATGGTGGTTGGGCCCCTGGGATGAGTGCTGCTGCTGCTGCTTTGGCATGTGTTGTGGCCCCTGAGGGCCCTGATGAGGGCTCTGGTTGTCCCCGGGCAGTGGGGAGCTGGTGTCACTAGCCAGGCTGTAGGTGCTACTGAAGGCAGAGGCTGCCGACGCCATAAACACAGGGGAATGCCAACCCTGAAGGGGCAGCCCAGGGTCATGTTCAGTATGGCACACAATATCAAAAGTTAAGGTAGAATTTCCCTGTTTTAAAATGTTTTCTCATTACTGTCCTGGAATAAAAGAAGAATCATAATATAGACTTAATATAGTCTCATTGTCGATTTCTGGATGTTTGAGTTATTAGTGATACTCTTCATTGACTACAGTCAGGAGTAGCTCCTCTCTCCCCCTCAGCCAAGGTTGAAGGTACCGGAAACCCTATATGGAGAGACAAGATAGGAGTGTCCTGATGATAATTCAAGGGACATCGTTCAAGATTGATGTGGAAATTGGACATGTATTCATTGTCCTGAGGATGTTGGGAAATGCCTTCAAAACAGCCACTAGGGGCAACAGTGAGTGGTATTACCATCAAATAGGCTTGGGTTTTGTGGACAGGGGAGGTGGATTGTTGGAATACCATGGTTCTAGATTTGAAGGTTGTGTGTGTTTTTTTTATCCTATCCCAAACCTTAACCTTTCAGAATGAGTGCCTGAACTTAACCCTTAACTTCAAAATTTGAAGTTTGGAGAAATGGAACGATACAGAGCAGCAGGAGAAACAAAAACACTTTGAAAATGTATGTTTGGAGAAACTTTTACATTTGGGAACATGGATGAACATCTAATTCTGCAGTGAGACTGTGAGAGCATTTTGCATAATTCATGTTTTCTGGCCCTTTAAATCATGTATACATTGATTGGATGGAGATGTATCTGGCTCTAGAATTATAACAACTAGCCTGGTCTGTCAGAAAGTGCTGCAGTTTCTTCCTCTGCTCCCTCTCTTGCTTGTGCCACACACACACTTAGTTTTTTTCTCAAAATCTTTTACATTAATCTTATTTTGTGAGTTTCATATTTTGGCAAATGTTGTTCATCTGAAAGGAAGGACCTCAGAAGGGTGCATGGAAAATAAAATACCCCCTCATCTCCTAGCAAGGCCTTTGCATCAGCATCCTTGACAAGTAGCCTAATATATGGTGCACAATAAATACATATACTGGCATTTAGATGCATGGTGATGAATGCAAAGGAGATATAAATCAAAAGGTTATCACGAGCTGTGTGTTTGAATCATTCCATAAAAGGACACACGTTTCATTGTAATCAACCGATTCATAATGATTAATTAAAAAAAACAGAATAGAGGCCTTGTTTTAAGCTGGTTACTTACACTGCCGCTGCTCATCTTGTTGTCACTGTAAAAATCTAAACCTAGAACGGTGTTTCAGCACATTTCCTGTGCGTTATGTTTCGCTGTCAAACCTACATAAAAAGATGCGATTGCAAACGCACATATTCCTTCCCTCTTTTTCATTCATCTTCGTTTAATTTATTCTGCATCAGCAATTAACGCGTCTTTCTGGGATACAATTATAAAATGTTGTTTAAAGACAGAGATCTACATTATGGATCTTATTTCAGGAGACACTTGTTTTTTCGAGCTCATCTCTCAGGTGTTGTCTAACACACGCAAGGAATCATCTATGCATTCCCCTGTAACAAAGAACGTAGGATAAATGCGGGTCTTGGTTAGGCCTATACATTTAAGCCTATGGTGATTTTAGAAATACGTTTGATGGCCAATTAATGAATGGGTTTTGAATATTTGCTTGAAAATTGTATACGTTTATCATGAGTTGGCAGCCAAGTAGAAGTTATTGATTGTGCCTTGTTGACTGGTGGATCTTATGAACGCAATCAGCTCTCTGCCAATTAGGGCATGGACAGGTGTGGCTGCCACTGACAGTCAAAATGGTGCCAATCATGGATGAAGTTTGATGAATTGCAAAAAGAAAATAGAGAAAGATAAGGAAATAGAAATTAAGTTACTTTTCACTACACCTTTACACAATACCAAACATGACCATACCTTGTTCAATGAAAGTTAGGGTTATCAAAATCATTTTGCGGTGAGTTTTAAGAGGTGAATGTAGTGGTAGTGGACTGTGGTAGTATTTGGTCACATTAATAGAATAGGTAATCCATATATACATTTTAATTCCTCACTTCTGCCAATATTTCTTCTAGCATACTGTTACTCTGTGCTACACTCAGTGCCCCAACTCCTGTACCAGTTGGTAAGTTTGATTTGATTTATAGTACTGTTGTTTATTTATGAACCAAACAGAACCAAAGGGGAATTTATAATTTTGTCCAATATAAACTCTCGTTTTCATTGTAAAACGTTTTCTGTTGGGAGTAAACGGTTTCCATTGCGAAACGTTTTTGACTAATGGTTACATTAGTACTCATTATGCCGATTCTGAAAAACCTTTTGTAACAAATCATATACTCCAAATGGAGAATGTTTTAAAACAAGAGTTTCTATTGGACAAATTCAGGTTGGTCTCTCCGTTACGTTTGTTCCTTAAATTGTAAACCGTTTCCATTGCAGGACGTAATGAATACAGCCCTGCTCTCACCCACCATACTGATTCTCTCACTAGAACCATGTCGTATGAGTGTCTTCCCCTGTTGGCCATTTATAGCGTAACCTTTCTTAGTAGCAATGCAGTAAAGGAGCCTTCTGTCAAAGAGATTTCTAGGAGAGATGGAGACCCGCACACTTGTCAAATGTGGACAAATCCAAAACTGAGACTCCAATGCAAAAATGGAGAGGATTTATTTGGATATCATCCAATAAAAGATTCACAATAAAAGTGAATCTTAGATTCATTCATATCTAACAGGATTTGAAAATAACCCTGAAACAAGGACACAATAAAACCGTACAGAATTGTTTTATTCATTCACCATGTTGTTATTGGGATTGAATGTGGTTAATTTCTGTGTCATAGACAGTTGGATACGCCATAAACAAACATCATCTGTTCAGTAAACAGCATGCCACTGTTTAATCAGCCAGATTCATACTAAACAAAACATGTTCTGTGCCAATGAGTTTATGGTAATTATTCCATCTGTCTTGTGTTATAGGAACATTCCGGTCTGAGTGTCATGAGCGTCACTTCTGGCTGTTTGTCAGGTCTGGCTTCCTTGGCCCTATGATCCGATTTGACGTTCAAGGTGCGAGTGTAATATTATTGGTTGAAATATGGATACAGCCATTATTTTACCCAACTGCCACTGGTGTGTTGTACTTGATAATCTTAACCTGAATTTGTCTAGAATGTGAACGTTTCTAGGAACAAGAATATCATTTGAATGTGGAGTACACCCATAGAGATAATTAGAGGACATAACATTGTATCGGTCCCATTATGGCGTCCGAGAGCACGGGCAGCGCTATTGAGGCCATATCCATTTCGAAGTAGTCATTTTTCTTCTACTACTTCTATGAGTTCGTAAACAAACTGAAAGCGTGCGTACTGCCCCCTAGAGTGTGTAGGTACAAATCCCGGGTTGGGGATTTACTGCGACCTGCAGTTATGGAATGTTTGCTCACAAGTATAATTCATTGGCTTATCTCTCCTGATGACCTGGATGGAATTATTTGGTCCTTCCTTAACCCATAGAAAGTCCCACCCAGTTGACTACTTCAAAATGGTGAAAGTCCTCAATGGAGCTGCCCATGCTAAAACTGTCTTTCTGGGCACTTGTGTCCTCTAGCTATCTCGATGAAGACACCATAGCCATCTGCACTGTGAATATTGACGCATCCTCTAAACCTCTGTCATCAGATCACCGGGGTGTTCACTTCCTGTCCGGCCAAAAGGCCACTGAATGTGGCTACACCATGCTCTTCAATCACCATGGAGACCTGGTGTTCCGTGCCTCGTTCCTTGCCTGCCATGTCAACAACCAGGTGAACTTGATTGACCCGTAATGGATATATATATTCAATATACTGGTATATGAAGTCAAATTCGGATATGTAATGACTTGAGACTGAATGAGTCGTGTAACAAATCAGGAGTCGACTGTATAGAAGCCAAATGGTCCTTCCATCTAAATGATCAATATAATTAATGCAAGTGAATTAGCTTGACTTCTAGCTTGTTTTCTGATTTAACAGAATATATAAGAACCTCTTCTGTGCAGGGGGACTCTAAGTTTCGTCTGAAGGTGTGGTTGGTGACCCGGCAGGTGAATGGGAGGGTCCTAGGGTACCCCTTCCTGCTCCACTGCTCAGCCCAGTGGCCCTGGGGCTTCCGGGAGCTTGTCTGTGAGGAGAGCTACATGGAGGTGACTTACAGGTCCATCAGATCACAATAGAATAGAAATGTACTGTCCATCTGCGCATGGAACTTTGCCAAACTTCTTAGTCAAACTTACATGTTTCAAATCGATTCTGATTTACACTGTCTCTTCTTTAATTGTTCTCCAAGGTGTCCATAAAAGGACCAGTCCCAACTGCATTACACTTTGGGCAGAAGAAAAAGGAGGTGGGAAATAGAGGCATGATGTTCCACAGACCAGGCCACACCAAGGAGGAGGTTAGACCCAGGACCATGACAGAGGCCAATGCCCTGGGCTACCACATCTCTGAGTCAGGCTCCAGGATTATCCTGCGCTGCCCCTACTCCTCACCCCTGTCCTACACCATCAAGGTAGTTCTGATGTGTTCTGGGTGTTTACTGTGCTCTGTTTGCATGTGATATGAATATATTGGTATACATGTTATAGTAACTCTTGTTGTCTTTCACTTGACCACGCCTACACAGGAGAAAGGGGTGGAATTGGAGGTGGTCAATGCTACCATCCTGTACCCACATCAAGGGAAGGTCCTTGCCATCGATGCCACAGTGGCCTGCTCCATGAGTATGTGGTCTATTTATTAGGGAATACAAATGACAATGAGAATCTTAGCTTTGACTTTAATCCTATTTGCAATCCTATTTTGAACCTACAATCTCCTTATTCTTACAACTTTTGTCCTCTCTCCTCCTTTCCATCCCTCCCTGCCGCTCTTAACTCCTCCAGATGAGGCGACAGTGGATGGTGCAAACCTGCTCTGGGCTGTCCCCCATGTCCTCTCCCCCCTGGTCCATGGGAGGTTCAGGGACAGGGGCATGAGAATAGGGGTGGAGACGCTTGCCCTGAGTGAGTCTATGATCAAGGACAGGGGGTATGAGATCGGCCTGAGGGATGGAGTGGTGGAGGTCAGCGTTCCATTCGGAGCCGAAGGAACACACGTTAAGGTACACACGCATGAATGCATGCATGCATGCACACACACACACACACACACACACATATTCAACTGCTCTTTCTTGTCCCAGAGTGGTGTGTTGGAGGGCCAGTACAGCCAGTCTCTGTCTGTAGACCTGTTCTACCTGCACCAGTGGGAGGATGACCGGTGGCCCCTCACCCAGCATCGCTCCTTCAGGTTCCTCCAGACCGCCTACGTCCCCCGGACCCCCACACTCACAGACAGTCAGTATCCATCTACTATGAGTATTAATGAGCTCAAGGAATGACAGGGATTGGTCACGTTGGAACTCAGATATGAATCTCTGCTTTGAATGAATTCGGCCAAATTTGCTATGTTAACACAACGGTTGGCCTCTGCTCGAAAACTGGCATACGTTATAAAAAATGCTGGAGGCTGCATATTTATGGGATAGATTGAAAGAAAAAGAGAGGTGAATTAGATTGCCACTTAAACCCACAACAGTTAACAGTAATTGGTATTGAAGTATTGCAATCTATTTGCATGCTTTGATCATGACTCCACACCCACTAACTCTGTTCCCTCCCCAGACACCATATCGTCCCAGAAGGTGTTCTCTGCCTCCCTGGGTGTGTTCCCTCCTGATGTGTCCCTCCACAACATCACCGGGGGAAGTGAGGGGGACACGTTGTCCTGGGTCCAGGTCCCCTACCCCAACGGGTCACATTCCTACCAGCTTCATGCCCCCTTCTCACACCCCTCTGTTCTTCAGAAGGTAAGACTAATAGAGGCAGAGAGAAGCACCAATTGTAGAGATGTACACTGAGTATACAAAACATTAAGAACACCTGCTCTTTCCATGACAAACTAACCAGGTGAATCTAGATGAAAGCTACGATCCTGATGTCACTTGTTAAACCCTTTACAGTCTAAGCCCTGTCTAAACCGGCGGAGGGGAGGTTCTATTAAGCTACAGTGGGGCAAAAAAGTATTTAGTCAGCCACCAATTGTGCAAGTTCTCCAACTTAAAAAGATGAGAGGCCTGTAATTTTCATCATAGGTACACTTCAACTATGACAGACAAAATGAGGGAAAAAAATCCAGAAAATCACATTGTAGGATTTTTAATTTATTTATTTGCAAATTATGGTGGAAAATAAGTATTTGGTCAATAACAAAAGTTTATCTCAATACTTTGTTATATACCCTTTGTTGGCAATGACAGAGGTCAAACGTTTTCTGTAAGTCTTCACAAGGTTTTCACACACTGTTGCTGGTATTTTGGCCCATTCCTCCATGCAGATCTCCTCTAGAGCAGTGATGTTTTGGGGCTGTCGCTGGGCAACACGGACTTTCAACTCCCTCCAAAGATTTTCTATGGGGTTGAGATCTGGAGACTGGCTAGGCCACTCCAGGACCTTGAAATGCTTCTTACGAAGCCACTCCTTCGTTGCCCGGGCGGTGTGTTTGGGATCATTGTCATGCTGAAAGACCCAGCCACGTTTCATCTTCAATGCCCTTGCTGATGGAAGGAGGTTTTCACTCAAAATCTCACGATACATGGCCCCATTAATTCTTTACACGGATCAGTCGTCCTGGTCCCTTTGCAGAAAAACAGCCCCAAAGCATGATGTTTCCACCCCCATGCTTCACAGTAGGTATGGTGTTCTTTGGATGCAACTCAGCATTCTTTGTCCTCCAAACACGACAAGTTGAGTTTTTACCAAAAAGTTATATTTTGGTTTCATCTGACCATATGACATTCTCCCAATCCTCATCTGGATCATCCAAATGCTCTCTAGCAAACTTCAGACGGGCCTGAACATGTACTGGCTTAAGCAGGGGGACACGTCTGGCACTGCAGGATTTGAGTCCCTGGCGGCGAGTGTGTTACTGATGGTAGGCTTTGTTACTTTGGTCCCAGCTCTCTGCAGGTCATTCACTAGGTCCCCGTGTGGTTCTGGGATTTTTGCTCACCGTTCTTGTGATCATTTTGACCCCACGGGGTGAGATCTTGCGTGGAGCCCCAGATCGAGGAAGATTATCAGTGGTCTTGTATGTCTTCCATTTCCTAATAATTGCTCCCACAGTTGATTTCTTCAAACCAAGCTGCTTACCTATTGCAGATTCAGTCTTCCCAACCTGGTGCAGGTCTACAATTTTGTTTCTGGTGTCCTTTGACAGCTCTTTGGTCTTGGCCATAGTGGAGTTTGGAGTGTGACTGTTTGAGGTTGTGGACAGGTGTCTTTTATACTGATAACAAGTTCAAACAGGTGCCATTAATACAGGTAACGAGTGGAGGACAGAGGAGCCTCTTAAAGAAGAAGTTACAGGTCTGTGAGAGCCAGAAATCTTGCTTGTTTGTATGTGACCAAATACTTATTTTCCACCATAATTTGCAAATAAATTCATTAAAAATCCTACGATGTGATTTTCTGGATTTTTTTTTTCCTCATTTTGTCTGTCATAGTTGAAGTGTACCTATGATGAAAATTACAGGCCTCTCTCATCTTTTTAAGTGAGAGAACTTGCACAATTGGTGGCTGACTAAATACTTTTTTGCCCCACTGTATATGGAATTGTTTTAAGAAGGTCATGCCAAGGATCATTTAGCTATTTGATTTAGAATTTTAAGACCCTTTGCAGTATCCCCCCCAAAATAATTGAATGAACATTTTAATTTGGCCTTACTTCTGTTAGCCAATTCAAACGCATTGAATTACAGATAGTCCCAAAAATACATCTAAAAGACATTTGTTCTGAAGTGTCTGTCCTATATCTGAGAGAGATAGGAAAGATCAGGATTGTTTTTATATTTTTGGCACTAAACAGTATCCATATATACTTCCATAAATCTTTTCAACTAGTACCGTGGGACATACAGATGAGTCTTGTGAGGCAGTGGGCCTCACAAGAGTCTCACCTTTCCACAGAGGGGTCATATTAGTGTGTAGCCCAAACTGTTCGGACGCTACAGACAGAAGTTGGCAGATCGGCTGTACCAACTTCAGACGAGTCCCAAGACGTTCCGACAATTTTGTGAGGAGACTATCGGTTATCGGGATGTCTCATAGTCTGACAACCACCGCTCTAGCTCTGTCACCTTTCACCGCAGATGCAGAAGTGTGACATCAGCAGATGCAGTGGATTGAGACACATCCAATGCAAAAAAACAGATGTCTCTATCTTAAACGGACAGATTATTATGGGGATTTTTTATTATTATGCTAATTAGATTTCCACAGGACCGAGGGAAGCGGTTTGTGAGATAAAATCCACTTCAATCAGTGTAACTGTAGGGGAAGAGAGGTTAAAGAGAATTATTTTATTAACCTATATTTTACTAGGCAAGTCAGTTAAGAACAAATTCTTATTTTCAAAGACTGCCTAGGAACAGTGGGTTAATTGCCTGTTCAGGGGCAGAACGACAGATTTGTACCTTGTCAGCTCGGGGGATTTGAACTTGCAACCTTTCAATTACTAGTCCAACGCTCTAACCACAAGGCTACTGTGTGTGTGTGTGTGTGTAAGACAAAATATTTAAGTGCCTTTGAATGGGTTGTAGTAGGTGCCAAGTTTGTGTCAAGAACTGCAACGCTGCTGGGTTTTTCACACTCAACAGTTTCCTGTGTGCTTCAAGAATGGTCCATCAACCGACGAGGCGCATGCGCAGGCCTATAGGACACATGGGATGTGAATAGCTCTGTTTTGTACCATTTGTACCACCGTTGTATGTGTAAACTAGAGGAAACCAGACAAAATAGTTCAAATTAGGCCTCTAAAATTCATAGATCAATATATCCCCAAGCAACCAGGAGAGAGTGAGCGGTCAGTTTTATATACAACAGTGAATCAATCTGTGGGTAAAGTGACGCTGCAACTCAAACCCAACAAGCCAAGGCTTCTCTTAGAGGACAAGACAAAGCAACATGCAGATTCAATGAGAACAATGAACAGCTGAAGGATATCCAGGAAAACATACCTAAAATTCTCTCAATGCTCCCCAAAACACTTGGCTCATCGCGCTCTAGCGACTCCTAATGGCGGGCACCTGCAGGCTGACTTCCGGTCTTCAGGTGAACGCTGTTCAAATAAATGTAATAAAAATATTATACAAATGTCCTAAAGCAAAAATATACACACAGTACATTATCTGATGAAATTGCTTTAGAAAGGGGCACAAGACAGGAATGGCCCCCCCTCCCTCCTCCCTGTTTGCACTGGCAATTTAACAGCTTTCAGAAAGAATTACACAGGACCCAAACGTAAGGTGTCAACATGAATATAAACTCAACTTATTTGCAGATCTCCTGATACACCTGACCAATATTGAAAACGCAATGCCCCCTTTGCTAAAAGTAATTTCAGAATACTACAAAATCTCAGGATATAAAATTAACGTGGGGGGAAAATAACAATGGCAATAGGAAAAAGAATGACGCACAATCTACAGCAATCCTTTAAGTGGACCACAAAATATTAAATAGCCATTATGATGCTTAATAAGTGACAACAAACGTATAAAGGTAACGTTATCCCATTTACTGAACAATACGAAGGCACATCTAATACAATGGAACAATCTAGTCATAAATCTTACAGATAGAATAAGCCATGCCATTCTAAACCTTTTCAGAATGGCACGGCTCCCAAAGTTTTTATTTTATTTTCGGTAATACCAATTACCCCACCAGACATTCTATAAAGTATACTCGGTCGTAACAGACCTTTTAAAATGGGCAAATAAAATGCATAGAATAAAAAAGGAAGATGTAAAATTTTCCAAGTCTGAGGAGGGTTTTAACCTTCCAGACTTGGAATTGTATTAACTCGTTACCCAAGGCTTTTACTTGCTACATATAGTTAAATGCACTAAAGAGGAACAATGGGTAGGCTACATATTGAAGATGCACATACTCATCCCCAGAATCTTTGTACGCGTCTATTATCAAAGGATAAAGCTAAGAACATTAATTTCATAGTTAAGAACACTATAACAATATGGAAGAAAATGAAACATATTCTACAATAACCAGTATCACTCCCTAAAAACACAACCTTATGGAACAATGCTTGGATAACTTTTCAGAATTCACCGATTTTTTTTAAATTGGTCCACATGGAAAACTAAAGGCATGACGTGGTAATAGGAAATACAATTATTTCCATGGCAGAATTAAAAAGCAATTTTGGACTGACCAATGTGGATATTTTCAAGTAAATGCAACTTAAACGTTTTATCACAAAATGTAGCTTTGGACATCAGCGCAATCTTGAGGGCATCCTATTTGAGTCAAAGGATATTCATATGATGGGTGAACTATACAAAACCTAACCAACTGGCTATCTCTTAGACAAAAATATAAACTATTCCAACCAAGACTTAAAAATAACTGATATTTGCACAAGATGGAGGGGTTATTGGAACATAACTAACAAGATTACAGTTAACTAAAATGTATGCTTAATCTAGTATAATGTATGGGGGGGGTGTAACTCAATATTAGGAAGGTGTACCAATTTGTCTGCTGTAGTCGGTGTACTTAAATTATGTATAGTATACATACCTCACTAGCAGTTTTTTTTTACCTTCATAATGTAATGATGCAATGTAACCTGCTCTCCTTCTCATGTCAGTATATTGATGGGGGCTATAGGAGGTACACCCTCCCTCTCACCTTTTCCCTGGCCATCTCACCCCACGGAGAGGTCTTCTACCATAATGCCACCATTGTGAGTGATGTTCAAGAGCAGACAGGTGATTATATATAAATACATCTCTTGACAGAGAGAGAGAATTAATACAAAATCAGTTGAACTAAACTCATGGTTGCCTGCCTCCCTGTCCTGTTTAAATTCCTACACATCTCCGGCTCTTTCACCAATCTTCTCCTTCCTCCCACCTTCTCCTCTCCATGCATCCTCCCAGCCCCAGAACCTCCCAGGCTGGAGGGTAAGTGCACAGAGAGGGGCCTCCTGGTGCTGCTGCACTATGGGGCCCAGGAGCGGAGCTGGGAGCTCTTCCTTGGGGACCGCCGGCTGGACTGGGAGCTAGTGGAAATGGGGGGCTTCACCGTGGAAACAGAGGAGGACTACTTTAGTGTGGAGATCCCACTCTATAGTCCGGGCATGACCTATGAGGTGAGGAGGGATATCTAAGTAAATTAACTGGAGATTTGGTTGTCCACCTCAGTCATATTAAAATGGTTCTTCAATTGTTGTGCTCTATCCTTCTCTTTATCTATCTCTGAAATCTTTAACCAAGAGCACGTCTATACAGTGCATTTGGAAAGTAATCCGACCCCTTCCCTTTTCTACATTTTGCTACGTTACAGCCTAATTCTAAAATGTATTAAATCATTTTTTTCCCTCTACAAAAAATTGCCCGTAATGACTAACTGAAAAAACAGGTATTGTATTAAAAATAAAAAAACATAAATACCTTATTTACATAAGTATTCAGAGCCTTTGCAGTGAGACTGAAATTGAGCTCTGGTGCATCCTGTTTCCATTGATCATCCTTGATGTTTCTTCAACTTGATTGGAGTCCACCTGTGGTAAATTCAATTGATTTGGACATGATTTGGAAAGACACACACCTGTCTATATAAGGTCCCACAGTTGACAGTGCATGTCAGAGAAAAAACCAAGACATGAGGTCGAAGGAATTGTCTGTAGAGGTCCGAGACAGGATTGTGTCAGGGCACAGATCTGGGGAAGGGTACCAAAACATTTCTGCAGCATTGAAGGTCCCCAAGAACACAGTGGCCTCCATCATTCTTAAATGGAAGTAGTTTGGAACCGCCAAGACTCTACCTAGAGCTGGCCACCTGGCCAAACTGAGCAATCGGGGGAGAAGGCCCTTGGTCAGGCAGGTGACCAAGAACCCAATGGTCACTGTGACAGAGCTCCATAGTTCCTCTGTGGAGATGGGAGAATCTTCCAGAAGGACAACCATCTCTGCAGCACTCCACCACTCCACCAATCAGGCCTTTGTGTTAGTGGCCAGACGGAAGCTACTCCTCAGTAAAAGGCACATGACAGCCCGCTTGGAGTTTGCCAAAAGACACCTAAAGGACTCTCAGACCTTGAGAAACAAGATTATCTGGTCTGATGAAACCAAGATTGACTGCTTTGGCCTGAATGCCAAGCGTCACGTCTGGAGGAAATCTGTCACCATCCATACGGTGAAGCATGGTGGTGCCAGCATCATTCTCTGGGGATGTTTGTCAGCAGCAGCGACTGGGAGACTAGTCAGGATCGAGGGAAAGATGAATGGAGCATAGTAGGGAGAGATCCTTGATTAAAACCTGCTCAGGACCTCAGACTGGGGTGAAGGTTCACCTTCCAACAGGACAATGACCCTAAGCACACAGCCAACACAACGCAGAAGTGGCTTTGGGACAAGTCCCAATGTCCTTGAGTGACCCAGCCAGAACATCTCTGGAAAGACCTGAAAATAGCTGTGCAGTGACTCTCCCTATCCAACCTGACAGAGCTTGAGAAGAATGGGAGAAACTCCCCCAATACAGGTGTGCCAAGCACGTCGCATCATACCCAAAAACACTCTGCTGTAATCGCTGCCAAAGGAGCTTCAACAAAGTACTGAGGAAAGGGTCTGAATACTTATGTAAATGTAATATTAAAGTTATTTTCTTATTTTATTCATTTGCAAAAATGTCTAAATTAGTTTTTTGCTTTGTCATTGTGGGGTATTGTGTAGACTGATGAATTTGTATTTTATTTGATACATTTTAGAATAAAATGGATAAAGGGCGGCAGCCTAGCGGTTATTGTGGGCCAGTAATATGAATAATCTGTCTGTCCTTAATTTAACCCGAATTTGCTCCAGGGGTGCTGTACCACTGTCTTTTGACACAAGTCATTCCTAATCTCATTAAATCTCCAGTTCAACAGATGAGACACTTTTCGTCAATGTAGGATTCATTTGTGAATTAAGGATTAATTTACTGGGAATTTAAGCCTTCAGAGTAATTTGAGAGCCTACACTTTGAAGGTATAATGATTTTAAATAAAGAAACTGTACTTAACATCTGCACATAGATTTTTTTTTTAAGTCGATTGTATTGGACACTTTCATTATCAAAATCTCCCCTTCCTCTCTGGCTCATCCCGCTTGTAGGAAGTGAGTTTGCAGGGTGTTGTTGGCCGTCTGGAGGTCAGTGTGGTGGACATAGACACACTCAAGGTGGAGAACAGCCTCATCCATCGCTGCACCTTCCGTGTCAGAGAGTTACTGGGTAACACACCTGTGGTGTACTATTGAAAGGCTTGACTGACATGTCCTCATTCAAACACTGTTAAAACTGATCCTAGATCTCTCTTGACTTCCAGTGTGCTTACCAGAGGGGAGGATGGTAGTAGTGACTGATACGTCACGTACCATCCCGCCCACCCAACCAAAACGCACCACCCTATTGGACCCCAGCTGTGTCCCCCAAGAGACGGACAGCGTCAGGGCCCTATTCAATTTCTCCCTGGATTCCTGTGGTACCATTGCGACCGTGAGTGTGTTAGCACGTTGATTCATCATGCTACATGCAGTGGTGGAAAAAGTACTAAATTGTCATACTTGAGTAAAAGTAAAGATACCTTTTTTAATAGAAAATGACTCAAGTGAAAGTCACCCAGTAAAATACTACTTGAGTAAAAGTATTTGGTTTTAAATATACTTAAGTAAATGGAATTGCGTACTTAAGTATCAAAAGTAAAAGTATAAACCATTTCAAATTCCTTATATTAAGCTAACCAGATGGCACAATTTTTTTTTTTTATTGACAGAGAGCCAGGGTCACACTCCAACACTAAGACATCATTCACAAACAAAGCATTTGTGTTTAGTGAGTCCGCCAGATCAGGCACTAGGGATTACCAGGGATGTTCTCTTGATAAGTCTGTGAATTGGACCATTTTCCTGTCAACATGTAGTAGTTTTGGGGGTTATGTAAAATGTTTGGAGTAAAAAGTACATTCTTTTCTTTAGGAATGTAGTGAAGCAGAAGTAAAAGGTGGCAAAAAATATAAATAGTAAAGCACAGATACCACCCCAAAAAACGACTTATGTAGTACTTGAAAGTATTTTTACTTAGGTACAGTACACCACTGGTTACGTGTTAAGTCAGTAATGTATGTTCTACCTCACCTAGGTTGAGGGGAATTTCCTAGTATACGAGAACCAGGTGCTGTACCCCAAAGAACTTATCTCCACGGATGACCCCCTCATCCACAGAGACTCCCCTTACAGGTAAACACACACACCACGTTTCACACTATTCAAATGTGAATTTCTATGTACATATTTTTTTTTTTTTCAGGCTGACCATCCAGTGCCGCTACCCTGCCATCGACACCGGCATTGTCTCTATTGAACACCCTGTCAATCCAACCTTTGCCCTCTCACCTCTGCTGCCTCTTAAACACACTCGAAGGGAGGCCTCCCGCAGTGGGCAGTATGTGGCAGTGGTGGGTGTGGCAATTGTTGTGATGGGAGCTTTGATTGCTGCTACAGTGAAGATGCTCTGTTGAATGGCCAATAAAAATGTAAAACATGTTTGCAAATCTGTGAAATTGGTTCATATCCCTACTAAATGTATTTCATGAAATAAGACATTTGCCTAGTGAAAATTATAACACTTGAATCGTTTACTAAATCAATTCACCAAATAGTGAAGGATTTCTGTACCAAGAAATGACATGTATAAATATCAATTGCGAACTATGTAGATGTGGAAACATCCTAAGGGGGGAAGGAGAGGAATCTGCTTCAGACTATTGAGATGCACCCCTAGGTTCCGGTAAGCTGCCCAACCATTTGACCCAATTAATGACGTGCACAGTGTTAACTCCAAGCTTCTAATTGGTCAATCAAAGCACTACCCCCATATTAAAGTGCCAGAGAATGGCACATCATTGGTTAGCCCCCACCCAGCAGTCTCCCACCTTGTTGTTGGTCCATATAGGGGCTGTTGAGACTGAGTGTCAGGATAGATACCTGTTGGTAACTATTGACCTCATTTATTTGGAATAAACCTAGCTTTGAAGCTGTTGGTAAGTAGGCTTTTATAGTTTGAAGCAAAATTGGCTGGAATTCAGGTTTGGTCAGCTCAAGAACTTGAGATGACATGGCATCTTAACAGGACTTAGCCTTAGTGCTGTAGGCCAGGGTTTGATAGCTGATGCTGACAGGAAATCTCTCCCTGCAGTATCTCTGGCTCTCACTGTGCCTGTTGAACCACTCTGGAAGAGAAACAGATTTTTATTTGTTAAACTTGACTTATGACCAAATTAAAATCATTTGATGTAACACTTTGAATCCCTTTCCCCCCTCTAGATGCTAAGCAGTACGGGTCAGAGTAGCTGACAATGGGGCGAAAACCACGTACACTGTAAATGAAAACTGTGCCCTGGTTCCCCAGAGAAGTCAGCTGTAAGATCTACATGGAGGTATTGATTCACAAATTTATAATGTGTATCTAAGGATCAATTTAGTGTAGTATCTAGTAGGGCTCTATGTGGACTGTGGCTGACCGTAAAGGAGAATGATCCTTTATGTTCCCCTGTAGGTGTCAGTGAAGAGCGATGTGTCCTGTCTGTCGGGTACAACAGCAAATGACTGGACTGCTGCCCTCACTACAGAAAGCTAAAGGCTATATTACATTTGGCAAATGCTCTTTTAGATGAGCTGTACACCAGTTTTGTGTTCCCAATACCATCATGGGTGCCCGGTCTGATTTCATGCCCTGTCTTCTGTGCCCTCATCAGGCCCATACTTCTGCCACGTCTACCTTGCAGGAGGGGCAGCAGCTGACTGCCATGTTCCTCTGAGGCTTTGGTGTTGAAATTCTAACCAGAAGGGAAGAGCGAGATTGTAGATTCCTCAACTTATTTTATTATAAGATTTACAAAAATGGAGCTGGTTAACAGTCACACGACAGGTGCAACAGTCAAGAGCCCAACAAACAGGAGTTGGTTCTCTTTTGTCTGTGGCAGTGTAGCAGGCGTGTGAGGTCATAGTGGGAGCATCGCATACAAACAAGTGATAACGGCAGTTTTGTTGCTCCTTTCTGCTGATAGAATTGTTTCTGCTGCTCAAACTAGCCCCTGTTCTCTTCATATCTCCACACAGCTGTGCCCTTGAAAGATAGGAAAAGAACAGGATGGACCAAATAACTGGATTGACCAAATAACTGGTCACTTTGACGGCCCTTTGTCTTTGGCCAGTAAGTTACTCAGAAACGAGGGGGGGGAAACTGGTTTCTTCTTACATGAGAGAAATTGACAGGTGTAAGGCTTATACAAATGATATGCATAACAGAGTTTGTAATTTTGCCACTATAGCGGTTAGGTATTCCAACTCACCCAGGGGAGGCTGGTGTTTCGCTCGCCCTACAGACCATGTTGAAGATTTAAATGTCCTGTTCAAATGGATGCATTTATCTTGGGTGCACCTCAAGTGTCTAGAGGCTTCTTTCTTAGTGCATATTTACATTTGATATTAAATACCTGACGGGGGATGAATTCCTGTAGGTGTTTTTTTTATATTGCGTTAGTCTTTTCAAACTGTCAAGATGGATAGGAAGCCACTAATTTAGTGATTTAACTGAAACGGACCCTTCGTACTGTTGTTGGCAGGGACACTTAATCCATGATTTACTTCTAGGTGAACGGTACGTTGGTGGCGGTGGTCCATCCAATACTGTTCTCCAGGCAGGATGGCTAGTCATGATGGTGGACTTGGTCATTGCTTGCAGCACTGGTAAGTATTTTAGTTCAATATCAGACCCTAGCCATTCAAAGTTCAGACCTAAAAGGATTGAATAGGCTTAAAGATTGACAAAATCTCACTATCAAGCCCTTTTTCTACTTACCCAGAGTCAGATTAACTCATGGATACCAGTTATGGCTCTGCGTGCAGTTTGAAGTTGCTAACTAGCGTCAGCGCAACTACCTTACACTTCCTTCAAACTGCACGCAGAGATCTAAAAATGGTATCCGTGAGTTAATCTGACTATTTGATTCGTCCATGACCTATCCCATAGGCTGAGAGGGACGCAAGGAATATATTCTGATCAGTCACTGGAGGAAAAGGCGATCAAGTCTCTGTTCTGCTTCCCGGCAGTGCTGTAGGTATTGAAGGGAACGCAAAGATGGAATTCCCAAGTGCCGATGAAGCCCTAATCAAGAAACGTTCCCAGTGCTCTGAGAAAAGGATGAAGTAGGAACATCAATGAGCGCACTAGGCTACACACAGTGATTCTTAAGACCAGCTTATTGTAAGTTGAGACAATATCCTTTCCATCTCCCCCAAAAATAAAACTACTCTACTTTCTCTAAATAACTTCTCTATGACTTATCAGTAGAAGTAGCCGATGGGCTACATGGACACTGAAAAGGCATTTCCAAGGGGAACGTGTAGCATGCATGTCAACAGTTAATTGTGTATAAGAATAGGATGGTGAATAACATGTGTAGGAGAGTGGCTGTGGATGCAGAGGGTATATGTGTGGGAGAGAATGGATGAGTACGTGGATGTGTTTGAGGTAAGGTTGGGACAAGCTTGGTGGGGTTAAAGGAGAGAACTGGGAGGTGGCGAGGGATGGGTTAGGCTTGGGAGGGATGGATTTAACTATACTACGTTATTTTATTTTGGACTTGCAAACCTGCTCTGACATTAAGTTCTGGATAGATTAGGAAAGGATGTCTAGTCATTATTCCTTGTTTGTCATTCTGAGATTCAATGGTGGTTATTGGTGAGAGTGGAGGGTCTCTGAGGGATTGGGAGACATCATACACTGAGGGGGGGCCCTCCACTCATCTCACTTCAATCTCTGTGGACCCACTCTCCCAAAATAGACCCCCACCAGCCACTATTTTAATTTACACGGTAATAAACTGATTAAATTACTTAAATGTCAATCTCTCCAATGTACTGCATGTCCAATGACAATTCACTCTTGGTATGTTATGAGGTTTAGTTTTCAGGGGAAATTTCAATATGTTTTAACTTTAGTCAAATCAAGGTGAACATAACCATGGAGTCAGGCCAAGGTACAAAGGTTATTTACTATAAATTGCAACAATGACAAAACACAGCAGTTGATTCCAAGTGTGCAACTTTGACTGAAGACTGGGGACATTCTGAAGTTGCATTTTTGTCCCCCCCAGTCTTATCATTGGAATGTGATCAAAACGAGGCAACTGTGTGCTTTGGGACCATGCAGACGCTTCTGAGTGGTCGGGTAGGATGTTTATCTGACTGGATAATAAAAAATGTCCCCCCCACTTCTAAAACCAAAGTTGCACCCCTGAATTAAAGCATGTACTGGGCAACAATTGGAGTCACACTCACATGCATTTTCCTTTGGTAATTCTATAGAGAGCATTATGAGTTGAGCTCTTGGTAGCCAGGCTCAGTTGTCAGTGGCTGCTTGCTGGGCGGTCTCTCGCAGGGCCTGCTGGGTTTTAGCATTGGGTGTAGCCTCCTGCAGTTGGGTCGGGGTTATCCCCATGTCAGAAGGCAAGGAGCAGCATGATCGGTCAAGTGGTCCCCATCGCCCAGTTCCTTTTTAGCTTTAGTTCTGGGGCATGTTTAGCAATTAGTTTCAGGTGATGGGGAATTGGTGACATCGGTCTCAAATCAATGTAGTTAATTTCAATCTGGACGATCACAGCATACTGTGCAAGCAAATGGCAAACATTGCATGATTTGACATCAAGTGGCACATGTAGTCAACAGCATAACCAAACACGTTTGCTATAGAGAACAATGAGTTATTTTATCCAATTACCATTTTATTTCATGTCTTCACAATGAGCATGCTAAGGGTTTTGCTAGAATGTTGGGTAACACTATGAAGTGTCCAAGTATCACTTGTTGTGATTAGTCATTTAATCTCTGCACCATTTAAGCCTAGAGAAATTTAAGGGCTCAATTTGTAAACATATTCCTGGATGCTGTAAGTTGCTCAAATTCAAATCTGGACATTAATCTGCTCCCCCACCCCTAAATCAGGGACTTATTTTAGACCTGGGACACAAGGTGTGGGCAATTCATTAGAATGAAACCAGCATGCGCTGGACCTCATAGGGTGAGAGTTGAATACCCCTGCACAAAGGCTGCATTTACATTCATTCTGATCTTTTGCCCTGTTATTGGAGACGATCTGGTGTAGAAGAGCAACTACTGGACAAATGATTGGGCTGCGTTTACACAGGAAGCCCAAGTGTTATAGTACCTTTATACAGCTGCACTAAACATGGAATTTGCATGAGAAATTGGACTCCAATGACACAGTCCATCAGACCAACTCATTGAAGTCTGCAGTTAAGCTTGGTATATTGCGTTTTGGAAAAACAAAAAAGTACTGGAGGAATGTTAAGAGCCAACAGTTTATTCATTTTAAGAGTAATAACATGAAAGTTGATTCAACGCTAGTTTAAATTTTGCTGGATGTGGCCAGGGGACCCAAATGAATTTAGCAGGTTGTTGTAACAGCATCACCACAACAGGAGTCTGGCCACTGGCAAAGCTAAACTGTAAAAAAAAAAGTCAGGTCATTTGGAGCCCAGCTATTTACAGAAGATTCACTTTTCATTGGAGCCTGGTCACCAAGCCTTTACCAAGTGTGTCAGACTGGATCTCCCTCAGATATTGGACTTTCAAAATTCAAAAGCACACTAACTATTGACTAGAACAAAGTGCTCAGTGACCAGTTGAAGTCACATTACATTTCCAGTCATTCAGAAAGTAAATGAAATATCCCATCAGCATACAATGGGGTGAGTGGAACACTGCTTAGTAGCACAGCCCCTTTAGGACCAGATATCCAATGTTTCTATTGGCAAATCCAATAGTGTGCACCTTTGACTCGTCAAAGGCGCATTACGAAATGTAGAGCCATATCTATAAGATGTCTGGGTGATGACAGGTCAGTCTTTGGGAGAGTATTGCTTGTAGAACACAATCCCATTCATCACACTGTTTGTCCATTTGAAAGGATAGCCAATCAATTTAATCCAACAATACTATTGGGACAAAGACACTACTAGCCTAGAGACTTTGAACCCTGCCATGACTTTTGGTTCCACAGGTATAGAGTCCAAAGTTAAAGAACCCTCATCTGTCTCTTGGGGCCTGCAGGTGGAGTCCAGGAGGGAGGTTCTGCTCCAGGGATGGCCAGAGTCCTGTTTGTCGTCACCCCTTCTGTGGAACAGTGAAGTGACATCAGATAGTACCAGATGCAATATCATCCAATGTGCACCAACAATGGCCATTTAAGGTAGCCCATTGCCATAATGCTGCCCCAATAATCAGATTACAATGCTTGGAGAAGTCAGATGCTCAGCACAACTGCAATGAAAAAGCAACCAATATCTAGTGCCCCTACCTAGTCTCGCAGATCAGCTCAGTAATTGTGACGAGGCAGCGTTTGGTAGAGGCATGCTGAACGCCCAGCGTCTTGGCGGCCCTCGATAGGATCTCAAAATGTACCAAACTGGCTCAATGTTATATCCTGTGATGTAAAGTTGTACGTTTAGGATGGAACACTAGCATTAAACCACAGCTACAATAGTGATGTGACCACCTCACCTCAGATGTATCCGATGGTGGAGAGAAATGTCCAGGGTCACTGGTTTTCGTAGAGCATAATGTACGTACAATGCACTGCCAGGTCAGGGCTGGCGCCAAACTCCCATATGTAGTTGAACGGTTGGATGCCCCGCTGGAAGCTTGATGCAGATGCCTTTTGAAGGCTGGCGGGACTGTGGGAGAGAAGTAATGGTCATGAAAAGATTTGTAGCTGCCTAATACTAAACGATGGTCAAGGACTAATTTAAAAAAACCTGATAAGAAGCAGGGAGACATGGCTAGTAGTTGGGTCACTGGGCTCAGTCAGAGTTGCCATAAGGCAGTGTCAGAACCAGAAGGCTAGGAAGACCATCATGAAAACACTTGCAGCCAAGGTCTTTCATAATAAAGCCAAAGGTTCAAGTCAACTTACAAAAGTCATTGAACCGAGCCATGACCAGGCAGTAGTGGCGGAAGGTAGCCTAGCAGTTAGAGCATTGAGCCAGTAATTGAAAGGTCTTGTTTGAATACTGGAGCCGACAAGGCAAAAAATATATAATTTACTGTATGTGCCCTTGTGCAAGGCACTTAACCCTCATTTTCTCCAGGGGCACCAGACAACTATGGCGGACCCTGTAAAACCACATTTCATGCCGCCTAGCCGGTGACAACTTTTCTAAAGCATCTGAGACAGGGTTACCGAAGTGTAGTTGGAGTCCAGCGACTGGATACCCCCCCCCTCTTCAATTAAGTACTGAGGAAGGGACATTAGTGGCCAACAAATATGAAATGCATACAATGTATCTGGTAGCCATTGCGTGACATGGCACTCCCCAGTTTCACTAAACAATTATTTAATGTAAATGGTATTATTCAGTAAGCTAGTTCTTGGAACCACGGGGTCTTTGAATGGAACCTGGATGACAGCCACAGCAGTGCCGTTGGCATAGAAAACCCTAGTGAAGGGGTAGACATTTTGAATAGCCTCTGGTGTGGAGAAGTAGTGTCCCTTGAGCTTCACAGCCATCAGGTCAACATAGGGTAGTTCCCCAGGTACACAAACATGATTCTCAAGGACTGTCATCCTCCTCCCATCATAGACATGTATGGTGCGAGGAGGATGACCATTACCAGTACAAAGGAGGCAGATCTTATTTTCATGACACAGGGACAAGATACTTGGTGGCGTCGCAGGGTAACGGATTTACATTGTAGGCTGTATACATCTACAATCCAATTCAATTGTAGGGTCCTTACACAGTCCAGTGTTGATGCAGGATAATGCATGCTGGGCGAAGTGGAGAACTCTTTACTCTGCGACAACCTAAAATCCCAACGTGCTACTGCTCAAGGCACCAGGAGGATCAGTTGTCAGGCAAAGGAGCCATTTCTAATTAGTTACTGGAGCACCTTACGGTTAATGGGGGAAGAGTTGTTGGCACAGACTGGGCGTGGCCATGGACCTGTAAAGGGGTAGTCTGGCTTCTACACCGCCATTGTCCATAAATGTCAGTCTAATATGAACACCTCGAACTCATTGTGCATGTTACGTTCCAATGCGCATGGTCAAGTCTGATTTTAAACAAAGGTTTACACTTCCAATGTCTTGAAACAAAACCATGTCAATAAAAGGGGTTAGAGGTCAGTGTAGGAAGCCCCGTAGGAAATCTTTCCCGTAGTGTTTGTCAAAGAAAGAGGTAAATTCTTCCTCGCATAGTTTCACTCTGAACTGCCGTAGCACCTTACCAATAACCAAGACTTAGGTTCAATACCAGTAAATGCCAAGAGTTCAGACACCACAAGGTATCAATCCCAACAGGCAAGCTTAAAGACATTAAGTTACCATTGGCTTAAGTGTATTCTAACAAGTTATAGGTAAGAAGAGTTCTTACTTACCCCTTGGAGGCACAACATCATGTATACCCACAAACACTGCATCTAGTAAGGAAACTCTAGAGGGGTGAGAATAAGTCAACTTGTAACCAATTAATTGCCCAGCAATATAACTGAACACATTGAAGATCTATTATATAAATTAGTAATATTTTATAAAACAATACATTTAAATGGAGCTTACCTGTGAAATCCAGCTGACATTTTTCATGAAGCTGCAGATCTTGGAATGCAGATTGCATTTATAGCAGAGACACAACTAGACAAGCATGAGAAGAACTACAGCAATGTCTGTCAAGTGTTCTCCCATTATGGAAATTCAAACAGTAAAATGGCCAAGTTGCATAAAGATAGAGGAATTCAGATATGAAGTAATTGTTTTTAGCACTATCCACAGAGCGGTTTTATACTTTCCTATCCTAATGACACAATTGACAACAGACTTGCAAAAGTTGCCGAGCTGCAATTTCACTGATGTTTAAGTGTCTAGTAGTCTTATATCATTGAAAATAGGTGTAATGCATTTAGCAGTAACGTATACAGATCTACAGTATTCTTCAGAGACGTTTCAGATGTCCCTGAAATGGCCAGCAGGTGGCGCCTTGGCCATTTACCAAACGCCGATGCTCATCAATTGGCTGTTCCAAAATGTTTCAGTACCTTGAAAACCTATTGGTAATTAATTTGAAATAGGTGAAGCTTATGAAACTTACAATATTGTAATGACAGTTTTGGTAGCCTATTTTCATTACGCACTGTTTTGTGCTGATCCTTGCACATTTTGTTGTAGTGAAAGATAAAAATATTGGCAGCGTTATGAAGTTCTTCTAAGGTCAATGTGAGTTTTCAAGCATTAACCCCTACTGATACAGAAGTAACAATTTAGTAGACTGTGAAAAACACACTACAATTGAATTGCCAAGTAGTCGCCTACAATGAGCAACAACAGAGTAGATGGAGAAGACACAAAAACATGACCATCATCTTGACTAGTTTGAGATATTCAGCCTATACCTTTTATGTCATATTCCAATATCTGTGTTGTCTTTCCTCCAACAACAGAGCCCAAGGCAGGTGGTCCTTCCTCCATTCTCCAACCGGACCCTCCACCATCCCTCCTTCCTGCCCCTGTACGTGGCGTCCATGGGGTCGGCCCAGTACCCCTGGAGACTCCATCAACAGCCAGGTGAGGACAGGACAGGGGCACCACCACCCCTCTCAGGTGGGTTAGTGCAATCAGGGATCCTTGGGACGTCCTTACCCTAAACCTTAACCATACCCCATACCTAACTCTAACCTTAGTCTTAATCATTTAAAATTTCAACTGACGTCAGAGTTGGGACGTCCCAAGGACCTCTTTAAACTTTATCCTCTCAGGTGCCTACAGTACTTAGCTCTTGTACCCTCTGCTAAGCTTTGACCTTTAGCGATTTGCTACATACCAGCCTGTGTCAAATCTGATAGTGCTTTTACACAGCCAGGATTCAAATTACACATTGACTTTTGGGGGTGCCTTGAAAATAGTAGGGCTGTATATTTGTCTTTGAAACTCTCACCCCTTTTAATGTTAATTTCGACGCTTTGGCCCCTGATTTGACCCTAACCCTTATTGTAAACCTAAACATAACCTTAGCAAGCAGTTGCTTATGAACAGATAGTCATACTATCAACTACCTGTAGAGTATTTACAGATGGACTTTCTGGACTATCCAAATTAACTGTCAGTTTTGTTTTATTGAACCATTTTTTCACATTGAAAGGCCTTACTTGCAGATAACTGTAGTGTATTAGATGTCAACGGCCCATTTAATTTCACCTTTATTTAACCAGGTAGGCAAGTTGAGAACAAGTTCTCATTTACAACTACAACCTGGCAGTTGTAAATCACCACCAGATCCAGACTGTAAATCACCCCATCACCACCAGATCCAGACCACTCGCACTCAGGCCCAGAGAGAGGGTACAGGGATGATGGTCCCTGCAACCCGACCCAGACACTGGACAGGCCCTCTAACAGAATCCATGAATATCTACCTCTCCAGTACTTCTCACCAAAAGAGTGTGAATGTGATTCACGGCCATTAAAAGACGATGAAACCTGCCTATCCCCCGAAGCTTTGCCTCCAATAAATAGTATTTGGGATGTGATGAGCCTGAGAAATGGGACTGTCACAGAGTCTGAGGGGACAGCTGGGGATGCCTTGTTAAGACTGAGTGACCTCACAAGCCATGGTGTCCTCATTTCAGTTAGACCTCTCCAAATGTGCACAACATATTTGATGGTTCATCTCAGGTTCAATTAGAGAAAACAAAACTAGACCTTTAACCACTACAGCTTCCTATATGCCTTTTTAAATGTGTTACTTGCCAGATAGTTAAATATGATAATATCTTCATATTCTAGACTCAAGTTAATCTTATTAGATGTCTTAAAAACACACCCATTGGAAAAAAACAACCACTAGTTTTCTAAGAACACTACTGAGTGAACCAGAGAAAACCCTTCACTCAAACACAGCATATTTATGTACAGCATAGATCAGTGCATGAATCTACAATAGTATCCCAGCATTCACAATGATAGTCAGCCACAGGGGGCATTTCAACCATAGAGGACAGACAAAGACAGACATGCACACTATTGCCCAATACCAAACCAATAGCAATACCAGCAGCTGCACACCAAAGGCCCGATTCAGACTTAAGAAATGTGCCTACGCACTTCTCAGTAGTAGGCAGAATGCGAATTACAGAGTGAGACATTTATGACCAGTGTTGTTTGTCATTATTGAGCATTTAACAATTTAATTGGAACATTGAACTTAAACCCTGTATGAATAATGGATCTTTAACATCTCAGAAAGTGCACTGTAAGTGTAACTATGCCTACTGTCACGTCCTGGCTATAGATAGCCCTCTGGGTTTTCTATGGTGGTTTTGGTCAGGATGTGACTAGGGTGGGCTCTAGTTATTGTATGTCTATGTTGGTGTTGTGTGTGGTTCCCAATTAGAGGCAACGACAATCAGCTGCCTCTAATTGGGAATCTTATTTAGTTTGTCCTCTCCCCACCTGTGTTGTGGGTTATTGTTTTGTTTGTATGTGCTGTGTGCGACACACTTATGGTCTGATTGTTTATTTCTTGTATTTTGTAAGTTTCACTTTTGAATTAAATAAGTCTGTAACGTAATAAAATGTGGAAAAAGTAATGGGGTCTGAATACTTTCAAAATAAATTATCTCCCACTTATTGCCCACAAGTTAACATGCAGACGATACAGTCCTATACAGTATGTACATAAAAAAGTTGTTAACAAGTTAACCAAAGCTATGGTACACATTTCTAAATGTATGACTGATTATTGCCTACATTTAAATAACGACAATAGTATTTTATGTTCTTCTCTAAGAAATCCATTGATTCATCCCAACGAGCTGTTCTTGTTAATTGGGAGAATCTGAACACTGTGTCTAACTTCAGGTATTTTGACGTCATTTCGGACTCAAACTTGACATTTAAGAACATGTGAAGAAGGTGGTTAACACGGTCAAGTTTGGATTATCCAAATGTATGTTTATAAGAACTTACCTTCCTCTGGAGGCCGCCAAACTAAACTCAGCAACAACAAAAAAACGCCCCTTTTTCAGGACCCTATCTTTCAAAGATAATTAGTAAAAAAACGAATAACTTCACAGATCTTGATTGTAAAGGGTTTAATCACTTTTTCCCATGCTTGATCAATGAACCATAAACAATTAATGGACATGCACCTGTGGAACGGTCGTTAAGACACTAACATTTTACAGACGGTAGGCAATTAAGGTCACGGTTTTGAAAACTTAGGACACTAAAGAGTCTTTTCTACTGACTCTGAAAAACACCAAAAGAAAGATGCCCAGGGTCCCTGCTCATCTGCGTAAACGTGCCTTAGGCATGCTGCAAGGAGGCATGAGGACTGCAGATGTGGCCAGGGCAATAAATTGCAATGTCCGTACTGTGAGACGCCTAAGACAGCGCTACAGGGAGACAGGACGGACAGCTCGCAGTGGCAGACCACGTGTAACAACACCTGCACAGGATCAGTACATTCGAACATCACACCTGTGGGACAGGTACAGGATGGCAACAACAACTGCCCGAGTTACACCAGGAACGCACAATCCCTCCATCAGTGCTTAGACTGTCCGCAATAGGCTGAGAGAGGCTGGACTGAGGGCTTGTAGGCCTGTTGTAAGGCAGGTCCTCACCAGACTTCACCGGCAACAACGTTGCCTATGGACACAAACCCCCCCTGTCGCTGGACCAGACAGGACTGGCAAAAAGTGCTCTTCACTGACGAGTCACGGTTTTGTCTCACCAGGGGTGATGGTCGGTTTCGCGTTTATCGTCGAGGAATGAGCGTTACACCGAGGCCTGTACTCTAGAGTGGGATCGATTTGGAGGTGGAGGGTCCGTCATGGTCTGGGGCGGTGTGTCACAGCATCATCGGACTGAGCTTGTTGTCATTGTAGGCAATCTCAACGCTGTGCGTTACAGGGAAGACATCCTCCTCCCTCATGTGGTACCCTTCCTGCAAGCTCATCCTGACATGACCCTCCAGCATGACAATGCCACCAGTCATACTACTCGTTCTGTGCGTGATTTCCTGCAACACAGGAATGTCAGTGTTCTGCCATGGCTAGCAAAGAGCCCGGATCTCAATCCCATTGAGCACGTCTGGGACCTGTTGGATTGGAGAGTGAGGGCTAGGTCAATTCCCCCCAGAAATGTCTGGGAACTTGCAGGTGTCTTGGTGGAAGAGTGGGGTAACATCTCACAGCAAGAACTGGCAAATCTGGTGCAGTCCATGAGGAGGAGATGTACTGCAGTACTTAATGCAGCTGGTAGCCACACCAGATACTGACTGTTACTTTTGATTTTGACCCCCCCTTTGTTCAGGGACACATTATTCAATTTCTGTTAGTCACGTCTGTGGAACTTGTTCAGTTTATGACTCAGTTGTTGAATCTTGTTATGTTCATACAAATATTTACACATGTTAAGTTTGCTGAAAATCAACGCAGTTGACAATGAGAGGACGTTTCTTTTTTTGTTGAGTTTATATATGCATGCTATGATCTGAGATATTGCCTCACTTGCTGGTCACAAGCAGGAGCTACCATTCTGAAACCAATTGAATCACTCTACAAACAAACACTTTAGATTTTTGATAACAAACCAAACAGTTACCAGCATTGTCACATCATTCACAAACATAATTGATTTAGTCTGGATAGCTTTAAGCAGTATGTAGATGCAAGCCTTGTCTTTAAGATCCTGCATGGTCTTGCCCCTGCACCTCTATGCCGGCATATCATGCTGAAGGAAAGCACTTCCAGGATAACAAGGGCAGTAACTAGAGGTGACTGTGTTGTCCCTTCCCGACACAGTAAACTCGGTTTATCAACCTTCAATGTTAGAGCTATAATATACTGGAATACACTGCCCATGGACTTCAGAAACTGCACTGATTACTGCACTTTTAAATTGAAATTGAAAACATGGCTCAAATCTATTCAAACCTGTACATCTGAGTTATCTGTGGTTCCTCATATGTAAGACGCCAGTTGATGATATTGTTGTTGTTGTTAGAATTCTATGTTATTGGATGTAATGTATTTGTATTGAGTATTTTTTTGTGTGAGTATTTGTAGTGTGACTGTGTAATTGCCCTTACCTGCCCTGGGACTACGGGTGCAATTTAGCTTTTGGCTAACCCTGGCACATTTTATATGGATGTTTCATTATTGTAATATTAATGTGCATTGTCCCCTATAAATAAAATAAAAACAGAAATAAATGGTTTAAACCATGACAGAGGTGGGAATGTTTGTTTCATTTGGAAGCTTTTATTTTTAATTTTAGCACTGTAAAACATATTTATCACTACATTTTAAACAAACAGTAGAAATTAGCATTATTTAGAGACCTCCCTCCCCAAGTTTGACTTCTGTTGCATTTAGGGTAGCTAATGTCTCATTCAGGAGAGCCTAGCCCCCCTCCTCTCCCGGCTCCCATGTAATTTGCACCGTGGTAGTTGGTATTCAGATTTACCTAATGCAGGAGCGTAATGTGCTCTACAGGTGTGTTTACCTTGCACACACTGAATATGTTTAATGGGGGCGGCAGGTAGCCTGGCGGTTAGGAGCGTTGGGCCAGTAACAAAAAGGGTTGCTGGGCCAACTTCAACCAGTAAAATGGCTCTTTGGCTAGATTTTGCTACAGCCTATAACAATGAGCGTTAGCATTCTAGCTAACAACCGCTGCATCCAAAATAGTTATTTTGCAAAGCTCACAAACAAATATAATCCTAGCTACTGTTCAAGCAAGAATCAAAACATCATTGTAAGCATATGAGAACTTATGTTTTGTTTAGAAGTAATAAAACCTTAAATCTAGGCTAGGTTGAATGGGGGCGCAGATGGTGATGGATTTCTTACTGCCGCCAAGAGTCACGTGCATCCGGGGGGAAAAAGGGTCTATATGATCCACTAATACTAGCAACCCTCAGGAACAACTACATGGACATAACAGAGGAAAGAATGGAACAAATCAATAGGCTAAAAATTGAAGGAAACTCTAAAGTGACAGATATAAATGCATGTGGGTATTACTGACGGGTGTCTCCCGTTATAAAATAAAACGAAGAAAAGCCCAGGCATATAACTAAAACATTCACAAGTTTGCCCTACAGAAGCCTATAGCTTGGGTCTCCATTTCATCCACACACATTATGAGGGCATACAATTAACATTCTGAATAACGGCACAGCTCTTTATAACCTACTTCACTGCGGAAAAGGGGCCGCAATACGTCATGTTGATGTGATTTTCAGTTTGCTTCCATATGGCTGGTTTAACATTTGTCTCCATGGATCATAAGGAAAAATGCTCTAAAACAATCTCTATGTGTATTTACAATCCCCTTCTCCTAACGGATTACTAATTCATCTAGCTCTTATCAATATCTCTTTCATGTACAGTGCATGGAGAATGGTGTTATTTCTATCAGAAGAAAATGAGTAGATGCTTTTCCCACTTGGAACCGAAAGGTTTGCTTGACCTTTCCTTGGTGGAATTAAGTCTAAGTCAGAATACTGCGTATCTGTTAACATACCTCTGCCACACCTTCGTTTCGTTGATGTCTACCCCAAACAAATAGCAGGTGAATATCCTGCCATTCTCATGCTTAAGTTCACGGTCAGAATACGCATAGAGAAAGAAAAAGTGCATAAAAAGGGAATTGAGTTGCATTTACACCTGCTTAACTCAGCAAAAATACAATTCCAGCAAATCTATCAAGGATAAAGGTGGAGCAACTCCAACAGAGTTTACACATATCCAGTCCTTTCACATTTACTCAAGTGCCTAGGCTAGGCCGTGCTTGGGGCTGATTTGGAACTGGGCATCAGAACTAGTAGTCTATCAGGCCTGCTATAGAATTAAAACACCTATGATATCATAATACTAGAGTACGGTTCAACTAGATGTTTCAATATCGCGACTCTACCAGTAAAATAATCACAGACAAGGTTTTGTGGTTTACAACATTATGTACATGACTTACATTTTGTGGCCAAAATTTTTAAAATGTATTTAACCCTGTAGTGATTACGAAACAGCAGCAGTAGGACTTGTACTTCTAGTACAACACACTCACACGCACACGCACACAAATACCACAGCTGTAAAAAAATAGGTGTACTTATGTCTGAGGGAAAATACTGTACCAGTTCTCCTAGTCTGCCCATATCTCTGGTGTGTTGGTATTAACTGGAGTATGTGACTGACTGTGTGTTTGTAACCATTATGGGCTGTCAATGCATTCCTGTGATGACTACTGTAGGCTAATCATTGTCTGTTGGCAGTGTGTTACATAATGAAGACAATTTTAGCCACCAACCTGATGATATACATATGTTGTTGATTTTTATTGTCACATACAACCAGATAGGTTCAGTGAAATGAGTTTTACAGGGTTAGCCATAGTAGTACGGCGCCCCTGGAGCAAATTAGGGTTAAGTGGCACGCTCAAGGGCACATCGAAAGACTTTCACCTTGTTGGCTCGGGTCTTCGATCCAGTGACTTTTCAGTTACTGGCCCAGTGCTCTAACCACTAAGCTACCTGCTGCCATGGTATACCTGACGGACATATTGTCTCAGGGGCACTTTTCAACGGGGGCTTTCCTTTGGAAGTGTGGGGTTAGGTGCAGGCACACACACACACACACACACACACACACACACACACACACACACACACACACACACACACACACACACACACACACACACACACACACACACACACACACACACACACACACACACACACACACACACACACACACACACACACTCTCTCTCAACATCAGGCAAACCTTACAGGGATGAGTACATTAGGTTCAGAAGAAATTTCTCATCCTTTTCCTCCTGTAAGATTACATATAATTTCCTGGTTCTTAAAAGTTCCCTAAAAAAACATTATCCCATAACTTCACCAAATCAGTAATTTGAACAAAACAAAACATGCCGATCAAACAATATGATAAGATAGAGCTCCTCCAAAAGCTTCTCATGTCTCCAGCTAAGGGTTCTTCAGGGGAGCATGCATGGCAAGCACTTTTTCACTCTCCCCTATCCAGTGTAATATTCCAGCAACGTCCTAGTGACGTTACGTAAATGTTCGACTGACATTCTGCGAAGCGTCTGTTAATGTTCTCCTGATGTTCCGTCAACATTACGGGGTAGTCTTGGCCATGTTGTTGGTGACAATGCTGGCGGCCTGAATGACCCGATAGCGTTCTCGAAGGTTCCGCCGCCGCACATGCTCGTTGGTGATCTCTACAGCGTTCTCCACGGGGAACCAACCCTTCTGTCCGTTGGAGAGACGGATCCCCTCGTACCAACCTAGAGGGAGGGAATGGAGGCAAGGAAGGGGAGGAAGAGGGAGCGGGGAGATAGGATGTTTATATATAAATCATTCAAAATAACCAACATCACAAATCAATAAACTGCTAATAGGTACAGGGTTGAATTAGAAATGTCGGGATAAAGACGTACAAAGAGGGGGTTTGGGGGAAAGACGAGTGTTTAATTTATTACTTTTTTTCTATTATGTAAGTGCTACCCAGTTTCCTAACTAACCACAGGTCAGGTCTTACCCTCGTTGGTCTTGCGCACCACGTTGATGATCTCAGTGGCTTCTAGGTTGAGCTCATCAGCCTGCTGAGCAAGATACTGCTCCACACACTGCACCTGAGGACAGTCTGAGGACAGAGACAAGAGTAAATATCAACAAACCCCACAATTATAAACCACACGTGCAAATAGCACAAAGTGTGTCCATGTAAGGTCAACTGAGTATAGATGTTGGTGTGGATGGTTGAATTTGGCAACTAGCCCAGTCACTAGAAGATGCCTTACTGCAGTTAATTATAGGGTGTGTGTCACCAAGCTAACCCAATTGCTCACCCCAGTCCTTATAGACAACCTCCTCCTTGTCCCCATCAGGTTTCATGGGGTCAGGGAACGCTGCTATCCACCGGTGCAGGTCAGACCTGAGAAGAAAGGATGATGGGAAAAGAAAGGCAAGAAGAGAGAAGGAGAGAGAATGGACATGTGAAACAGACCATAGACACACACACAAATACCACATCTGTAAAGAAAATGGGTGTACTTATGTCTGAGATAAAAATACTGAACCGGTTCTCCTAGTCTGCCCAAACCTCAGGTATGTTGGTGTCTACTGGAGTATGTGACGGACTGTGTGTTTATAAGCATTATGGGCTGTCAATGCATTCCTGTGATGACTACCGTAGGCTAATCATTGTCTGATGGCAGTGTGTTACATAATGAAGACAATTTTTGACACCAACCTGATGATATACAGTGAGGGAAAAAAGTATTTGATCCCCTACTGATTTTGTACGTTTGCCCACTGACAAAGAAATTATCAGTCTATAATTTTAACGGTAGGTTTATTTGAACAGTGAGAGACAGAATAACAACAAAAAAATCCAGAAAAACGCATGTGAAAAATGTTATGAATTGATTTGCATTTTAATGAGGGAAATAAGTATTTGACCCCCTCTCAATCATAAAGATTTCTGGCTCCCAGGTGTCTTTTATACAGTTAGCGAGCTGAGATTAGGGGCACACTCTTAAAGGGAGTGCTCCTAATCTCAGTTTGTTACCTATGTAAAAGACACCTGTCCACAGAAGCAATCAATCAATCAGATTCCAAACTCTCCACCATGGCCAAGACCAAAGAGCTCTCCAAGGATGTCAGGGACAAGATTGTAGACCTACACAAGGCTGGAATGGGCTACAAGACCATCGCCAAGCAGCTTGGTGAGAAGGTGACAACAGTTGGTGCGATTATTTGCAAATGGAAGAAACACAAAAGAACTGTCAATCTCCCTTGGCCTGGGGCTCCATGCAAGTACTCACCTCGTGGAGTTGCAATGATCATGAGAACGGTGAGGAATCAGCCTAGAACTACACAGGAGGATCTTGTCAATGATTTCAAGGCAGCTGGGACCATAGTCACCAAGAAAACAATTGGTAACACACTACGCCGTGAAGGACTGAAATCCTGCAGCGCCCGCAAGGTCCCCCTGCTCAAGAAAGCACATATACATGCCCGTCTGAAGTTTGTCAATGAACATCGGAATGATTCAGAGGACAACTGGGTGAAAGTGTTGTGGTCAGATGAAACCAAAATGGAGCTCTTTGGCATCAACTCAACTCGCTGTGTTTGGAGGAGGAGGAATGCTGCCTATGACCCCAAGAACACCATCCCCACCATCAAACATGGAGGTGGAAACATTATGCTTTGGGGGTGTTTTTCTGCTAAGGGGACAGGACAACTTCACCGCATCAAAGGGACGATGGACGGGGCCATGTACCGTCAAATCTTGGGTGAGAACCTCCTTCCCCAATTAACCAAAACACACGGCCAAGGCAAAAGGAGTGGCTCAAGAAGAAGCACATTAAGGTCCTGGAGTGGACTAGCCAGTCTCCAGACCTTAATCCCATAGAAAATCTGTGGAGGGAGCTGAAGGTTCGAGTTGCCAAACGTCAGCCTCGAAACCTTAATGACTTGGAGAAGATCTGCAAAGAGGAGTGGGACAAAATCCCTCCTGAGATGTGTGTAAACCTGGTGGCCAACTACAAGAAATGTCTGACCTCTGTGATTGCCAACAAGGGTTTTGCCACCAAGTACTAAGTCATGTTTTGCAGAGGGGTCAAATACTTATTTCCCTCATTAAAATGCAAATGAATTTATAACATTTTTCACATACTTTTTTCTGGATTTTTTTGTTGTTATTCTGTCTCTCACTGTTCAAATAAACTTACCTTTAAAATTATAGACTGATAATTTCTTTGTCAGTGGGCAAACGTACAAAATCAGCAGGGGATCAAATACTTTTTTCCCTCACTGTGTGTTGTTGATTGTCACATACACCAGATAGGTTCAGTGAAATATGTTTTACAGGGTTAGCCATAGTAGTACGGCACCCCTGGAGCAAATTAGGGTTAAGTGGCACGCTCAAGGGCACATCGAAAGACTTTCACCTTGTTGGCTCGGGTTTTTCGATCCAGTGACTTTTCAGTTACTGGCCCAATGCTCTAACCACTAGGCTACCTGCTGCCATGGTATACCTGACTGACATATGCTCTTTCATTTCCTCTCGCGCTTTCTACCTTTTCTTCTGTCACTTTCTGCCTCTCTTCAACATCTCTACGTGACCTCTCTGCCTTTCTGTACTGTTTCTCTCTCTCTCTCTCATTATGGGGAATTATGTGTAACATACACACTATACACACGTACACAGATTTATTTCTCTCTCATACACACACACACACACGCCCACACACACACACACACACACAGTGAAAGTGATAACTGTGTGTACTACTCACTGTGAAGGGGCCTTCAACAGTCTCTCCATCATGCGTCCCTGGTGGTTCTCTAGTAGAGTCAGACAGAAGCAGTGTTCATAGCTAGGGTTGGAGGCCTGGTCGTCTCCTATTGGCTGAACCTGGACCAGGGTGCGGTGGGCGTGGTCCAACACCACGAAACGCTCTGAACTAACAGGGATAAGAGGAGGAACCAAACACTTTGAATGCAGTCTAGACGAGTCCTAGAATGTATGAATGTAGAGCCATCCTCTCTATTCTAGCACAACATTTGTTTATAAATGATTTGTGAAGCATTAATGTGGGATAAAGGCCTTAGGAAGGTTCATAAAGGCTTCATAAAGCCTTATGAACACCATATGGGGGACTCACCCCTTCTTGGTGGCGATGATGAGCAGGTCGTTGAAGAGGAAGAGGTAGACGGGGGTGAACTTGTGACCCAGGTTGAAAAGGGTGTTCCCTTTGGCCATCTCCTGTAACTCCCCACGCTTCTCCAAGACACGGGTTTGGGAAATGATGGGAATGGCCTGATAGAGAGGGAGGGAGAAAGTGGGGAGGGGAGAGAGAGAGAGAGAGAGAGAGAGAGAGAGAGAGAGAGAGAGAGAGAGAGAGAGAGAGAGAGAGAGAGGTGGGGAGGATATTGCACTGTTGGTTAGAGCCTGTAGTAAGCATTTCACTGTAAGGTCTACACATGTTGTAATCGGCGCACGTGACAAATAAACTTTAATTTGATTTGATGGAGAGAGAGAGAAAGAGAGAGGGAGAAGGGGGATAGATTGAGAGAGGGGGGTAGAAAGAGAGAGAGAGAAATGTATAGGACTGACTGAATGTATTAACTGACTGACTGATTCATTGATTACCTTGAGCTTGTCAAACTCCAGCGTCTTGGAGAGGTGGATCAGCTCTTCCACCTGTTTCATCTTTCCCACCTGGGTGTTGCACTCCTCTATGATCTGAGAGAGAGGGATAGAAAGACGAAGACAGAAAGAAAAAAAGAAAGAAAGAAATTGTGTGAGAAAAAGAACAAGAGACTGAATGAAAGAGATCGTATTGTCTGCAGTGACACAATAGGATATCCTCAATCCCACACTAAAGTCCAGGAGACTGACGTCATTGTTCCATATTCCAGGCTGGTGTGGAACACTGCTTTAGAATGGAACCGTCAGAATGTCTGTGGGCGGGCAGACGGATGGATGGAAAGAGGGAAGGTGCGGTTACCTTAGAAACAGAGTCTAAGGCCTTGGAGGCAGTCTGCTCTTCGTTTGTCCCTTCATTTGTTCTCTTCAGGATGTTCTGATAAACAACAACATCAGCAACAACAAGCCATGTTATACAAGACAAACAAAAAATAAGACAAACAAAAAAAGTATAAAATCATAAGGTTTAATGCTTTTCCCTATGATCACACTCCCTTGTAGTCCACATCACAGCGGCCCACAACAACTACAGTTACCATGATGCCCCTCACCTCGATGAGTATCTTGATGCGTGTGATTCGCTGGAAGGGCAGCAGCAGGAAGGACATGAACGGCAGCCGCTGACACTGAGGAGACTCCTGCAGACGGGTGATGACTGTGGCAAAGTCCACATTGGTTTTCCTGTGGGGACAAACACATCATTCAGGACTCCCCTTCTCTTCTGGTTGAATCAATTGTCAGACCAAGAGAACCTCTGAGTAGGTTTGCAGAATCCTGGTAACGCTCCCAAAATTCCAAAGTTTTCCAGAAATTCCAGTTGGAAGATTCCTGGAATCAGGATGGAATAAGCAGGAAATCCGGGAATCCTCCAACAGGGATTTCAGGAAAATCAGGGAATTTTGGGTGAAATGACCAACGTTTTGCAACCCTACCTGTTAGAGGCAGTAATGAAGCCAGTCTTACATGAGGGAGGTGTACGTCTTATCCTGGTAGATCTGGTTGCGGACGTAATCGATGTAGACCGGGAAGTTGTGCTGAGCATGGAAATGGATGATGTCACAGATGTCGGAGAACACCAGACTCTCTTCCTTACGGTTCTCCAGGGCCATCAGAAAACTAATGGGGGGGGGGTTAGAAAGGTCAAAGGTTATGGTTGATTTCCATTAAGGTTTTTTTACCACAATGAAAACAGTGAGGGAGGAACATTTTTATTTATTTTAAAGTCCCTCCACATGCTGCTGAGTCAAGTCCTCACTCCTTCCTTACTCTGACTCCCTACTGTTTTAGCCAAGTACCACTCTCTACCCATCCCTCCATTCCTCCCTCTCTCTCACCTCTCGCTGACCTCCAGGACTCGCAGGACATTGGAGAAGAGAGTCTTCCTGTCCCGGATGATCAGCACCTCCTCCAGCTCCCGGGATTCCAGGAAGTGTTCATTGAGAACGCGTAGGGAACGCACGTACGACGCTTCCGATGTCAACACCTCAAACATACTCTGAGGGTAGAGAGACAATGGGATGGTGAACTTCTAATTCATACAGTACAATCAACCCATTACTGAAATATCCCAAGACATACAATATGGAATGATTAATATGGCTACATTTCTGTACTGAATTTACAATTGATGGTAACTGCAGACATTCAGTCCATTGAGGTGAAATTCAGTCAACTAAAATATAAATAATTAACTTTACTTGATGACTGAAAAACCCAAGTATGGGTAACTGCATATGTGGAATGTGTCTGAAAGTGGGCAGGGCAAAATAAGTGGGTGGATCATCAGCAAATGGTGTAACTGATTGGTTAGATGGTTTTGATTGAGCTGTGTTGTTTTTCTTTTCTTAACACATTTTCATTGTTCAGTTCCTGTGTGGTGATACTGATGCTTTTTCAGGATTGATGGTTTGTTTTTACGTATCAGGTTACGAGAACTAACGTAGCAGGTTAGGAGAATTAAAGTAGCAGGTTAACGTAACAGGTTAGGAGAATGAGGTTAAGGTTAGGAAAAGGGTTAGGGTTAGGCTTAGCTAAAATGGTCTCACAGTTGCAGCCACCCACTTCTGTTGATATGCCTGTTTCTGTTGACACACCAATGTTCCGGCAGCCATGCCATTAACTGTGAAAAACTGAGCCCTAAATTGAGTTTGCTTCTCTATCCTTATTCCCCCTTACTATTTTCCCCCTCCCTACTATTCTCCCCCTCTCCCTCCTATCCCCATCGCCTCCTTTCATCCCCCTCCCCTCCTATTCGCCCCTCATATTCCCCCTCCCTCCCCTCCTAACCTCCCCCCTCTCCCCTCCTATTCTCCCCCCTGCCCTCCTATCCCCCTTCCCTCCTATTCTCCCCCTCCTCCTATTCTCCCCCTCTTCCCTCCTACACCCCATCGCCTCCTTTCCTCCCCCTCCTCCTATTCGCCCCTCATATTCTCCCCCCTCTCCCCTCCTATTCTCCCCTCTCACCTCCTGGTACTTGCACTGTGCAGGGCTGAGGGTCTCCAGCACCCCACTTTTCCGTACTTCTGGTAGGTCCTGCCATAGGATGCTCTGGCCCGGGGTGGGCAACGGAATAGTAGCACTGGGTGCCCCATTGCCATTTCCCACCACCCCCACACCGCCTGACCCCATGCCCACTCCACCCCGGCGTGCGGTCCAGTCCATGTGGTAGTCAGCGCTGGCCTTGCTGGTGTTGCGGCACACCGTCTGGCGCCGGATCTCCTTGTGGATGACGGTAGCACGGTACGTCTGGTACAGAGGCACTGAGGGGTCAAAGGGCAAAGGTCAAACACTCTAAAAAGGATGAGGTTTAAATATGTGTGGTGTTACTCTATGTGTGACCCTCAAACAATGATGATGGACCAAGAATGTTCCTTTGGTCTAATGTTACACCTATAGTTCCATCTGTAACCTGATTCATGCGTGACTGATATTTTGGGTGCTTTTTGGTTGTGTCAGGGGTGTCAGGTAACCTTACCATCCAGCTGTCGGGACTCCCAGCCAACAGAGGATCCTCTCCTGAGAGGGGCACTGGGAAGAAGAAGAGCAGGGTGTTATATAACTGACTGAGCTGGACAATGAATGAGTGAGAAATTGGTCTGGTTCTAACACATAAAATATGCTTCCTTCCTTCCTTCCTTCTGATAGTCATGGATAAGTGATTGGATAAGTGAAACCCTATCACCTTCACCAATCCAACCCTCTCTGATCTGTGGTCACTTTCAGGAAGGAAGGAAGATTTTCAACAGGGCCAAAACAAGACACGGGAGATGAGAGTACAACAGGGGATATGGAGGTCATCAGAAGAGGAAGAAATAGAAGAACATCAGGGATGAGCTTACCGGTCTTCTTCTGTGTCCTCCTCCCCTCCTTCAGCGCTTCCATCCTCCTCTTGTTCTAGAGGGAGACACAAAAGCATGAACAATATACCTTTTTCTTTTGTATGACCTCTCACTATGAAAGATGTCATAAAACAGGTTTGTTGCGTGTTTACTTTTATAGCGACCTTTTATGGCTTGCCTGACGGAATGGATGGAGATGCCTGTCTTGGGGGGCTGAAGTGGGGGGACTCTGGAGCCCGCCCGGTGGAGCACTATGGGACTGGCGGAAGGATTGGGGGGTGAGGGGCGCAGGGAGCGCCACTCCTCCGCGGTGGGCTGGGGCAAGGCGATACCCCCCCTGTGAATGGGCATGAGGTTGTGGCCGGATGTTTTGGACTTGTCCTGGGCGAGAGGTACCCGATGTGGGATAGCCAAGGGGGCATCCTCAGAAGTCTGTGTTTGGGATGTGTTCAAATCGGACTGGATCGAAGTGTTGTCCTCCGAGTTGCTGGAGGATAGTTTTGACCAATGCACAGGTTTCTGAACCTTGATAAGGGGAATGTCCAGTTCTTGACAGATCTTTCTAGGTGTTGGTTCCACCATTAGTAGAGTAGTTTCATATATAGACTCCTCTTCCTCCTTTATGGAAGCGATCAAATGGCTTTGGAGAGATTGGGTTTGTTTAGGGGGGATGGGGGGGCGTTTTATGGCCAAGGAGGTCAGAATGACCTGGGATCCCAGGTCTGACCCTCCCTGGTTGCCTTTGGATATCATCACATCCAGAACCTGGTTAAACTTAGCCTTCTTTAATCTCTGCCCCGCACCTTCCTCACTCGACAAACTGCTCCCCTCCTCCTCATCCCCCGCCTCGCTCTCCCCCTCCCCTCCTCTCTCTTCCTCCTCCGTTTCCGTCTCCAGCTTAAACTCCTCCTCCTTTTCTTCTTCTTCCTCTTCCTCATCGATGGGCACCCATACCAGCTTCATGCCGGGCATGTGGAGGTGGCAAACACAGCTGCATTCCCAGTCGAAGCATGGGTTAAGGGGCGTGTCTGAACCGTGCTCCGCCTCTGCTTCCACTCCTCCAATCAGCTGTCGCTGTACCTCCTTTCCGCCAGGTGCTGGGGGAGAGGGAGGGACACATATCACTAACATAGCATTAACATAACAGCACTTTTTATATCCACTGCCACATGTTTGCTTAGATATTTGCAGTAATGGGAAATTAGCAAAGCATCAGAAATAATTATTTTTGTTTTGTTTTGTTTGGCATTATTGTTAAAAGGAACCCCAAGAACTGGGGATCACTTTCTCTGTTGACCCTTGAACCTTGGTAGACTTAAAACCATTATGGCGTTCACTGATCACTGTGAATGTGTGTTGCTGCCTGCCTAGAATGTTCCTACATCTGAATTATATGATAGCAGGGCATATCACTTTCACTGTGTGTGTGTGTGTGTGTGTTTCTCTTTCTGTGTCCTGATTGACCTCAGTTCTCTATGGAAAGGTAACAAATGAAAACGCCACACCAAAATGTTGATATTTGTTTCATTAGTCCATTGTTGACATAGTCACACAAATGTTCAAGATATGTACATTACAAAATCCAGAAATCATCCCCGTATGATGCATTTTGCATCATATGCAGCATCATACAGGGTAGATTTCTGTATTTTGAAAGTTACTAATCTTGAAAACTTGAGTGCTGACAAGCCAAACATGTTGGAACTATATCAACAATGGACTAATGAAACAAATACCAAAATATAGTTTATTGGTGGAGTTTTCCTTTAAGCCTTAGGCCTCACAAAAAGAGTGCATTATGACAGAAGAGAGCGTATAAAGGAAGTCTCCAGTGCCTTAACAGTAAATATTGACGTGGTAGAAGCAGTCTGATGACCGTGTCATAGCATAGTTAAGAGAGATCGTTGCATGCACATTAGTGAAATCATGTCAAGTGGTCCTGTATTGTCTTGTGTGCTCCTGTATGGCTCAGTTGGTAGAGCATGGTGCTTCCACCTCCAGGGTTGTGGGTTTGATTCCCAGGGCCACCCATAGGTAAAATGTATGTATGTGTGCATGACTAAGTTGCTTTGGATAACAGTGTCTGCTAAATGGCATATATTATTACTTGGGTATGTGTGTGTTTTGGTTTACTATCTTTGAGGGGACCAGAAGGAAAATGTGGACAAGTGGGAACATTTCGCCGGTCCCCACAAGGGAAAAGTATATTTTAGGGGTTAGGGTTACAATTAGGGTTAGGTTTAGGCATTTGGGGTTAAGGTTAGGGTTTAGGAAAAATAGGATTTTGAATGGGAATCAATTATTTGGTCCCCACAAGGATAGTAAAACAAACGTGTGTGTTTCTTTTTTTTGTTGCCAAATTAACATCTGCAACATTCTTATTTTCATAATTCACAGTTCTGCTTTGTCAGATAAACTTAGGGAAGTATTATCAAGTTGTTTAGCTTCATGAGCATTTAATACTAACAGGAAACAGCCAAAAATGTTAATACATTTTGATGTTTGTTTGTTCTTTTCTGTAGTCAGAAATGCCATCAGCTCCTCCTTTTCTTTCCCTCTGCAACAGTCAGTGGAGGTTCTAGACCATTTCAACTGGGGGGGCCAAGCTGGGGCCAGTTGTACTGTTAGAGGGGCCAGTTACATTAGACGTTATTGTTGTCATATTGTTTTCTTCACTTAATTGCAGGCATTAGTAGGCAAAAGACCATGTCCCTCTAGTAAATGTGTGGGTTTAATTAGTGTTCCACGTTGCCACTGTCTAATAACAGATGTAAAAAAAGAACGATAGCAAAGATTAGTTATGCAAAACTTATTTCATACTCCACATTTAGGGGGGCCACAAGGGGGTCCAAAATTGTTGTCACAGGGGCACTGGCCCCCCCCCCAGAACCGCCAGTGGCAACAGTAGAAACAGTGAGACCCTCTTCAAGGCTTTTAAGCAGTGCAGTCTTAGACAGGGAGCCTCTGGCCCTCTCCCTCTCTTTCATTTCCTATCGCGCTCTCTACCTCTTCTTCTGTTGCCTTCTGCCTCTCGTAACCTCTCTGTGCCTCTCTGTATCGTCTCTCTCTCTCTCACTCACTCTCACACACACACTCTCTTCTTGCCCCAGAGTATGTTGGAGTACAGCCAGCCTGTTTCAGTAGACCTGTTTAACCTATACAGAGTTGTGTTTACCTACTGTATGCAGGTGCTTCTGTCTGTTAGGGTAGTTAGATCACGTGTTCTTGCCACATCTGTTTGTCTCTAGGTGAGGTGAAAACAGGTGTCACCCACACGGCCTCAGGGACGAGCAGAGATTCCGCTCTCAATGAAACATACCTGCGCATACTGCACTCGCATGTGACATACGGTGACGTTTGCTGCATATGGTAAACATCAAACTGACAAAGCAATGTGTAGAGGTACATGAAACCTGTCAATGTTTGTTCCATTCAAATTCCAAACATAGGTCTAGCTTGTGGGGTTGGGCTGGGAATACTGCTAATGCTTTCGGATGATATGTTATGAAAGTGATTATGTCATGTGTTACTGTGTTATCTTGACAACACTTGATTAATGAACACCCATGGGATAGCTCATTTGGAAAAAATACAGTTCATTTTGGAGCTCTCTCTCCATACTGCTTGCCTTGTAGATATGTAGGCTACATTGCTAATGCTAACAAATTATCAGTCCCTATCATAATATATTTTTGTGAGAGGACTCATACAAATGAATATTGATTAATTCATTGATTGATATACTGACTGACTCTACCTGATCGACTGACTGTGATGGCATTTCCCTCCACTCCTACAGGGGTCTCTCTTTTGGCCTGCCGCAGGATCCGGCTCCTATTCACGGGCAGTGGAGGAGCCTGGTCTGGACCCCCAGACTGCTGGACGGAGGGCCGGGTCGGTTTGGGTTTGACTGTGGGGGCCCTCCTGGGCCCTCGGGTCCGGAGAATTGGATTGGTGGTTAGTGTAGCATCTCCACTGGTGGCTGGTGTAGTCTCCAGGTGGCTGAACTTACTCACAATGCTGTTGACTTTCCCTCCCGAATTTGGGGCTGTGCTGCCCATCTCTCCGAGCTGGGAGGGGGTAGAGGGGGCTCCATTGGAGGAAGGGGTTTTTCTAGAGATGGGGGGCCGGGGTTTGGCCTCTGGTCTGGGGGGTAAGGGGGATGTGAGGTGTTCCGGGAAAGACATGTTGAGGGGTTTGCTGGTCTGTATTTTGGGGGGTATTCCAATCTGAGCCCTGACCTATCAGAGGTCAAGTCAAGGGGTCAGTTTGGGCATGTCATTTTCACCTGGAGAGGAAAGAGAGAGAGAGACTGAATACAGCCAGTCTGAATGATGGCAGTCTGACAGAGTTTCTCATTATTAGTGTCATTATACTGTTTGATTTTGTTCTCAGGTATGATGTCAAATCAGATCAAAGTTTATTGGCCTCGTACACAGTTTATCAGATGTTATAGCGGGTGCAGCGAAATGCTTGTGTTACTAGCTTCGAACGGTGCGGTAAAAATGTCAAACAATTACACAGATAATAATCCAAAACTAGAAACAAGAAATATGATATGCAGCAATACAACCATTGTATGAATTCAATATGACAGCAATACAACTTTTCGTTAAAACACAGAGCATCATTCTGTAAATAAGTGTTAATCATCTAATACGTCTTTCTCTGTAGCTGCAGAAGAGATCCTCAAGTGAAAGAAAGGAATGAAGACTTAGACTTGAAAGAGGCACACCTTGCGAGACACATTCACAACAGGTTGAATTCCTGAAAACGCTACACCTACCGCACCCATAGGGTTGAGCAATAACTATCGTTCTGAGAAAGCAGCTGAGGAACGATGATAAAGCTATAGGACAGCTTGGCATTAGAAAACGCTAAATGAGGCAACATTGTCACAATTGTGGGGATTCGTATATCTTGCTTCCGTTGGCAGCAGGTAGCCTAGCTGTTAAGAGCGCTGGGCCAGTACTGAAAGGTTGCTGGTTTGAATCCCTGAGCCAGCATGATAGAACAATCTGCTGTTCTGCCCTTGAGCAAGACAGTTACCCCCAAGAACACCAGCTCCCTGGGTGCTGAGGATGTCAATTAAGACATTCAGAGGGATTCAGAGGGGTTGGGTTAAATGAAGAAGACACATTTTGGTTAAATGCATTCAGCTGTACAACTGACTAGATGTCCCCTGGCCTGTAGGCCTACTTGTTGTTCCCAATTTCATCAGTTTCAGGACTGGCCCAGACATGTAGTTATTATCCTACAGGTGTGTGCTTGCGTGCGTGCATGTGTGCGAGAGAGAGAGCAACCCAGCAAATTCAGTAAGTGACATACCCCCCCTAGGTATTAATAGTTGATGACCACACTTCCTACACATACAGTATACTAATACTCTATCTACAGCCTAAACTGCAAACATGAGTTACAGTATTTCAACACAGTTTTATCTTGCAAGTATGCCACCTTGAACTATAATCATTTTACGGGTTTCAACTCCCTGACAACAGAGGTTACATAAGTAGGTTTAACGATAGGCAACTCAACCATAAAATGTCCTTAACGCCAGAGGCCATTCACCCATTGAAATCATGATCTGGAACTTTGGTGACTACTAAGTCCTTTTTAAACCTCCCGCTTTGGGCTGGACGTATCAATGTGTAGTTCATACATGTATAATCTATGAGCAGAATTACTGTCTTACCTCAATTAGCTTACAAATTACCTAGTTTGAAAGCAACTGTTTTTCTACAAGTTCCTCCACATGAGCCAGCCCCCTAGCAATTTGAGTTCAACCAATGAGCTTCAGCCCCTTGCCATATGAGTGACAGCAAGCAAGATGCACATTGAATTTTAACAATCACGGCCAGTTGTGATACAGCCTGGATTCAAAGCAGGGTGTCTGTAGTGCCGCTTCTAGCACTGAGATGCAGTGTCTTAGACCACTGTGCCACTCGGGAGCCATGATGCATCCACAACAGAGTGAGAGAGAGTAATGACTTGGTGCACGTCAGCACATATGTGACGCAGTATGCAATTTTTGGGGACCACTTTTGGCTTGTGAGCACTACTTTAAGAACTACAAGCTAAAAAGTACACAAAAGTACTGGAGAATCTCTTTAATGAGCAACATCAAAGTGAGAGAGAGAGAGAGAGAGAGAGAGAGAGAGAGAGAGAGAGAGAGAGAGAGAGAGAGCAGGTGAGAAAGGTAAAGAGAGGCAGAGAAAGGGAGAGCAAGTGAAAGAGAGATAGAGAGCGAGGGCGAGAAGGAAAGAGGGAGAGGGAAAATGGGAAAAGATTGGAAATAGGGACATTTCTGTACTGTTTTGGAATGGATCATGTGGTCATGTGCTTTGGCCAGTAAAAACACATTACAGTTCCATGCATCAATGCACTCTGAACCTAGCTCGACCACAGGTAGTAAGTTACAGTAAGAACCCCTTTATTGCAGTGAGACATGATTCGTTACATTCACTACATTCATACAAAACAGCGGACGGGATTTATACCGCCGTTTTAGTTTCCGACATTCTATAAAAAAGGGAAAACGATGATGTCATGAACAAATGATGAATTTCATTGAGGGCATTCAAAATTAGACACCAAAACTGCAAAGCCGCGTTTTTTATCCAGCATGTACTTCCGATAAGTTAGCCACAGATGTTGCAATATTAAACCAAAAGAGAGGTTAGGTTAGTCACCATAGCAATGACTTATCATCAGCCTATGTAGTAAAGCTTCTCTATAAGGAGGTTATTGCTTTTCTCTCTGTAACTTCAGAAATTAGATCATACATGTGTAAAGATTCCAATGGCTCACCTGTATGCATGGTTGGGAGTCAATTCCAGTCAGTTTGAGGTATAAATCCAGTTGTCCATCATGTTGTATAATGAGGCTGTAATGATTTAGCTGCACTATCTGCACAAATATGCAAATACCTGACTATGCTGTTCAGATTACTGCACCACCATCTATAAAGACATCAAATCCATTCAGGAAATATCTATATCGGCAACTACAACATCCTGAATCCTAAGATTGTATTGCAGATGGAGGGTGTTCTGTCTTTAACAATTTCACCAATGCAGTATCCTCAGTGTTTGTCTCTGACCTAGTCTTTCTGTTGAAACTTTTTGTCAAAACAGCACCGGCTAGTCAGACAGGTTTGTGACGTGGTGTGGTTGTTTTACTTGTATGAACAGTCACTCAGCCTTGTACAAAAGAATAAGGTAAATCCACTTGAATTCAATCACTTTTGACAGAATTCCTTTTGATTTAAACAAGACTTTACGTACCCGTTTGGAAGAAGTGGTCAGAAAGTGACCTTTTGGACCCGAATGCCAAAATACCACCATCGGTTGACACACAACATGCTCTTGAATACAGGGTGGGTGGCATTTAAATCATAGAAATAGAATTCATAGAATGGACCTATCCCTTCAGACCACTGCAATTGAAATGTTAACTTCAAATTACTACCACAAAGATGACCGCCGGTCCACCCACCGTCGGTTGTCAAATGAAATGGCAATGTCTATTCTATTATCAATGTCTCTATGATTTCAATAGGTTTCCTATGGAGGGTTGACATCTCAACCGTTTAGCTTTTCAAGTGATGAAGACATGGATGTCTCATGGTATGGTGGGGTATGCAAAATGGGTCAACTTTGAGCACCTTTATCTCTTGACAGTCTTGGCATTCAGGTCCAAAAAGTTACTTTCTGAGCACTTCTACAATGGGCAAATATGTTTGGAAGGTTTCATTCAAATCAAAAGGGGTGCTGTCAAAAAGTGATTATTTTTCAAATGGATTTACCCAATGTATTGGCGGCATTGGGTCTCTTGAGAGAGGAAGAAGTGGAGGAAGAAGATGATTTTAGAGGGGAATGCTTACGTCATGATGATAGCAGAAATGTCCGACATAGCTACTGCATGACCTGGCATATTTGGAGTCTTTCAGTTTGACAGATTCTATAAACGTCTTACACACGGTGCTGCTGCTTCCGTTCCCATCTGGCTGCCACCAGTCCATCTTCTAACACTCATCTCTTCCTTCATGTCTTCCTCCCTTCTTTCTCCTATACAAGTTTTGTGGCTACAGTCAGCACTGTTGTTGTTGACTGAGCACCCTCTGACGATCTCTAGGGCCGGGACGATACCAGTATTGCGATACTCATTAGTATCGTGGCAAGAAAACAAAACAGGATTTAAATAAAGTTATTTGTTGGAAACAAGCATCATTATGTTGTCATCTAGAGTCACATTTATTTAGTTTCCAAGCTATAGCACAAAACATTTTACATACATCAGGTTTTTAAAGGACCAAAGAGTTTGGTCGGCTTCGTGTTTTCATTTTTGACATGGAAAAAATATTGTGATACTGGTATGGTCACAGCCCTAACCATCTCATTATATGCTTGGTTAAACTTCACTTATGATTATTTCTGCCTGAACGATTGCCTGAGGCACACTGTCACACTTGAGACTAAAACTCCTTTAGCACATAACACCGACTTAGACTTGTTGATGGCTTTCAACTTGATGTGCTAGACAGTGTGTGTAAATTCTGGTTCCAGCTTTAGCCTCAGGTTCTTATTAACAATGGAAGTAGGGGTAGCTGCCTGTTGGTAGTGAACATACACAAATAACTGACAGACAACACAATATTCATTATGGCTCCTTAAATGTCTGTGACCAACCATCATTATGGATAACCATTGTCCACCTTTGCTTTCTGACCTGTTTCAGTTAAAAGCAGCCTTCTCCGTGTTTCAGGCAGACAGGCTACAAGCTATCAGGTCCAGGTCAGTAGGCCAGTCTTTCACGCTGTCAAAACACACAGCCATTGTATCTCTCTATCAATCCTAAAGAGCCCCAATGTGCACTGACCCATTCTTGTTGATTGTTTTGCATTGCGGCAGGTAGCCTAGCGGTTAAGCGTGTTGGGCCAGTAACCGAAAGGTTGCTGGTTTGAATCCCCGAGCCGACTAGGTGAAAAATCTGTTGATGTACCCTTGAACAAGGCACTTAACCCTAATCGCTCTGGATATGTGTCTACTTAAATGTATGACAGTCCAGCTGATGATCCTGGCAAGAACAACGAGCACACAGATGAGCTTCCCTAAGATGGTTTCTGACAGTTTGTGCAGAAATTCTTTGGTTTTGCAAACCCACAGTTTCATCAGTTGTCCAGGTGGCTAGTCTCAGACGATCCTGCAGGTGAAGAAGCCGGATGTGGAGGTCCTGGGCTGGCGTGGTCTAAAACAACGTTGGAGGTGGCTTATGGCAGAGAAATTAACATTACATTCTCTAGCAACAGCTCTGGTGGACATTACTGCAGTCAGCATGCCAATTGCAAGCTCCCTCAAAACTTGAGATATCTATGGCATTGTGTTGTGTGACGAAACTGCCTTTTATTGTCCCCAGCACAATCCCCAGATTATTGTAGCAAATGGTAAATACTCACTAACAGGGATGTTAACCAATTTGTTCTCAAAATTTGAGAGAAAAGGTTTTTGTGCGTATGGAATATTTCTGGGAGTTTTTATTTCAGCTCATGAAACATGGGACCAACACTTTACATGTTGCGTTTACATTTTTGTTCAGTATATATACACTGTATGTTTTATGAATGGAAAGAAAATTGGGGGCGAGAAACAAGATTCTCTGGTCTGATGAAACCAAGATTGAACTCTGTCCTGAATGCCAAGCGTCACGTCTGGAGGAAACCTGGCACCATCCCTACGGTGAAGCATGGTGGTGGCAGCATCATGCTGTGGGGTTGGTTTTCAGCGGCAAGGATTGTGAGACCAGTCAGGATCGAGGAAAAGATGAACGGCGCAACGTAGACATCCTTGACGAAAACCTGCTCCAGAGCACTCAGGACCTTAGACTGGGGCGAAGGTTCACCTTCCAACAGGACAACAACCCAAAGTACACACGCAGGAGTGGCTCCGGGACAAGTCTCTGAATGTCCCCGAGTGCAGCGACGCTCCCCATCCAACCTGAAATAGCTTGCGAGGATCTGCAGAAGAATAGGAGAAACTACCCAAATACAAGTGTGCCAAGCTTGTAGCGTCATAACCAAGAAGACTCGCTGCTAAAGGTGCTTCAAAGTATTGAGTAAAGGGTCTGAATACTTATGTAAATATTTACATTATTTTTAAGGCTGTAACGTAGCAAAATGTGGAAAAGGCAAGGGGTATGAATACTTTCCGAAGGCCCCGTATATTGACTGATGTGGGTGGGTGTGTTTTTCATGCGGTGTTCACGTGTTAGTTGGAACTGTGAAACTCAGAAATGTCCAACTTGCTAACTGGTTGTAGTTATACACGTGCCATGTGTTTAACCAGTTAGCATGTCAGAAATTACAGTTTCCTTAAGTTCTGACCTAGGTTCCGACTAGCACTTGAACGAGTCATAAAAACATTGGCAAATCAAGTGAGCCGCCAGTTTTTTGGGAAAGCTGAAAGAACACTATTGGCGTTAAATCAGTCCTATAAATATTTTTGAAAAAAGGTGTGATTGTGGAAATATGCAACACTGCAATGACATGTCAGTGAATGGAGAAAGAAATTATACCCCCCCAAAAAAATAAAAATAAGGAACCAAGAGAAAAGCCTTAAAGGAGAAACATATGAAGCCAATCCAGAGTCATAATGTGCATACTGTCTATTGGTTTATTCATTTTTTTTTTTTTACAAATCAAGATGATTTAATGTTATGTAACAGCCTGTACATCGCAACATACAGAAAACAAAGAGGGAAAAAAAAAGAATACAAATTCATTCTCGTAAAAAGCAGCACTGGGCCTTTAAACAACCCCATATATTTTTTTCACATTTTGATTGAACGTTGCAAGTACCTTTTTTCAAACCCCACCTTTTTTGCAATAAGTTAGTTTATGCACAGTTTTGTGTGAGGAAAGTCGACAACCTTGAATCTTGACTCAATACCACGGTTTTCCTCACCTTTTTTGTCAAAACAATGACTTGGCAAGATGGCGGGGTTATTTATGCATGTAGTGATGTATGTAATACGTAAGTATCTCAGATTATTTTGTTGCCAAACAAAACAGAATGGTTAAAAGATATGCTTTGAAGAGCTGTCCACAAAAAAGTGTGCTGAATATTTGAATCAGGAATTAATGAACCTGTGTTAATCTATGTAATGTATTATGTAAAATAAAGGGAGTTTGTTTTAACGTGAAGCAGACAGGTAGAACGTAAACGGACTACAAAAAACAAAACGACAAAAACCCTAATGAATCACATTCGCAATGTAAACTCCAGCATCAGGGCCTGCATTTCGTAAAAAGACTCCATTTACCAAGAGTCTTTGCATGAACACGCCAAGGTGAAGCCACACCCCTATGATGTGATTGGCTCTGAACATTCCTCCCTGGTAAACGATGACAGAATGGATGGATCAGAGATGAAGAATTGAACGTAACCAGTGTAAACAATGATGTGAGAAAACAGGCATGTTCAGCAGTGCACAACGTTGTGGAAAGTTCAGATAGAAATATCTTAAGAACAAACATGCCTCTCTGGTATAGAATCCTGTCAGCTCCATTCATGACATTTCTATCTCCGACGATCCACAACAATTTCCTCCTGAACTAGCTATAGAAAATGAGAGAATGAGGAGAGATATCTTTAGGTCCGGGCCCATTTCGATCACTAGTTGAAATGGAATCGGGCCCGGGCCTTTATGCATCAAGGTCATGTTCAGTAGGGCACACCGTAAGAAGGACTTTTTGCAACAGAAGTGTTCTCATTGGACAAGCTCAAGTAGAACCTCCCCGTTTTCAAAACATTTTCTCCCTGCTGAACACGCCCCTGGTATTCCCTCTACAACGCATGTGTAGAATCCCTCTAATCTCCAGTGAAGTGAATATGACACAGGGGTAAAGCAGTGATAGGGGAGAATTCGGCAGACAAACCTTAATGGCCAGACTGACCGGTTGAAAAAACATTTAAACATTTCTCTCCCACTAGTTCTGACGGTGGTGTTAGTGTCCATCTCTATAGTCCTTCATGGCTTCCTCTCCTCATCTGCACTGATATGAATGAACTGGAACTGAACGGGTGAAAGTAAATTCCCATTAGGCAACAGGTACCTGATCGTTTGTTTTCAGATCAGTGCAGTTAGTGTTACACCTGTAAACATTAGGGTCAGTTTTTTGAGTTCCTCCCTCTACAGGTGCTCTCAGGTCCTTCAGTTTCACGGTTCTTTTCCAGTCTTGTTTTCATGTTTAATCTAACGCTCGTTTCCTCCATTTCCTTCTGACCTGCGGTTAAGTCTTTCGCTTAAAAAGAATCCAACAGTCAGTGACCGTGTTGCGCGGCGACGGTCGCCGCTGCGAGGTGGTTCAAACGGTCCAAGTCTTGGAATGCAACAGGACCGCGTCGGGTTGCGCACTCAGCCTTTTCACAGGAGAAGTGAGGAGAACCATCCCTCCGTACTTGAGAGGAAGAGAGCGATCAGTCTGGGGTTGATAAAAACAAGCTAGAGGAGGGAGGGAACAACAGAGAGAGGGAAGACAAAACTGCGCTAAAATAAAAATAGCTGTGACCAAAAACAAGTGTTGTATTATGAAGGATAAACATTTTAAAATACATGTTAAAATTAAAATATATATTTTTTTAATTTGCCCACGAAGTGTCCAAAACAAAGTGCAGGCAGTGTCCGTCTGGTTGTTCTTCTCTGAATCCACCCTAGTCCCTGCCCGTTAAAAGGGTCAGAGAACAAACAACAAAAATAAACAAAACTTTGTCCAAAACAAACAAAACAATGCTGAATTGTCAATCAACAATCCGCCCAGCAACAGGAGGGTAATTCCCAAATTCCAAAGAGTCCCAAAGTCTGGAATTTGGTGATGGAGAAGTAGTAGTTTTGGAGGCACCGCTGGGATAGAGTAGCTCCCTTTCCCCCTCTCTCTTCATCCATCAATCTCTCCATTACTCCCGCTATCATTCCACCCGTATGAGCAGGCCGTAGAGGAGGGTGCCCCCCTGATCCTTGGTGATCCACTCAATCTCTGTGTTGCTGGAGCGGGGATCCAGGGGTTCGCTGGCTCCCAGGGTCTGGGGCCCCACCTTATAGGAGCCCGGCCGGACACACACCTGGAAACCCACCTGGGCTTGGTGACAGCGGTGAGAACGGGGGTCCCGGAATCTGGAGGGAGGGAGTGAAAGGGCCGAGTGAGGAGAGCAGGAGTCATGGGAAGAAGAATGAAAGCAAGACAGTGAAAGAACAAGACAGTAATCATTTCAATTTGAATAACACCAAAAATGCAGATAAAAAGAGAAGAGGATGAGAGAGATAAAACAGAGAAAGACAGGGTAGAAAACAGTGGTAGTGAGTGACACACATACTGCACTTTGGGGGCGAACATCTCCAGGCCCGAGTAGAGCATGGTGGGGGACAGCTGAACCCGGGGCACCTCCCTGTCCCGGTCCCTGTCAGAGAGGCTGTTGCTGCTGTTCTCCTCTGGCTCACTGTAGCCGTTAGGACCCTCCGTCTTCACCGGAGACACAGAGAAGATGGACGACGTTCCTGAAACACCAAGACAACACGGTTTAGTTAATTTACAACACCTTCAACATTCTTTAATCATGAGTGGAAATGGTTCTGGATATCGACCATGTTTTTCAAAAGGCTAGAAATCCGGTTATTGCTTTCGGAGAGAAACAAGTTTGAGGTGATATGCTCATCAAAATAAGCAACCTGTGGTCAATTCACAATCGTTTGTTGGTCCAAAGGTGAATACATAAATGTTGTGTCGTACCAGAGAGCAGCTGGGCATGGTCCAGTGTACGTCTGAGGGCCCCTACGCTGGTGCCGTGGTAGGCTATGTGCCACTTCTTAAACGAACTGGACACCTCACAGTGAGGCTTGATCCTGTAGGCAGGGAGCACACACACCAAGTTGTTAGATAACCCCTCTACCTGAGTCCTATGACATTGATACTCAAAGCCAGTTTTGAAAGCTTTACTGTATACTATTTTTACTCTCATTCTCCCCTTCTTTTGCCAAGGTGAGAATAAGTAATTAAGTAATTTGTTAAACTAGATAATACTAATTCACTGATTAATTGGACTTGAAGAGCACAGTCACTGATGTTAAGAGTGATTGGTTGAACACAGTTCACACTACAGTGTGATTGGATGAAGACAGTTTATGAAGCCCACTGATTGGCTGTCTGTAACCTCTGACCTCAGAGCGAAGCGGCACCAGCCAAAGGGTAGGGCGTAGTCCCGGGGGGGCTCCCCTCTCTTGTAGTAGGACTCGTCCCCCCGCAGCTTGTGGCACGACTCACAGTAACACAGGTTATACTTGGCATCCTCGTTGAAGTAACCATCTGAGAGAGATGATAGGGGGAGGGGGCAGAGAGAGGGAGAGAAAATCGAAACATGGAGAACTTATGATTAAGTCACAGAGAGCGAGACAGAGAGCGAGAAGGCAGTACACAAAGACAGTAGTGTGTGTTCCTCACCTGGCAGTGTCAGCAGGTCCTTGAAGCGCGAGCACAGGGCCTGGTACTCACAGGTCTTGTTGGGGTTGACCTCTGGATGGGGCGTCCAGCACACACTCTCTTTGATCCCTGGAGGTCAGATGTCAAAAGGTTAGCACTGGTTCAGTCCAGAGCCAAAGATTTAAAGGGCCTGTATAGTGTTGACATTGTCGTCATGCTCGCCTCCTCTCACCATCAACCATGTCCGCCTTCTCCATGTCACCCTGGCAACGCGCCTCGCCGCACTCCCCTCCCACGGTCGACACGTTGCTGGTCACTATGGTAACCTGCCACAACAACGACATCACAGGGTGTCACTGAATTCTCTCGGCCCCTGGTGTGACACAGATGTTGTCCCAGGCCAGGCCGGGTAACTGAGATGATTAAACTGGGCTGGTGGGAGGGCTACCCCGGACGGAGCATCTAAATGAGATTGGGTTTATGACTGTTACACTGTGTAACCTTAGCCAGGTGGGGGAATCTCAGGATTAAAGGTCATAGAGCAAAAGACTAGCAGATTAGTGTTTCTAGCGACTGATCTAAAAGTGGCCCCGAGTAGGACTGAGTCCCAAATCAAATCAAACTTTAATTGTCACCATTCAATTAATTGTTCAGCAGTCTTATGGCTTGGGGGTAGAAGCTGTTAAGGAGCCTTCGGTCCTAGACTTGGCGCTCTGGTACCGCTTGCCGTGCGGTAGCAGAGAGAACAGTCTATGACTTGGGTGACTGGAGTCCCTGACAATTTGATGGGCTTTCCTCTGACACCGCCTATTATATAGGTCCTGGATGGCAGGAAGCATGGCCCCAGTGATGTACTGGGCCGTACACACTAAACTCTGTAGCGCCTTGCGGTCAGATGCCGAGCAGTTGACATACCAGGTGGTGATGCAAGCGGTCAGGATCCAAAATGGCAACCTATTCCCTATATAGTGTGCTACCAGAGCCCAATAGTGCACTACTTTTGGTAGCACACTATATAGGGAATAGGGTGCCATTTTGGATGCAGCCCATGACTACAAGTCTGTTTGTGTAGAAGTAAAGAGCCCAGGCCGGATTTACAGTAGGCTCAGAGGGTTACCGGATGGTGGCCTGGTTTTCCACTGTGACTTTTCATCATTAAATCATGTCAACTGCTTTCTTTTTCCAGGTAGACCTTTCTTAACTTCCTCAACCTCTGAAATGATTCTGACGGTTTGGAATGGGAGTGGGGGGGGGGTGACAGACGTACCTGTTCACACTGCCCATATAGGTCTATGAGGGGGTAGCATGGCGTAGGGATATCCTGGGCTGCTACTCCCTGGTCCATACCGTTCACATAAAGGTGCAGACAGCTGTTCACATCCACCAGAAGACCCAGGACTGTACCCTCTGGACATGTGTCCAGGTTAGGACCATAGTTCTCACAGATCTGATGGGGAGGAGTGGAGCGGGGGATGAAGACGGGGAGAGAAGGGAGGTGAAGTGATGGAGGGAAAGAGAGGGTACATCTCAATTAAGCTTTGTGTTGCGTTTGTCTTGCTATCTGTACCTTGAGTGTGAGCGCAGTGTTTCCCCTAGGATTTAATTCAGTAGCTGTGGCAGAGATAGCAGGGGGGACCTTCTCACAGTTGTACAACAAAACGTACGGTGACTTTTTTCAACTCAAATGCATGAACATTTAAAAAAAAATGTATCTTTCTTTGAAACTCAAGGACCGTTGAATTGTATCTCTTGATCTCAATAACATCACCAGCCACTTCTATATTAACTGCAAAAATGATTTCACTGGCATAAGGTTCCTGTATCTTATTAGGGTTGGTTACACTTCCAGGATTACAAGCTAGTTAGCTAGTTACCTTGGAAGTTTATCGGACGACCTGATGAGAATCTGAGGAAGATATGTAACTTGTCACTCTGATCTTAAAAGCTCATCTTGGCAGAACTTTAAAAAATTAATTTATATTTTTGTATTTGCAGTGGAGGCAATGATTTAGCAGCGGCGGTGTGCCGCTGTGAAATGAATCTAGGGGAAACACTGACGTGTGTGTGTGCGCAGTACCTTCAGTGAGTTGTGGAAGACAGAGTCTCTCTGCAGCAGCCACACAGAGCGTTTCAGACAGCACGCAGTGGAGGGAAAGTTGAGGCGGTCTGGGGAGTGGCCTATCACCCCTAGAGACAGGGACGACGTCCACGACGTGTTCAGGCGGTCGATCTGAAACTATGGAAACATTGATAGTCGAAATGTCATTCACAAACTATGGCGACAGAATGCAGTATAAAATATGATGTGTCCCTATACAACAATTAAAACACCCCCTTGGCTACCCCAATCAAATCCTGACACACACACACACAGTACCTGGAACAGTTGTTGTCGGGGCAGGGGTTGTGCTGTGACTAGGAGGCCCTGGTTGTAGCTGGAGACACGGGCCGCCGTCAGGTTCTGATGGGACAGCTGGATGTTCTTCCCATGGTTCTCCAGGAAGGCCATGACTGTGTTGGGCACCACGGCCGGCTCACCAGCCTCAACCTGGTGGATGGAGAGAGCCGATAAAGAGGGGGAGGAGAGAGGAGATAGAGGGGGAGGAGAGAGAGGAAGAGTGAGATGGAAAGATGAAACAAACTGTATTTTTTACTTCTGTTGCCTTAGATCAATTCACACATTTACACTGAGTGTACAAAACATTAGGAACACCTGCTCTTTCCATGACATAGACTGACCAGGTGAATCCAGGTGAAATCTATGATTCCTTATTGATGTCACTTGTTAAATCCACTTCAATCAGTGTAGATGAAGGGGAAGAGACAGGATAAAGAAGGATTTTTAACCCTTGAGACAATTGAGACAACTCAATATTAGGAAGGTGTTCCTAATGTTTTTCACACTCAGTGTATTTAACCACCTACGGAGCAATTTCAGGTTTCCTACTGTACTTTGAGATGCTTGCATGACAAAAGAGGAGAAATACAAAATCCACACATTTTCTTACTTTAGACACAAAGTCTAACATTGTAGTTGTCAAGCTATAATCACTAAAGATCCAGGCGAAGGCATATCATCCATCGGTCCCTCCTTCCCTCACCTTCCTCCTATCCCCCTTCTCCCCCTATCCCTCCATCCCCACACCCGTGTCTCACCGGCGTGCGGTCCTCCTCTCCTTCGCTGCAGCTGTCTGAGGAGAGGGAGGGGGCCTTGATGCTCCCTGCGTCCTCCAGCACCGACGAACTGACGATGGACACCGCCGTCACACGACCATACAGGTCCAACACTGCATACACGTTCTATAGGTAGGGGAGAGAGGTGGGGTGGAAGTAAAACAAGGAAGAATTCACCGGACCCAAGGAAATAGGCTATTTTAGGCTTACAATTAGGGTAAGGAGTTAGGGCTAGAGGTTAAAGCAAATAGGATTTTGAATGGGAATCCATTTTTTGGTCCCCACAAGGATAGGAAAACAATCGTGTGTGTGAATTGAACAAGTATGACGTGTGTAGGAGAGAACTGTTTGTACGTTCATGAAGTGTGTGTACCTTGGCCACAGCCGTGGCAGCTGGTCCCATGTCCTCTCCGTCGATAAGGACGTGCATGGTGTCATCGCTGCATCTCTTCACCCCGACGCGGTTCCCCACCTAGACACACACACACACACAATACAGAATCCAACTCAGGCACCAAATGTAGTACCTACTTATCTATTCATCACAATCCTTCTATCCATTCCATATGTACTAATGTTTATAGTCTCCATCTTTCAATCCCAACCAGTTGTTCCCTGCCCCTCTTTCTTTCATTGTTTCCCTCCGTTTGTGCAACAAATGACAAAATAAGTACAAAGTATTGATTCAACAGAGCTTTGGAATCCAACGTCCCGTCTCTCACCGTCAGTCTGTCCAGGGAGGCGCCGTAGTTCTGTCTCTGCAGGAGCCCGTTGCGTCTGACCTCTGACCCGGCTAGCAGCCAGGTGACCTTGGACCGGAGCTGTGTGAGGGAGGGGGACAGGCCTGACATGGGGCAGGAGGGCAGCTCTGGAGGGGCTAGGGTGGTCAGACCCATGTGGAGGGAACCAGACCACTGGTCATCCACCTCGTCTATCTTCACCTGGGGGTGGGTGGAGGGGACAATAATACAACGGCAATAATGAATGTTATGTGCGCGCGTAGGTAGGTATGTATGTACGAGACAACAGATGAATCAAGTGTTATGGAAATAGAGCAGTCCAATTTATTCTGGATAGATAACAGAACACTACTAACCTCAAACAGTTCGTCTGTTTTGAGTTCCTTGGCGCTGAAGACGATGCCGTGTGCGTATCCTCCCACCCTGACGGCCTGGCAGCCCTCTCCCAGCAGAACCACGTTCTTACCATGCTTACTGTGGAGCCGGTGGGCCACGCCTGCCACTACGCATGCACCAAAGAAGGAGAGATGTGAGCCTGTCTGTCGTTCAACAACTTATTTAGATTCATAGCCGGAAAAATCACACACGGTCAGTACCTGGGGAGTGTATGGGGAAACTCTTCTCTGTGATGTTGCTGGTACACAGACTGTTATCCTGAGGGCCAGAGGAACTGGTGATGGACACCTGGACACACTGACCATACAAGTCTATCACCGCATACACCTCTGATGAAAGGAGGGAGGGAAGGAGGGAGAAACAGGAAAGAGGGGTTGTCCAAGTTCACCATATATTTGGAAAGTGTAGACGCTTGACAAAGATCTCAATGAGACTAGCCTTGATAAATACAAGTTGAAATTTTAAACAAAATAGCAGTGAGCAGCTGTTGGGTGGATTTATTCAGAGACACTTCTACCATCTAGCTACAAGGTGCATAGTACACACCATCAGCTCCATTTCAATCAGTTCATGAGCCTTTTGTCCCCGACCCCTCGCCCATGTATGGGGTTCTAATAAGAGGTTTATGATAACTGGTTCCATTCACCTTTACCTGGCGGCAGCCCGGTGCAGGCCACGCCCTGGTCCACCCCGTTGATGTAGTAGTGAAGGTCGCCGGTGGCCGAGCGCATCATGCCGATCCTACTGCCCGTGGTCAGAGTGTCCAGGTCACACCCGTAGTTGTTACGCATAGTGTTGCCGTCCTGCATGATGGCCGTGCCACTGGGGGGGGGGGGTTCACATTAAACTTGGTTTATTTCATGCACAAGGCAGAGGAAGGTATTCCCTTAGATTATTCTAAGTGAGATCCACTGTAGCAGATGGATACAACAGTAGGAGTCGATATCAGTAGACAATCTAATGTCTCAAAATCATTAACTTAGAATGGTCAAGCACTGAGACAGACAAAACAGAACACACCCCCACCTTTCCCCCTTACCTAAGCATCCAGGTATCGTAGTCTATATCCGTCATGGTGTTGGGAAACTCCAGCTCTTCTGGCCTGATAGCAGTCACACCTGGATAGAACACACATGGACAAACATGTATCACTCCACTGCTGTGTGTGTGGATAGGGCTGTGTGAGAAGGTCGAGAGGGGTAAAATAGAAACGCCTTACCTGCCATTATCTTACCTGCTTCTATTGACCCCGACCACCGGTCCACCATCTTCTGAATGACTATCTCAAAGAGCTCTCCGTCTCGAAGGCACCTGACAACGGACAACACACAGTCAGAACATGCACAAACACATTATGTGTGTGTGGACCTTCTGACCTGTTTGAGATGACACAGGTGTGTGTGTGTGTGTGTGCGTCACACTGACCTGTTAGAGATGACGATGGCGTCGTTGAACTCGGATCGACAGTTCTGTCTGAGGGCGGTGCGCCCCCCGTTGGTGATTACTGCGTTAGTGCCGTGCAGCTGGTGGAAGCGCAGGTCGTTGGCACTGTTGCCCCCGGCGACCGAGCATGGGCTGCTGGGCGACATGACAGTAGGGCACTCCGAGCTGTCCTCAGGGAGAGGGGGGAGGTCTGCTAGAATGGGGAGAAACGGTTGCGGATGGTTGTTGAGGCAAAGATAGTTGGATGAGGATATTCACATTCTGTCTACAGATACATTCCCACGTCTTCAGTATACAACGCGGTTCCAAAACCTTTTTTGATCTGACGCACTAGAAACTTTTGGAATCGTCTTGGGAACCTTTATCAACCCTCCTCCACCCCGCTCACCCACGTCGTCCATGATGGTGGCCTGTGCGGCCTGGCCGTAGAGGTCCACCACGGCGTAGACGCTGGGTGGGACGTTCCACGCCGCCGGGCCCTGCGCCACCCCGTTCACAAAGAAGTGGAGGCTCCCGTCCTCCTTACGCACCACGCCCACTGTGTCCCCCGCCTGGAAAAAGAGACAGAGACGACAGTGGTCAGAGAGAAAGAGATGACGCACACAACAACAGGTGATAAGTGTGAGAAGTACGATAGCATGTAAGTGTTGATAGTGACTGAGAAGGAGTGAAAGACAGAGCAGTAACAGGACAGAGCAAGAGGGTGGGAAATGGAGAAATAGAGGGCGGGGGGTAGAGTTGAATAATCTAAGGGCGACTGTAAAGTACGTCTCCCACTCACTTTGAGTCGGTCCAGATTGTGTCCGTACTCGTCCAGTATGGTGGTTCCGTTGTGCATCACCCCGTTTCCTGTCATCATCCAAGTCCCTGGGACACAAAACCAGAACATCAGTCAACCTACAACAAAACATCAGTCAACTTGCAGTACCAGTCAAAAGTTTGGACACACCTACTCATTACAATGTTTGTCTTTATTTTTACTATTTTCTACATTGTAGAATAATAGTGAAGACATCATTACTCTGAAATAACACATATTGAATCATGTAGTAATAAAAATTAAAAAAAAGTGTTAAATCAAAATACATTCTATACTTGAGATTCTTCAAAGTAGCTACACTTTGCCTTGATGACAGCTTTGCACACTCTTGGCATTCTCTGAACCAGCTTCATGAGGTAGTCACCTGGGAATGCATTTCAACTAACAGGTGTGCCTTGTTAAAAGTTAACTTGTGGAATTTCTTTCCTTCTTAATGCGTTTGAGCTAATCAGTTGTGGTATACAGAAAATAGCCCTATTTGGTAAAAGACCAAGTCCATATTATGGCAAGAACAGCTCAAATAAGCAAAGAGAAACGACAGTCCATCATTACTTTAAGACATGAAGGTCAGTCAATACGGAAAATGTCAAGAACTTAACGTTTCTTGTGCAGTCGCAAAAACCATCAAGCGCTATGACGAAACTCTCATGAGGACTGCCACAGGAAAGGAAGACCCAGAGTTACCTCTGCGGCAGAGGATGAGTTCATTAGCGTTACCAGCCTCAGAAATTGCAGCCCAAATAAATGCTTAACAGAGTTCAAGTAACAGACATCTCAACATCAACTGTTCAGAGGAGACTGCGTGGGTAAGGCCTTCATGGTCAAATTTCTGCAAATAAACCCCTACTAAAAGGACTCCAATAAGAAAATACTTGCTTGGGCCAAGAAACACAAGCAATGGACCCTAGACCTGTGGACCCCAGTCTTATGAGGCCAAATTTGAGATTTTTGGTTCCAACCGCCGTGTCATTGTGAGATGCAAAGTAGGTGAACGGATGATCTCCGCATGTGTCGTTCCCACCATGAAGCATGGAGGAGGAGATGTGATGGTACTTTGCTGGTGACACTGTCAGTGATTTATTTTGAATTCAAGGCACACTTAACCAGCATGGCTACCACAGCATTCTGCAGCGATACGCCATCCCATCTGGTTTGACCTTAGCAGGATTATCATTTGTTTTTAAACAGGACAATGACCCAAAACACACCTCCAGGCTGCGTAAGGGCTATTTGACCAATAAGTAGAGTGATGGACTGCTGCATCAGATGACCTGGCATCCACAATCACCCGACCTCAACCCAATTGAGATGGTTAGGGATTAGTTGGACCGCAGAGTGAAGAAAAAGCAGCCAACAAGTGCTCAGCATTTGTGGGAACTCCTTCAAGACTGTTGGAAAAGCATTCCAGGTGAAGCTGGTTGAGAGAATGCCCAGAGTGTGCAACGCTGTCATCAAGGCAAAGGGTGGCTACTTTGAAGAATCAAAATTATTTAGATTAGGTTTAACACTTTTTTGGTTACTACATGGTTCCATACATGTCATTTCATAGTTTTGATGTCTTCACTATTATTCTACAATTTAGAAAATTGTGAAAATAAAGAAAAATCCTTGAACGACTAGGTGTGCGCAAACGTTTGACTGGTACTGTACAACAAAACATCAGTCAACTTACGACAAAACCAGTGAATCAGTCAAACTACAACAAAATCATCAAAATCAGTCAATTCACAGCCCTTTCCAAACATTGTTTGAGTATGGAAAATTAGATTAATCAAGCCCCCATCCTCTAATCCTGGGAGGATTAGAAGGGTGTGAGGTGGAAACTCAACCTAAACGAAGGCTAGTTGGGCCTACTAGTGTATTGCTTTCAGATCTACAAGTAACCCTGCTAGGGGGGCAGGGGTAAGAGGTTGGTATTACCTGATTGGTTGGTATTACCTGAGCGCAGGTTGGTCATGGTGGAGGGCAGCTGCAGGTTAGCGGGGTTGTGCGTTGTCACGCCGATCTCGATGGAGCCCGCCCACTTGTCCACCATCTTGTCGATGCGTACCTGGAACACCTCGTTGGAGCGCAGCGGGCGGCCGCTCAAGACCACCCCGTGATTGAAGTCGTCTGTAGCACTGCCCGAGGAAAAAATACACACAATCAACCAATCAAATGTATCTATAATATATTGTAGATTATAAACTGGGTGGTTCAAGCCCTGAATGCTGATTGGCTAAAAGCAGTGGTATATCAGACCGTATGCCATGGAAATGACAAAACATTTATGTTTGCGGCTCTAATTACATTGGTAACCAGTTTATAATAGCAATAAGGCACCTCTGGGTTTTGTGGTATATGGCCGATATACCACAGCTAAGGGCTGTATCCTGGTGCTCCTTGCATTGTGCCTAACAGCCCTTAGCTGTGGTATATTGGCCATATACCACAACCCTCGTGCCTTATTGCTTAAATATACTAGGACCATGGTTACAATACGTACTGAGGGCGAAGCGCCGTCCTGCCCTCGCTGATGATGGCTGCCTTTTGGCCACAGTTGGAGTGGAAGAGGAGGCGGTCGGGAGAGTCGGGGTCCGGCGTGAGGGAGAGGGCAGGCCGGGGGCGACCAACGTCTGGCGATAGCGCCCGCATGATGGCATTGTTGCGGCGGAGGCGGTCGCTGTGGTTGTGATTGTGGACGATGGTCACCTTGACCGCCATGCCATAGAGGTCGACCACGCCGTAGACCACGGCGGGTGTCTGGGCCGCTGCCAAGCCTAGGGGGCATGGTCAGAGGTCAAATTGATGTTATGGACGACTTGGATGAAATGTGGTTGTACGTGTTTCTTAAACTGACAATGATATTTATACATTGTATGGGGCAAACTCCTCTGCATGACAATTACGTAAACAGTCCATCAAATGACAACAAGTATGTAAAACATAGCAAGCATTAACGATGTGCCTCTTAATAAATAATATACTCCTTGCATTTTTGCTGCATTTTCAGTATTGCCATATTAATTGCAGCATCATGGTTTGCCTGTCCTTCACACTGCAAGGTTAATGACAACAGCTGGTGCACGAAATCTAAGGAAGTCTCTAGATTTTGCCCACCTGAAGTAGAGTATCTCATGATAAGCTGTAGACCACACTATTTGCCAAGAGAGTTTTCATCCATACTTTTCGTGGCTGTTTATTTACCACCAGACTGATGCTGTCAATAAGACCACACTCAGTCAGCAGTATAAGGAAAAAAGCAAACAGGAAACCGCTCACCCAAAGGCGGCGCTCCTAGTGGACGGGGACTTTAATGAAGGGAAACTTAAATCCGTTTTACCTAATTTCTATCAACATGTTAAATGTGCAACCAGAGGGAAAAACATTTGAGATCACCTGTACTCCACACACAGAGACACATACAAAGCTCTCCCTCGCCCTCAATTTGGCAAATCTGACCACAATTATATCGTCCTGATTCCTGCTTACAAGCAAAAATTAAAGCATGAAGCACCAGTGACTCAGTCTATAAAAAAAGTGGTCAGATGAAGCAGATGCTAAACTACAGGACTGTTTTGCTAGCACAAACTAACATCTCCGGGATTCCTCCAATGGCATTGAGGAGTACACCACATCAGTCACTGGCTTTATCAATAAGTGCATCAAGGACGTCGTCCCCAAAGTGACTGTATGTACATACCCCAACCAGAATCTATGGATTGCAGGCAACATCCGCACTGAGCTAAAGGGTAGACCTGCCCCCTTTCAAGGTGTGGAAGCTTATAAGAAATCCTGCTATGCCCTACGAAGAACCATCAAACAGGCAAAGCGCCAATACAGGGCTAAGATCGAATCGTACTACACCGGCTCTGACACTCGTCTTATGTGGCAGGGCTTGCAAACTATTACAGACTACAAACAGAAGCAAAGCCGCGAGCTGCCCAGTGACACGAACCTACCAGACGAGCTAAATCACTTCTACGCTCACGTCGAGGCAAGCAACACCGAGGCATGCATGAGAGCATCAGCTGTTCCGGACGACTGTGATCACGCTCTCCGTAGCCGACGTGAGTAAGACCATTAAACAGGTCAACTTTCACAAGGCTGCGGGGCCAGACGGACTACCAGGACGTGTGCTGACAAACTGGCAGGTGTCTTCACTGACATTTTCAACATGTCCCTGATTGAGTCTGTAATACCAACATGTTTCAAGCAGACCACCATAGTCCCTGTGCCCAAGAACACTAAGGTGACCTGCCTAAATGACTACAGACCCATAGCACTCACGTTTGTAGCCATGAAGTGCTTTGAAAGGCTGGTAATGGCTCACATTAACACCATTAAGCCAGAAACCCTATACCCACTCCAATTTGCATATCGCCCAAACAGACGATGCAATCTCTATTGCACTCCACACTGCCCTTTCCCACCTGGACAAAAGGAACCACTACGTGAGAATGCTATTCATTGACTACAGCTCAGCGTTCAACACCATAGTGCCCTCAAAGCACATCATGAAGCTAAAGATCCTGGGAGTAAACACCTCCCTCTACAACTGGATCCTGGACTTCCTGACGGGCCGCCCCCAGGTAGTGAGGGTAGGTAGCAACACATCTGCCACGCTGATCCTCAACACTGAAGCCCCTCAGGGGTGCGTGCTCAGTCCCCTCCTGTCCTCTCCTGTTCACACACGACTGCGTGGCCAGGCACGACTCCAACACCATCATTAAGTTTGCAGATGACAACAGTGATAGGCCTGATCACCGACAACGACGAGATGGCCTATAGGGAGGAAGTCAGAGACCTGGCCAGGTGGTGCCAGAATAACAACCTATCCCTCAACATAACCAAGACAAAGGAGATGATTGTGGACTACAAGAAAAGGAGGACCGAGCACACCCCCATTCTCAATGACGGGGCTCTAGTGGAGCAGGTTGAGAGCTTCAAGTTCCTTCATGTCCACATCACCAACAAGCTAACATGGTCCAAGCACACCAAGACAGTCGTGAATAGAGCACGACAAGCCTATTCCCCCATCAGGAAACAAAAAAGATTTGGCATGGGTCCTGAGATCCTCAAAAGGTTCTACAGCTGCACCATCGAGAGCATCCTGACTGGTTGCATCACTGCCTGGTACGGCAACTGCTCGGCCTCTGACTGCAAGGCACTACAGAGGGTAGTGCGTACGGCCCAGTACATCACTGGGGCTAAGCTGCCTGCCATCCAGGACCTCTACACCAGGCGGTCAGAGGTAGGCCCTAAAAATTGTCAAAGACCCCAGTCATAGAATGTTCTCTCTACTACCGCATGGCAAGCGGTACCGGAGCGCCAAGTCTAGGACCAAAAGGATTCTCAACAGCTTCACCCCCAAGACATAAGACTCCTGAACAGGTAATCAAATAGCTACCTGGAATATTTGCATTGTCCCGCTCCCCCCAACCCCTCTTTTACGCTGCTGCTACTCTCTTGTTTATCATGTATGCATAGGAACTTAAACCATACCTACATGAACATACTACCTCAATAAGCCCGACTAACAGGTGGCTGTATATAGCCTCGCTACTGTTATTTTTCACTTTGTTTTTACTTCTTTTCTTATCCATTGTTCACCTAATACCTATTTTTTACCTAAAAATTGCACTGTTGGTTAGGGCCTGTAAGTAAGCATTTCACTCTAAGGTCTACACCCATTGTATTTGGAGCACGTGACAAATAAACTTTGATTTAATAGCTACTCTATCAACAAACAAGATCTTAGCTCCTCTCTCTCTAACACCACGCTACAGCCATTCAATCCCCCGTTACATTTACGGATGCTCCTGGCGTGTCACTCTCACCTTGGTCGATACCATTGATATAGAAGTGAAGAGCTCCGCTGGCCTTGTGCATCAAGCCTATGTGATCCCCCTCCTGGAATGGAAGTCACAGAGTGTCATGGTTAAGATGTTAGGGATGTGTCTGTATGTGTGTGTGAGAGAGACACTGACCTGCAGTTCATCCAGGCTGAATTCACAGTACTCCCGACGGGTTCCCTTGCCGTTAGTCAGGATCCCACAGCCACTCATCATGATTGTACCTGGAAGGGCAAAAAAGAAAAAACACACACAGCAAGATGTGGCCTTGTACTTTGCAAAGAACAAGATTGAACAGTCCCTCCAGGATTTCGCTGGGATTTATTTGTGATATTTGTGGGCAGCGACAATTCTGACATTTTGCATGGCAATATGCAATGACTGTCAAGTTTCTCTCGAAAATGCGCTGTCGAAGGAAATGATTTGTGCACGTGTTGCTTGATTGAACCATATTATGCGGTAAATGTGTGGTGATTGGTTGAAAACGCAAGCCCTCTTTTTGTATTGCGTTGATGGGTCAATTTTATGAGATAACATTGCAATGATTTGACTGTTTTATAGCAAAAATAGTGCAGTGATTGGTCAAGTTTGCAAGCCCTCACATATCATGCGGGAAATTGTTGATTTTGAAAGAAAAAAAAAAAAAAAATTGCTATGCAGAATCCTGGAGCGATTCATCGAACACACGTGCAGTTTGTTGTGGAATTAATAGATCAAGTTGTATATTGGGTTAGAGTAACACTACGCTAGTGTGTGTATGTATGCGTTACGTACCTGAGCGCAGATTTGTCATTGTGGCTGGGTAGTCCAAGTTGTTGGGGTTGTGTGTTGTCACGCCGATCTCGATCGACCCCGACCACTTGTCCACCAGCTTATCTATGCGGATCTGTGGCACAACAGAAACCAGGGCGCATTCAGAAACTAGGGGCGCAAAAGAAACAAGCGTTTCTAATTGGAGAAGTTCAGGCAGTCCTTTCCCTGCTTTGGTCTATTTGCTCTCTAGTGAATTCTCTCTTTTAGAATATAGAAACACTTACTATTTCTAGATTATTAATCTCAAACTGCAGTCCATCAGTCCCCAATGGAAATGTAATAATCTATTCATTCAGACCCTGTGGCTGTAACGTATGAATTTCCGGTAACACTTTACTTGACACCCATCGACAACACGTTATGACACAGTCATAACCATGTCATAACAGCTGACAACCGGTCATAACACTCATGACCTATATATTTAATCCTGTTTTATGTCTGGTTATGACACCTACTTACAACACAAGTGTCAAAATCCACATTTATTCAAATGTATTTTTTCCATGCCAAGAAGTTTCCTTTCATTTGAAAGTGTGTTTAAGTCATTGGTTGTTGTTATGAAGTCTTTACAGTCATTCTTTTGCCTGATATTAAAAATAAACTTGCAGAAAAGACACTGACACTTTAGGGCGGATCATAATAATGTCTGGAACGCATAGCATAAAACACATGGAAACCATCCCAGTCATCAGCAACAGAGCATTGGGGTAGGGGTAAATGTCAATTTATGACAATTACAATGATAATTTAATAGGATAAATTTCAGAAAATGTTATATAACAAACATCCTGTTGACAAGTAGGCTATGGTGTAATGAAATGTTTTGGCTTGTGTGGTAGGTTTTGACACACGTATGTAAGTGTCATAACCATCCATAAAATAATGCAATATGCACTACCGTTCTTAAGTTTGGGCTCACTTAGAAATGTCCTTGTTTTTGAAAGAAAAGCACATTTTTGTCCATTAAAACAACATCAAATTGATCAGAAAAACAGTGTAGACATTGTTAATGTTGTAAATTACTATTGTAGCTGGAAACGGCAGATTTTTTTATGGAATATCTACATAGGCCCATTATCAGCAACCATCACTCCTGTGTTTCAATGGCACGTTGTGTTAGCTAATCCAAGTTTATCATTTTAAAAAGGTTAATTGATCATTAGAACACCCTTTTGCAATTATGTTAGCACAGCTGAAAACTGTTTTTCTGATTAAAGAAGCAATAAAACTGGCATTTAGACTAGTTGAGTATCTGGAGCATCAGCATTTTGGGGTTTGAATACAGGCTCAAAACGGCTAGAAACAAAGGACTTTCTTCTGAAACTCGTCAGTCTATTCTTGTTCTGAGAAATGAAGGCTTTCCATGCGAGAAACTGCTAAGAAACTGAAGATCTCGAACAACACTGTGTACTACTCCCTTCACAGAACAGCAAAAACTGGCTCTAACCAGAATAGAAAGAGGAGTGGGAGGTCCTGGTGCACAACTGAGAAAGAGGACAAGTACATTAGAGTGTCTAGTTTGAGAAACAGACACCTTACAAGTCCTTAACTGGCAGCTTCATTAAATAACACCTGCAAAACAACAGTCTCAACGTCAACAGTGAAGAGGCGACTCTGGGAAGTTTTATTGCTCCTTTAAATCAGAACAACAGTTTTCAGCTGTGCTAACATAATTGCAAAAGGGTTTTCTAATGATCAATTAACATTTTTAAAATGATAAACTTGGATTAGCTAACACAACGTGCCATTGGAACACAGGAGTGATGGTTGCGGATAATAGGCCTCTGTACACCTATGTAGATATTCCATTAAAAATCTGCCGTTTCCAGCTACAATAGTCATTTACAACATTAACCATGTCTACACTGTATTTCAGATCAATTTGATGTTATTTTAATCCCAACATTTTTTTTGCTTTTCTTTCAAAAATAAGTAAATCTCAAAGTGACTCCAAACTTTTGAACGGTGGTGTATGTCAAAAACAGGTCTAAATGTGTCATGACAGTGTTATGACCATATTATGACAGGTTATGTCAAGTTAGGTCAGCTGTTATGACATATGACTGACAAGTAAAGTTAACGAATATTCATTGGCTAATCTGAAAGATTCAGCTCTACCATATGAAGATAAGAGGATTAGCTTCAAACTCTAGATATGTCAACTTATATGGTGATATTTACTTGACCCCTCCGTCATTAGAGGTCATGAAAATTTATGTAACCAGTTATGACAGCTGGTGTCAGTAATGACAGCTGTCATGTTATTACTTTGACAGTGGTCTGTAGGCTATTTCTTATGTGCATTCAAATTACGAATTACCAGACAAATGTTATTACTGTTATTAAACGCCTTGATCTAAGCCTCTCGTTTCAACCCCTTCCAAGAATTCACATCTCAGTATCGGAGCCAGTGATTGGCCGCACCTCAAACATCTCGTTGTGTCGAAGCGGCCGGTTGGTCATGACCACACCGTTGTTGAACTCGTCCAGCGGCCGCCGCCTCTCCGCCGTCTTGTTGTTGTTGCTCAGCTTGATCAGTGTGCCGCACTTCTCGTGGAACAGCAGCGCATCATTGGTCGGCATCCCGCCCGCCACTGCCCCGAGTCTCGCCCCTCCGCCGCCTGCAGGGCTGTTATTGACACTTCCAGTATTGCCGGTACCGCCCCCGCTGTCACTACTGTTACCGTTAACGGATCCCCCTCCGCTGCTGCTCCCCCTGTCCCCTCTACTTCCTGTTCCTGAATCTGTCCCTGTTCCTCCCCCTCCCGGGTCTCCCCCTCCATTGTCCTCAGAGCGGTAAAGGGATACGATGGCATTGTTCAACACGTCAAAGAGCTGGTGCTCCGTCAGAACTATAGGGGAGGGAGAGGGAGAGAAAGAGATGGAGAGTCAGTTGCACCATTGACCAAATGTAACAGAGATTGGGGTAGAGGTTTTGATTTTCTTACCCGTCTCAGGCTCTAGGTTGTTGGGAAACTTGTCAGGTCGGTTATGAGTAGGAGGGAGCTCAGGCACTGAGACAAAGCAGGAATGAGAAGACAAAACAAGAGAGAGAAGTGTCTTTCCCTCATTACTACACCCTTTCACACAATGACACAACAAACGCTCCATTTCAATAGATAAACAAAAAACAACTCCTACCTTCCTCTAACGTCCCGTTTGTCGCCGCCGCCAGGTTCACCACTGACGTCAGACCCCCGAACTCCCCCTCCCTGACCCCGCACACCACCACCTCTTCCTCCTCCTCCTCGTCTTCCTGCTCATGCTCCTCCACTGTCTCCCTCTCCGCGTCTCTCTCCGCCAAGGATGGCGGCTCGCAGCTCACCACCGTCACTTGCGTACACTTGCCATAGAGGTCCACCACCGCCCAGAGGCCCGTCGGGAGACCACTGGCAGCCGCGCCACAGTCCTGCCCGTTCACCCACAGGTGGAGCTCGCCGTGGGGCGCTCCGCTGTACAGTAGAAAAGAAATAAGAAAAGTGAGAGCCCTTCAAAACCTCTCTAAATACACCGAATTGAGAGGGACAGGGTCAGCCATGAAGCAGCGCCCCTGGATGGAGAGTATTGTAGAGATTGTTACCAATTTAGTGCTTGGCCCAGGGCTTGAACCAGCGACCTTCGGCCACTAGTCTGCCTTGCTAACCCACTAGGCTACCTACCTGTATGCCCACACGGTCGCCTTCAGACAGCTGGTCCAGGTCTCGGCCGTACTCCTCGAGGACGGAGCGGCCGTCACGTAGCACCGAGCAGCCAGACACGATCCAGGAGCCTCCCTTCAGACCCGTAGCGCTGCTGGGGAAATCGAGACCAGCCGGGTCCAGAGAAGTCACCCCAATCTCTATGGAGCCGCTCCAAGAGTTCACCTGTAGCAGGAAGAGAAGGGTGTGTTTATCTACATTTATTATTCATCTATTAATATTAATTTCTGTCCATTTTTACATTGTCAGTTATGTTCAATACATTGTATATATTAGTAAGCCTACACGTCATTCCAAATGAGTTTATTTACTTTTTCCTCTGTTAGACAGGTTGGTTGTTTAGCATTGGGTGCGCAACTATAGGGCAAAACGGACACGGTTGGCTTAGACTGACGACATGTCAACTATATTTAGTCTCCAAATGTTTATTGAAAACAAATACATTGTTACAGTTCTTGGATAGCTAGCGAATTGGAGCCATATTAGCATAGACATGACATCAGTCAAAACAAGACATGGTATCAATAACAAGACACAACAAGCTGAAACGAGCCACCTCGGCTAATTCTTGTCGTTGTTGCTAGCTATCTGACCGTTCAGAATCAGAACAAACGCACGTCTTCCGGCCACGTCGATGCGCGCACGTGCATCACCAACCCGTTTATTAAGTCTTTCAATTTATTGAGTCCTATTTTCAACATTTTATTTGCACTTTATCTATTAACAGTCAACTCCTGATAAGGGCACATTCTGTGAACAACAAAGTCACATTTGATTTGACCGAGAATCAAACGGAGTCGATCAAATCAAGTCAGTCAAAGCGTCACAGTAAAATCTTAGACCAACAGGAGAAGCCAGGTCAGCGAGCACAAGAGGTTGAGCTGGGTTAAACAAAGAGTCAATACTATACTGCAAATTGAGCCAGATGATTCATATCTAACAGGGGTTTTACAGGGCTGTGTGTCATGTCTGTTAGCTAGGTGTTCAGATTTAGGATGTAGTGCCTGCCGGCAGGGATGCCGGAATGCCAGATCTTGTGATTTTTGTATGACAGTATTATATGATGTATAGGCCAAAAGCCAACACCGGCACCACAAAAACCCTTCTGTCATTGCGTGTCCTTGGAAAGTGTGATTGATCACGAATTGTGTATCAATTTCATTAATTGAACGCACAGAGTGGAACTGCACACTCAAATATTTCATTTGAGGAAACATAGAATCAAAATTTGTTTTTCAAACCACTATAGCTTCTTCTCACATTGCCCATCTTTTTCTCGTACCTCCCCACCCATCTGCTCGGTCTTTCAAACCATTTTTGAAACACTCTCACAATCTCTCTCCTGTCTGTCTGTTTTTCCCCCAGTTGGTTAGGGTTAGGTGCTAGGGCTAGGCTATGTAATAGAGTTACAACAGCCCAGGGATCAGAGTTACAGATCTGGACTAGGCCTAAGACTGGCAATGCCTTACCACGTGGAAAGCATTGAATTAGGAATTTGAATACTAGAATGGACAAGAACCTTCTTGTGATGGTATTCTCCAAGTCCATATTCACGTAATAAGGAATTCACATTGACTACGCCCACAAAGTTGGGAAAACATTCTTTCCTATTGACCCCCAATGTAAATGAGCCAACTTCGTTGTTAATTATTTGTTAGACAGAAATAACAAAAACATGCCAGAAAAGCTGCTGTGTTGTTTAATGTACATGTAACCAGGTCAAAAATCCAACATTGGGAAATAGAGCCTGCAACAAGAGCCCTGTGGCTTCAGGCGTGGGAAATGTGGGGACCCGGTGTCCAAGCAAGCTACAAAACTATCTTTACCCCTCTCTAACACAGCTACAATGTAGCTATGTTTGTGGAAAACATTTCACCCCAGGTAAGACATTAACTTGTTTAGTATAGTCTGTAAGTCTACTCACTACTTGTAGCTGTATATAGTCCCTTTGTTTTCATTGTTGGTCTTGGCTAGCTAGTTACTCACGTGGATGCTAGCACAGACATGAAAAGGGGCATGAGGGAAGCCCTACATATTATGTTTTTCTAAGTAGAAAGAACGCTTGGGAGCAAGCAATGTTGAAAGTCATCTTTAGACATGTTGTACTTAAAGAAACTTTTAAAAGATTATTGCATTTGAAAAAGGTTGTACTATTTGCTGTGAGTCAATGGGGTAACCTAGGTAATCACAGGTTATTTTCCCCACAGTTGGGCAGGGCACAAACATTCAATCTAATACCGACTGGAACTATAGAGGTCAACCATTGGTCAGGGAGTCGGTCAACCATTGTTTGCCAGTGCTGTAATAAAGCAAAATAGTCAATTTGAAGAATTTACACTACATGACCAAAAGTATGTGGACACCTGCTCTTCAAACATCTAATTCCAAAATCATGGGCTTTAATATAGAGTTGGTACGCCCATTTGCAACTACACTACCGGTCAAAAGTTTTAGAACACCTACTCATTCAATGGCCTTTCTTTATTTTTACTATTTTTTTACATTGTAGAATAATAGTGAAGACTAACACCATGAAATAACATGTGGAAGCATGTAGTAACCCCAGAAAAAGTGTTAAACAAATCAAGATATATTTGAGATTCTTCAAAGTAGCCACCCTTTGCCTTGATGACAGCTTTGCACACTCTTGGCACTCTCTCAACCAGCTTCATGAGGTAGTCACCTGGAATGCATTTCAATTAACAGGTGTGCCTTGTTAAAAAAGTTAATTTGTGGAATTTCTTTCCTTCTTAACGTGTTTGAGCCAATCAGTTGTGTTGTGACAAGGTAGGGGTGGTATACAGAAGAAAATAGCCCTATTTGGTAAAATACCAAGTCCATATTATGGCAATGTTTCTTCAAGTGCAGTCGCAAAAACCATCAAGAGCTATGATGGAACTGGCTCTCATGAGGACCGCCACAGAAAAGGAAGACCCAGAGTCACCTATGCTGTAGAGGATAAATTCATTAAGAGTTACCAGCCCAAATAAATGCTTCAGAGTTCAAATAACAGACATCTCAACCTCAACTGTTCAGATGTGACTACGTGAATCAGACCTTCATGGTCGAATTGCTGCAAAGAAACCTCTACTAAAGGACACCAATAAGAAGAACAGATTGCTTAGGCCAAGAAACACAAGCAATGGACATTAGACCGGTGGAAATCTGTCCTTTGGTCTAATGAATCTAAAGTCGAGATGATTTTTGGTTGCAACAGCCATGTCTTGTAGAGGCAGAGTATGTGAACGGATGATTTCCGCATGTGTGGTTCCCACCGTGAAGCATGGGCGAGGAGATGTGATTCTATTTTACTGTATCTTAGTCTATGCCGCTCTAACATTGCTCGTCCATATATTTATACATTCTTAATTCCATTCCTTTACTTAGATGTGTTTATTGTTGTGAAATTGTTAGCTATTACAGCACTGTTGGAGCTAGAAACAAGCATTTTGCTACACCCGCAATAACATCTGCTAAACATGTGTGTGAACAATAAAATTTGATTTGGGATTTGATGGTGTGGGGGTGCTTTGCTGGTGACACTGTCAGTGATTTATTTAGAATTCAAGGCACACTTAACCATCATGGCTACCACAGCATTCTGCAGAAATACACCATCCCATCTGGTTTGCGCTTAGTGGGACTATCATTTGTTTTTCAACAGGACAACACACCTCCAGGCTATTTGACTAAGAAGGAGAGTGATGGAGTGCTGCATCAGATAACCTGGCCTCCACAATCACCCGACCTTAACCCAATTGAGATGGTTTGGGATGAGTTGGACCGCAGCGTGAAGGAATAACAGCCAACAAGTGCTCAGCATATGTGGGAACTCCTTCAAGACTGTTGGAAAAGCATTCCAGGTGAAGCTGGTTGAGAGAATGCCAAGAGTGTGCAAAGCAGTCATCAAGGCAAAGGGTGGCTACTTTGAAGAATCTCAAATATTCCATGTGTGTTATTTCATAGTTTTGATGTCTTCACTGTTATTCTACAATGTAGAAAATAGTAAAAATAAAGAAAAACCCTTGAATAAGTAGGTGTGTCCAAACTTTTGACTGGTACTGTAGATGATTTGGATATGAAACAGGAAAATGAATTGCATATATGAATCTACCAGCTTGGTTTTGGTGCATTTGGTCAGAACACAAGAGCAAGCTCAATCAATGTGAATTCACTACAAGCATTACTGTAGGAACAATGCCATGTTTGTTGCACTAACACAGATATTGATATCCCTCATGCAATTACGGATATGGATCCATCAAAGGGTCGATACATGTGATGATACTGGCCATGAAACTATCGTCAGTGAAGATATCGGGTCACTCAGTGTTGGGAGGAAGTAAGGCCTATCTGTTAATGTTATCTGTCTATCTAGCTATGCTTTTCATGTGTGAGTTTATCATCAATGTATCTAGCTAGTGATCTGTTCCATTACATTACACAAGAGTCATTGGATTAAAAATGTATTCTGCACGGGGGTATTTTGTTAAGAGCCCCGACACTCAATCTGAACATTAACACACATCGCTTGTGGTACGGTATTGGAAGCATAATAATTTCATATCAGCGAGAAATAATTTTTAAAGAACAAAAGGTTAAATTGATACACACCTTGATAGGGTTAGTGTTATCACACAGCCATATCTCCCATGTTACAATTCTTGTTTACGAAAAATAGACGAAAGACAAGGGGCAACCACCTGTGCTAAATAGCCATCTAGCATGCTCTGAACACCCATGTGTAAAACTGCTACAGTAAGCGTCTCTTTTTTTATTTGAAGGATTCTTTCTCGCTGATTAAAGATAAGGACCATATGTTCTGTTGCCCTCTGTGTTCACTGAGCTGTGTGCCACCCCAGTTGGCACCTAGGCTAAATAGGCATTGGAGGAAACAGTACTAATGCCCTCTACCAACAACCCACACAGGTTTGAGAGGGACACTGACTGCTGCTATGTTGTTGACACACCATCAGGCCAGCAGACCAGTAATCATGGCAACAGGCCGGCTATCTGCCATTATAATTGGATAACAGGCAAACTAGTTGCTGCGGTCGGCATAAAGATAAGGAGTCTAAATGCTGCACAGGCAGGTAGACCTATAACAGTAACTATCCGTTAGCCGAATACTAGGTGATGGCTCAAAACAATGTGCATCACACAGAAACTACAGCTATGTTTTTCAGGAATGAGCCTGTGCAGAATAGGGAGAGGTTTTCCCCTAGCCACTGACACAGACCCGTCTGTTGTTTTTGTCAACATTTGCGAATGATCTGACCAAAGAGCTGTGGTTAGGGGTGAATGCAACTTCTACTTCGAGATGACAATGCAACAACTAGGATAAAACTGAGATTTGCTTTGCCCTTTACCGCCCTCTTTTGCTTTTCAAGACCACCGAGAATATATTAAATGGGGTTCTACTGTATGCATCTATGGTCAAGACCACAGTAGTGACATAGGGGCTACCTGACAGATAGGTTAACTTGAATCAACCAGTATGCTTCTCTCGTCTAGATGTCATTAGGTGGAGGTCCTCTGACTACTAGCTGGACATGTCACTAACTGAAATACTGCTGTCAACCAAGTGACTGTGGCTATCTAGCTAGAGTGCTGCTGTCAAAAATGATCTACCTAGCTAACGCTAGCTCTACCTTGCACGTCAACCAAGCAAACGCATGACTAACGTTAAACGAGCTAAGTTTGCTATTCAACTGAACCTATCTGGCTCTATGTTGGTCGTGGTAATAATAGCCAATTGACTAAACTAGTCTAACTAACTAGTTAGCTAGTAGCAAGCGGTTGAACACTAGCCAACGTTAACCTATCGTGTTGACAGCGATGCACCTACTGGTTCGATCAACACACCAAAAAAAGCTCGCTAGTACGGCTAACGTTAGCTATAACTTAGATAACTACTGTAGAGCTAGACTTGCAATCGGTAGCAAAGATATGCTAGTTAGCCATCTAAACTAGCTAACGTCGCTAGCCACCTTCAAAAACATATTAACAGGACCACACAAACACCACCCCATGCAAGCTCGCTAATTATGTTAAACGCTTTCAGTTGTCAATAGGCCATTACAAAAAATATGTTAGTGTATTTTGGACAGGGTGTAACAAAAATGATAGCTGTAAATCCCGTACTGCTTGATTGTCATACAGCGCACGCCCAAGCAGCACTGAATAGAAGGTACGAGCATCACTGCGGACAAGAGACCCCGTCCCCACTGGCACTAACGCGCTAGCTGCACTCTACCCCTTCCGAAAGTGACAGTTCTGTTTACCTTCTTGTCAATCCGGACGGTGAATACATCACGGTCTTTCAGCGGCTCTCTGCTTAGAACCAAACCGTGGTTGAACTCCTGGACTGGTTGGTTCCGATGAGCGGTTCGGTTCGAATTCGACAGTCCGATTAGCTTTCCGCTACACGGGTGCAGCTCAGCCGCCATCTTCGCGGCTTGCTTCGCGACACACGGCTTTGCGACAATCTAAATCTGCGTTTTTCTTTTGCATGCAACTCGATACACAACCACTTTTCTTTTTAAGACGAACGGCATATGGTCGAGCGAGAAAAGTTGCTATATGCAAGTGTGGTAGCGCGCTTTCTGTCCAGAATCAATCCAATCAATCAACTGAACATTCATCACTGATTTCCAAGAATTGGCCTTGTTTTATATGCATACTTCTACCATAAACCACAACTTAAAATAAACGCTTTGAAACCAGGAATTTCCAGTGGTGGAAAAAGTACTCGATTTTCATACTTGAGTAAAAGTAAAGATACCTTAATAGAAAATGACTCATGTAAAAGTCACCCAGTAAAATACTACTTGAGTAAAGGTCTAAAAGTATTTGGTTTTAAATATACCTAAGTATCAAAAGTAAATGTAGTTGCTAAAATATACTTAAGTATAAAAAGTAAAAGTACAAATTATTAAAAAAAATCCTTATATTAAGCAAACCAGACGGCATAATTATTTATTTTTTATTTACGGATAGTCAGGGTCACACTAACACTCAGACATAATTTAAAAACAAAGCATTTGTGTTTAGGGAGTCCGCCAGATCAGGCAGTAGAGATGGCCAGGAATGTTCTCTTGATAAGTGTGCGAATTGGACCATTTTCTGTCCTGCTAAGAATTCAAAATGTAACGAGTACATGTGGGTGTCAGAGAAAATGTATGGAGTAAAAAGTACATACTTTTCTTCAGGAATGTAGTGAAGTAAAAGTAATAGTTGTCAAAAATATAAATTGTAAAGTAAAGTACAGATACCCCCCAAAAAATACTTAAGTAGTACTTTAAAGTATTTTTACTTAAGCGAAAGTTGAAAAAAAGGGGCGGATCCGTACTTACATCACTGGGAATTTCAAGCACATAGAACTTACAGTCTCTGGTTCCTTCAGCATCCAGACAGGTAGCACTATATAAGCCATGCATTATGCTACAGTGATACTGTTCATTAATAATGCATAAATATTAAAATAGAGATCAATTATTGATCGCAGTGCGTGAGTCAGCTGGATATTGCAAATCCAAGTCATTATGATGACTTGACATAAGTATGCCTTGGTCACTGAATGGGACATCATCTGTTGCTGTGTATTGAAATATGACATTTTATGGAAATAATTTTGCCCAAAATTGTGCTATGAAGAAAACATTTTTACAGGGAAAGACTCCATTATTTAGTACCACAGTATGAGTCATATTACCTATAAAAGATAGCGTCAAACAAGGAAATAGATCCAATCAGTATTCTAATAGGGGATTTTTAGGAACACTTCAAATAAGGGCTGTGTTTCGTGTAAGCTTCCCCTGGTGTGACGTTTTGATAACCGTGTAAATCTTCTAGGACAAGGTGACTTTTGTATTTACCCCCAAAAATTAAATGCTAATTAGCTGCTAATGTGGCTATCATAAAGAATTTCAAATGCCATGATGATCTGAACGAGACTGCCGAAACGAGGCAAAGGTACGCATCTCTGGATTAGGTATCTAATGTTAGCTACATGTAGTAATTAATACATTGGCTACATTTCTTTAAATTAACAATTCTGTGAACTGTCTTGTGAAAGTTTTCAATTGACACAATACCTGTTAGCAAAGGTGTCAGCTAGAGATTATGTGCATGAGCTGGCAGGGATGATGTCTACTTTGATGCTAATTAACATTTTAGAATCTGAGAGTAAATAGAACCGAATATATTAATAAAAGCCAACGTCACCCCAGGGTAAGCCTATACGAAACACAGCCCTTATTTTAAGTGTTTCTAAGATTCTCTATGGGAAAAATGAATGGTGTAAAAATGATTGGAACCATTTCCCTGCTGGACCGAAAGGTTTTATAGGTATTATGACACCTCCACTGCTCTATTGTCTTCACTGTTCTGGTGGAAAAGTTTCAGGGATCAAGCTACAAGATGGTAGCCTAGCAGTTAAGAGCGTTGGGCCAGTAACCGAAAGGTTGCTGGTTCAAATCCCTGAGCTAACTAGGTGAAAAATATGTCGATGTGCCCTTGAGCAAAGCACTTAACCCTAATTGCTCCTGTAAATCGCTCTGGTTAATGGTGTCTGCTAAATTACCACTAAAGGGCGCACGAGGCTGTTGGAGGAGGGACTACGTTTTGACATCCAATACAGCAGGTGGCAGTATTGCGCCTTTCTATGTAATGTCAAGTTGGCAGAAGAATATATCTACTGTACTGTCTTTGATATATCCGTGTGTTCAACTTCATCCGTTTTTTGTAAAAAAAAAATGTAACATTATCATTTGATAATTAACTACCAAATACAAGATGTGGCAGCACGATCCTTTCCACAATGAGTTGGTCTCTATTATGGATGAATTAATGATGTCGTTGGAGGAGGAAATTGACAAATGCATGGCGTTCTCTGTCTCCTCAACACAATGCAGCACAGCCATTGACGCAGGAGAGACAGGGGAAATTGAAAGAGAATCCAAGTTGGCGGTAAAAGTAAGTGGCCGACTTTACCTCTACAAAACCTTCCGTGTTAATCATTTGTTTTATATAACCAGCTTGTATACAGCTTGTTGTTGAATGACAAATAAGTAACGTTAGCCTGTTCTCTGATTCTAGGTCCAGTTGACATGTGTGATGAAACAGTTCGTGAAACAGACTCTAACCAAAATCAACCAGTTAATCTCCAGAGGCACTGCAGAACTGCGTTCAGAGATATGCCAGAGTCAAAGTGAGGTGAAATCTCTGAAAATGAAGTTATTGGAGATGGCTGATAGTAAGGAGATACCTGAAAATACAGTGGAAAGAACCCCACAGACAGGTTTTCAGGTTGACTTGCCAACTCCCAGTGGTGAGGCTGACAACACTACAAATGTCAAGAAGGAGACCACGACCAGAGCTAAAACCATAGCGATGGAACGGTCATTTATATCTCTAGCTAAAATACCTTCCTCCTCACTCATTGAGTCTATCAAACAGGTGGTTATTGCAGACAAACAGGCAGCAAGCAGGCCTACAGACAATCAGGCCACAAGTACAGACCCCCAAACTCTGGACTCTGTGATGTCCACCAGACCCAGGAGGAAGAAGAATAGAATAGAAGCGCAACCCACGGTGGCAGAATCAGACGGAAGTGAGGAAAACGCTGATGACCAATGGGAGGAGGGGAATGCTAAAGCTGGACAAACCTCGAATGACGAATCTGTTCACAACATAAAGCCAAGGCCCAACATTAAAAAAAACAAGACTACCACCACCAGGAAAGAGCACCACTGTCTGGATTGTGGTAAGGTTTTTAAGAATTCAAGTAATTTAAAACTGCATCAACAGACTCACACAGGAGAGAGACCTTATTGTTGTGAATTATGTGGGAAATGTTTCCCGACTGCTTGGAAGCTCAGAATACACCAAGCAGTGGTCCACAGAAGAGAGAAGCCGCATGAGTGTCCAACATGTGGGAAGTGCTTTGCAACAAAGAGTTATTTGGACACTCACGCAAGCGTTCATTCAACAGAGAAACCGTTCCGATGCCTTGTGTGTCAGAAGTGTTTTAAAAGTAAAAAGGGATTCAAGGAACACACAATGATGCACAGTTCAAATTCAGATTCATATGCTTGTGACAAATGCCCAAAAACCTTCGTTAAGTTGAAATACCTCAAGAATCACCAGCTAACTCACAGTGGAGGAGGAGCTCACCGTTGTGAATTGTGTGGGAAAGGTTTCAAAACTCCTTCTCAGCTCAAATGGCACCAAGCATCAGTCCATAGGGGAGAGAAGCCATTCCAATGTCCCACATGTGGGAAGTGCTTCACAACAAAGACAAATTTGAAAATTCACACAAGTGTTCATTCAGGAGAGAGAGCATTCCAGTGCCCTCAGTGTCAGATGTGTTTCAAAACCAAGTATACTCTTAATGCCCATAAGAAGACGCACGCAGACTCCAAGCCGTATGCTTGCAACAAATGCCAAATGACCTTTATTCGGTCTAATTACCTCAGAAGGCATGAAATCTCACACATGACCAGCAAGCCATTCGCGTGCAGCCACTGTGGGAAAGGCTTCAAAGGTGAGCGTGGGCTCAAGGGACACGAACGCACCCACACTGAAGATCCAACTTATACATGTGACGAATGTGGCAAGGGTTTCTATCAACACGAATCATATAAAGTCCATGCGGCCTTGCACACCGGAGAGAAGCCGTTCACCTGCGATCACTGCGATAAAACCTTTGCTCTGGCGTCCTACCTTAAAACCCACATCGCAAATCATCACTCTGTCACCAAACCCCACGTCTGTGGGAAATGTGGCAAGAAATATAAGGATTTCACCCATTTCAGAATCCATATGTTTCAGGGTTGTCAAGAGGAGGCTGCGGCGTTGGTTTGACTTTTTATTGTTATTTTGGAATTGTGAAGTTGTAACTTGTTTTTTTATGTATACAGACTTGGCCAGTAATAATAACAAAAAAAGAACATAGCAGGGGATCTATAACCCTCTCTTAAATTGCACCTCTGGTTGGATGCAGGTTAAAGGCACAACCTGTACCTTTCATTCTGACAATGCTTTGTCATTCATTGTCATTTTGGAATTGTGAATAAAGTTGTAATATGTTCTTGTTTCACTACAAACATGTTTACTTGTTAATCAATATACAACCTTTAGACTTGGCTATGATAGAGCGCAGTACCACACATGCGTTTTTACATTTTTTTTTTATACAGATGTCAGTATTGTTGAATAGATGAATATCTGAAAAAATCATACTTTGACCATGTAAAATGTAAGGCTATAATGACAGTCACTGCAAAACATTGATAATAGAGTAACCCAGTAACTACTCAATGACGATGCAAGCCCTCAATAAGTTTATTTCACAATAATACTGTGAGCAGACCGATGCGTCCCTGAATTAACACATCTCCATGTTTAGAAGTCATCAAGATCATGCAGGGTTGTATTCAATGATGTGAAACAGTGACAGTTGCCTATAGAAATAGAATGAATAGAGCTGACACGATTCCTTATTCTGACAACCAATCATATCTGTTCTACACGACACGTTTCTGAATCTAACATTCTGTAACAACATCACTATCTAGTAGTGCACAACAAGTGTCGGTATATACTTACCTCTTAGAACGGGAAACGCGTAGAACCAGTGTCTGGTTCATTCAGCATCCAGACAGGCATCACTATATAAGGCATGCATTATGCTTCAATTATACTTTTCGTTAATAATACGTAGACAGTAAAATAGAGAACAATCAATGATTGCAGTGCGTGAGTCAGCTGGATATTGCAAATCAAAGTCATTATGATGACTCGACAGGAGTAGATTCCTTGCTCACCGAATGAGACATTATCAGTTGCTGTGCATTGAGCTATCACATTATTTTATGAAATAAGTTGCCCCGAAAGTGTGCTATGAAGAAAACTTTTCACAGCGAAAGACTTCATTATTTCCTTCGTTGTTTCGATGCAAAGTTGCTCAGAGATCGTGCTACAAGACCGACCACTAGACGGCGCACGAGGCTGTTGGAGGAGGACCTACGTGTTAACATCCAGTACAGCAGGTGGCAGTAACGCGCCGTTCAATATAATGTACAGCAATGTCAAGCTTCTAGTAGAAGAATAGATCCGTTGTTGTCAAACGGCCTGTGGCTGTTGTACTTAACATTTGAACGTTAGCGGTTGATAGCTAATGAACTACCAAATGCAATATGTGGCAGCCTGATCCTTTCCATAATGAGTTGGTCTTTGTTATGGATGAATTAATGACGTCGTTGGAGGATGAAATTGACAAATGTATGGCGGTGTTAGTCTTTTCCACACAAGACAGGACAGACATTGATGCAGGGGAGACGGGGGAAATTGAAAGAGAATCCAAGTTGGAGGTTAAAGTAAGTGGCTAACTTTATTTATACAAATTCAAACTGTTAACGTATGTGATAATTGCTCTGGTATTGATAGTGCAGGTTGGCATTTAATGAGGTGACTCATGTACTGTAGTTTAAATAAAGGTTACATAAATAAATAAAATACTGGAGGCAGCTCTGCAGAGTGGTCACTAGCTGGCACAGCCACAATGTCATCAAATCTGATTTTAAACCTAACATTAACCACACTGCTAACCCTAATGCTGTGTTTTCATACATTTTTACGATATAGCCCATTTTTACTTTGCTGCTGGCCCATCTAGAGGAAACTGCCTCCAGGGTAGGGTTGTGCTAATATTTCTCAAAACCCGCCCACAATGCCGGGAAAACTAGCCCAATTTCTTTTTCTGGCAGGAAAAAGAGCTGCCACATTTGAACCAAAAACACATTTTCCATAAAACAAATCTGAGAGCAGCTTCTAGTTTTGTGCCAACATCCATCAAATTCCTTAAGTTTTTATTTGTATTGTACTGTAGCCTACATGTTTTTGTGTTATGTGTCTTGTATGTACCATTATTCACCGCACGAAGTCCCCTCCCAGGAAATAAAAGTTATTTTAATTGAATAACGTTACCGAGTGAATTAATAAGAATGATTATACAACGGGTGGGTCTAATCCTGAATGCTGATTGGTTAAAACCGCATTCGAGCCGGTGTATATTCCACAAATTACCACTGGCTAAATCTATGACTTTAAAATAAATGCCTAAACAACCACCCATGTATAAAAAAAGCCAAACCACCCATTTTATAATTGTAAATAAATTGCCTTTGCACATGTGCATAACTATAGATAAATCCGACAGTAGAGTTTGAGTGATGAAAGTTGGACAGAGGATCTCAAAGTCTCTGCGCAAGAAACACATGGACAATTCTTTTGGCTATTTTCTGGCAATTCTGCCGTTATGTGCCAGATGTCAAGACTACAAACCCCTATAAATTGCCTATTTGCGAGATTCACTTGTCATTTCTAAGATCTGGGTTTATGATTGTAATTCAACTTTTCCATGGTCTGCTTAGCTAGATGCAGGTCGCAAAGACAGTAGCCCTTGATAGGCCCGTGTCTCATTTCAGATGGCCTACAGTAGCATAGGCAAGATGTAGCCTAAACTGAATGATTTAGCAGCTTGCTTAGTTCAAATTGACAGACTCATTTATTCAGCATGAATAGTGAGGCGATTCGAGGTAAGAAGTATTTGTGTTGCCCAATACCCTGCTAGAATAGGCTGGGGTCGTAATTTTAATCACTGATACAAATGTGATTAATAATATGGATACAATGTTTTTTTTTACCCCTAGCCTAATCTGATTTACCGTTAATTGCATTCCAACAACAGTTTATTGGCAATTGTGATAGAGCTGTGACAATGATCACAATTGATAACTTTCAATTTTAATTAACTAAACATGGCCATTAATAATTGCATAATAACGCAAGGCTAGAACAACAATAAATAACGGTATGGGCTATTAATTGAATCTGTTTTCCAGCTCTAGGTACGCTACACAAGTGGCACAAATTGATTTGCAATGAGTCCAGTGATCATCATTTCAACATATTTATTGTATCAAATGGTAGGCTACATTTGATTATTAGGCTACTTGATGGCCAACAGATGCAAATGTAACATTCTCCACATTTATTTATGTTAGTTTCGTTGTGGACTTCTCCCCGTAACAGAAGCACGCAAGGGAGTTCCATAACTTCCATTTCATATTTCTACTCACGCGGTTCTCGAGACCCAAGAATTGAGTGAAACCCTTCGCTTATAGAAAACCCTATCAAGTGAAGTCCAATTTTAAACCACCTCCAAGAAACTGTATCTAATGCGCCCTATTGCTCCTGAAGTCGTTTTCCAGTGCTTTGTTGCCCTTATTACTTGATGCGCATCAGTTCTAGAGCGTTAATATTTTTTATGGAAAAGGCGTTGGTAATAGGTGTCTCCATAATGACGATCTAAATAGCCTACCTACAACTGGTGAAAAGTTGTCACGACGTTCCCGCGTGCTGCTCCGTCTCCTCTCACTCACGTGACTCTGCGATCTCTCAGGGTTTCCCAAACTAGGTCTCCCCCCCATTTTAGTTTTTGCCCCTGAATTATAATAACCAACTCATTATCAGGGGGGCCCCAAGACTGAGTTTGGGAAACCCTGTCTCCACACAAACACCATTCCGGCCCTCTTCACCACTCACTCACTCAGCAACAGACTGCCTAATAGTCAGCAGTAGCAGGTCACAGTGAAATGAAATCTATATGATAAAAAAAAAAAAAATGCCCAAAAACAGACAACCCAATTTGGCGAGAGAACCGATGACATGGCAACCCTGCTCGATTGCAAGACTCATGATGACAAACGTCAACAGCTTGAAAAAAAGTTGTTGTGGAATTGAAGTAAGTGTATATCTGTTCTCTGATTCTAGGTCCAGTTGACATGTGTGATGAAACAGTTTGTGAATCAGACTCTCACCAAAATCAACCAGTTAATCTCCAAAGGCACTGCAGAACTGCGTTCAGAGATATGCCAGAGTCAAAGTGAGGTGAAATCTCTGAAAATGAAGCTATTGGAGATGGCTGAGGGTAAGGAGATACCTGAAAATACAGTGGAAAGAACCCCACAGACAGTGGAAGAGGAGGAATGGACTGAAGCACCATTGTCACCAATGGACGATTTTGAGGTATGTTATATTTTACATGTTTGCAAGAATTGTGCAGTCCGACCATGGATTTGAAGTTATCTGTGGGAATGAGACTTTTACTATTATTATCCTTGAATCCCAGGACTGACTGGTACTGCCGTTGTACCCTTGGGAGCTGCTCTGCTATCGAGTTACAATTCCAAAAATTGCAATCCTTTTTTTTTTTCAGGTTGACTTGCCAACTCCCAGTGGTGAGGCTGACAACACTACAAATGTCAAGAAGGAGACCACGACCAGAGCTAAAACCATAGCGATGGAACAGTCATTTATATCTCTAGCTAAAATACCTTCCTCCTCACTCATTGAGTCTATCAAACAGGTGGCTATTGCAGACAAACAGGCAGCAAGCAGGCTTACAGACAATCAGGCCACAAGTACAGACCCCCAAACTCCCAGTGGGGACTCTGTGATGTCCACCAGACCCAGGAGGAAGAAAATGAGAATAGAAGCACAACCCACAGTGGCAGAATCAGACGGAAGTGAGGAAAACGCTGATGACCAATGGGAGGAGGGGAATGCTAAAGCTGGACAAACCTCGAATGACGAATCTGTTCACAACATAAAGCCAAGGCCCAACATAAAAAAAAACAAGACTACCACCACCAGGAAAGAGCACCACTGTCTGGATTGTGGTAAGGTTTTTAAGAATTCAAGTAATTTAAAACTGCATCAACAGACTCACACAGGAGAGAGACCTTATTGTTGTGAATTGTGTGGGAAATGTTTCCCGACTGCTTGGAAGCTCAGAATACACCAAGCAGTGGTCCACAGAAGAGAGAAGCCGCTTGAGTGTCCAACATGTGGGAAGTGCTTTGCAACAAAGCATTATTTGGACACTCACGCAAGCGTTCATTCAACAGAGAAACCGTTTCGATGCCTCGTGTGTCAAAAGTGTTTTAAAAGTAAAAGTGGCCTCAAGGAACACACGATGTTGCACAATTCAAATTCAGATTCATATGCTTGTGACAAATGCCCAAAAGCCTTCGTTAAGTTGAAATACCTCAAGAATCACCAGCTAACTCACAGTGGAGGAGGAGCTCACCGTTGTGAATTGTGTGGGAAAGGTTTCAAAACTCCTTCTGAGCTCAAACGGCACCAAGCATCAGTCCATAGGGGAGAGAAGCCATTCCAATGTCCCACATGTGGGAAGTGCTTCGCAGAGAATAAAAATTTGAAAATTCACGCAAGTGTTCATTCAGAAGAGAGAGCATTCCAGTGCCCTCAGTGTCAGATGTGTTTCAAAACCAAGTATACTCTTAACGACCATAAGAAGACTCATACGGACTCCAAGCCGTATTCTTGCGACAAATGCCCAATGACCTTTATTCGGTCTTATTACCTCAAGATTCATCAAGCTTCACACCTGACCAGCAAGCCGTTTGCGTGCAGCCACTGTGGGAAAGGCTTCAAAGGTGAACGTGGGCTCAAGAGACATGAACGCACCCACACTGAAGATCCAACTTATACATGTGACGAATGTGGCAAGGGTTTCTATCAACACGAATCATATAAAGTCCATGCGGCCTTGCACACCGGAGAGAAGCCGTTCACCTGCGATCACTGCGATAAAACCTTTGCTCTGGCGTCCTACCTTAAAACCCACATAGTGAAACTTCACTCTGTCACCGAACCCCACGTCTGTGGGAAATGTGGAAAGAAATATAAGGATTTCACCCATTTCAGAATCCATATGTTTCAGGGTTGTCAAGAGGCTGCGGCGTTGGTTTGACTGTTAAAAAAAAAAAAAAAGAATTTCCTATCATTGGAAATGTCAATTTCTCTTCTTTCTAGTGTTGGAGGGGATCTAAATGTATGTATGTATGTATGTATATGGTACATGGAAATCAAGATATGGTGGTCTACAGAGGTAGGTGGGATGGGCTGAGAGTAACTGAGGGATCCCACCATATCTTGATTTCCATGTACCATATACAGAAACTCATAATCTGTGTAATAGGTAGGACCAAAAACACCGAATCATGCATACCGGAAATGCCTGAGTACCATTTCAGGTGTAATGTGTATATCAAACTATGTAATACCTTGTATAAAAATACCATGTATGAATAATGTGCATGTAAACAAAAATGGAAAACAAAGTTACTTTTTTCATGCAGGGGATAGATTGGCCAGAAATAAAAATAAAAAAAATTGGAGGGGACCTACCTGTAACTTCAATTCTGACAATGCTTTGTCATTCATTGTTATTTTGGAATTATGAATAAAGTCTTGTTTCACTACAAACATGTATGTTTACTTGTTAATCAATATGCAACCTTTAGACTTGGCTATGATAAAGTGCAGTACCACACATGAGTTTTGAAAAAAGTATGTGTACAGATGTCCGTATTGTAGAACATCTGATAAAATCATACTTTGACCATGTAACATATAAGGCTATAATGATAGGCTCTATTATTCATGTATTGTAGTGACTATCACCCAGTAACTACTCAATGACGACTCAAGCCCTCAATAAGTTTATTTCACAATAATACATTGAGCAGACCGATGCGTCCCTGAATTAACACATCTCCATGTTTAGAAGTCATCAAGATCATGCAGGGCTGTATTCAATGATGTGAAACATTCAAGAAGGGTGTGATTGCGGCCTGTGGAAAAAGTCATACTCCTACGTTGCGACGTCCCCTGAATATCATAAGTGTCATGTAAACACAAGCCACATGCAGGAACCAATGAGATGCTCAAGGGGGGAGCGGGCGTTCCTGTAGAAGCTTGAATGCCCACGTGCAGGAACGCCCTGAATTGTGGGCCTCATTCACACGCTATTGCATTCTGACAGTTGCCGATAGAAATAGAATAAGGAACCATGTCAGCTATGCTCATTTTATCTGACAACCAATCATATCTATTCTACATGAGGCTGCTGAGGGGAGGACGGCTCATAATGGTGGCTGGAATGGAATGGTATAGCTCATGGAAACCATGTGTTTGATGTGTTCGTTATCATTCCATTTATTCCGTTCAAGCCATTCTAATGAGCCCGTCTTCCCCAATGAATCTGAATCTGAACATTCTGTAACAACATCCTTGGGCGGATTAGATTATGCTGAGCCGCAGGGCAGCGGGCAAAGGCCTACTTTTGTTTTGGGCCAACTTCGCTGTGAGCTTTAAACAGGACACCTGGAACACGCCCGGGAGGCAGCACGGTTCCAAATCGAATGCAATCAACTTTCAGCTAATGTAAATCAGTCCTACATGGGTGCCCAGGTGAGATTAATCGAACCCCTTCCTGAACAGGCCACAGTTGTGGCTACTGTAGCTTGTGGTTAGGGCCAGGGGTTTTCACACAGTGGGGAACCGTCAGGGCCCTCTACGCCCTCAGAGAGGGCCTAAGGATAGATACAAATCTGTATATATTTTTATATATAATTTTGTTTTCATTGATTTAATCTTTTTTTGTCTTAATTGTAATGATCTTCCTTTTGAATTTCTTCAGTTTGTGTTGGAAAAAGGGTTAATATCCAAGAGAAAAAAATATCCAATCAGAATTGTTCTTTGGTAATAATAATCTAGCTGGGCTCAACGCTCATTGGCTAGACCCTCAGGCTTTAAATAGAAGGCACCAGCCACCGTCTTGACATTGACTTCAATTAAAGCAGAATTTTGGAATGACAGTAGAATCAACCAATCACAAATTGTCTTGTAATAGTTGGGACAATTGTATGACGTATACGCCACTAATTCAGAGCCAATAGCGAGCCGTATCTTGTTTTCTCACGCTTGAGCCTAGCTAGCTGGCTAGCTTTTTGCAGTGAGTGAATGTAACGATGGCGATGGCAACTGCAGAGAGAGTAATCGAGGACGATGTGGTGGCTAAATTGTTAGCATCGCCCTTTTCAAGACTTTTAATGAAAAGTTCAATCTTGTACAGACCGGGAGACCAACTCCTGCATGGCCTGATTTGGTGCAACGAGGAAAGAGTTTTGAAAGCTGACAAAAAAGCTTTACTGTTGGAATTGCCTGCTCTTCAGCACCAATAATAGCTCAACCTGGACAACTGGTTTCAAAGATTTAGCCTGTTTGACAATGTCAGCACTTTTGGAAACGAGTAGACCTTCTTCTTAACGAGCAGCGGCGCAATGAGACACTTGCTCACAATGATAAAGTCAGGCACAACAGGGAGATTCTGAAGCGCCTTATTCATACGGTTGTGTTTTTAGGCAAGCAAGAATCAACTAATAAGGGAAACTACTTGGAAATACTGGATTTCTTGGCTGAGTATGACAGCACGTTAAACTGCCATTTGGCTATGGCTACCGTGTTCACAGGCACTTCCAGCAAAATCCAAAATGACCTGATACACGCGGTCGCAAATGTAATGACAGATGTCATGAAGGAAGAATTTATGTAAACCCCCTTTGTAACCATCATGGTTGACCAGACTACAGACATCAGCAATGTAGCCCAAATGTCTTATGTGTTGCGTTACACTACCGATGGTGGTGTGAAGGAAAGTTTATTCAAATTTGAGGATGTAACTGAGGATAAACGGGCAGAAGCGGTTGCTGCCCGAATTATCAGCTTTTTAGAGTGTGAATGCACGGTCAAAGTTGTGGCACAGTGTTACGATGGGACCGCAGTCATGGCCTCTGGTATAAACGCAGTACAAGCCAAGGTGAAAGAAACTTCCTGCAAGCTCTATTCATTCATTGCTATGCGCACTCTCTTAATCTGGTGATGTCACAAGGTGCTGGTAAACTAAAAGAATGCAAGGTTTATTTTTCTCATCTTGGTGGCCTAGCAGCGTTTTTCTCAAGATCTGTCAAACAAACAAAAGTACTGGATGAAAAATGCCAGCGAAGACCACCCAGAGTGGCGCCAACACGATGGAACTTCTCCTCATGCTTAGTTTGCACTGTCTATGAAAAAAAGGCGGAACTCATTGAACTCTTTGAAGACATAGTGGACCATCACGATGACTTTGATGATGACACTGTTCACAGGATGGATACATGATGCACCTGACAAGCTTCGAGTTCTGCTTCCGCGTTCTACTCCACTAAAAATACAAGATGGCGAAGCAGTCAGACGTCTTTGTCTTCGTCTTGTCGTGTCCCGTGTATATATATATTTTTATATATTTTTTTATTCGCATATCTTTTTTATATTTTTCTAAACCTCAACTTCAAAATACTCTCCTGCAACCCGCCTCACCCAATGTGGTATGGATCTGCTATTTTCTAAAGTATTTTTCTTTACTTTTGAACCGGAACCCCCAACAGAAGATAGCCAGCTAACTAGCTAGTAGTCAGCAAACCACTGCTAGCGGTCATCAGCTAACCTTTAGCTCGGAAAACTCTCACCAGTTTGCACAACGCGATTCAAACCAGAGCATACCGGACTTATTTCTCTCCATATCCCCAGATTCCTACCGCAAGCCCTGAACCTTTTCACCTGGATCATCGCAGCTAGCTAGCTGCAATCCGAGTGGCTACTCCTGGCTAACGTCTCTGTCCCGAAGCAAGCACCAATTAGCCTGGAGCTAGCCCATGCTAGGTCCATCTCCCGGCTAGCTGAAGAGGTCCATCAGCCACTCCTTGGGCTACAATACCTATTTTGCCAATTGGCCTGGACCCCTCTTACTGCCGGTACGGAGGCCCGACGATCCTTCACGACTGGACTACCGACGCTCGAGGGGGTTCTTCAACTGGCTCATACGTCGCAACGTCCCCTGAATGCCCATCTGCTAGCCTGCTAGCCGCGGCCCGCTAGCTGTCTAGAGCATATCGGACTGTTAGCTGAATAGGTCCAACGGCCAATTTCTTGGGCCACTATGGCCTGGACCCCTTTTACTACACGGAGCCCTGCTAATCCATCACGACTGGACTACCGACGTAATCTGCCCGAGGGGCTTTTTTAACAGGCCCCTCCGTCACGATGTCCCCTGAATGCCCATCTGCTAGCCGCGGCCCACTATCTGTCTAGAGCATATCGGACTGTTAGCTGAAGAGATCCATCGGCCAATTTCTAGGGCCACTATATCTATTGTGCTAATTGGACTGGACCCCTTTACTACACGGAACCCTAATAATCCATCAAGACAGGTCTGCCGACGTAACCGCACGAGGAGGCTCCACACGAGGAGGCTACAACAGACTTCTTCCGTCGCGACGTCCCTCTAAGGCCCTTCTGCTAGCTTGCTAGCCCCGGGCCGCTATCTGTCTGAATATCTGTGTCTCCAGCCAGCCTAACTACTCACTGGACCTCTATGATCACCCGGCTACGCATGCCTCTCCATAATGTCAATATGCCTTGACATGGCTGTTCTGGTTAGTGATTATTGTCTTATTTCCCTGTAGAGCCTATAGCCCTGCTCAATATGCCTTAGCTAACCCTTTAGTTCCACCTCCCACACATGCAGTGACATCACCTGGTTTAAATGATGTTTCTAGAGACAAAATCTATCTCCTCATCACTCAATGCCTAGGTTTACCTCCACTGTATTCACATCCCACCATACCTTTGTCTGTACATTATGCCTTGAATCTATTCTATCGCGCCCAGAAACCTGCTCCTTTTACTCTCTGTTCTGAACATACTAGATGACCAGTTCTTATAGCCTTTAGCCGTACCCTTATCCTACTCTCCTCTGTTCCTCTGGTGATGTGGAGGTTAATCCAGGCCCTGCAGTGCCTAGCCCCACTCCCACTCCCCAGGTGCTCTCATTTGTTGACTTCTGTAACCGTAAAAGCTTTGGTTTCATGCACGTTAACATTAGAAGCCTCCTCCCGAAGTTTGTTTTATTCACTGCTTTAGCACACTCTACCAACCCAGATGTCCTAGCCGTGTCTGAATCCTTGCATAGGAAGACCATCAAAAACCCTGAAATTTCCATCCCTAACTATAACATTTTCCGACAAGAGAACTGCCAAAGGGGGCGGAGTTGCAATCTACTGCAGAGATAGCCTGCAGAGTTCTGTCTTACTATCCAGGTCTGTACCCAAACAATTTGAGCTTCTACTTTTAAAAATCCACCTTTCCAGAAACAAGTCTCTCACCGTTGCTGCTTGCTATAGACCACCCTCTGCCCCCAGCTGTGCCCTAGACACCATATGTGAATTGATTGCCCCCCATCTATCTTCAGAGCTTGTGCTGCTAAGGGACTGGGACATGCTTAACCTCTGCGGGCTAGGGGGCAGTGTTCGAAAGTATGGAGATTCTGGCGTGCCCAAAGTAAACTGCCTGTTACTCAGGCCCAAAAGCTAGGATATGCATATTATTGGTAGTATTGGATAGAAAATACTCTGAAGTTTCTAAAACTGTTAACATAATGTCTGTGAGTATAACATAACTGATATGGCAGGTGAAAACCCAAGGAAAATGTTTTTTTTTTATGTCACAATTTTTCCATTGACTTGCTATTGACTACAGAGGGAATTAGCCCCCAGATTGCAGTTCCTATGGCTTACACTAGATGTAAACAGTCTTTAGACATGGTTTCAGGCTTCTTTTTTTTTAAACGAACAAGAAATTGAAGTTCTTCCAAGTGGCTGTTGAAACGGACACTACTGTTTTGAGAGCGTGAATGGGTGTGCGCTCCTCGTTATTTTTCTATCCTATTGAACAGACAATTTTCCATCAGAAATATTATTGTTTACTTAGATATTTCACAATCTGAGGATTAATTAGAAACATCGTTTGACTAGTTTGGATGAACTTTACCGGCACCTTAGGGATTTATTTGTCTGCGTGTTGAACGACTATATTACAGAACGCTAAACTGACTTTTTGGGATATAAAGAAGGACTTTATCGAACAAAACGACCATTCTTTGTGTTCCTGGGACCCTTGGGATTGCAAACAGAGGAAGATATTCAAAGGGAAGTGATTTATTTTATCGCTATATTTGATTTTGTAACGTCTGTGCTGGTTTGAATAATATGTTGTTGTGGGGCGCTGTCCTCAGATAATCGAATGTTCTGCTTTCGCCGTAACGCCTATTGTAAATCTGACAACGCAGTTAGATTACCAAGATTCTAAGCTTTTGAATGCAATTTGAAGTTGGCGCTCTGCAATTTCACAGGATGTTGTCGGTGCGGTCCGCTAGCGGTCCACCGATCCCTAAGAATTAACACCCCGGCCAGACTACAATCTAAGCTTGATGCCCTCAATCTCACACAAATTATCACCAAATCCGTAAACACGGGCACCCTCAAAAGACAGGCTATATACAGTAGCAAGGATATATATATATTTTACCTTTATTTAACTAGGCAAGTCAGTTAACTAGGCAAGTCAGTCTTATTTTCAATGACGGCCTAGGAACAGTGGGTTAATTGCCTTGTTCAGGGGCAGAACGACAGATTTTTACATTGTCAGCTCAGTGCATTGTCAGCTCTTGCAACCTTTCGGTTACTAGTCCAACGCTCTAACCACTAGGCTACCTGCCTAATCCTAACTAACTTGCCTTCCAAATACACCTCTGCTGTCTTCAACCAAGATCTCAGCTATCACTACCTCATTGGCTGCATCCGTAATGGGTCTGCGGTCAAACGACCACCCCTTATCACTGTCAAACGCTCCCTAAAACACTTCAGCGAGCAGGCCTTTCTAATCGACCTTGCCCGGGTATCCTGGAAGGATATTGAGCTCAACCCGTCAGTAGAGAATGCCTGGTTATTCTTTAAAAGTTCTTTCCTCACCATCTTAAATAAGCATGCCCCATTAAAAAAATTAGAACCAGGAACAGATATAGCCATTGGTTCACTTCAGACCTGACTGCCTTTGACCAGCACAAAAACATCCTGTGGCGTACTGCATTAGCATCGAGTAGCCCCCGTGATATACAACTTTTCAGGGAAGTTAGGAACCAATGTACACAGGCAGTTAGGAAAGCTAAGGCTAGCTTTTTCAAACATAAATTTGCATCCTGTAGCACAAACTCAAAAAAGTTCTGGGACACTGTAAAGTCCATGGAGAATAAGAGCAGCTGCCCACTGCACTGAGGCTACGAAACACTGTCACCCCCGATAAATCCACAATAATTTTTTACGGCTGGCCATGCTTTCCACCTGGCTACCCCTACCCCGGTCAACAGCCCTGCACCCCCCACAGCAACTCGCCCAAGCCTCCCCCATTACTCCTTCACCCAAATCCAGATAGCTGATGTGCTGAAAGAGCTGCAAAATCTGGACCCCTACAAATCATCCGGGCTAGACAATCTGGACCCTCTCTTGCTAAAATTATCCCCTATTACTAGCCTGTTCAACCTCTCTTTCGTATCATCTGAGATACCCAAAGATTGGAAAGCTGCAGCGGTCATCCCCCTCTTCAAACATATCACGGACCATTTCGAATCCCACCGTACCTTCTCCGCTATGCAATCTGGTTTCCGAGCTGGTCATGGGTGCACCTCAGCCACGCTCAAGGTCCTAAACGATATCATAACCGCCATCGATAAGAGACAATACTGTGCAGCGGTATTCATTGACCTGGCCAAGGCTTTCGACTCTGTCAATCACCACATTCTTATCGGCAGACTCAACAGCCTTGGTTTCTCAAATGACTGCCTCGCCTGGTTCACCAACTACTTCTCTGATAGAGTTCAGTGTGTCAAATCGGAGGGCCTGTTGTCCGGACCTCTGGCAGTCTCTATGGGGGTGCCACAGGGCTAAATTCTCGGGCCGACTCTCTTCTCTGTATACATCAATGATGTCGCTCTTGCTGCTGGTGATTCTCTGACGACACCATTTCACTGGTCACCCCCAAAGCCAATTCCTCCTTTGGCTGCCTTTCCTTCCAGTTCTCTGCTGCCATTGACTGGAACGAACTGCAAAAATCACTGAAGCTGGAGACTCATATCTTCCTCACTAACTTTAAGCACCAGCTGTCACAGCAGCACACAGATCACTGCACCTGTTTATAGCCCATCTGTAAATAGCCAATCCAACTAGCTCATCCCTATACTGTATTTATTTATTTATTTTGCTCCTTTGCACCCCAGTATCTCTACTTGCACATCTATCACTCCAGTGTTTAATTGCTATATTGTAATTATTTCGCCATTATGGCCTATTTATTGCCTTACCCCCCCTTATCTTACCTCATTTGCACACACTGTATATAGACCTTTTTCTACTGTATTATTGACTGTATGTTTGTTTATTCCATGTGTAACTCTGTGTTGTTGTTTGTGTCGCACTGCTTTGCTTTATCTTGGCCAGGTCGCAGTTGTAAATGAGAACTTGTTCTCAACTAGCCTACCTGGTTAAATAAAGGTGAAATAAAATACAAATATTTGCATACTCCAATGTGCTTTTTTGGAATATTGACATGTAGTTCTGCTTGTCCAGTGTGGATGACTTCTGCAACACCACAGAGAGGGAAAAAGGAAAATGCTATTCCATCTACGAGGACACTGTGAGTGAGACCGGAGTTCCAAGGGGGCGCAGGACACATATGCAAGGAGACGTTCGCGGGCAGTACCAACAGCTACACAGTGCGATCATCGACAACATTGTCACTCAGCTTAGAAACAGGTTCAATGACCATGAAAGGCTCATGTTCCTTGCCCTCCTTGACCCACAAAAGTTCCCAATATATAGGGAAATCCCAAACTTTCCAAACGCTGCGTTCTCAAGTCTCGAGGAAAGCTATGGCCCTAATTTTGATTTGCTGTTGCTTAAAACAGAACTCACCGTTATGTACTCAATGTCTGACTTTGAGGGTAAGAGCCTGGCTGATCTGCTCCACTTTCTCCAGCAGAAGAGACTAATTTATAGTATGCAGCAATTGTGTCTGCTTACCTGTCTAGTTTTGACCATTCCAGTGTCCACTGCATCAGTAGAAAGAACATTTTCTGCACTAAAAAGGATCCAGACATATTCCAGGAACACCACTGGACAGGCCCGACTGTCAGCCCTGGCTTTGATCTCAATCGAAAAATAACTTATTTCGGGTTTTAAAATCAAAAGACAAACTATATGAACCTGCCATTTCCCATTTCATAAAGAAGGACAGGAGAAAGGGCTTAGTTTTTAAATGATTATCATAATGGTGAGTGGATTTTTGTTTTCATCTACAGCTTGATTTTTGTTGCTTTGTTTCGTTCATATCATTTTGAATACAATGTGTAAATATTATTTCAACTTCAGATCACTGGTTGTGTGGTAAAAGCAAAGGTAATGATGTTGCAATTGGAAGTACTGGATACCGCACATTTCGTGTTGTGGTGCATTTTTTTATTGTTGCATGCTGGAGATCGAATACAGCGCAACTTTTTTCTCTCTGGCAGCATATGCTGTCCGTGTCTTGGAACAATGTGAGTAGTTGTGTGGTTGAATTTATTCGGCCACTATTTGAGTGACTGTTTGTTTTGACCTAACCATATTTTCTTCTAACGTGGTTCCTGCTATTGATATTTGTAACCGTTGTGTACGTGTGCTGCTTCTGTGAACCACAGCCGAGGAGTGGCTTAGGACCGTTTGACTCTGTCATCAAAGAATTGCTTCTCCTACATAGGTCTGAAAAAGAAAGGTCTCAAGTCATGCTCTGTATACACAGGCATCCGAGTTCTCTATATGTATGACGTCAGATCTTTTTCCGCAACTGAGGGCCTAGCTCCAATAGTCACAGTTCGCCATTGTTTTCACATGACCAAATCTATCCAGGGTCTGTAATGACGCCTCTAGCACTGAGATGCAGTGCCTTAGACCCCTGCGCCACTCGGGAGCCCCGGGTAAAGTTATAAATTGATAATGCTAGAGAGGCAGAATAGCTAGTTACAGGCTAGCTAATGCTAGTCTACAAATCAGATTTGCAAGTTAATTAGTAGCTAATACAAGTTCCACAGACATGTGACTAACAGAAATGGAATAATGTGTCCCTGAACAAAGGGGGGTCAAAATCTAAAAAGTAACAGTCAGTATCTGGTGTGGCCACCAGCTGCAATAAGTACTGCATTGCATCTCCTCCTCAAGGACTGCACCAGATTTGCCAGTTCTTGCTGTGAGCTGTTACCCCATTCTTCCACCAAGGCACCTGCAAGTTCCCGGACATTTCTGGGGGGAATGGCCCTAGCCCTCTCCCTCCGAGAGGGTCCCAGATGTGCTCAATGGAATTGAGATATGGGCTCTTTGCTAGCCATGGCAGAACACTGACATTCCCGTCTTGCAGGAAATCACGCACAGAACGAGCAGTATGGCTGGTGGCATTGTCATAATGGAGGGTCATGTCAGGATGAGCCTGCAGGAAGGGTACCACATGGGAGGAGGAGGAGGAGGATGTCTTCCCTGTAATGCACAGCATTGAGATTGCCTGCAATGACAACAGGTCTAGCCTCTCTCAGCCTAATGCGGACAGTCTGAGCACTGATTGTCGGGATTGTGCGTTCCTGGTGTTTCTCGGGCAGTTGTTGTTGGCATCCTGTACCTGTCCCGCAGGTGTGATGTTCGGATTTACCGATCCTGTGCAGGTGGCTGTGGTCTGTGGTTACATGTGGTCTGCCACTGCGAGGATGAACAGCTGTCCGTCCTGTCTCCCTGTAGCGCTGTCTTAGGCGTCTCACAGTGCAGACATTACAATTTATTGCCCTGGCCACATCTGCAGTCCTCATGCTTCCTTGCAGCATGCCTAAGGCACGTTCACGCAGAAGAGCAGGGACCCTGGGCATCTTTCTTTTGGTGTTTTTCAGAGTCAGTAGAAAGGCCTCTTTAGTGTCCTAAGTTTGGATAACTGTGACCTCATTTGCCTACCGTCTGTAAGCTGTTAGTGTCTTAACAACCGTTCCACAGGTGCATGTTCATTAATAGTTTATGGTTCATTGAACAAGCATTGGAAACAGTGATTAAACCCTTTACAATGAAGATCTGTGAAGTTATTTCGATTTTTACGAATGATCTTTGAAAGACAAGGTCCTGAAAAAGGGACGTTTCTTCTTTTGCTGAGTTTATATGTAAAAAAATTATTCTTCACATTTTCAAACAGTACATTTATATTTTTCAACGGGGCTATACATTTGCGTGAGGTTTTTTTATCGCCTGAGTAGCCTTGTTTCACTGCCAAAAATAAAATTAAACCATCTAGTGCTCAGCGAAATAACAACACAATGTCAAATACAGGTAGCTGTCCTGAGAATTTTGTTCTATCTCAGAACTATTATATCAAATCAGACTATAACTCTATCTGTTTCCTGGAGTTTGTAAAGCTCCAGGTATAAGAAACAAACAGAGTTCTGAACTGCAATGGTCAGGTTTTATTCAGAGAACGTTCTAAATTCACAATGGGAACACAGTCCTTTATATGTACATATAATTTAACTCCACCCCGCTTTAGGCGGGCTGTGTTTTACATATTACAGCTTATCACTTCTAAACAGTTTTCTAACCGTTCCCCCCTGGGTGGGGAAACTGTTTTCATGTTGGTTTCACATTTATAAATCGTCTGTCGACAGTTATCCTTTTCCTCTGTTATCTCAACACCATCCTGCTTAGGTTGCAAAATAGTAACACGATGTCTTAGTCTTTTAAAAAGTTCTAGTCCTACACATTATAGAATTATTGTGTTATTCCTATTACATACATTTTCTGGGTGAAATATTCTAGTCATTAAATAAACATACAAATTCCTATATCAGTAGTCTAGTCAAATAATTAACATCCAATCACATTAACCGTTACTCTCTCATGGGAAACCTTCACTCTTGCGCAGACATTTAGAAACGAAACATAACAATTTGAAAAATAAGCCACTGGAGTTTTTGGAGTGAGAATAAAGACGACTTTCGAGTAGTAAGACGTATAAAAGCAACAGATACCATTAATAAGAAAGGGCTATAAGTGTCTTATATGGTGAGCTACAGAGTGGCAAGGACAGGCAAGCCCCATACTATTGTGAGGACTTAATTCTTCCTGCTGCCGCGGATATGGCTGGGGGAAAGGCCAAAAAAACTACAGACAATGCCTTCATCAAACAACACTGTTTCACGAGCATCAGTGACAAGGCAGGAGATGTTTTGAAACAATTACTGCTTTGCATATAAGCCAGTGAATTCTATGCGTTACAGCTGGATGAGTCAACAGATGTGGCGGGCCTGGCACAGCTCCTGGTATATGTCCGTCACGTTTATGGGGGGGTCAATTAAGGAAGACATCGTTTTCTGCAAACCACTGGAAACCAGGACAACATGAGAGGATATTTTTAAAGTCCCGGACAGCTTTGTGACATCAAATGGACTTTGGTGGTAAAGATGTGTTGGTATCTGTACTGATGGCGCAAAAGCCATGACAGGGAGACATAGTGGAGTGGTAACGCGCGTGCAAACAGTTGCTCCCGACACCCCTTGTGTACACTGCAGCTTCCACTGAGAGGCTCTTGCTGCCAAGGGAATGCCTGACAGCTTGAAAGACGTTTTGGACACTACAGTGAAAATGGTTAACTTTGTTAAGCAAGGCCCCTGAACTCTTGTGTATTTTCTGCATAATGCAATGATATGGGCAGCGACTATGTAACACTTTTACAACATACAGAAGTGCGCTGGTTATCAAGGGGCAAAGTATTGACATGTTTTTTTAATTGAGAGACAAGCTTAAAGTTTTATTTACGGACCATAATTTTCCCTGTTGACTCATCCAGATGAGGTGATGTTTTTTCTCACCTGGGTGATGTTTTTTCTCACCTGAATGATCTGAAACTAGGATTACAGGGACTCTCCGCAACTATATTCAATGTGCGGGACACAATTGAGGCTATGATTAAGAAGTTGGAGCTCTTTTCTGTCTGCATTAACAAGGACAACAAACAGGTCTTTCCATCATTGTATGATTGTTTTTGTGTGCAAATGAACTCAAGCTTCCAGACAATGTCAAATGTGATATAGAGAAGCACCTGAGTCAGCTGGGTGCACAATTACGCAGGTACTTTCCCGAAACGGACGACACAAACAACTGAATTCGTTATGCCTTTCATGCCCTGCCTCCAGTCCACTTACTGATATCTGAACAAGAGATCCTCATCGAAATTGCAACAAGTGGTTCTGTGAAAATTTTATTTAATCAGAAGCCATTGCCAGATTTCTGGATTGGGCTGTGCTCAGAGTTTTTTACCTTGGCAAATCGCATTGTTAAGACACTGATGCCCTTTGCAACCACGCACCTATGTGAGAGTGGATTCTCGGCCCTCACTAGCATAAACTAAATACAGGCACAGTATGGGAAATTAATTAAGTCTGAGACTCTCCAGTACAAGCCAACATTGCAGAGTTATGTGCATCCTTTCAAGCACACCCTTCTCATTAACCTGTGGTGATGTAACGTCCAGGCCTGAGTGTTCAGGCTAGAGTGTTTAGTTTTGTTTTGGTGTAGGGTTTCTTCTGTTCTAGGGTGTGTATTTCTATGTTGGGGTAATGGTTCCCAATTAGAGACAGCTGAGTCTCGTTACCTCTAATTGGGAACCATATATATGTTTGGGGTTTTGCACTAAGGTTTGTGGGTTATTGATTGTAGTTTGTTCTTGCCATCGTGTTTCGGTTCTTGCCATCGTGTTTCGGTTCTTGCCATCGTGTTTCGGTTCTTGCCATCGTGTTTCGGTTCTTGCCATCGTGTTTCGGTTCTTGCCATCGTGTTTGGTTCTTGCCATCGTGTTTCGGTTCTTGCCATCGTGTTTCGGTTCTTGCCATCGTGTTTCGGTTCTTGCCATCGTGTTTCGGTTCTTGCCATCGTGTTTCGGTTCTTGCCATCGTGTTTCGGTTCTTGCCATCGTGTTTCGGTTCTTGCCATCGTGTTTAGTTCAGGATTTAGTATTGTAGTGTTTGTTCGTTTGGGTCATGCTTCAGTGTTTAGGTTTATGCGATAGTGTTTAGGTTTATGCCATCGTGTTTCGGTTCTTGCCATCGTGTTTCGGTTCTTGCCATCGTGTTTCGGTTCTTGCCATCGTGTTTAGTTCAGGATTTAGTATTGTAGTGTTTGTTCGTTTGGGTCATGCTTCAGTGTTTAGGTTTATGCCATAGTGTTTAGGTTTATGCCACAGTGTTTGTTTCATAGCTTAGTTAGATTCTCTAGTTCGGTTCCACGTCATTATCTTTGTTCATTGTTTTGTTCCGTAAAGTCACGTTCGTAAATAAAAGATGTATTCTGGATACCTCGCTGCGCCTTGGTCTGTCCCAAGAGGAAATCATGACAGGTGAGTTATTCACAATTTTTGATGAACAAATGTTTTATATGTAAGAAGGCTAAATAAAGATCAAAATGATTTCTTATTATTTGTGCCCTGGTCCTGTAAGAGCTCTTTGTCACTTCCCACGAGCCATGTTGTGACACAAATTGATCATATAGTGTGTGTGAGCAGGCTTACAATGATGGCAAAAAACAACATTTGAGAGCGCGCTGACCCTGGTGCTGACCTTGGTGCTATGCAGCTGGAGGTTGAATGTTAGAAGGGGTACAGGACAATAAAAAGTTTGGGAACCACTGGTCTAGGGCAAAACTAAATAATGGATACAGCTATGGTGGTAGCTAACTCGTGTTTGAATCTGATCCAGTCTGCAGCTACAGTAATAGCACAGATACAACAATGAGATTAGAAATTTTTTGGTAATAGTCTATATCTGTAAAGCATAGAATTAAGGTTTCCACTAGTTACCACTACCACAAATTCATGAAAACAAAAATGTGCTTTTAAGTCTTAATTGGTTAGGCATGAGGTTAGCAGTGTGGTTAGGGTTGATTTAAAATCTGATTTTAAGAAGGGAAATTGTGGAACTGGGCGGGCTTCATGACTTTGTGGCTGTGGTAACAAGTGACGACCTAAAATTAGCTTGACCCGAGTTACCGCCTGATGACAGATGGCTTCATCAACAACGATAATGTCTGTTAAGTAAAAAGTAAAAAAAAATACCCGGGTTGATATAAACTATACTGAACAAAAATATAAACTCAACATGCAACAATTTCAAAGATTTTACTGAGTTACAGTTCATATAAGGAAATCAGTCAATTGAAATAAATTCATTAGGCCCCAATATATGGATTTCACATGACTAGGAATACAGATATGCATCTGTTGGTCACAGACACCTTAAAAAAGATAGGGGTGTGGATCAGAAAAACAGTCAGTATCTGGTGTGTGTGACCACCATTTGCTTTCTGTAGCGCGACACATCTCCTTCGCATAGAGTTGATCAGGTTGTTGATTGTGTCCTGTGGAATGTTGTCCCACTCCTCTTCAATGTGCGAAGTTGCTGTATATTGGCGAGAAAGTGGAACACGCTGTTGTACATGAGTGACATATCTGGTGAGTATGCAGGCCATGGAAGAACTGGGACATTTCAGCTTCCAGGAATTATGTCCAGATCCTTGCGACATGTGGCCGTGCATTATCATGCTGAAACATGAGGGGATGGCGGCGGATGAATGGCACAATGGGCCTCAGGATTTTGTCACTTGATCTCTGTGCATTGAAATTGCCATCAATAAAATGCAATTGTGTTCATTGTCCGTAGCTTATGGCTGCCCATACCATAACCCCACTGTCACCATTGGGCACTGTTCACAACGTTGACATTAGCAAACCGCTCGCCCACACAATGCCATACACATGGTCTGCAGTTGTGAGGTCAGTTGGACGTACTGCCAAATTCTCTAAAACAACGTTGGAGGCGGCTTATGGTAGAGAAATTAACTGTAAATTCTCTGGCAACAGATCTGGTGAACGTTCCTGCAGTTAGCATGCACATTGCACACTCCCTCAACTTGAGACATTTGTGGCATTGTGTTGTGTGACAAAACTTCACATTTTAGAGTAGCCTTTTATTGTGCACCTGTGTAATGATCATGCTGTTTAATCAGATTCTTTATATGCCACACCTGTCAGGTGGATAGATTATCTTGGCAAAAGATAAATGCTCACTAACAGGAATGTGCTGGCTTCTGATTAAATTAGCTTTTTGTGCATATGGAACATTTCTGTAATCTTTTATTTCAGCTCACCCGGAAGCTTCTAAGAAATCCTGCTATGCCCTCCGACAAACCCTCAAACAGGCAAAGCGTAAATACAGGGCTAAGATTGAATCGTACTACACCGGCTCTGACTCTCGTCTTATGTGGCAGGGACTGCAAACTATTACAGACTACAAAGAGAAGCACAGCCACGAGCTGCCCAGGGACACAAGCCTAACTAGCTAGCTAGGGAACTGTTAGCTTTCTATCAGATTCACTAATTTGTTTGTAAACAATTAACAAGCTACCACATGCTCTTGTCACACTGTAGCTAGAGAGTAGCTAGAGAGCAACCTGATATGCCAAATAACAGTCTAAAAACGTTTAGACACAAGTTGCATGGCCAGGAATCAGATTTGTATCTGACTTCAAACCACCTATGAAGGTGTGCCTGAAATATCAGATTCAATGTGCTTTTTGCTGTTCAGACAGCAGTAAAAATATATGATTTTTTTTTTTGTGGGGGGAGTCACTTCAAGCTGCCAATTGTGAACAAGGCTAAAGTATATTGAAAGCAGGTCCTTCCACACAGGGGTTGTTCCTATGATGCTTAGGATCATGTATAAAAATGCTGGGCAGGCCATTATTTTGGTGTGGCATCCCTCTAATAAAGTTCCAGACACTTATAGATTCCATGCCAAGGTGCATTGAAGCTGTTCTGCCTCTTGGTGGCCCAAAGCCCTGTTAAGACATTTTATTTGGTGTTTCCTTTATTTTAGCAGTTACCTGTAGGTCCATGCACTATTTTCCTTTCTCGTACTATCCACTAGCGAAAACCAAGAGGCGGTATATTCCAACCGCTTACATTCTACACACTGTACAAAACATTAAGAACACCTTTTTCCCTCAAAACAATTAGTCTGGGCATGGACTCCACAGGGATGCTGGCCCATGTTGATGCCAATGCTTCCCACAGTTGTGTCAAGTTTGCTGGATGTCCTTAGGGTGGTGGACAATTCTTGACACATTCGGGGAAACTGTTGAGTGTGAAAAACCCATCCGCATTGCAGTTCTTAACACAAACCGGTGCGCATTGGCACCTACTACCATACCCAAATCTTTTGTCTTGCCCGTTCACCCTCTGAATGGCACACATACACAATCCATGTCTCAATTGTCTCAAGGCTTAAAAATCCTTCTTTAACCTGTCTCCTCCCCTTCATCTACACTGATTGAAGTGGATTTAACAAGTGACATCAATAAGGGATCACAGCTTTCACCTGGATTCACCTTGTCAGTCTGTGTCATGGAAAGAGCAGGTGTTCATAATGTTTTGTACACTCAGTGCATGTAGATAGCATTACAGTATTATAGAAAGGAAAAGAGTTAAAAACCACAGAATGATACAATTGCTCTCCTAAAGAAGAATGTGTTAGGGGAGTCCAAAGTTTCATTCATGGAAGCCTGTGCATAAAATACAATTACTGCAGTGGAGGCTGATGGGAGGAGCTATAGGAGGACGGGCTCATTGTAATGGCTGAAATAGAATAATGGAACGGTATGAAACACATCGCACATATGGAAACCACATGTTTGACTCTGTTCCATCTATACCATTCCAGCCAATAGAATGAGCACATCCTCCTATAGCTTCTCCCACCAGCCTCCACTGAATTACAAGTATATGTGTACAAACCTGTGAAATACAGTAAGACGTTCCCTGGAACATGGCGTAAAAGAAACACTTGTGTACAGTATGAAATGACACCCTATTCCCTATTTAGTGCACTACTTTTGCCCAGGGGTCAAAGAGCTCTAGTCAAAAGTAGTGCATTATGTAGGGAATAGGGTGTCCTTTTGGCCGCACTCAAGTCATTATAATACAGTAGATTCAAACATAATACTATTTTGGCCTACAAAGCAAAGGCTATTTTTACTGCATTCATACAAATAAAGGCATATTGCAGTAATCTTGTCGAAATGTCTGTGGCGTAAGAAAATAGAAGAACAATACTTTTTCCCACTTGTAGTAGATTTACACATTGGCTTTCACTGTGCTCAGGTGAAGGGGCTTTTTTAACCTCTTGTCTAAAACGCAGTCTTCAGCTTTTGACATCTCAGACTACAGCGAGTTCAGAGTTTGTGCACACCAAAGTTTCATGGCAAGGTGGGGTATCTCCAGATAAACTCCTGCCACACGTCAAGTCAAAAAGATGGACTCCATCTCAGGGTGAACAGAACAGTACGGGTTGTATCCTCATCTAGAAGGAAGGAGGGTGGAAGTTCACCAACATGGATTCCACTAGGCAGGCGCTAGTTGATATTCTAATCGTGCACCTTAGTCCTGTCACCAAGTCGTAGTAGCAAAAAACTATACAATAATAAAGCATGGCAGTCTTTTAGTTCCTCTCAGTTTGATGCTTCCTAGGCCTGGAGTGATCGTTATTGTTGTGATACAAAGACTACTTTTGGTCTGTCTATGTCCAACCTGACATTCATGTGCTTTTAATTTTACATCATACATGTCCAGTCTTTCTTGAATCGGAAGCTTTATTTGCTGATCAAAAATGTCTGAGCGCTTGAGGCGAAGGTGGAGGTATCTTTCAGAAGTGAAAAGTAGGTAAACTGGCTGCCACCGAGGTATGCCACCAACGAGCTCGTATCCCAAACAGTCACAACCAATCACATACAAAACTGTTAGAGTGGTGTTGTGTAGCAAAGTGTGCCTCATTGTATAATGTCACCTGCCCTTACCCAGCCCTACCGCTCTATACAATCTGGGCCTTGTGGATGAAGGAGGCGTGGGGTGATGAGGTGAGGAGGATGCCATTGGGCCGGTATTTGGGGAAGAGTTTGGGTCTCAAAATTCCATTATTCTGCTGGAAGTGAGGGTTGAGTCCACATTCTACATCTGAGGTCTGAGAACTGTTGGTCTTGCTATCCTGGTCTTCTGACCTCCCCTGATCCAACAGACTCATCCTGGGGCACGTCTCCCGCTCCCCCTCCACACCTTCATCCTCCTCGTCTTCGTCATCTGTGATGGGAGGGTTGTTGCAACTGAGAGGGGAGTGGGTGTTCCTGCTACCGGGCCCCTGCGGCATATGTGAACCCCACTCCGTTGGGATGATGGCACTGCCGTTCAGGGACCTCAGCAGCTCGATGGACTGTTCCATTTTGAAGGGAGAGGGTTGGAGAGGGGGGTGGAGATGGTTTTCCTGTGAGACAAGTGATAAATATGTAGTTAGATAAAGGAAAATACGACTCATCAATAACTATAGATCATTTGAGTATCTCTAGCAATCTCTACTAAACCTATGAGTTTAAAAAGTTTACAAGAAATTGAGTATGCCATTCATGATGCCTCATGTCTAGCGTTGCACCAGAAATTCAACCATGATTTCAGAAAAAACTGTGAATTTATAGAAATTTCACTGAACTTTGCAACCTTACTCATGCCTCTACATGCCCCCCCCGACACACACACACACACACTTACCAAAGACATGGTGCTATTCTGCTCATTTGACTCCACCCTAAGTCTGTTCTCCTCCTCTCTGTCCATGGCTCTGCTCTCCTTCCCTCTTCGTGAAGAATTGTACAGAACAGGTCGACCCAGGTGGTCTAGCCCCCCGCCCCCTACCAGAGTAGATCGACTCTCCCTAATGCGCCCTTGCTCCTGTGTGTGAAGGAAAGGGAGATATAGAGAACTTTAAACACATTTTCCACTGAAGAGTCTGATTTAAGATGGCTTCCGAAGCAGGAGTCCCAGAACAGAAGATGGAGGGAAAGTCTTAATAACAAAGTATAATTAGTATAAAGTACAATTAATATACAGTATGTAAGATGCACTACTTTTCTTTTCACATATAAATGTTATTTAAAGAAAAGAAGCTCCTTGCATTTAATTTGATTGTATAAATGTTCAAATTAGAATGAGATTTGCCTGCCCTGCGGAGCTCAGAACTTAGCGGCCATGCATCTGGAGGCTAAATCAGGGGTCTCCCTCACATGCAGAGAGAGTGAAATGGAGACTGACCCCTACGGAGCACAGACTGGTCCGCAGTGTCCCCTCCATTCTGAGATGGATATTCTCCTCTGTCTAAAAGAACAGGGGATAAGAAAGAGAGGGAAGGGAGATAGAATGAGACGGGGACATAGAGGGAGAGAGAAAAAAATGACCATATTAACTTCAGGCAAATCGATAATGCTCATGGAAGTGGTAGTATTTACTTACAGAATGACAGCATGCCTAGAACACAGACCAGTGGAGGCTAGTTGGAGGAGCTATAGGAGGATGGGTTCATTGTAATGGCTGAAATGGAATAAATAGAACAGTATCAAACATAAGAAAACCATATGTTTGACTCCGTTCCATTTATTTAATTACAGCCATTATAATGAGCCCATCCTCCTATAGCTCCTCCCACCAGCCTCCACTGACACATTCTGTAAGATATGGTGATTTAATATCCTACCTGTCCTCTAGCGTCCATACTGACTGAGTTCATTTTCCTGAAAGATGCCTGCCTGGAGAGAGTACAGATTTCCTCCCTGAGAGACAGAGGCATTGTTAAATATTCTGAATTAAAGACATTTACTGTTTCGGCGTAACATTTATCATTTAGATTCTCTAACTATTTTAGGGGAGTTTGAAAAGTTTGAAAACATACTTCCTCACAGTGAGTTCCCTCGACAGTTTCCTGTTCTTGCGTTTGTGGTGACGGGTCACAGAGATGACTATGATGATCATGACTAGAAGCAGTACTCCGGCCACTCCTCCCACGATTATCATCAGGAGACTGTCGAACTTCGCCTGCTTCTGAGGAAACTCTGAGGGAGAGGGACAATAGCAAGTGATGTCATATTCAAAGAGATACATTTTGAAAATATGAACATACTGTATGTGTGATTGCTTAAACTGGCTGTGTTAGCTAAACTTCTTTGTTTAACAGAACAAAGGTATTTAAAGAATTTTTAGGATACAAAAATAAATTAAATATATATATCCAGGACAATTATTATATCACTCTTTAATATGAGTGATAGCCCAACCTACCTGTCACAGTGATCTCCACCTCTGCAGTACCCGCCCCCACAGAGTTCATGGCCACACATTGGTAGATGCCAGCGTCCGTCAGGACGAGGGGCCTATTAAACAGCAAGGATCCATTCCCCGTGGTCACTCCCTCTGGTAAGTCTCCGCCCTTTCTGCACATAACAGAAATACTACAGCACTTAACATTGGGTTTAACAGAACAGTGCAGTTTATATCTTACAATAATGGTCTGAATGCCATGACTCTATAAACGCCCAACAACACCACAAGGTACTTAAATTAATCTGAATGCACCCCTTTAACACACCCTACAGTAACACACAAAACATCACATTCAAAACAACAACACTAACCTGAATATCATAGCAACACAGCCCAAAATACTATTGACTATGGATCACCAACAACACTAACCTGAAATGTCACATGAGCACTACAGTGATATAAATAAAAACATGACTCCTATTTGTGGGCGCAACAAATTCTTTAAAATGGCTTATTTCTGACCACTACTGTATAGCTTTGAGCTCTGTTTTGGACCTTTTGACATACCCCCATTTGAGCAGCAGGAACCAGAAACAGGAACCATACAGTTTTACATATAGACATAGACCACACAGCATGATAATGTTCCAAACAAATCCAATTCCTTACCCCCCCATACCTCCCCACTCCTTCTTCCCCTTCCCAGTTCCTTGGCTTTCATCCCTCCTTCTCGTGGCCCACACTCTTCCATTTATCTCCCCCCCTTCCCTTCTCTCCCACCCTCCCTCCCTCCCTCCCTCTTGTGAAACTGTCTCCTCTGTCTGCCCTTGCACAAGCTGCAACACGACACTATGACAGCACGGTTATTACTTCAACTGCTGCTTTGCATTGACAAGTACAAAGAAGCAAACTGGTTGGCCCACTGCAACAGGCAACAACCATGGTGTGTGTCTGTGTGTTAGGGTGAGTAAGAAAGTGTGTGATCAAGTAAGGAGAGATTGATTGTAAAAAAGAGATCTGAGTCTTAAGTATAAAAGTGTGAGATAGAGGGAATCAGTGTGTGTGTGTGTGTGTGGGGGGGTTGTGGGTGTCTTGTGTCCTTGTATTTTCGTGTATGTGTGTGTGTGTGGTATATGTCTGTGTTACTCACAGAGAAACACACCTTATTGTAGGTGTGTTCATGTGACTAACAGCTTTAGACTTGGTGACAAATGTCTCACACGATCTAGTAAACCACACATATAAAAATATATAAAACATAATTAATCATAACTTCTATAAATCTAACCAGACATACAGCCTGACACTCATGAGACACTTTCCCTAAAGGCCTAACTGTAATTTTATTAAGAATTATGAATTTTCAACAGATGGTTCGTTCTACCTCCACCCTCTACCACACCCAGAGAATGGTTTAATCCACCTAAGAGCAGGAAGTCTTCCAAACGCTGCCAGAAAAATTACTCAAGTGAAAAACACAAGAACTTCAGTCAGCTCTCTCTGCCTTCATTGGATTACTTCAGCACTATCCCCAATCATCACCGTGTATGACAATATATCTGAGATTGATGTTCCATTTGAACTGTCCCTGAACCAAAACTGTATTACTATTTATCTAACCTTTATTTAAAAACATCACAGGAGGTTGGTGGCACCTTAATTGGGGAGGGCGGGATCGTGGTAATGGCTGGAGCGGACTCAATGGAATGGTCAAATACATCCAACACAAATACATCAAATACATCCAACACATGGTTTGATGCCATTTCATTTGCTCCGTTCCAGCCATTATTATGAGCCGTCCTCCCCTCAGCAGCCTCCACTGTACTACATGCTCCTGAACTTTGGCAACTATTGAAGAGGTATTTCACCCTGGCTCTGCCATGGCGTATAGTCATTACTATATTAACTTCTTAGGGAGCGGCTCCCGAGGTGACGGTTTTGGAGAGTCTGGCATGCCCAAAGTAAAATGCCTCCCACTCAGGCCCAGAAAATAGGATATGCACATATAATTATTACTATTGGATAGGAAACACTCTGAGGTTTCTAAGAGTGTTAAAATATTGTCTGTGAGTATAACAGAATGGATATAGCAGGCGAAAACCCGAGGAATTTCTGTCCTGGAAAAAGTGTATTTGACACATTGACTCATTTTGAACCTCTCCCTATTGACCATATATGGGAGTAAGATTGCAGTACCTATTGCTTCCACTGGATGTCAACAGTCTCTAGACAGTGTTTGATGATGTTTAGTTGCTCTGGATGGTAATAGAAGAAGAATTTTGAAGTGGTCATCGGATGTAAACAGAAGAGGATGCACGTTCACGGGCTCGCACGCGCTGTGGTTTTTTCCTTTCCTATCGCCCAGTCTTCCTAAGGATACATTATCAATGATGTTTGATTGTTCTTGGACAAGTGTATAGGTTGAACGAGTACTCTTCACAGTTCAATGGGCGAGTGGACGCTGTATTTTATTAACATAATGTGCCAACCAAACGGAGAGTTATGGATATAATAAATGACTTTTTCTAACAAAGAACCATTGGATGTCTTCGTTGGACACTTGGGAAGCCCTCAGCAGAAGTTCTTCAAAAGGTAAGGGATTTGTTTTCACTGTGAAATGTGTTTTGTGTGAACCGCGATGGTTTATGAATTTATGCTAATAGAAAATATTGGAGGTGCTACCCTCAAACAATCAAATGTAGTGCTTTCACCGTAAAGCCTTTTTGAAATCTGCCAACGCTGTGATATTGTCAAGAAGCAGAGCTTTTGATGACTATGCAACACTTGTATATTGATGAATGTTTAATAATTCAACTTTTGGATTTTGAATTTGGTGCCTTGCATTTCACCGGGTAGTGTCCCACCACTAGGGCCCCACCACTCCCTAAGTAGTTAACAACATTACGTTTTTATCATAAACATCACATTTATCCAAACTACAAGCTAGAACTCGCACATTTTCATTTCCCTGGTAGAATCGGGAAGTTTCGACTCCCTGTGTATTGGTCTGCTCATAGTGAACCTCAAAGTCCGGCATTCATAGCGAATACTGATACCGCACGCTAGGTAGAGGGGGCATGCAGAAAAACGCGAATAATGGCGTTTTTTACTTCGAACGACCAAAACACAGTAATCTCAGAACTTCTATAGGAAAGAATTTTTAGAAAATGTTTGTTTTTCACTGTTTGTCCTCATGCCCGTGTGATGTTCTATGTCTGGCTGTGCTAATTACAAACAAGTGTCATCTTTCACCATTCTACCTGCCAGACTCACCCTGATTCTGCTAGTGGCTTGCGGCTATCAAGAATGATGCCGTGACCATAGATTATCAGAGGGATGTTCAGGCTGAACTGATGGGGAATCCATTTCGACGACAGCTCAGAAGTGATGCGATACCATACATTTTTTTTCCTTCACAACAAACAGAAGATTCTCAATTAGAGGGAACCTAACGTTAGCTAGCTTGCTAGCCTAGCTGGTTAAGTTAGCTAGCTAACAATACAGTCTTGTATTGAACTCTGAAAGCCATTAGCTAAATCATAGAGCTATCTACAGTATCTTTCAGTTTACACACTGTCAATCAATTTCGCCTATGCATGGTAGTCACTGCTAGACTGGTAGCTACCTTCAGCAGAGTTTGTTTATTTGTTCTTTGACTGACGTTAGCTAACGTAAGATACTTTATTTGGTAACATTAACTATCTCAATTTGGTAGCCATCTATTCCACCCTTGTCTGGAAAACACTCTGTTACTAAAATAATTGTCCATACAGCTAATTAACTCTGTCTGTTGGTAGTAATGATGAATGTGTATAAATCTATGGTTGGTTAGTTGGTTCTCAGCCAGTCTCAGCTGGCTAGCAATATTGCTGTCAATTTTGTGACGTTAGTTAGATAACAGCAAGCTGACAATATTGGAATGTCCATTTTAGGTATGCTTAGCTAGCCAGTGTAATAGAGAACAATACAATTAGTGGAGTGGTTAAATTGTGTATTGTTGTGTATTTTCTTGTAGGTGCTACAGAACAGTGGAGGCTGCTGAGGGGAGGATGGCTCATAATTATGGCTGAAACATAGCAAATTGAATGGCTTTAAACTCTATGTTTGATGTATTTGATACCATTCCAAAAACTACGCTCCAGTCATTGCCACAAGACTATCCTCCCCAATTAAGTTGCCACCAAACTCCTGTGGTACAGAATCTCATTCAACCAAGATGCGCTTCCAACCCCTACCTCTGCACAAGGTGAAAGTAAATTGACCAAAATATTTACAAGCTGATGTCTAAAATAGCTCAATTTCCAGTAAGCATGGTATAAACATGAATTGGGTAGTGTTTTGTAGGGGTTACATGTGGTTAGAGGTACCCTGAGAACCACAGAATACCTTCCAGACCAATCAATTTAGTCTACACCTCATTTCTTTTTACCTTTTCTTCATGTAAAACTCAGGTTATCTGGAGTCATTCCACAGTGCCCTGCTGAAAAATACCCCAAATCGGGGGCATTTTGGGTACACAAGCATGAAGAACGGGACAAACCTTGCAGTTATGGAGCACAACAAGATTGTGCGACAGAAACCAGCAAGGGACACTGAAAGGTATAAAATCAAGACTACAACAGTAATGACACAATCACCTCATTATTCTCTCTGCAGATTCTCAAAACATAATACGAAGACATCTACAAAATTCCTCTCCAAAGGGCTTCTATTGACAAGGATGATCTGTCAAAGTCAATGGACTGGGGGATTTTTACAGACAGCACTTTGAGATGAGTAAGGGGGTTTTGGTTGTGCAGGGTTGTGCTTAGACAGTACATTTATTGTTGTGTATGAGAGCGATTGAGGTGCCATTTCTCCTCAATCTCCCGCACACAACAATCCATACTGTGTAAGAACTGCCTTCCTAAGACTTTTCACACCTTCTTTAGCCCCTCCAGCCCATTCACTTTATTTGATTTATCTTTTCTCTCAGAAGCAGCTCCCAATGTCCCCTCATTAAGCAATACGCTAGCCGGTCCCATTCGGTTGATACCTTTACCAACAAAGGCGTGATGCCCTATGTCCCTTCCACAAAAAGTGTAAAATGCTAAGACCACAACCATATCTTTCCAGGAGACGTGCAGTACCAGCAAATCTTCTACAAGAGGACCAAAAAGTTGGTGGTTAAGAAGCCCTACACCACTTTTGGCAGAATCTTATCCAGCTGGCTGTCACCGCAGAAAGGACAAGCCCATCGCCATAAGCACAAAGAGTCTTAGCTTCCCAAGCCAACCATTGCCAGTGTACCGAAGCCGGATAAATGAAATCAAATCAAATTGCATTGGTCGCATACACATATTTAGCAGATGTTACTGTGGGTGCAGCAAAATGCTTGTGTTCCTAGCTCCAACAGTGCAGTAATATCTAACAACACACAACAATACACACAAATCTAAAAAGTAAAAGAGTGGAATTAAGAAATATTCCGATGAGCAACGTCGGAGTCCAGAGTATATAAGTGGAGGCTGCAGAGGGGAGGACAGCTCATAATAATGGCTGGAACGGAGTAAATGGAATGGCATCAAACCATGTGTTAGATACCACTCCATGAATTCCGCTCCAGCCATTATCACGAGCTGGTCCTCCCCAATTAAGGTGCCATATATATATCTCTCAGTACCAGTCAAAAGTTTGGACACACCTACTCATTCAAGGGTTTTTCTTTATCTTTACTATTTATACATTGTAGACTAACAGTGAAGACATCAAAACTATGAAATAACATATATGGAATCATATAGTAACCAAAAAAGTGTTAAATAAATACAAATATATTTTATGTTTGAGATTCTTCAAAATAGCCACCCTTTGCCTTGATGACAGCTTTGCACACTCTTGGCATTCTCTCAAACAGCTTCATGAGGTAGTCACCTGGAATGCATTTCAATTAACAAGTGTACCTTGCGAATCAGTTGTGTTGTGACAAGGTAGGGTTGGTATACAGAAGATAGCCCTATTTGGTAAAAGACCAAGTCCATATTATTGCAACAGCTCAAATAAGCAAAGAGAAACGACAGTCCATCATTACTTTAAGACATGAAGGTCAATCAATACGGAACATTTCAAGAACTTTAAACGTTTTTTCAAGTGCAGTATCAAAAACTATCAAGTGATATGATGAAACTGTCTCTCATGAGGACCGCCACAGGAAAGGAAGACCCAGATTTACCTCTGCTGCACAGGATAAGTTCATTAGAGTTACCAGCCTCAGAAATCGACAATTAACTGCACCTCAGATTGCAGCCCAAATAAATACTTCACAGAGTTCAAGTAACAGCCCCACCTCTACATCAACTGTTCAGAGGAGACTGCGTGAATCAGGCCTTCATGGTCGAATTGCTGCAAAGAAACCACTACTAAAGGACACCAATAATAATAAGAGTCTTGCTTTGGCCTAGAAACATGAGCAATGGACATTAGACCGGTGGAAATCTGTCCTTTGGTCTGATGAGTCCAAATTTGAGATTCTTGGTTCCAACCGTCGTGTCTTTGTGAGATGCAGAGTTGGTGAACGGATGATCTCCGCATGTGTGGTTCCCACCGTGAAGTATGGAGGAGGAGGTGTGGGGGTGCTTTGCTGGTGATACTGTCAGTGATTTATTTAGAATTCAAGGCACACTTAACCAGCATGGATACCACAGCATTCTGCAGAGTGCTCAGGATCTCAGACTGGGGTGAAGGTTCACCTTCCAACAAGACAATGACCCTAAGCACACAGCCAAGACAACGCAGGAGTGGCTTCGGGACAAGTCTCTAAATGTCCTTGAGTGGTCCAGCCAGAGCTCAGACTTGAACCCAATGGAACATCTCGTGAGAGACCTGAAAATAGCTGTGCAGCGACACTCCCCATCCAACCTGACAGAGCTTAAGAGGATCTGCATAGAAGAATGGGAGAAACTCCCCAAATACAGATGTGCCAAGCTTGTAGCATCATAACCAAGAAAACTCGAGGCTGTAATCACTGGCAAAGAAAGTGCTGAGTAAGGGTCGGAATACTTTTGTAAATGTGATATTTCAGTTTTGTATTTTTCATACATTTGCAATCAAATCTAAAAAACAGTTTTTGCTTTGTCATTATGGGGTATTGTGTGTAGATTGATGAGGGGGGAAAACGTTTTAATTCATTAAAATAAGGCTGTAACGTAACAAAATGTGGAAAAAGTAAAGGTGTCGAATACTTTCAGAATGCACTGTATGTACAGTATGTATGTACAGTTGAAGTCGGAAGTTTATATACACCTTAGCCAAATACATTTCAACTGAGTTTTTCACAATTCCTGACATTTAATCCTAGTAAAAATTGCCTGTCTTAGGTCAGTTAGGATCACCACTTTATTTTAAGAATGTGAAATGTCAAAATAATAGTAGAGAGAATTATTTACTTCAGCTTTTGTTTCTTTCATCACATTCCCAGTGGGTCAGAAGTTGACATACACTCAATTAGTATTTGGTAGCATTCCCTTTAAATTGCTTAACTTGGGTCAAATGTTTCGGGTAGCCTTCTACAAGCTTCCCACAATAAGTTGGGTGAAATTTGGCCCATTCCTCCTGACAGAGCTGGTGTAACTGAGTCAGGTTTGTAGGCCTCCTTGATCGCACACGCTTTTTCAGGTCTGCCCACAAATTTTCTATAGGATTGAGGTCAGGGCTTTGTGATGGCCACTCCAATACCTTGACTTTGTTGTCCTTAAGCCATTTTGCCACAACTTTGGAAGTATGCTTGGGGTCATTGTCCGTTTGGAAGACCCATTTGCGACCAAGCTTTAACTTCCTGACTGATGTCTTGAGATGCTGCTTCAATATATCCACATCATTTTCCTACCTCATGATGCCATCTATTTTGTGAAGTGCACCAGTCCCTCCTGCAGCAAAGAACTCCCACAACATGATGCTTTCACCCCCGTGCTTCACGGTTGGGATGGTGTTCTTCGGCTTGCAAGCCTCTCCCTTTTTCCTCCAAACATAACTATGGTCATTATGGCCGAACAGTTCTGTTTTTGTTTCATCAGACACAGAGGACATTTCTCCAAAAAGTACGATCTTTGTCCCCATGTGCAGTTGCAAACCGTAGTCCTGCTTTTTTTATGGCAGTTCCTTGCTGAGCGTTGTTTCAGGTTATGTCGATATAGGACTCGTTTTACTGTGGATATAGACGTTCATCTGTACAAACAATAGTACGCAAGTATAAACACCATGGGACCATGCAGCCATCATACCGCTCAGGAAGAAGTCGCGTTCTGTCTCTTAGAGATATAAAGTGCTCCCAAGGATGAACCAGACTTGTGGAGGTCTACAATTTCTTTTCTGAGGTCTTGGCTTTTCCCATGATGTCAAGCAAAGAGGCACTGAGTTTGAAGGTAGGCCTTGAAATACATCCACAGGTACACCTCCAATTGACTCAAATTATGACAATTAGCCTATCAGAAGCTTCTAAAGCCATGACATCATTTTCTGGAATTTTCCAAGCTGTTTAAAGGCACAGTCAACTTAGTGTATGTAAACCTCTGACCCACTGGAATTGAGATTAAGTGAAATAATCTGTAAACAATTGTTGGAAAAATTACTTGTGTCATGCACAAAGTAGATGTCCTAACCGACTGCCAAAACATTAGTTTGTTAACAAGAATTTTGTGGAGTGGTTGAAAAACAAGTTTTAATGACTCCAACCTAAGTGTATGTAAACTTCCGACTTCAACTGTATATATACATTTACTTTGTGCATGACACAAATTATTTTTCCAACAGTTGTTTACAGCCTTAGGCCTATTTATCACGGTGGCAAGGCATTTGAACTGGTTATTGACAAAACAATGCAATGATTACAACACAGGTTCTAATATGGCTTTTTTTCTGGCTTGTCTTCCACAGTGATTTTACCCACGCACCACTACTGTGTGTTACAGTGGGGGGAAATTACATAATCGTTAGCGCCACTTTCACAACTACTGGCTAAAAAGTTTACAAAAGTACTGGAGAATCTCTTTAACCATGTAAGTCAAGCAAGACTCAAGTCAATCGCCTTATTATTGACAATGACCCCCTGGCAAGTAACACAAAAAACAACTCCCGAACTCCCCGGTTGGCTCACTTTTAATAACTGACTAATAGAATTACCAGTAAATCAAACTAAAACAGATTAGCCAGACATAATGTGAGTCAGACCGACAGGCAGAGAGGGTAGGTTGGGAAGGTAAGTGTTACCTGGTCCAATTAAAACTCTGTGGTTTGGGGTTTCCTCCACTGACACAACTGAGGGCAGCTTCCTCCAGACCAGCATACCAGTTCTGATCAAACCCTGAGATCTCTGCATTGGGAGGATCTAGAACAGAGGAACACGATCAAAGTCATTATTTTGAACGGGCAGATACACAGAAATACACAATCACACACGCTAACAATAAAGTCAGGATAAAACATTTGCTGTAAAATATCTTCTTGGTGAGAAAGATGCACAGTCAGCTTACAATGACGTTACTTTAGATTCTGAATTCTACCAGGGACTTTAAATAAAGAGGGGTGTATTAAACGGAAAAGTCCCAGAAGGCATAGAAGTCTGTAGAAAGATGTAGTGAAGTGTCACAATTAAAAATGGTATTTAATCTCACATATAAATTCATAGTTAAAGGCCCACTGCAGTCAAAAACTAGATTTCCCTGTGTTTTATATATATTTCCACACTGAGGTTGGAATAATTCTGTGAAAATGATGATAATGCCCTTTTAGTGTGAGAGCTGTTTTAAAAGAATTCCTGTTTTGGTGGGTTGGAGTTTTGGCCTTCCATGGTGACATCACCATGCAGTAAATTAGTCAATAGACCAATAAGACAGAGAGGTCCAAACCTCTCTGCTAATAACAGCAACAACAACAAATCCCCTTGTAAAATGTCTTGCTTGAGAAATTGCCCTTTGTTTCAATTAAAATGGTCTTAGCAATCACTAGAAGGTACTTAATTGTTACCCTGAAATTATTTGATATTGAGATAAAAACTGCTGCATTGGACCTTTTAATGTGAAGTCTAAACTCACAGTGCACCACCAGGTGGTTGGTGATCCTGCGTGGTACCTCCAGAGCCGGGTGCCACACCAGACAGTCCAGCCTCTTCCCGTCCATACTCCTCAGGGGGTGCAGAGAGAAGTGGGTGGAGACTGAACCGCCCTCCAAGCTCCTGTTGTGTGATTGGCCCGCTAGGTCTGTGTCCCAGGAGAGTTGGGGCGGAGGGCGGGCCACAGAGCGGCAGGACGCAGCCAATCGGAAGGACTGGCCTTCAACAAGGATCACAGGGTCCAGGGAGGAGATGGGCGTGGCTGCGGGGGTCAAGGGTCAAATGTCAGAGGAATCAACTATTCCTTGGTCTTAGTGCTTGTGGAGGTGATCTTAGAGCTGGCGTAGTTGTTAATTGGAGGTTAAGCTGATCCTAGAACATTGTGACATGATGCTTCAGGGGGTGGAAGTTCTTAAACACTTAACTAGGATCAGCTTTATGATCCAAGCTGAAATCTAATGTACTCTGTTAGGTAGATGTTTAAAAAACTCAGATCAGCGCTGTGAGGAAATGTTATCTTAAAAAACTCAGACAGCTGGATACACTGACAGTTACAATGACAGTTGTGGCTTACATGACTACTACCACCACTAGAGCTATTGTTTTAGCTAATAATACTACTGACACCTGTAAACATCATCATCAATCATTCTCATCATCATTGTCATCAGGACATTATACTCTGTAAATCCAAGTCATACAATGAGGAGGTGGAAGTAAGGGGAGGGACTTACTCCTCACGGTGAGTGACAGCTGTTGTTCGAAGTTCCCCGAGGGGAAGGTGCTGATGTGACAGTTGTATCTGCCCTCGTCTGACTCCACAGTGTGCATGATGATCAGGGACGAGTCCACCGTGGGTTTACTGCTGCTGAACCGCACACGCCCCGAGTACTGACCAAACTCTGAGAGAGGGAGAGAGGGGGGAGAGGGAGAAGTGGGGGGGGTGAGAGAGAGAGGAAGACAGAGTTAGAAAGAGAGAGAGGAAGTGAGATATGGGGTTGTCAAAAAGAGAGAGATGGAGTAACTAGATTGAAACTGCATCTGTGGTTTTGTCTTCCACTCTAAGTATAACTTGTGAGGCTTTGAGTGCTAGCAAAGCAGATGAACTACCAATGTATAAAGAGACGGATGGTTGACACTCTTAGTACTTTAACACCTATACGTATGTATCCTACCTGTGTGTCCGTCGGTGTGGTGTACTGTGATGATCTGGTCCTTGGTGCCATCTGCTTTCTCCTTGGTCCAGGTGACCTGTGACAATGAGAGACGAGACCATTATGTTAGGGCCGTCTTTTCTAAGATAAAACCAGATATGGTGAACAGTGCATTATGGGTACTGTAGTAACTCAGACCTGAACCACCACCTGGCCCAATTCCACCTTGAACTGGCACGGCAGCCGGGTCTCAGCCTCGGCCACAGAGCTCAAGAAGTACGGGGGAGAGGGCTCCACAAAGTCCCCCTGCACCACAGCGACTGGGGGAGAGAGAGCGTGGGAAGGAGAGATGGAGGGGGAGAGAGAGAGAGAAAGAGAGAGTTATTTATTTGTTGACTTGATTGTCCCCTTGGGGGAAAATGTGTGTGGCATCGTTGACGTCATTTACATTAGAACTACAACACAATGTCACAGTGTAGCGAGAGAGATAATGAGAGGTTGAAAGACATTAGGAAGACACTGAACCATGACTGTGTGTTAGAGTACAAGTGTTGTACTTTCCTTACTGTCCTTCCATATGCTTTAGGGGGTGAGTGACAGAAAGAATGAGAAGAGAGGAGGTGTAGAGAATAGAGAGATGTGATTGGAAAGAAGACAGAGAGGCCAGGAGATGGGGGGAGGAAGAGTACACAATGAAGAAAGGGAGGCAGTCAGAGGGAGGAGAGAGAGAAACGAGGACATAGAGCAAGCGATTCGATGTGCCAGTGAAAATATGTCGCTTGACTTGTTGCACTAGTGAACCTCCTAGTGTCCAGAGAAACACACAGACACACATACTCACGTGCACACACACAGTGCATGCAAACGCATGCACACACACATACAAACATACACATATACGCACACGTATGTATACACCACCTGTGTGTATTTAGGTAGAACTGAAAACTCACTGACCTATTTGATGTAGACATCTTATATCATCTACAGTGGCACACTGGTTTGCCAAGTCACAACATTGATGATCCTTATGGAATGAAGGCCTGATTGCCATCTGCTGTTATCATTAAAACAACGCATTATTTTTGGGGCAAACAGCTCACTGTTAGCATAACAGAAAAAGTATATATGCACCCTACCAAATACCAATACAAATGTTATGTAAATATATTGTAATCTTGTTCAATGTAGACTACATTTTAGACCTATAATGCATTTAGTTAAATATACCAGTTCCAGATAACATAAACTCAGCAAAAAAAGAAACGTCCCTTTTTCAGGACCCTGTCTTTCAAAGATAATTCGTAAAAATCCAAATAACTTCACAGATCTTCATTGTAAAGGGTTTAAACACTGTTTTCCATGCTTGTTCAATGAACCATAAACAATTAATTAAAATGCACCTGTGGAATGGTCGTTAAGACACTAACAGCTTACAGACGGTAAGCAACTAAGGTCACAGTTATGAAAACTTAGGACACTAAAGAGGCCTTTCTACTGACTCTGAAAAACACCAAAAGAAAGAGGCCTGTTGTAAGGCAGGTCCTCACCAGACATCCCCGGCAACAACGTCACCTATGGGCACAAACCCACCGTCGCTGGACCAGACAGGACTGGCAAAAAGTGCTCTTCACTGAAGAGTCGCGGTTTTGTCTCACCAGGTGTGATGGACGGATTCACGTTTATTTTTGAAGGAATGAGCGTTACACCGAGGCCTGTTCTCTGGAGCGGGATCGATTTGGAGGTGGAGGGTCCGTCATGGTCTGGGGCGATGTGTCACAGCATCATCGGACTGAGCTTGTTGTCATTGCAGGCAATCTCAATGCTGTGCGTTACAGGGAAGACATCCTCCTCCCTCATGTGGTACCCTTCGTGCAGGCTCATCCTGACATGACACTCCAGCATGACAATGCCACCAGCCATACTGCTTGTTCTGTGCGTGACTTCCTGCAACACAGGAATGTCAGTGTTCTGCCATGGCCAGTGAAGAGCCCAGATCTCAATCTCATTGAGCATGTCTGGGACCTGTTGGATCAGAGGGTGAGGGCTAGGGCCATTTCCTACAGAAATGTCTGGGAACTTGCAGGTGCCTTGGTGGAAGAGTGGGGTAACATCTCACAGTAAGAACTCGCAAATCTGGTGCAGTCCATGAAGAGGAGACGCACTGCAGTACTTAATGCAGTTGGTGGCCTCACCAGATGCTGACTGTTACTTTTGATTTTGACCCCCCTTTGCTCAGGGACACATTATTCAATTTCTGTTAGTCACATGTCTGTGGAACTTGTTCAGTTTATGTCTCAGTTGTTGAATCTTGTTATGTTCATACAAATATTTACACATGTTAAGTTTGCTGAAAATAAACACAGTTGACAGAGAGAGGACCTTTCTTTTTTTGCTGAGTTTATTATATGCCCATAATAAAAGCTCTTTTGATGTGGCTGTACTGATTCAACTGTGTTTTTTGTTGTTGTTGAACTAGTAGTGTGTGTGTGTGTGTGTGTGTGTGTGTGTGTGTGTGTGTGTGTGTGTGTGTGTGTGTGTGTGTGTGTGTGTGTGTGTGTGTGTGTGTGTGTGTGTGTGTGTGTGTGTGTGTGTGTGTGTGTGTGTGTGTGTGTGTGTGTGTGTGTGTGTGTGTCATGCGTGAGCGTGTGTGTGTAAACAGCAGACAGATTGTCTTTAGTATGATTTATGTATTTACCAGTTCACTTTGTTGTCTACCAAGCTAACAGGTGCTGTATTTTTCAATGTGAGCAGTGTGTTACTGTTGTGTCACATCAGAGTAGTGAACATGGAGAAGGGGCAGGGAAGGCTTTGAGGTTTGCTGAGGAATCTGCGTGTGCAACATTACTGCCATAACACCACCTATGACACAGCATCCGGTCCATCTGTCTGACTGACTGTCTCTCATCCCCTCTGAGCAAGATGAAATACACGTTGTCAAGATAAGGGACACACTCTCACTGTCTCTCTCTTGCTGTCATGCTCTGTCGCTCTGTCTCTCTGTCTCTCTTTCTCTCTCTCTCGCTCTCTCTCTCTCTCTCTGTCTCTCTGGCTCTCTTTCTCTCTCTCTCTCTCTCTCTCTCTCTCTCTCTCTCTCTCTCTCTCTCTCTCTCTCTCTCTTTCCTACTCTGTTTCTGTCTCTCTCGCTCTGTCTCTCTCGCACTGTCTCTGTCTCTCTCTTGCTCTGTCTCTCTTTGTGTCTCTCTGTCTCTCTCTGTTTCTCTGTCTCTCTTTCTCTCTCTCTCGCTCTGTCTCTCTCTCGCTCTGTCTCTCTGGCTCTCTTTCTATGTCTCTCTCTCTCTCTCTCTCTCTCTCTCTCTCTCTCTCTCTCTCTCTCTCTCTCTTTCCTGCTCTGTTTCTGTCTCTCTCGCTCTGTCTCTCTCGCTCTCGCTCTCTCTGTCTCTCTCTCTCTCTCTCTCTCTCTCTCTCTCTCTCTCTCTCTCTCTCTCTCTCTGGGGATCAGAAGGATTGCAGCAGGCGCCTATTGTCCTGTGCTGTATTTATATAAGCTGATGTATAATTACTTTTTGAATTAGGAAAACAAAGAAATGGATTGTGTGAGACAGAAAGAGACAGAGAAACAGAGAGACACAAAGAGAGACAGAGCAAGAGAGAGACAGAGACAGAGAGAGAGAGAGAGAGAGAGAGAGAGAGAGAGAGAGAGAGAGAGAGAGAGAGAGAGAGAGAGAGAGAGAGAGAGAGAGAGAGAGAGAGAGAGAGAGAGAGAGAGAGAGAGAGAGAGCACACAGGAAAGGAGTCAGACTGAATCACAGACATGAGGGGGGAAATTGATCAACAGTAACCTGTTTTTCCTGAAATATCAGACAACTCCTCAAGTGTTGTTCATCTAATCCAGCAAAGACTAACCCAAGAAGCTGGACAAGAGCCAAAGTTGGTAGTAGCCTACTTATTTAAACACTTAAGTAAAAAACGACTTGCTAGGTCAGTTACCAAAATCCATAGGACTACAGATAAACCAAAATAAAATTCAGAACTTTAGTTGAATATAGTTGTCATTATTGTGTTATTTTGTTTATATGGCTTTACTTAGCCCCATTGCAGTGTTATTTCTCACAGTCTAAACATTAAATCATGAATAACTAACTCACTGAAACTCCAAAAGATCCACAGCAGTGGTGTCAGTCCGCCCAGGTGAGATGTCATTCTCCCCGGTTCGGTAGAGGGGTCCGCCCGCCTTGATAGATCTGGAGACAGCTAGAGGTTTGTGGTCTATTCTGATGCTGGAATTTGTTGTGACATTGGTCCAATATCTGCTTAACTTCAGTTTATGATCTTATCCCAGACAGTGAACTTTCTTTCATCCAGTGTCAAATCCAAGACAGGAATGTAAAAAAAATCTAGGCTAAGAGTAGTATAGATCCTCAGATGTATCCAACATGTATGATTCGACCATGTCTGGCGTGTTGTTATTGGCTTATCTTATTCCAACAAATCCTTCGGGAAAGTTGCTCTCTCTCAATGTAAAAAGTGCTGCCTATTCCTTTTTTTGCGTTTTGGCAAAGTAATTGATTCCTAGTGAAATGCACAAATGATGTTCTGTTTCTTTGACACTAGCACACCATATTCTGGCTTCTCAAAAGTAGGAGCGGTTACCTGTTTTCTTGGATACACCTGTTACAAGCACGCTCTCTCTCTCTCTCGCTCTTGCGCTCGCCCTCTCGCTCTCTCTGACATACACACACCTGGGAAGTCACCTTTCCAGTTGGGTTAAAGCAACAGACAGTTATTTTCAGGCCTTTACATGCAGCCTTTCACAAGGCTCAACAGGGAGGTGAAATTATGTAGGCACAGTACACAGGCCCTCTAGATGCAGTAGCCTAAACAACTTGTCTTGATATTGAAGAAACAAATATACATATATCTATCTACAATCTATATCTATCAATTTAGACACCAGAAAATGGTTGTTGACATCTACAGTTGAAGTCGGAAGTTTACATACACCTTAGCCAAGTAGATTTCAACTCAGTTTTTCACAATTCCTGACATTTAATCCTAATAACAATTCCCTGTCTTAGGTCAGTTAGGATCACCACTTTATTTTAAGAATGTGAAATGTCAGAATAATAGTAGAGAGAATGATTTATTTCAGCTTTTATTTATTTCATCACATTCCCAATGTGTCAGAAGTTTACATACACTCAATTAGTATTTGGTAGCATTGCCTTTAAATTGTTTAACTTGGGTCAAAAGTTTCGGGTAGCCTTCCACAAGCTTCCCACAATAAGTTGCGTGAATTTTGGCCCATTCCTGCTGACAAAGCTGGTGTAACTGAGTCAGGTTTGCAGGCCTCCTTGCTCGCATACGCTTTTTCAGTTCTGCCCACAAATTTTCTATAGGACTGAGGTCAGGGCTTTGTGATGGCCATCCCATACCTTGACTTTGTTGTCCTTAAGCCATTTTGCCACATCTTTGGAAGTATGCTTGGGGTTATTGTCCATTTGGAAGACCCATTTTCGACCAAGCTTTAACTTCCTGACTGATGTCTTGAGATGTTGCTTCAATATATCCACATCATTTTCCTCCCTCATGATGCCATCTATTTTGTGAAGTGCACCAGTCCCTCCTGCAGCAAAGCACCCCCACAACATGATACTGCCACCCCCGTGCTTAACGGTTTGGATGGTGTTCTTCGGCTTGCAAGCCTTCCCCTTTTCCCTCCAAACATAACGATGGTCATTATGGCCAAACAGTTCTATTTTTGTTTCATCAGACCAGAGGACATTTCTCCAAAAAGTACGATCTTTGTCCCCATGTGCAGTTGCAAACTGTAGTCTGGCTTTTCTATTGTGGTTTTGGAGCAGTGGCTTTTTTCTTGCTGAGTGGCCTTTCAGGTTATGTCGATATAGGACTCATTTTACTGTGGATAGAGATACTTTTGTACCTGTTTCCTAGTAAAATAAAGGTTTCAAAAAATTGTCCTTTGCTGTTGTTCTGGGATTGATCTGCACTTTTCGCAGTACGTTCATCTCTAGTAGACAGAACGCGTCTCCTTCTTGAGCAATATGACGGCTGCGTGGTCCCATGTTGTTTATACTTGCATACTATTGTTTGTGCAGATGAACGTGGTACCTTCAGGCGTTTGGAAATTGCTCCCAAGGATGAACCAGACTTGTGGAGGTCTACAATTTGTTTTCTGAGGTCTTGGCTGATTTCTTTTGATTTTCCCATGGTGTCAAGCAAAGAGGCACTGAGTTTGAAGGTAGGCCTTGAAATGCATCCACAGGTACTCAAATTATATCAATTAGCCTATCAGAAGCTTCTAAAGCCATGACATAATTTTCTGAAAATTTCCATGCTATTTAAAGGCACAGTCAACTTAATGTATGTAAACTTCTGACCCACTGGAATTGCAATACAGTGAATTTTAAGTGAAGTAATCTGTCTGTAAACAATCGTTGGAAAAATTACTTGTGTCATGCACAAAGTAGATGTCCTAACCGACTTGCCAAAACTATAGTTTGTTAACAAGAAATTTGTGGAGTGGTTGAAAAAACGAGTTTTAATGACTCCAACCTAAGTGTATGTAAACCTCCGACTTCAACTGTACATTTTTGTGGTAACTATTAATTGTAGACTTAAAGAGTTGAAGCTTAAGGAAAATGGCTCCATTCTGGCTCTGACAGAACAACGTCTCTACTGAAGGGGTTAAAGAAGAAATGAAACAGGTATCTGTCTACCTCTAAAACAGTTAAGTTAAAACCCCTCAGGCACTTTCAGCTGGGTAAACTGACTACCCCTTCCTTTTTTCTCTCTCTCTCTCATAGGGCGGCGCACAATTGGCCCAGCATCATCCGGGTTAGGGGGAGGGTTTGGCCGTCATTGTAAATGAGAATTTGTTCTTAACTGACTTGCCTAGTTAAATAAAGGTTAAACTATGTTCTCCAGTACAGTTGCCAAGACATGTTTCATAATTTGACATCTTTTTGAGTTTGCATGTTCAGGTCATGTTCAGGTCAACTGTTGTCCTGTTTTTCTATGGTGTTTAATGAATGAATGTCAGTAAGATATGTGAATGTAGAATGTTGGAGCTAGTGTAATTACATTACATACTCTATTACACAGGTACAAGAGCAACTTAATAAACTGTTACCATATGTGTTTTGCTGTGTTTTCACTTTCAGTTAAGTGAGACCATAGTAGCTGTTACAGCATCATTGCTTGTTAACTACATCAGACATTGCATTAGGCTATGCAGATAAACACCCCTCCCCCCCACACATTGTTTTTCTGTGAAGACACACACCCACAAAACTTAGCAGTGCCCACAGGATGTGACTCGGACAGTGTGTGATCAGTTGTCATGGCACTGGTGTAACGGAAATCAACCTCTGAAATAGCTATGAGAAACTGTGTGAAAAGGAAGAGCAAGATACCACAGACCCATCATTTTGATATTTTATTAGAATGTATTATGAAAGCACCATAGAAGCTTTGAAAATACCTAAAGTACACCCAGAACACACATCTCAAGAGTTAAAAAGCGGTATATTATTTGCTAAAACTGTATATTGATCTATATAGAAAAATATTTTAGAAGTTTTGAAAATACCAAAAACATCAATCTCAAATTAAATCTAAGAAACTTTAGTATAAGTAGCATACAAAGAAGCCCTACACTGTCAAAAGTGGGACATTTTTACCCACAGCTCAACTTCCCCTTTTAATCTTCTCACATTTCTCTCTCTTACGACAAGTCACAACATACAAAAGAAGTAAATGTTCAAAAAAATGATACATTTCATAAGATGCCTGGGAAAATCTTGGAGACAAAAGTGATTTGACAGATGACTTCTTCAACTCTTCATCCTCTACTACTTCAATCTTTTCTTCTGACCGATGGTCTCATAGGTATCCGCAGCGTGAGGGGTCAGACCCTGAGATAGAGAGAGACAGGTAGAGAAAAAGAGAGAGAAAGAGAGAGTAAATATTTCATTATGCAAGGCCCTACAATTGAAACTCCACACATTGACTAAGATAACCTTCACCATCACATCATCATCATTATCACCATCATCATCATCATCACATCATCATCACCATCATCATCATCATCATCACCATCAACTCACCGTATAGATACCCTCCTCCGGTTTCTGTGTCAGAGTGAAAGAGGAAATCTTTTCTGTCCCAGCCCCAGTCACCGGAACCATCTGTGGGAAAAACTGAGTGTTGAGAGATTGATGGGGGTAAGAACTTGGCAGAGACAGAAATAGGAAACAACCCCCCTAGCCTCAGGGACTTTAGGCACTTAGATCTGAAAGGATTGGATGGGTAGGATAGGATAGGTATAAGCAAAATTGTGAAATTTCCACCTAACCTTTCAGCGCACAAGGTGGAGCTACTATCATATTGTTTATACCCATAGTCATACTGTATTGTACATAAGTATAAAGACTGATCTAAAAACCTCTTTCAGATCTACATGAAATGCCAGTTACAGTTGTCATGGCTATTGGATAGGGTATAATAATAATTATTATTATTATTAGGTGGGTGCTTATATTTGTCATATTTCACACATGTACAAGTGTGTATTATACACGCGTGAATTGGTCATGTATTTTTTTTACACAACTCCCCCCTGAGGCACCCTCTGAGAGTGGGTATAGCAAGAAAGAGATCAAAGAGAATTTAGGGAGGCAGGGAGAGAGAGGGATTGGGAAAAAGAAGGACTGAAAGGCAGCTGTACCTTGAGCCTGCAGTAGAGCACGGTGAGGATGATACCGTATAGAAACAAGATAGCGTCCAGGATATAGCAGATCTGAGACTCACCCAGGGCCGCTGAGGACAGAAGAGAACAATTTCTATTTACAGGCTGTCCCTCTGAGGTTTTACCACCATTTGTCATTTAGCAAACCCTCTTATCCAGAGTGACTTATTCTGTGCATAAAACTAAAGTAGTTAAAAACGACCATATTATATCACAGTTATTGCAAGTGACCTCCAGTAAACAGGGTTGGGGAGTAACATGTAAAGGGTTACAAAAAAACAGTAACTGTAATCTGTTATGTTACCAGCAAAAATATTGTAATCAGATTACATATACTTTTGAAAAACTAGATGATTACTTCGAAGATTACATTTAAATTCAGGATGTTTGCAAAAAAATATCTTTGACACTTTGTTTTCTCAATTACATTTAAATCAGCATTGAAAAAAGGCTCAAGTTTAAGTTTGTTCCACCTGAGCGAGTCTGACCACAAGTCAGAGACCACTATGATGACACACCAAATGTGTTAGATGGATCGCGGGAAAAGAGCAGGAATAGGCTTTTGTAGGCTACAGTCAAAGCTATGTCTTCCAATGGTGCGACTGCTGTTGGCATTCAAAGATTATGCAATTTGAATAAACGCTTGGAGGTAAGGATGACAGCAGTGGTGTAGTCTACGGCGATATGGATATCACGTATTATTGATACCTATATAGCGCATTGACGTGATTCAGACTCTCCCATTTAGCTATTTGCGCCTTACGGATTGTGGTTGTTGTGGATGGCTGTTCACCAGTCTAAATGTGCATTTGAATCCAATAATGGTTGAATTCAAGAAGTTTAAACTGCTTATCAATAATTGTTTTTGAAACCAGTGGACAGCCAGTAAAAAAATGTGCTCTTGCAACGGCTGCACAGTGCGGATCCCAGCCTATGGAATAAAAGTGGGGGTTTTATTGCTCAATCTAATACATGCAGATTTTTTTTTCCATAGACCTAAATTATATTAATGGAATAAAAGTGGGGGTTTTATTGCTCAATCTAATACATGCTGATAAATAATTCCATAGACCTAATGGACACATGCTCAAACTCGTACACTTTTCATATTCTTAAAAGGTTAGTTGCTACATCCATTTTGGAATTTATAAATTATATATATTAATGTAAAGATCTAATTTAATCGTATTGTTATATGTAGTAGAAAGCGATGGGTTAGAAGAAGCCTACATAATAAACCCATAAAGTAAAATTTAACATCCATCTATGGCCAGCTATGTAAACTTTAACATTGATTTATCCTGCAATAGATGTCGTTCAATTGGTAACATATATTTTTGTCTTCTTCTAATGCCTCTTAAGGGAAAGTAATGTAAAAGTGACTGAATGTAATCAGATTACGTTACTGATTACAATTTTGGACAGGTATCCAGTAACTGTAACGGATTACATTTAGAAAGTAACCTACCCAACCCTGCCAGTAACCTTAGTCTATCATGCAAATCTCAAGGTTATCTTTCATTACATGTTTGGCTGTTACCTATCTACTCCTATCCACACCATGTCAAAAAGGATTGTGGCTAATAAACTCAGCAAAAAAAGAAACGTTCCTTTTTCAGGACCCTGTCTTTCAAAGATAATTCACAAAAATCCAAATAACTTCACAGATCTTCATTGTAAAGTGTTTAAACACTGTGTCCCATGCTTGTTCAATGAACCATAAACAATTAATGATCATGCACCTGTGGAACGGTCATTAAGACACTAACAGTTTACAGACAGTAGGCAATTAAGGTCACAGTTCTGAAAACTTAAGACATTAAAGAAGCCTTTCTACTGACTCTGAAAAACACCAAAAGACTGAGTTTGTTGTCATTGCAGGCAATCTCAACGCTGTGCATTACAGGGAAGACATCCTCCTCCCTCATGTGGTACCCTTCCTGCAGGCTCATCCTGACATGACCCTCCAGCATGACAATGCCACCACCCATACTGCTCGTTCTGTGCGTAATTGCAAGACAGGAATGTCAGTGTTCTGCCATGGCCAGCGAAGAGCCCGGATCTCAATCCCATTGAGCACGTCTGGGACCTGTTGGATCGGAGGGTGAGGGCTAGGGCCATTCCCTCAAGAAATGTCTGGGAACTTGCAGGTGCCTTGGTGGAAGAGTGGGGTAACATCTCAGAGCAACTTTTGATTTTGACCAACCCTTTGTTCATGGACACATTCTTCAATTTCTGTTAGTCATGTCTGTGGAACTTGTTCATGTCTCAGTTGTTGAATCTTGTTATGTTCATACAAATATTTACACACGTTAAGTTTGCTGAAAATAAACGCAGTTGAGAGTGAGAGGACCTTTCTTTTTTTGCTGAGTTTATGTCATTCTGTACTGACAAGTAAGCTTTGATCATCGTCATAGCACAAATTTGTCAGCAAAGTGGACGCCCTAATCTTATAGGAGTGGCTACAAAGTATATGCAAAATCAATTCATGTGGCATTATGTTCACTAAATAATCACTATCCCCCCAAGAATTTAGGTTTTGGTTTTAGACGTGGGCATAAGCCAAAATAAACATGTATCTGTTGCAAGGCCTACCCTGGGCTCGGACCATTTACAGTAAATAATATTTGGCTTCACTTTAACCTGACTCAACTGATTGCAAAACCTCACAGATTAATGTAAAAAAAAAATCCAGCAACTCTTCACTGATTGATCTAATTCTGACAAGTACTTGTCCAGTGGTGTCTTTGCTAATGATCTCAGTCCTATTGCGTGTATTAGAGACGCCAAACAGATGAACACTGATCCAAGTATAACTATGAAGAGACATTTAACACGTTTTTCTTCATGAAAGTATTACTCTGAATGTTTCTCTATCAGCTGCATGCCTGACGCTGAATTCGATATAGAATTGTCCTCATCTATTTGTATATCTCTGGCAGACAAACACGCTCCCTTTAAACACCTTAGAGTAAAACATAACAAATCCTTGGTTCTCTAAAGAACTTTCAGATGTTATGAGAAATCAGGCCTGGGCCAAGGCTAGAAAAACTGACTGTGTAGCTGATTGCCAGTTTTTCAGGCAGTTGAGAAATAGACGCACTTCCTCAATCAAGAAAACTAAATCTAGCTACTTTCTAAGTTCTATCTTAGACTCTGCTGATGATCTGTCTACATTTTGGAAAACGGTTCATGTACTGAAGTAAGGACATTCCTCTCCATCCCTGCCTAAGAAAGTTGTGCCAGACTCATCATTACTGAGAAAAATTTGATAAGTGCTGCTTTTAATCAGCATTTAATATCGGCAGCTTTTTTTATTTGAAATAAATGGTGGTTTAACCGACCCTGGTCAACTGCCTGCCCCTCTCCCAGTCGCCATTTGGCTCTATGGAAGTTACGTCAACTTCAAGTAAAAGTTTGTTTTCATTTCAACAACTTTCTTCTTGTGATGTGCTAGATGGCTTGCGCAAGATTGATGTGAAAAAAAGGTGTTTATTTGCTTGATCCTTACTTGCTGCAGCTTTCTGCTCCTCTGATCTCAGAAGCTTTAACACATTTGTTTTACCTTACAATTATTTCTGGTACCATCCCTAGGGTCTGGAAGGTGGCCCATATACACCCCCTTCACAAAGGTGGTGACCCGTGTGACATAAATAATTATCGGCCCATTTACAAACTCTCTTGCCTAGCAAAAAATCTATAATCCTTGGTCCTTGTTTTCCTCCGTTCCATATGCAAACGAACAATTTACAGACCCACACAAATAATGACTGCACGTTTAGTTTTTTGCCCTAGCATTACACAGCAGATTCAAATAACCAACTCATCAAGCTTAGATTTTTTGAATCAGCTGTGAAGTGTTAGGGCAAAAACGTGCACCCATGGGGGGCATCAGAACCGAGTTTGGGAAACCATGCAGTATACATCTTTGAACCAGAATGTGGGCTGGCCTTCCTTGTAGATCGGTGCATTGCGCTCTTTCTGTCTATAAAGCCATCTTTCTGTCTATAAAGCCATCTTGCATAAACTTCCACCATACCTTAACCCATTGTTAAACTATAGATGTACAGGCTACCGGACCCAGGAAGACCTCTTCGTCCTCCACCGAGTCAGGTAGATCTGCTTTTAGGTTGTTTTTCACCTTATGTGGCATGATCTACAATACACTTTAAAATGGAAAGAATTGGTGCCTCTAGTGCATTTCAGACAGTTGCTAGAGGACCTTTTACTGCTTTTTCTGTATAATAACGTGTATATGAATGTCGTGTAATGTCTTCATTGTATTTTGATGTGTATCGTCAGTTCATCTGGAAACGAGATCGTGGTCTCAGCATTGACTTCCTGTCAAAATAAAGCTATATAGTGCTGACATTGACATGCATAATGCTATCACTATTTATTCCTCTGTCGCAAGTGTTAAAAGGAGGAACGATGTGAACACAGCTTCGCTTCTGCTTTCACAGAAATGCCCCTAAACGATACGTAGTTCTTTTCATCAGACAATGATTTTGCCCTCTATAGAATGATAGAATCACCTGTCCTACACTTATATAAAAATACAAATTTTGCATCAAACACTGATCTAAAATAAATCTATAAATAAAATCAGGTTAAAACAATCATGAGCAAAACCATTTACAGACAGTAGAAATAGCTATGACTTACTTCATTTTCAGGAAGGAGAAATTAACATGTTACCCACTTCAATAACTATTGAAAAATGTCGTTACAGGGTTTCTAGTAACAAAAAATTGGCAATAATTCATATTACCAAATAAAGGTTCAATGAGTGCCAAAGAGATTACATTTTCTAATATTTTTACTGAATACCGACATATGCTCTGGACTTGCCCATGAGATCTGATCTTAACCATAGGACTCAACCATGATTCTTTATCATTCACAATATTTACAAATATTTAGTCCAGTGGGGGACTACATTTAGTTGCAATTACACTAAACAGAAACTGTTTGCTCATTTCTCATCATGTTAATCCCACAGACATACATTTTCATAACCAAGGTCAATACCAATCAGCGGTTATAGTATCAAACTCCATACTCACTAGCACTGCCAAAGCTCATCCACAGAGGAAGAGCTGAAAGAACTGGGAATCTGCGTCCCATCATCACAGCAACAGGTACACAACAGGACAGCAACAGTAGGCAGCAAGATGCTTTTCACTGGATGTTTGACTGCTCAGTCAGTAAAAAGCATGTCGGTTGAGCAGGGCTGAAGAGTTAGTGGTTTGAGGTGATGACGTAGTGTTGCAAAGCAAGGGGGGGAAGTTGTGGTCGAGCTCTGTCCATTTAGTTTTGTGCAACAGGGCATTTAGAAAAAATACCACACAACAAAAAAAATCTGAAGTGCTTACAGTATATTTCTATTTCAAGAGACTAACCATGAGAAAATTACACCATTTGACCGATCAGTAAAAATATTTATTTAGGTTTATCATTGAAGCGTCACACATTGATGATTACGAGTTTGTCACTACAGATCATATAAATAATACACTATGTCAGGCTACGGACAGAGCCTTCATCTGAGACAGAGACTGAAGACCGAGAGGGGAGAAATCCATTGTTATCAACACAACAGTGTGGTGTTTTAACTTAACGGTCAACTTCTCCAAACACAATGTCCTGGGTTCCTGTCACAAGAGGAAAAACAATTAAATCATTGGTTAAACCTTAACCATACATTAACCATAAATATTTTAACAGGAATTACACAAATAGAATTTCTGTATGAGCTACAAGTATACTGATAATCAATGGTTTCACTGATAACGTCAGGGTCATGTTCAGCAAGAATAATTTGGGGGGAAACAGAGGGGTACTACATGAACTTGTCCTATATAACAGATTTTTGTTTTCCATTGCAACACATTTTGCTGCGGTGTGCTCTACTGAACACGACCCAGTAGAAACATGTCTTACCAATAATGGCCACCACGTCAGCCAGCATGTGTCCTTTAGCCATCATATCCAGGGCAGCCTGGGGAAGACATCACAAAACTATTAACCAACTACAATCCAATTATCAACCCATTACTGTCTAAGAGAGTGGAAAGAGAGGGGGTTCTACTAAGCTATATGGAATTGTTTTAAGAAAATCATACCAAGGATCATTTAGCTATTTGATTTTGAATTTTACTTGAAGTATCAAAAGAAAATATTAAATAAAAAAAATGAAAAATATGGATTTGGCTTTACTGCTGTTTACCCATTTAAACGCATTGAATAACAAATTCACTACATGGAACAACAGATCGATTTTATTTTATTTTTTTATTGGGGGGGAACTAAAGGACGTTTGTTCAGAGCAAAACTGAGAACACCATAAAGGGGTCATAATAGTTTGTAGGCCAAACCATTCAGTCAATTTGGTGATAAGACCGAGATGTCTCATGGTCTGACAAACCTTGATGTTGCTTTGCCACCTTCTACCGCAGCTGCTGAAGGCCACACGGTGGATGAAGACGCAACCCATGCAAAACCAGATATCTCTACTTTAGACAGATTTTAACAGGGATTTGTTCAATTATGCTAATTCGATGTTAGCAGGGCAGGGACATCGACTAAGGGGAATGAACTATAAGTAGCCTTGAGGAAGTAGCTTAACACATTGAATAATGAATAACTACATGAACAATGCGGAGTGTGAAGTCAGTCGGTGTGAAGTCTGTGTGAGACTGAGTGTGCATGCATAGTTTAAACTCCCCGTACCAGATGAGCGAATCCTGGAGCCTTGATTTTGCAGCGGTAGGGCCTGCTGGAGCCGTCAGACACCAGATACACACCAAACTCTCCCTGAACGAGACAGGAGATCGCATTACACAACAGACCCACCTACAGCACATTACATTCAATGTCTTCATCTACCTACACAGGGACTACAGATTAGAATTAGCCGGCTGGTTAGATCTGGTACATTGTCCCTGGCTGTCAAATACATGTAATATCTGCAATAAATAAAGGACATGATATTGTGTTTGATCTATAGGCATCCTATAACCTACAAAATGGACCAGGTGAAGGAGAATCTCACCATTAGTAAAGGTAAACTGCACCTATCAAATAGCCTCAGTATGAGCATAGGTGAAATACAGAAAGCGTCTCAAATCCGTTATATCCATGACTGTCTGAGGAAGGAAGGGCTTACCTTGGGTGCTTCTACTGCCGTGTATGTAGACCCGGGGGGCACCTGGTAACCCTCTGTGTACAGCTTAAAGTGATGGATCAGAGACTCCATGGACATCTAACATGGGAACATAATTAAACCACCATGTTAATACTTATATAATAGACTCAATGTGCAACACTCCACCGTGCACATAGAAATCAGGGCTTATTGTGTTTGACTATAGAGTAAAGCAGATGTAGTCTGTGGCATGATCTAAATGTCCTAAAATAAAACATTTTTTGCTGCAGTTTCCTTGGGTTTTTCAAAAAGGCGCTTTAAAGCCAATGTGTTTTTATTCCAAATAAAACTCCAGCCATTAATTGAGTCTCACCTTCATCTCAGATCTCTTGGGCGGGGCCACCTTGGCGTCATCCACTTTGATCTCTCCTGCTGGCATCTTGTTGAGGGCCTCGATCATGATCCTGAGACTCTGCCTCATCTCCTCCACCCTGCACAGGTACCTGACCAACACCAAGGAGGAAAGGAAGGAGATGTAATGAAAAAAAATTATTTTATATAATGTGATTTTATATATCTAAAATCACATTTTATTGACAGATACCGGATAGATATGTAGATGGGGAGACAGATGAGGTATACGGCAGAGAAAAGTGCATGGAGGAACGGGGGATTGGTGAACCACTGCCTCCAGTACCAGTAAAAAGTTTGGACACACCTACTCATTCAAGGGTTTTTCTTTATTTTGACTAGTTTCTACATTGTAGAATAATGTGAAATAACACATATGGAATCATGTAGTAACCAAAAAAAGTGTTAAACAAATCAAAATATATTTTAGATTTTAGATTCTTCAAAGTAGACAACCTTAGCCTTGACAGCTTTGCACACTCATGGCCCTCTCTCCACCAGCTTCACCTGGAATTTTTTTCCAATAGTCTTGAAGGAGTTCCCACATATCCTGAGAACTTGTTGGCTGCTTTTCCTTAACTCTGCGGTCCAACTCATCCCAAACCATCTCAATTGGGTTGAGGTCGGGCGATTGTGGAGTCCAGGTCATCTGATGCAGCACTCCATCACTCTTCTTCTTGGTCAAATAGCCCTTACACAGCCTGGAGGTGTGTTTTGGGTCATTGTCCTGTTGAAAAACAAATGAATATCCCACTAAGCGCAAACAAGATGGGATGGCGTATCACTGCAGAATGCTGTGGTAGCCATGCTGATTAAGTGTGCCTTGAATTCTAAAATAAAATTTTAAAAAAATCAGTGTCACCAGCAAAGCACCCCCACACCTCATCCTCCATGCTTCACAGTGGGAGCCAGACATGCGGAGATCATCCGTTCACCTACTCTGCGTCTCACAAAGACAAGGCGGTTGGAACCAAAAATCCTAAAGGACAGATTTCCACTGGTCTAACATACATTGCTTGTGTTTCTTGGCCCAAGAAAGTCTCTTATTATTATTGGTGTCCTTTAGTAGTGGTTTCTTTGCAGCGAATCGACCATGAAGGCCTGATTCACACAGTCTCCTCTGAACAGTTGATGTTGAGATGTGTCTGTTACTTGAACTCTGAAGTATTTAGTTGGTATGCAATCTGAGTCTGGTAACTCTAATGAACTTATCCTCTGCAGCAGAGTTAACTCTGGGTCTTCCTTTCCTGTGGCAGTCCTCATGAGAGCCAATTTCATCATAGTGCTTGATGGTTTTTGCGACTGCACTTGAAAACACGTTCAAAGTTCTTGAAATGTTCCATATTGACTGACCATGTCTTAAAGTTATGATGGACTGTCGTTTCTCTTTGCTTATTTGAGCTGTTCGTGCCATAATACCATAATACCTACCATGTCACAACACAACTGATTGGCTCAAACGTAATAAGGAAAGAAATTCCACAAATTAACAAGGCACACCTGTAAATTTAAATGCATTTCAGTGCCTACCTCATGAAGCTGGTTGAGAGAATGCCAAGAGTGTGCAAAGCTGTCATCAAGGCAAGAGGTGGCTACTTTGAAGAATCTCAAATATAAAATATATTTTGATTTGTTTAACACTGTTTTGGTTACTACATGATTCCACATGTTGTTTCCTAGTTTTGATGTCTTCACTATTATTCTACAATGTAGAAAATAGTTTAAAAAAGAAAAATCCTGGAATAATTGGCTCTTTTTTCCTTCTCCCCTGTAACTATGCCCCAGGTCGTTACTGTAAATGTGTTCAGTCAACTTACCAGGTTAAAATAAGAGGCTGACAAATAGAGAGGATAATACGAGTTCTCACCTGTCATAGCAGTCTCCCTTGCTGCCAATGGGGATGTCAAACTCCACCTCGTCATACTTGTCGTAGGGCTGAGACTTCCTCAGGTCCCATTTGATGCCTGAACCCCTCAGCATCACACCACTGACAGACAGATGTCATTAGGTTTTCAACTGTTTGAGAGCAAGAGAGTGCATATATACATAAACACACACACACACACACTACCGTTCAAAAGTTTGGGGTCACTTAGAAATGTCCTTGTTTTCCATTAGCCCCTGCCTAGAAGGCAGCTTCATTAAATAGTACCCGCAGAACACCAGTCTCAACGTCAACAGTGAAGAGGCGACTCCGGGATGCTCCGGAACACAGTTCCTCTGTTCAGTGCCTGTGTTCTTTTTTCCCCATCTTAATCTTTTCTTTTTATTGTCCAGTCTGAGATATGGCTTCTTCTTTGCAACTCTGCCTAGAAGGCCAGCATCCCGGAGTTGCCTCTTCACTGTTGACGTTGAGACTGGTGTTTTGCGGGTACTATTTGAAGAAGCTGCCAGTTGAAGACTTGTGAGGCGTCTGTTTCTCAAACTATTGCTTCTTTAAAATCAGCACAACAGTTTTCGATTAGCCTTTTAAAATGATCAACTTGGATTAGCTAACACAACGTGCCGGTTGCTGATAACGGGCCTCGCTACGGCTATGCAGATATTCCATTAAAAATCTGCAGTTTCCAGCTACAATAGTCATTTACAACATTAACAATGCCTACACTGCATTTCTGATCAATTTTATGTTATTTTAAATCAACATTTTTTTTGTGCTTTTCTTTCAAAAACAAGGACATTTCTAAGTGCCCCCAAACCTTTGAACGGTAGTGAGATAGATAGATTTGCCTCACCTAAAGCCATAGTTGAGTGCGTCCTCAGCAGACACAACCCCAATGTCCACAGTTCGGTTCTTCCAGATACGGTTGTTGGTCAACATCTCCTCCACCTCGTCTATTCTGATGGAGAAGTTCTTGCACCACTCGTAGATGTCGTCCATTAGCCCCAGTGGCATGTCCTGGAACAAACAGATAACACAATCTTAGTTTTATAGCCACCATTACGTCACATACATCGAATCCATAGCTGTAGGGTGAAGTTGTCCCTAGATGCTGATCTTGGTTCAGTTTTGCGTTAAGGTTAGGATTGGGGGAGAGGAAGTTGGTCCTAGATTTGGACCTAGGGAGCCCTCACCTGGTGTACTCCTCCAGGTCTGACGTAGGCTGCATGCATCCTGGCCCCTGAGACACGCTCATAGAACTCAAACATCTAGGAGAAGGATAGAGACAAGACAGAACATCCTTAAAAAAACCAAAAAAAAAACTGAATGAGCTCAAAATGGCTTCTACAGCAAACCTTTATTTACACAAGTCAATTAATAACAAATTCTTATTAACAATGACAACCTGCGCCCTATCACCTCAAAGAAAGGTCATACACTACTCTAGTCTACCCAGTGCCCTCACCTTTTCCCTCTCCTCAAACATCCAGAAGAAAGGGGTCATGGCTCCGATGTCCAGGGCGTGTGTGGTGATGGCCATGATGTGGTTCATGATGCGAGTCAGCTCTCCGAAAAGAACTACAACACAGAAAAACACACTGAAAATGCATACTTACTTAACTACTGTTGCCCCTCTTCGGCCTGTGTGAAGATTGCATTCCATGACAGGCCACATTCCCTCTGTATATCCATTTTGACTGTTGAACTTGAATAAACATGTTGACTGCAAACTACTGCCCCCTAGTGACCTTGTATAAAATGGCAAATTGATCCAGATGATCTTACGTTATGCTTCTCACTCTTGTTACTGTCTTGCTGGTAAAAGAGGGAGGTGCAGCAATTTTCTAACCACAAATGTTCATCCCTGATTCAAAATGTACCCTTATCTCTAATCCTAAATTAAGGGCAAAAAGCTATAGGGACATATTCACTCGAAACCAAATGGCAGCAAACCGTCTGAAATAGGAAACCCTTTTTATGTTGCAAAACTTTTTGCAACGGTGTGCACTAATGAATACACCAAAGTACCGGAGATACTGGTATGTTTGTCCTTTCTGGCATGGTCATCTAGCAGCACCTAGTCTCACCTCTGATCCACTGTGCGCGGGGTGGGGCCTGGATGTTGAGCAGCTTCTCCACGGCCAGAGAGTAGGCCTGCTCGTTACACATCATGGACACGTAGTCCAGTCTGTCAAAGTAGGGCAGCGCCTAAAGTGCGCACACACACACGTCAATGCAATTCATCCAATAAAAAATTGCCTGATACAGAAGAGTCTAAACATGCATCATGTACATTACAAGCCAGGACACTGATGCAAGTTACATTCAGCCAATTTTGATATCCGCTGCGCATATCTTACCGTCTCTGGGTGTGCTATAACATGGTAGCATCTACGTACCTGCAGGTAGGTCTTGTACTCGATGAGTTTCTCTGTGCCGCGGTGCAGCAGGCCCACATGGGGATCACACTTCTTCACAGACTCCCCGCTGAGCTCCAGCACCAGACGCAGCACGCCGTGGGCAGCGGGGTGCTGGGGCCCAAAGTTAATGGTCAGGTTAGACACCTCCTTCTCCATAGGAGCATCTTTATCTGTGGAGAGAAAGAGTGGATGAGAGGAGAGTCAGCAACTCTTGGAGGACAGTGGAAGTTGATGAGAAAGCTTCTTTATTGTTAAAAGTAAAACCAATGTGTTTCGGCTCTTGGCCTTCATCAGGGATTTGCAGATTGAAATAATTGAGAGGTTGCAGAGGGGCTAGTTGGTTTGGAATTCATGCATATGAGTTGAGATAGAGCTATATGTAGAATGACTATGATAAAGTCACAGCGTATGACATGGAATGATTCTAAATCTATAATAAAGTGATCAAGTCACAGGCTGTTTAGAAACCACTGACAACCACTTTGACTAGGTGCAAATCTGGTTCAATGAAATAGGAGGCAATAAAATACAACTACCATACATTTCAATATTTATAGAGGTCTCTGCCTAAATAACTAGCCTATTCATAGGGAAGTACCGTTCCATGGTGGGGGGACCCATTTCTCAGTGATGGCGCTGGGATACATCACTGCCCCGGCATACTGCTCTGTCCACTCCACATCTGGCTGCCATTGTTTCTGTCTAGAAGAAAAGAAAAAAACATGATGTGTCAATAGGGAATCAGTACTGTTTCTAAGGCACTGTGTGGATGTTCTTTAGCCAGTGTTTAACCTACAAAGGCTCTTGAGGTAAGCCAACTCAGTCTTAAGCAACCACAGGTGGCAAGGAAACACCTTGTAATGATGACAGAGGGCAGGGTTGGGCATTATTACGCTCTAGGTCAGCCAAAACAGATGGGTCACTAATCCCATTTCACACAGCAGGGGTAGGCAGGGTCCATAGCCTAATTGTCAAGGCACAAATGTATGTTTTTCTCCCCCTCCCCTTTGAAAAGCCTGAACTGTTTCAAGTTACTGTCTAACACGTATTGATGTTTGACTCTGAAGTGTTGTTGACCTCAATTTTGTAAATGACACTTCACATAACGTCCGCTAAGTAGCTAACGTTATCTAAACGTGTAGTTGTTGAGTAACGTTAGCTAACTAGAACAAGTCAAGGTGGACAGCTAGCTAGCCTGGAATTCAGACCTGTTTAGTTCCAACATTCCAATCCTTGTGCAATGTTTTTCAGACAACAGTGAAAAGCATGCATTTCATTTGCTTCAGCGCATTAACAAATTGTTAGGTACTATGCTAACTAGCAAGATGACAAGCCGGTCACGAATGTGCTGCTTTTAACTCCAACTCCATATGATTCGGCTAAGTAGCGGACTAAACCATGGCGAAGGAAGCTCAAGTAGCTAACCGGTTGGCTAGATAACCACAGTAACACGCAGCCAAACTCTCAAGCTGTTTAACGTTACAGCAACTATACAACAGTCACGTTTGACATAACATAAGAAACATAGATCTAGATGTAGGGTGGGCTGTTAGGTCTGAACGAAAAACCCAGGTAAGCCTATGGACTAATTTTCTAGCTTGCTAATACTAGCGTTGGCTACAGTAGCGGTTATGTGACAGTCATTTTTTTGTTTATCCCTGAACGACCTATTTGGATATCATTAACAAGTTAAATTATTATTGCATTTATAAAAAATGTTACATCTCACCTGTTTTGCAGGACAGTGCAACCAGGGCTGACCAAATTACTATTTAAAATACATTTTGTTGAAGGGCGTCCAAGTTTGCTAAGCGACCTCAATATTGTCCCCGCCATCTTGGCAGTCTTCTTCAGTGGAATGCATAGCAGACTACAACCCCCGAAGGTGCATTACCGCCACCAATTGGACAGGGTAAAAAAAAAAAACTAAACAAGGTACAAATAAAACCCATACGTGATAGGAAAAACTAACTTAAAAATGAAAAACCACGTTGACAAAACCAAAACACGTACACTTCTTTCTTCCTTCCTTCTTTCCTTCAAATCTCCATATCTCCCTTCTCAAGCTCTATGACCTGAGAGGGAGGTACTGCTTGTGACAATACTCCATGCAACTCCTCTGAGAAGTCTTTCAGTCCCAGGAACCGTTCCGCCGCATCCACAATAAATCAAATCAAATGTATTTGTCACATACACATGGTTAGCAGATGTTAATGCGAGTGTAGCGAAATGCTTGCGCTTCTAGTTCCGACAATAATATCTATTTTTCTGGACTTTCTCTCCACCTTGGCAGTGCCATTATTCAGCATAGTTATGAAGGCCACAAAGTCCACCTTCTCAACCTTTAACATATCTGGGTCCTGATGTTGAATGGCAACCCCTGCAGCCTTCAGTGAAGGCCTATCCAGGACTCTTCAGGAGCATAATTCGAACCCTCAACCCTTTTAACAGCTGCTGCATATGAAATGCTCTGGACAGCCCTGACTTTGGCCACCTCATTCTCTTTCACCCGTGTTGGGCATTCCACAGACTTCATGGTTCCCACCGTAATTGCAACATGTGACATTTTCATCACTTTTAAAACACTTTATATGATCTTTTCCACAACTTTAACATCTCAGCGTCTCCCTTCTGCAAACACTTGAAACATGTCCAAAAGTTTTACAATGATCAAACTGCATTGTTTACTGTGTAGTTTATATACCCCAACTGTACTTGAGTAGGTAGAGACTCCATATCAAAAAAGCAAAAGAACAGACTCTTCACTTTTTCTTAATTCTCCACACAATTCCTTCGACAAGGAATATTTGTCATCTCTGCAACATTTACTGCCCATGAAACGCCAGACAGTGCCCTGTTCCGAAGGGACACACAGGACACATTCATCTCTTAAATCGGATGAGACGCAACACACGCTCCTTCTGATCCTCAGATGAACAAAAAAAATCCTCACAGCATTCACTTTACTCAGTACTCTCTCCACCAGTTTGGATAAATCAAATAGTTTCTTCAAAATTGGTTAACAAAACGTACTCCTACAAGATAAGAAGGGGCATTCTCATCCCTGTATGCTACTTTGCTCAGTTTTCTATTCTTTTGGACAATATCCAAATTCTCCTTGATTCCCCCGCCATCATATTCACGGTCCACATCAGCGTCCACTTCCGCCATCTTGTCCGGGGAGTGCATCTCATTGTGGTCCGTCTTCTTCTTCCTCTTTAAAGTTTTATGGCAGACTAGACTTATTGGTGTATTGCCACCACCTACTGTACGGGGTATTGAAACAAAACAAAAATAATATATTCCATAGCAAAACAATCATCCAACTCCTTCAGTCACATTCAAATCACATCCCTACACAGGCTCAGGTGCCTGTGAGGACGGAGCATTCATTGACAGGATTCTTTGTAATGCATCTTCAGAAAAGTTCCTAAGTCCAGAGAAATGCTCAGCCGCACTCACAATGACACCTATTTTCTCAGATTTCCTCTCCATTTGCGCTGTGCAGTTGATAACCAAAGTAATAAATGCTACAAAGTTCACCTTCTTAACATGCAGCATGTCAGGATCCCTCTGTTGACAAGGAACATCATCTGGTGTCTCTACTCCTACTACCATTACATCTTCAACTTCACGCCTTTCTTCCACTCTTCTCAATGCCTCCTGACAGGAGACATTCTGGACAGCCCTTATTCTGGCCACCGCCGTCTCCTTCACCTTAACAGTACACTTCAGAAGTTCAGGTGCATGTTCACCACCACAATTGCAGAATTTAGTTTCAGCTGGCATGTAATACTCCTCCCGTCTACATACATTTGACACATGACCAAATAATTTGTATTTATCACACTGCATGGGTTTGGGCACGAAGGCTCTCCACCTTCCTGGAGTGCATCTTTCCCATCTTGGCTCGAAGTAGCTGTGCCAGATATATAACAGAAAGGAGGAGATAGGAATCCCATTGGGCAATGAATGGAAAGTTAATCATCATGCAATCCCTTCTCAAAGTCAGGGTATGAGTGGAGAAATGTCCCGATTCTAAAGCTATATAATATTATATATAGCAAGTTAATTATCTCACATCTCGGAAAATATTTGTAATGTTGTACTTCTTGTTGTCCAAATTCATGCTAATGTTTGGGTTTTTGAGCTAAAGTCCAATTGACTCCCATTCACTCCTCTCCTCATCCCAGAATCGCCAAGAATGCACTGCACGGCCCATTCCCGTAGCATTTGCAACTTACACAATGTGCGTTAATACTATTCCTATGAAGTTTCCCATCTCCTAAAAAGTATCTCTGGCTGTGCAGTCGGCAACAATGATTTTCTTCTTTTTTGGTTTGGGAAGCAAAGATGACATAATTATGTTACTGCCACCTATCGTACTGAAATATAATGGAAGTTGAGTTGGCGCTATAAAGATTGTGTGACAATACTCCATAAGTATTTTTATGATAGTGGAAGAAGTTAAAATTGTTAGTGTTGAAAATTTGACGCTAGTGTATTGTAGAAGTATAACTGTAGTTGTAGTAGTAGGATAGAAGCCTTTAGTGCAATAGTAACAGTAGAAATAGTGAATGCAGTGGTAGTGGAAATAGTCAAGTGACTGTTGCCCAGTAGAAGTATATAAGCACAGTGTTGTTGTGCTTTTTCACATTTATATAATATAATTATTAGTACAATTAATGTGTACCGATAAAGGCTGTCAAATGATTTAAAATCATTAATAAAGTTAATTGTATTGATTTGCTGTGGTTAATCGCATTTTCAGACATTGTTCAAATTTGGCTCTAATTAAAGATGTTTCCATTTATTTTGTTTTTTATATTACATCGTGTTGTAGGTAATAAAATATGTTGATTGTAGGGGAAACAAAATAAACTGTATTCTCTGAATTGGAAGTAATCCCATTCCCCTGAAAGCATCACACAATATGGTTTATTTTATAAAAAACAGTGCTTTTTATTTCTGTAATACTGTGGAAAAATAATTACATACCATTTTTAAAAAATATTGGGAGATAATGAACTTAAAAAATGAAAATGTGATTTTTGTTGTACATCTTTTGAACAGTTTTTTTCTGCTACGTTGAACAGTACAATAAGATAAACATTGTATTTCTAAATTCAAAGACACAATAATACAGGATACAGTCCTACCAGAGGTATACAAGTATTGGAACAGGATTGCGAAGAGAAATGATATGGACATATTAATGCAGCGTTTCCCAAACCCGGTCCTGGGGACCCCAGGGGGTGCACGTTTTGGTTTTTGCACCTAACACTACACAGCTGATTCAAATAATCAAAGCTTGATGATGAGTTGGTTATTTCAATCAGCTGTGTAGTGCTAGGGCAAAAATCTAAACGTCCACCCAGGGGGGAGCCCCAGGACCGAGTTTGGGAAATGACGTATTACTGAAACACACACACACACACACACACACAATATTCACGCACACACGCAGGTAGAGTACGGTATGTATATGTGTTACATACACACACACACAGCCATTCACACATCTATACAAACCCTGTACAAATAGATGTGCACACACTCTCTCTCTCTCTCTCTCTCTCTCTCTCTCTCTCTCTCTCATTCTTTCTTTCACCCATACACATTCACACAATCACACATACATATGTCAATACTGTAGAAAAACCTTCATTGCACCTTTCTATACACATTCTCCTCTGGCCTTGTCATCATGGCTGATTGTGTATGAGTAATGAAAGCGTTACGACATGTTCTCTAAGGCCACACTCTGTTCTAAACCTCCATACACACCATCTCACTAGCCATGGTCCCAGGTCTGTTTGTTTGCAAGTGTGACAATGACCATAGGAGTAGGCAAGACAGCACACACAGACCTGGGAACAGGCTACCACATCACCTCTTTCTATTTCAGGTAGGGGGAACCAGGCTAAGGCTTATAGCCTGGATCCAAGCTGAATTCGCTATGTTTCATCATATCAATTATGTAGTATATTCATATAAATGGTGTAACAAAGCGAATTTAGTTTGAATCCCAGGCTACCAGGCTTATAGTTCCATATGCCCGGAACTGCCTCAATACCTAAACCCTTGGTAGGCCTAGCAACACAGAACACTTGCCCATAGAAGGACCTCCTGCATGGTATCTACTGCATAAATGCTTGTAACCCAAGATTTACATAAAAATAAAGAGCAACATGGACACTTGGTAAAAAGGTTCCTGTATATACCCCCCTTCCTGAATTCTGCCAGTCATCATGGCTGACAGAAACAGGTCCACAAATACTTCTTCATGTTTCTCTTAGTTTGTTGGGGTGAATATCACCCAAACAAATACTAAACCCTCTCAAGTTTGAACATTTTGGTCCACAGACACTTCCTTCACAGAAATATGACAAAAATAATTCAGTAAAATGTTAAAAAATAGAATACAAAGCTCTAGTTTGTTGGTGTGCAAATAAAAACAGACATATATATAATACAGCTATAGATATAGATAACGGATGTCTAAGCAATGAATACTGTTTGTAATGCAGTGCAAAACGTACCATGGCCCCACTAACCAGCACCAATGGCGCCAATGAAGTAAAGCATTCTGGGATATATATGTGCTCTAAGATCACTGTATAAAACAACAACCAGCTAAAACAAAATGGCGGACAGTCATTACCCCCCTACTGGTTGAGGTTTCTCCCGCCCAACGAATGAGTACCATATTTGATGGTCAATTTCTCCATGATATGCCTTACTGTAATATTTGGCAATCGTATATGGAATAAATTGCCTGTAACGCCCCCCTTCCCTCTCGTCACTCATTGCAGTCTAAATTCATAGCACTTCTGCTATTTATTTTGACAATTAAGATCTAAAGATCTCTTGTTCTCTCTAGTCCTATTTTCTCTGGTCTTGATTGTGACTTTCGCTTTCTGCTCTTTCAGAGCGAAGAATTGAACACTGGGAGTGTTGGAATTCTGATTACAAGGAATTCCCCTCCATCGCACTAGGATACTCTCTATTTTCCACTGATCTGGACTATCTCTCTTTCTCATACCCTCCCTGTCTCGTGGGCAAATTCTAACTCCTGTGTGTGTCTGTGTGTGTGTGTGTGCCTGCATGTGTGTCTCAGTGTGTGTGTCTGTGTACGCTCAAGTGTGGTTGTGTGTGTGTTTGAGAATGTGAATGTGTGTGCGTCTGAGTGACAGTGTGTATGAGAATGCACCCTCACCCTCTACGTGAGAATGTACTGTATCTCACACATGTGTCTGCATCCTCTGTGTGTGCCCTCTGTGGCCGTAGTCAGAATGCTGCGAGGTATAGGAGAAGCGGGGTAGAGCTTCCATACTTCCCCAGTCCAGTCTCTGACCCTGACGGAGCTGCCCCAGGCCCCACCCCCACACCAGGACCCACCCCTGGCACAGGCCCCACCCCCGGCCCCACCCCGTACATCTCATAGGACGGACCGGCTTCTAAGGGAGCCAGAGCTGGCGGGGCGAAGCCCATGCGGTATGGGGTATAGGGGTGAGAGGGATAGCCGTAGTTGTCATAGGCCAGTTGAGAGGAGTCCAAAAGGCTGCAGTCCCCAGGGAAGTCGCTGGTCTGCGGTGGGGGGTTGGGAGGGGGCGGCTGGCTCTGCCCAGCCCGGGTGAAGGTGTTAAACTGAGCATAGCTGTTGTGGGACAGTCTGGAGGGGGGACGGGGGTCGTAGCAGCTGGGGCGGCCAGGGGTGGAGAGGGGCCCTGGGCCTGGAGGGCCTCCTCCGCTGGCTGTGGCCCCTGATCCTCCAGCACTGCTGCTGACGGAGGCAGCACCCCCTGGGGTGTTGGAGGGCCGGTAGTCGGAGTAGTGCATGGAGCGGGAGGCGGGGCGGCCCTCGTCGTGGGTGGAGGCTCGCACGTTGTAGTAGCCGTTGGTGGGATCCTGGAGAGAGAGAAGAAGACATATTGTAACTAAGGTGTGTGTGTGTGTGTCCGTGTGAATGTGTGTGTGGGTGCATACGTGCGTGTGTTTTTGTGTGTGTGATGATGTCACCTTAAGGTCGTACTCCTGGCGTGTGTCTAGCGTGTCGCTGCGTAGGTCCTGTTTCAGTTCTATATCGTCTTTAAAGGGCTGAGTGGAGGGAGAGAAGGGCACAGAAGAGGGCAGAAACTAAACCATCAAACAACGAAAAAACAACAAAGGTGGGGAGGAATCCAACATAAGAGGGAGACCAAAGTAGAAGAAAAAGAGAAAAAGAAGAGAAAGTGACAGATCTAAATTAAGGTTGAAAAAGGGTCATCGTAAGTGTTAGAAATGTGAGCATTGTGATTGAAAAGATAGAACAGCAAAAGTTGATACAATTGAGGTAAAAACAATTTCTGCATTTCTCCTAAAAGGTTGGTTGTGTAAGGTGAGAGCTTCAGAGTTCAGGCATCGTTGGAATGATTGAATAAACTTTATTGATCCCCTGAGGGGGAAACTTGGGTAACATAAACCAAAGGCAGTAAAGTTCAAGGCAACCTGCTGTCCCGTTGTCACGGCAACTCACCGAGTACATGGCCTTGACCATGCGTGATGCCGTGGAAACGCTGCCGGAGTCCTCTTCCAGACTGTGGGTCTCCTTGTTTATTGTCTCTACCTTGATGTCTGGCTTACCCAGCGTGACCCCGCGACGACCTGGAAGCACAACACAACAGCACAGCACACAGTTGAATACTGCTGGATATGTCAGGGTATATTGATTTAGATAGATACAGCATGTACACGTGCACGTGGGTTATGTGAATAATGGGTTCATATATTGATATCAAATCAAAAACCTTAATCAAATTGTATTTGTCACATGCGCCTAATACAACAGGTGTAGATCTTACAGTGAAATGCTTACTTACAAGCCCTTAACCAACAATGCAGTTCAGGAAATAGAGTTCAGAAAATATTTGCAAAATAAACTAAAGTGAAAAAATATAATGAATAGTAACACAATAAAATAACAATAACGAGGCTATATACAGGGGGTACCGGCCCTGAGTCAATGTGCGGCGGTGCAGGTTAGATATCTGATGACAATATAAAGGGCTGAGAGGAGGGAGAGAAGGGCACAGAAGAAGGCAGAAACAAAACCATCAAACAACGGAAAAAACAACAAAGGTGGGGAGGAATCCAACATAAGAGGGAGACCAAAGTAGAAGAAAAAGAGAAAGTGACAGATCTAAATAACAAGGCTATATACAGGGGGTACCGGTACTGAGATAATGTGCAGGTGTATGGTGTTTTTAGGGCAAGGGCATCTGAAACATGTATTGGTGTTTGTTTGATACTTTATAGATGGTTTGTCTGTGGGGAATAGATGCAGGTGTCACTCACTGCCTTTGCGCTGCCGGTAGAAGATGAGCACCAGGACTAGTAAACACAGGAACAGCAGGATGGTGCAGCCAACAGTCCCTCCTGCTATTATACCCACTGGGACCTCCTCTGAGAGAGGGAAGAGAGGAGAGAGGGGGGGTAGAGAGGAGGGAGTGAGCAAAGGGGGGCGGAAAGAGACAGAGAGAATGGGGAGAGGGAGAGGAGAGATAGAGGAACGGAGAGAGAGAAGCAGGGAGAGAGATAGAGGAAGGGAGAGAGAGAGAAGGTAGAGAGGGAGCGAGATAGAGGAAGGGAGAGAGAGAAGGAGAGAGAGAGAAACAGTACAGAAAAAAAATATTCAACACAATACAACATGCAGATTCAGCTAAAACATTGTAATAGAGCAGGTATGAGTATACAGTCGTGGCCAAAAGTTTTGAGAATGACACAAATATTAATTTTCACAAGGTTTGCTGCCTCAGTTTGTATGATGGCAATTTGCATATACTCCAGAATGTCATGAAGAGTGATCAGATGAATTGCAATTAATTGCAAAGTCCCTCTTTGCCATGCAAATGAATTGAATCCCCAAAAAACATTTCCACTTCATTTCAGCCCTGCCACAAAAGGACCAGCTGACATCATGTTAGTGATTCTCTCGTTAACACAGGTGTGAGTGTTGACGCGGACAAGGCTGGAGATCACTCTGTCATGCTGATTGAGTTTGAATAACAGACTGGAAGCTTCAAAAGGAGGGTGGTGCTTGGAATCATTGTTCTTCCTCTGTCAACCCTGGTTTCCTGCAAGGAAACACGTGCCGTCATCATTGCTTTGCACAAAAAGGGCTTCACAGGCAAGGATATTGCTGCCAGTAAGATTGCACCTAAATCCACCATTTATCGGATCATCAAGAACTTCAAGGAGAGCGGTTCAATTGTTGTGAAGAAAGCTTCAGGGCGCCCAAGAAAGTCCAGCAAGCGCCAGGACCGTATCCTAAAGATGATTCAGCTGCAGGATCGGGGCACCACCAGTACAGAGCTTGCTCAGGATTGGCAGCAGGCAGGTATGAGTGCATCTGCACGCCCAGTGAGGCAAAGACTTTTGGAGAATGTCCTGGTGTCAAGAAGGGCAGCAAAGAAGCCACTTCTCTCCAGGAAAAACATCAGGGACAGACTGATATTCTGCAAAAGGTACAGGGATTGGACTGCTGAGGACTGGGGTAAAGTCATTTTCTCTGATGAATCCCCTTTCCGATTGTTTGGGGCATCCGGAAAAAAGCTTGTCTGGAGAAGACAAGGTGAGCGCTACCATCAGTCTTGTGTCATGCCAACAGTAAAGCATCCTGAGACCATTCATGTGTGGGGTTGCTTCGCAGCCAAGGGAGTGGGCTCACTCACAATTTTGCCTAAAAACACAGCCATGAATAAAGAATGGTACCAACACATCCTCTGAGAGCAACTTCTCCCAACCATCCAGGAACAGTTTGGTAACGAATAATGCCTTTTCCATCATGATGGAGGACCTTGTCATAAGGCAAAAGTGATAACTAAGTGGCCCGGGGAACAAAACATTGATATTTTGGGTCCATGGCCAGAAAACTCCCCAGACCTTAATCCCATTGAGAACTTGTGGTCAATCCTCAAGAGGCGGGTAGACAAACAAAAACCCACATATTCTGACAAACTCCAAGCATTGATTATGCAAGAATGGGCTGCCATCAGTCAGGATGTGGCCCAGAAGTTAATTGACAGCATGCCAGGGCGGATTGCAGAGGTCTTGAAAAAGAAGTGTCAACACTGCAAATACTGACTCTTTGCATCAACTTCATGTAATTGTCAATAAAAACCTTTGACACTTATGAAATGCTTGTAATTATACTTCAGTATTCCATAGTAACATCTGACAAAAATATCTAAAGACACTGAAGCAGCAAACTTTGTGGAAATTAATATTTGTGTCATTCTCAAAACTTTTGGCCACGACTGTATATGGTGGTTATTGTATCAAGTTAGGAGAATGAATATAATGATGGTGTATATAATGATGGTGAATATGATGGTGGTGAATTTAATGGTGGTAAATATAATGGTGGTGAATATAATGGTGGTGAATATAATGGTGGTGAACATAATGGTGGTTATTGTTGTTGTTGCTGTTTTTGTTGTTGTTGTCTCTGGTCATACCAGTCTCCTCCAGGGTGATGATCATGGTCCCGGGTCCGAAGGCGTTGTTCCAGGCGGTACAGTTGTAGGTGGACAGGAAGTCAGCCTCCATGACGTTGTTGATGGTGAGGGTGGAGAGGACAGCCCCTCCCTCAGACAGAGGTTTACTCTGCTCCACCGTGTGTACCTCTCCAACAGAGTCCCCTTCTCCTTCTCCCATACGTTCTCTTTCCACGCCCACACCTGAAACACAGACAGGCAGACAGGCAGGCAGGCAGACAGACAGGCACAAGTTAACATACCCATATGGACCACATTGCATTATGTGTACTGACACACACATACATATGATTAAGCATATTCACACATATTTTACACATGCAGGCACACTGTACACACAACTGGGCATACAAAGACATACACACAGACCAAACCCCACAAAAGTAAACAAGAAAGCACATACAACCATTAAAAACACATTCACACACACTTACAACGCACACAGAATGAGATTCACACACTACCAGCAGCAACTGTTCCAAGCCTCTCTATCCTTGGACTATAGAGTAACATGTAGTGGTTTTAGAGTTGGTGAGAATCTTACACACTTCTGCAACTTCTAACCCGCTAAAAGCTATTATTCACACTGAAGTATGAAAGAGTATTTAAAAATGCATGAGGCCACATGTTCCTGTAATCTACCATTTATTCTGAAAAACTAGAAACTCTGGCGGAGTCATTTACCGGGACAACTGTTCCAGTCCTTCATATTTTATAACTCCTTTTCTGTCCCTGCATTAAGGACGTACAGTAAGCTGGTGCATCAGAGAGAATCAAACTCACAAAGCTTAGAGAGGAGAGGAGAGGAGGAAGAGTCCAACTACACCCTGACTGTGTCACAAATAGCACCTTATTCCCTATACAGTTCACTACTTTTGACCAGGGCCCATAGGGTGCACTATGTAGGGAGAAGGGTGCCATTTCAGATGCAGCCACTGTCTGAGAGCATCCGGACCAGAGAGATGAGTGGAGGAGAGAAGATATGAGATGGTTTCAGACACTGACTGGCTGCACTAGAAGTGTCCCTCGACTAGAAATCTTGTTTACTTGGTGGGTCTCAGGACAATTCTAAAAGATTTTGGGCGGCTGCTACAAGACAAAAAGAGTTTGGGAACCACTGCTGGAGTGTCGACCATGTCAGTCTCACGACCATAATGTACAGGTGGTAATCCCATGACGATAATGTATATGTGGTAATCCCATGACGATAATGTATATGTGGTAATCCCATGACGATAATGTACAGGTGGTAATACCATGACGATAATGTATAGGTGGTAGTCTCACAACCATAATGTACAGGTTGTAATCCCATGACAATAATGTATATGTGGTAATCCCATGACGATAATGTACATGTGGTAATCCCATGACGATAATGTTTATGTGGTAATCCCATGACGATAATGCATATGCGGTAAACCCATGACGATAATGCACAGGCGGTAATCCCATGACAATAATGTATAGGCGGTAGTCCCACGACGATAATGTATATGCAATAATCCCTTGACGATAATGTATATGCGGTAATCCCATGACGATAATGTATAGGCGGAAATCCCACGACGATAATGTATAGGTGGTAATCCCATGACGATAATGTATACGTGGCAACCCCATGACGATAATGTATATGCGGTAATCCCACGACGATAATGTATATGTGGTAAACCCATTACGATAACACACAGGCGACAATCCCACAACGATAATGTATAGGTGGTAATCTCATGACGATAATGGATAGGTCGTAATGTATAAGCTTGCAGTAGAGTTTGTACAGTATCAACTGTCAATTTACAATCTTGTCCGGTGGAGGTGTGCTGGCGATGTAGCATTTGACCTCTCCTCTCTCCCCCCTCACCGCATACTGGACGGGCTCACTGGAGATTATGGGGGGACCTGGATAGGAAGAGATAAAGAGAGTGAGCGTGAGAACGAGTGAGGGTTGGTACATTCCCCTCCATGTATAAACAAGAATAAATACTACACCAATGAATAGTTTGAAATAAAAGCTGCACACTCCGGTCTTCATAGCAGTATTAAAGCCTACATCCAATCATCACACACATTTGAACCATCAACTCAAGCTTATCTATTCTTGTGTGATGTGTGGTGTTCCTTACCGTTGACAGTGAGCGTGACCTCTGTCTCTCCCACTCCGATCCTGGGGACGATGGCCTTACACACGTACTGCCCAGCGTCCGCCTGGCTCACTGACTTCAGGAACAGCTGGTTATTATTACTAAGGACCTACACAAGGGATGGAGAGAGAGAGGAACAAACAGAGAGTCAGGAACAAACAGAGAGTCAGGAACAAGCAGAGAGTCAGGAACAAACAGAGAGTCAGGAACAAACAGAGAGAGAGGAACAAACAGAGAGAGAGGAACAAACAGAGAGTCAGGAACCAACAGAGAGTCAGGAACCAACAGAGAGAACGACGTGGACAGAAGAAAAGGGGAGTGCGATGATGTGGCCGGACGCCATTCTACTGTTTTAGATAATAAAAGAGAAAGACTTGAGAAAGAAAGAAATGAGAGATAAGAAGAAAGGAGACAGACAAGGGATAGACAAGAACGGGAGAACGAGATGGTTGTTGTTACTGAGGACCTACACAACGAGAGAGGAAGAGAGAAATGGACAGAGAAGAAATGCAAAAGAGAATAAAATAGAGGTGAAGGAGTGGGAGAGAGACAAATGGAGGAGAGGAGCGAGGGAGCATCAGGAAAAAGCCAAGAGAAAGAGATGGACAGAGCAGGGGGGGCGAAAGAGAATAGAGAGATGGAGAGAGACAGAGGGATACAAAAGAAAGGGAGAATATAAAGATAAAGATAGCGACAGAAGGAAAAGAGTGGAGGAGTGAGAGAACTGGTTCTCACCATATTGGAGCCCTTCTTGGTCCAGGTAAGTGTTAGAGGAGGGTTGCCGGCCCATTTGCAGTTCAGAGTGACATCAGAGTCTATGTCCACTGTCACTGGCCTGGGCTCCACTACCAGAATAGGACCAACTGGGGAGAGAGGGGGAGAGAGACACTTTTCTTTAACCAGGTCATCTACTGATAACAAAGTCAAATACAATACAAAAATGACCAGGTAAAGAGCAATGAAAGACAGACAGACAGACAGACAGACAGACAGACAGACAGACAGAGAGAGAGAGAGAGAGAAAAAGACCGACAGAGACAGACAGACAGATGCTATTTGCCAGCCATGGAGGTCTAGTCATACTCACAGTGTACATCGACCAGGATGCTGACGTTGGTTTTGCCCACGGCGTTGAACACTGAGCAGGACACTGGCTCAGTGAAGAAGGAATGGTCAGCTTTGGTGGTGAACACACTCTCTCTGGCCCCCTGAAGGATCACTCCACCTTTAGCCCACCTGAGAAAGAACACACATATTGTAGGAATAAATATGTACTGCCAGGTTTGGTTCCCACATTGGCCAAAAACTTGGTCACCACGACTAACACATGAAACACGTAGCTAACCAAACACAGTACCAGTCCAAAGCTTGGACAAACCTACTCATTCAAGGGTTTTTCTTTTTGTTGTACTATTTTCTACATTGTAGAATAATAGTGAAGACATCAAAGCTATGAAATAACACATATGGAATCATGTAGTAACCAAAAAAAGTGTTCGAAATCTATTTTATATTTGAGATTCTTCAAAGTAGCCACCCTTTGCCTTGACAACAACTACACTCTTGGCATTCTCTCAACCAGCTTCACGAGGAATGTGTCCAAACTTTGGACTGGTACTGTAGATAAACACAACTATCCAGCCAGACTAATGCACAGCTAGAGAGAGAGACAGGTGGACATATACTGTAGACAGACAGAAAGATGAACAGATACTGTAGGTAGATAAGAGGACATACATGTATCCCATGATAGGAGGGTTGGCGGAGGCGGCGCAGGTGAAGGTTACTCTGTCCCCCTCTAGGACGGAGCGAGGCTCGATGGACAGTGTCACCGTGGGGGGGTCTGGAAAGAGAGGATACACAGGGTTACTGAGGCACACCGATACACAACTGAGGCACACCGATAACATAAGCAAATAATAGAGAGAAGGAGGGAGGAGGGGGGAGAACCTGGGCCGTGATCTAAGTGATGTACTGGTTTTCATTAGGAGCTGTTGTCTGTGAATAACATCAGATATTCAGTCATACAGTCTGTAGGGATGTCAAGCTAAGGGGATGGTTATGAACAAGTCTTTACGGTGTCCTTTGAGGGTGACTCACGGTGTACGTTGAGGGTGACGGTGGTGCGTTTCCCGGCGGGGATAGCCAGGTTACTGGCTACACAGCTGTAGTTCCTCCCTGTGTCTGTGTCCACTGGGTGGATGGGCAGGAAGCTGTGGGTCGTCACCCTCTTCCTGTCTGGGAGCACCTCCTGATGCAGAGAGATTGAGGGAGGGAAGGAAGGGACGAGGATGTGAGAGACAGAACTGGTCAAGAGAGGGGTAACGAAGCACTCAAGAGATGACAGCCAATACAACTATGAGAAAAGGTAGGTGTCACACGATGAAAGTCAGTGACTGTGTGTATGTATTTGAGTGTGTGTGTGTGCGTGCGGGCATGTGATATGTACGTGTGTGTGTTATAATACTATGTGTTTGTATGTGCACACGCATTTCATTGACTCACGGTGGTGCTGACCGCTCCATCTACAGGGATCCCATCTTTCTGCCACTCTATCATGGCAGGGGGCTTGGCCCCGCGGGACACACAGCTCAGGTTATAGTGGTCCCCTGCATTCAGCAGCACCTCAGGGGCCCCGTCTATCACTGGGTCATCTGGGGGGACTGGAGATAGGACAGGGGGGTTACACGCATACATGTACTGGAATACACACACAATCACACACACACACACACACACACACACACACACACACACACACACACACACACACACACACACACACACACACACACACACACACACGCACAGGCATTGTATCTTACTGAGGACGGTGAGTTTGGCTCTTCTAGAACGTAGTGCAGCATCAGGGGCCTGACACTCGTACAGGGAGTCATCAGACAGCTCAGCTGAGATGATCTCCAGGTTATACTGGCCCAGCTCCTGCACCCGCAACACACGGTACCTCGGCCAGGCTGGAAGAAAGGGAGAGACAGTCAGACATAGGGACAGTCAGTGGAGGCTGGTTAAATGATAAATGAGGAGGACAGGCTCATTTGGAATGTATTGAAGAAGAAAAAAACACCTGTGCATAATTATTTATGCAAATGCACACAACCATGCACATATTCATATGTATGCACTCTCTCTCCCTCTCTCGCTCTCTCTTCTTCTTCACAGCTCATGTGGTGCTATACATTCTTACCAGCAGGTGGCAGCCATGCTCTCTTTCACCAACAAGAGAAAAAAATGCATGCATTATGACAACAACGTTTTAGAGGACTCCAAACGGACAGAAATGCTGGTGAAGATTTCATGTCCTTTCTCTTCACAAATAAATTCCATCTGAATCATTCTGTCACAGTAGAATGTACTGTATGTATATCCATATACTTCAAATGAGCTTACCCCCCCATAACCTTGCGTGTCCTTGTAGCTGACATATCATGTGTGTCTGTGTGTAGTCTATGCATGTATTTGCATGTGAAATGTCGAGAGAGCGAAAGCTTATGAAAGGGAGAGGGAAAGAGATCAAGGCAGCGAGGGAGAGAGGCAGGGAGAGCGAGCGAGGCAGCGAGGGAGAGAGGCAGGGTGAGAGAGAGCGAGGGAGAGAGGGAGCATGTGTATGATGGAACCAGTGTTCATTCATATGTTTCTATTTAAAAGCTTTGGCTTGAAGCACTGAACCATTACAGTATCAATATGATTGAGAGAGAGAGAGAGAGAGAGAGAGAGAGAGAGAGAGAGAGAGAGAGAGAGAGAGAGAGAGAGAGAGAGAGAGAGAGAGAGAGAAAGGAACGGTGAGGGGACAGATGAAGAGGAGCAGCAGAGGAAGGGAGGGAGAGAGAAATGAGAGAGGGTTTGAGGGAAAGCAGAGACAAAGAGAGGGAAGAAGAGCGAGTGTGAAGGAGAGGAAAAGAGCAGCAGAGGGGGAAGGGGGGAGAAAGAGGGAATGAAGCAGGAAGAGAAAGAATGTGAGAAAAGCAATGAGTTTACATTTTTTGTATTTTTACAAGCCTTATTTCTTACAGATAGGGGAGATAGAAAGTGTGTGTTTGTGATAGAGATAGGTATAGGTATAGAGAAAACGATAGACAGATAGAGAGAGAGCCTGAGATAGAGAAAGAAAGAGAGAGACTAAGAGAGAGAGAGACAAAGAGGGGGGTGGTAGAGAAAAGGTAAACACCACAACAGGATAGAATGACGATGGCGATAAACAGAGAGGCCTTTTAAGCAGGGCGACTAGAGACGATGGGTGTTGTTGGGTGTTGTCTGGGAGGGGGGGAGGGGGTCTTAGAGTTGTTGTAGTCTCACCCCTGAGGTCCTCTCCAATGCCCAGGGCCAGTCCATCCTTGGTCCACTGCACAATGCCTGAGTAGTTAAACACAACACAGGACAGAATCACCCTCTGGCCCAGCACCACCGACTGGTCCGCTGGCTCCTGGGAGAAACGCGCTGTCCACACTGGGGTAGGAGAAGGAGGGAGGGAGGAAGGGAAAGGGGAAGCGAGAGGGAGAGAGATGGGGGGGAGAGAGAGAAGGGTGCATAAACATCAATACAAACCTATAACATCACATTGTGTTACAAGCCCACAGCTGTGTTGTTGTTAGATTGTTGTTACAGTACATACATACAGCGCTATTATACACAAACTGAGAATAAACTGTGTAATGTAGGGACAGAGAGGTGCATTTCACTCTTTGGAGTTTTTGTGGTAAAATTAGTAGCTAGGCCTAAAAGTTAAATTCTTCATCTACTACAATCTACAATTTCTGATGGTGTGTTTGATATGGTATTTCGTTCTCTTTCAACTGAAGACAAGGATAACTAGTTGGAGATTGAGGTAGCATTAAGACATTGAGACATAGAAAGACTAGGAAAATAGTGAGAAAAAGATTTCAACAATCTAGAGAGAGAGATAGAGGGGGAACGAGGGAGTGAGACTTGAGCTGACTCAGGAGGAGAAGAGAGAAGAGAGGAGAAGAGAGGAGAAGGGAGGAGAAGAGAAGAGAGGGAGATCAAACCCTTAGGATTTAACCCGTCGGGTCTCACCCCGTCTCCCAGTCCCTCATGGCTTCCCTGTCTTAAACCTCTCTTTCTATCTTTGTCTACCTCTTTCTTTCTCTTTCTCTCTCTCTCTCCATTCCCCCCTACAGTATGAGTCATCTCCCAAGCTTCCTCTTTGTCTCTCTCTCTAACGTCTAACTACAGTACATGTCATTGTCTCTACTCCACAGGGCTGTTCCAGCTCTCTACTGAGAGCCACCATAGTTCTTTCTGCAGTGTAAACCTGTACTGTATTAATCTGATGAAGTGTTGTGACTGCTTGTCCAATATGAAAAAGGTTTTGTTCCTTGGTACATAATGACATACGCTGTAATTAAACTGCTCATCAAGACCGCTAAACAATGAAAGAATGACAATCCAAGTCAGATTTATGTCGAGCAGTCTTTTGGTTGTGTTGTTTTGTTTCTCTTGTCCGTCTCTCTCTCTTTCTCCCTCTGAATGTACCGTATACATACAGTGTAATGTACTGTTTTCTTGACTGGACTGGTAAACAATGAAAGAATGGCAATCGAATTGCATTTCTGTCTCACTTAACTGTGATGTTTCTCCCCTCCCTCTGTCTCGCTTTCTCTGAATGTGTATAGTTTGTATTAATGTATACATGAAATTACACATATGGAATCATGAAGTAACCAAAAAAGTGTTAAAAACAAATCAAAATATATTTTAGATTCTTCAAAGTAGCCACCCTTTGCCTTGATGACAGCTTTGCACACTCTTTTCATTCTCTCAACCAGCTTCACCTGGAATGCTTTTCCAACAGTCTTGAAGGAGTTCCCACATATGCTGGCTGCTTTTCCTTCACTCTGCGGTCCAACTCATCCCAAAACATCTCAATTGGGTTGTGGTCGGTGATTGTGGAGGCCAGGTAGACTGATGCAGCACTCCATCACTCTCCTTCTTGGTCAAATAACCCTTACATAGCCTGGAGGTGTGTTTCGGGTCATTGTCCTGTTGAAAAAGAAATGATAGTCCCACTAAGTGCATACCAGATGGGATGGCGTATCACTGTAGAATGCTGTGGTAGCCATGCTGGTTAAGTGTGCCATGAATTCTAAAATAATCACTGACAGTATCACCAGCAAAGCACCCCATACCATCACACCTCCTCCATGCTTCACGATGGGAACCACACATGCGGAGACCATTCGTTCACCTACTCTGCGTCTCACAAAGACACTGTGGTTGGAACCAAAAATATCAAATTTGGACTCATCAGACCAAAGGACGAATTTCCACCGATCTAATGTCCATTGTGCGTGTTTCTAGGCCCAAGCAAGTCTCTTCTTCTTATTGGTGTCCTTTAGTAGTGTTTTTTTGGCAGCAAGTCGACCATGAAGGCCTGATTCACGCAGTCTCCTCTGAACAGTTGATGTTGAGGCGTGTCTGTTACTTGAACTCTGTGATGCATTTATTTGGGCTGCAATTTCTGAGGCTGGCAACTCTAATGAACTTATTCTCTGCAGCAGAGGTAACTCTGGGTCTTCCTTTCCTGTGGCGGTCCGCATGAGAGCCAGTTTCATCATAGCGCTTGATGGGTTTTGTGACTGCACTTCAAAGTTCTTGAAATCTTCTGTATTGACTGACTTTCATGTCTTAAAGTAATGATGGACTTGCCATAATAAGGACTTTTTTTTACCAAATAAGGCTATCTTCTGTATACCACCCCTACCTTTTAACAACACAGCTGATTGGCTCAAACGCATTAAGAAGGAATGAAATTCAACAAATTAACTTTTAACAAGGCACACCTGTTAATTGAAATGCATTCCAGGTGACTACCTCATGAACAGGGATGCAAACTGGTGAGGGCCCAAAAAGGTGACACTTTTTTTGTTGTTGCACTGAAACATGCTAAACATCCCTGCTAGGGAGAAATGCAGGTTTTAAGTAATTAAACAACAAAGAATATGATCTACATGACCAGTCTCTGTGTGTAAAATAGTGGTTCATGTGAACCTAACTCACAGCTACAAAATGTAAAGAAAGCAATCCAATGTTATTTGTTGCCTAGACTTTACTGCAAATGACACTCAAGTCTTGAGAAAAAACAATACACTAATATTGCAGTTAGCCATGACAGCCTTTATAATAGAATGCTTGTGACCACACACATCTAAATATTGCACTGGGAAAAACACATCTTAAAGTAGAAATAGAATGAAACAAACAGGCATTCTATTTTTGCTCTATTATAGTGGCCACTACAGTAGACATCGATCAAGTGCACAAGGCTACATGTTTGCAAAAATAACGTTCACTGAGTAAAAAATATATAATCCCCCCTCACTCACTCACTCACACACACACACACACACACACACACACACACACACACACACACACACACACACACACACACACACACACACACACACACACACACACACACACACACACACACACACACACACACACACACACACACACACACACACGTTACTGTCGAGTTCAACACAACAAAAACAATATCTTTGGGCTACACTGCACATTATTACATTGTACACTTTCTGCCTGTGGACATCTGTTCTACAATGTGCCAGCAAAAGTGAGAAAGAGGGAAAGTGTGTGGTGTTCCTTTCACCTCTATGGTGGCATCCAGTTTAAGCCAGGCCCAGCTCCAGCTACACTTGATCCCTGAATCCACTTGTTTCACAAGCAACACCTAATTTTCACCTAATTCTCTCATTCTGAAAATTAACCACATACTGTAAACATTAGTTAACAGGTAGTGGTTAGTTCATTAGCTAGTCAACATTTCACACAGATTGCAAGGGTCCAGTAAGCAACTAACGCGTTATAACTTGAGGAATGGCAAGGAGTTGTATACCAGTTAGTACTATAGCGAATTGGTTAGGTTATTCATGTTAGCTCATCTGGTGTTGTAACGTTAGCTAGCTAATGTTAGCTGTCCGACTTTATTAGCAAGCAAATTTTCACACCATAAACTCAATTATTTGATCAGATAAGTTGGCTAATATTGCTAAACATTTCTCTGGCTAGCTACAGAGAATTCGATCCAGCTAACGTAAACTCACTCACTTTCGTACATCGCCTTGGTCCGTACATTTGACCTTATTTTAGCAACAAAAAACGTAATACTTCCAGATCAACTGTAATGTCAATACCATTGTAAAGCACAATTTCTCCCCTTTCCAACAAAATCAATGATGAGACTGTCATGATGCCCATCTCTGCATGATTCAAAAAGGCAATGAGCTCCGTCGGGTCTTTTTAAAAATGGCGGGTGGGGAAATATAGTTTTTTTCACTCGATCTGTCCAACTTATCACCTTATCGCCTCTAAAATGTAAATAAACACTATAAAGAGTTTATATAATGTGTCGTTACATTCCTATTTTAAGGTCTGTGTCGAATTTGAATCAGGTTTTTAGGCCTGTGCTAGTGATCTTCAGAAGTAAACAGTGGCTTTTGAGAGTCATGATCGCTTGCAGTGATGACGCAAAAAATGACTAGGTATCCCCCCCTTACCCCAGTCATGTCCCTTCCTTGTTTTTAAACGATGAGAGAAGTGCTAGGCCTGGTGGAGAGAGATTGTAAGACAGAAATAGTTGCTTTATGCGTGCTGTACGTTACGGCATGACACGCCACGATGTAACGGACGGTCAGTTTTTTCAACTTTTCTCCAATAAAATAGATCCATTACCATGTCGATCAACACTTGAATGGAAACGTAGTTCATACCCCAGATTTTTAAGTCAACACAGTCGCTACAGTCCCATTAGTTTTCTTTGCAGCACCGTTTGAATGTTGCGTTTGCGCACATTTGTACAGAATGAGGTTAGTTTACATTAGCAAGATATTAACAATGCCAATACTTGTTCCACCACACTTTCTCCCTCACCTCAAACTTAACAAATGCTAGTAGTTTTTTGGTTACAGCTCATGAAGTACGCTTCATCACCTTCTCACCCCCGTCTCCGTGGTCAGGCTTCTCAAATAACGTTACCTCTTCGTTATCATTCAGGGGACGCGTTGCTGTAACTGGCAAGCTGCCTTTCCAGAGCGCGCGCGCTGATGCTGTAACTAGTAAGTTGACTGAGCTGCATTCTGCTGTTATGTAAACGATTGGCTGAGCCTTGGATACAGCCAGTACTGCTTCAAACGCGCATCACTCGTTTGCTTACACCCAGTAGTGATTCCAACTTTTCTCATTGGATCTAAACAAATCATGTAGGTCACCTATTTTGGATTCAAAACGGCAAATTTCACCCGAAAGGTGACTAGTTTGCATCCCTGCATGAAGCTGGTTGAGAGAATGCCAAGAGTATGCAAAGCCGTAATCAATGCAAAGGGTGGCTACTTTGAAGAATCTCAAATATAAAATATGTTTTGATTTGTTGAACACTTTTTTAGTTACTACATGATTCCATATGTGTTCTTTCATAATTTGATGTCTTCACTTCACTAGAAAATAGCAAAAATAAAGAAAAAAGGTGTGTCCAAACTTTGGACTGGTACTGTACAGTTGAAGTCGTAAGTTTACATACACTGATGTTCGAGTCACCTGACTCAGTTACACCAGCTCTGTCAGGAGGAATGGGCCAAAATGTCGTTTTTCAACACTTCCACAAATTTCTTGTTAACAAACTATAGTTTGGGCAAGTCGGTTAGGACATCTACTTTGTGCATGACACAAGTAATTTTTCCAACAATTGCTTACAGACAGATTATTTCACTTATAATTCACTGTATCACAATTCTAGTGGGTCAGAAGTTTACATACACTAAGTTGACTGTGCCTTTAAACAGCTTGGAAAATTTCAGAAAATTATGTCATGGCTTAAGAAGCTTCTGATAGGCTAATTGACATCATTTGAGTCAATTGGAGGTGTACTTGTGGATGTATTTCAAGGCCTACCTTCAAACTCAGTACCTCTTTGCTTGACATCATGGGAAAATCAAAAGAAATCACCCGAGACCTCAGAAACAAAATGGTAGACCTCCACAAGTCTGGAGGTCTACCACGTTCATCTGTACAAACAATAGTACGCAAGTATAAACATCATGGGACCACGCAGCCGTCATATCGCTCAGGAAGGAGATGCGTTCTGTCTCCTAGAGATGAACGTACTTTGGTGAAAAAAGTAAAAATCAATCCCAGAATAACAGCAAAGGACCTTGTGAAGATGCTGGAGGAAACAGGTATAAAAGTATCTATATCAACAGTAAAACGAGTCCTATATCGACATAACCTGAAAGGCCGCTCATCAAGGAAGAAGCCACTGCTCCAAAACCGCCATAAAAAAGCCAGACTACGGTTTGCAACTGCACATGGAGACAAAGATTGTACATTTTGGAGAAATGTCCTCTGGTCTGATGAAACAAAAATAGAACTGTTTGGCCATAATGACCATTGTTATGTTTGGAGGAAAAAGGGGGAGGCTTGCAAGCCGAAGAACACCATCCCAACCATGAAGCACGGGGGTGGCAGTATCATGTTGTGGGGGTGCTTTGCTGCAGGAGGGACTGGTGCACTTCACAAAATAGTGAGGAAGGAAATTTATGTGGATAATTTAGCAACATCTCAAGGCATCAGTCAGGAAGTTAAAGCTTGGTCGCAAATGGGTCTTCCAAATGGACAAGGACCCCAAGCATACTTCCAAAGTTGTGGCAAAATGGCTTAAGGACAACAAAGTCAAGGTAGTGGAGGGACCATCACAAAGCCATGACCTCAATCCCATAGAAAATTTGTGGGAAGAACTGAAATGCGTGTGCGAGCAAGGAGGCCAACAAACCTGACTCCGTTACACCAGCTCTGTCAGGAGGAATGGGCCAAAATTCACCCAACTTATTATGGGAAGCTTGTGGAAGACTACCCGAAACGTTTGACCCAAGTTAAACAATTTAAAGGCAATGCTACCAAATACTAATTGAGTGTATGTAAACTTCTGACACACTGGGAATGTGATGAAAGAAATAAAAGCTGAAATAAATCATTCTCTCTACTATTATTCTGACATTTCACATTCTTAAAATAAAGTGGTGATCCTAACTGACCTAAAACATGGATTTTTTACTAGGATTAAATGTCAGGAATTGTGAAAAACTGAGTTTAAATGTATTTGGCTAAGATGTATGTAAACTTCTGACTTCAACTGTATATACACTACCGTTCAAAAGTTTGGGGTCACTTAGAAATGTCCTTGTTTTTGAAAGAAAAGCACATTTGTTGTCCATTAAAATAACATCTCAAATTGATCAGAAATACAGTGTAGACATTGTTCATGTTGTAAATGACTATTGTAGCTGGAAATGGCACATTTTTATAGAAAGAGGAGTAGGAGGCCCGGGTGAAGCTGCCAGTTGAGGACTTGTGAGGCGTCTGTTTCTCAAACTAGACACTCTAATGTACTTGTCCTCTTGCTCAGTTGTGCTCCTCTTTCTATTCTGGTTAGAGACAATTTGCGCTGTTCTGTGAAGGAAGTAGCACACAGCGTTGTATGAGATCTTCAGTTTCTTGGCAATTTATCGCATTTTTATAGTCTTGATTTCTCAGAACAAGCATATGCTAACGAGTTTCAGAAGAACATTTTTTGTTTCTAGCCATTTTGAGCCTGTAATCAAACCCGCAAATGCTGATGCTCCAGATACTCAACTAGTCTAAAGAAGGCCAGTTTTATTGCTTCTTTAATCAGAACAACAGTTTTCAGCTGTGCTAACATAATTGCAAAAGGGTTTTATCATGATCAATTAGCATTTTAAAATTATAAACTTGGATTAGCTAACACAACGTGCCATTGGAACACAGGAGTGATGGTTGCTGATAATGGTCCTCTGTACACCTATGTAGGCAGTTTCCAGCTACAATAGTCATTTACAACATTAACAATGTCTACAATGTATTTCTGATCAATTTGATGTTATTTTAATGGACAAAAAATAAGCTATTCTTTCAAAAACAAGGACATTTCTAAGAGACCCCAAACTTTTGAATGGTAGTGTATATATATATACATACATATATACTGTTGTATATGCATGTTTTCGTACTGCTTTCTTGATAAACAATGAAAAAATGACACATTGTTTCTCTCTCTCTCTTTCTCTCTGAATGTACTGTATACTATACATACAAAATATATGTATATAATATATGTCCTTTACCCATACTGCTTTCTATTTCGGTGGTCCTCCTCCTTCTCCTCTTCTGGTTGGAGGGGGTTTAGAGCCACACTGTCACAACCAATTTATCACATTAAATATCAGTCCTCTAGCACTTTCACTCTCTCTCCCAAGTTCCCTCTCTCTCTCGCTCTTTGAACCCTCCAGCGTTCCTCTGTAGGTCCTCATCTCTCTCACTTTCTTAACAACTGGCATATGCCTGCTCATCCCCATGACCCCAAGTCTCTCTAACTCCCTCCAATTCTCTTTCTTTCTCTCTCCCTTTCTCATGTGTGGGCATACTGTACCCCCTCCAAACCTGATTGATTGTGTGTGATTCAAGGAGGTAGCCTACAGTATGCCTGATATCATGAAAAACACAGTCATGTGTAAAGAATGTCCCAGACAATAATAGCAATGGCTTCTGACAGAAGCAGAACATAAATGATTCCAAAGAGAAAGAACAAACATCATGTTCATACAAACAATGTGCATTTGTATGTCTAGCATAGGCCTACTACAAGTAAATCACAGTAGAAAATAGAAAAGAGCAGTGGTCCTAGAATTGAGCCCTGTGGCACACCACGTTAAAGAAAAGGCAGCTTCGAAAGTGACAATATCAATGTGATCCACCATTAGTCCAAATGTAAGCCATGGGATGACTACGAATACCTCTAAATTAGGCTCTTATCCAGTCAGATCAAATCAACGTAGCTCGCTAGATATGCTATCTGATCTGTTAACCTCCTCTGACCACTGAGTATAAGGCTAGAACTAAGGACCAAACAGCCCCAGGGCAGACAAGGCATCACTCCCTCTGCCTTAAACACCACTGGACAAGGTATTCCCTTCACTGTCATCCAAGAAACCACAAACAAGATCCACACTGGGACTATGGGGAGGCTATTTCAATAGCTTGACAATGAGAGCACACAATACATTCCCAGGTAATGCTAGGCCTACATTAGATGCAAACTGAAAATACGGTCCATATTATACCATAAACCATATCAATATGTTATATGCTCTGTGTATTCCCATACTACTTACTCATATAATTCTTCAATGTGTGTGTCTGAGTAGGAGACAATGAGAAAAAAGCTATAGAAAGAAAGCAGAGAGAGAGGTAGATAGGAAGAAAGAAAAGACAGGAGAGAGAGGGAGTGAGAGTGAGAGAGAGAGAGAGAGAGAGAGAGAGGTAGATAGGAAGAAAGAAAAGACAGGAGAGAGAGGGAGAGAGAGGTAGATAGGAAGAAAGAAAAGACAGGAGAGAGAGAGAGAGAGAGAGAGAGAGAGAGAGAGAGAGAGAGAGAGAGGTAGATAGGAAGAAAGAAAAGACAGGAGAGAGAGAGATCGAGAGAGAGATCGAGAGAGAGAGAGAGAGAGAGAGAGAGAGAGAGAGAGAGAGAGAGAGGTAGATAGGAAGAAAGAAAAGACAGAAGAGAGAGAGCTCTTGTATTCTTCCATTATGTGGGTTATGCTGCAGTGACAAATTTAGAGTGTCCTGATTTCCTTGAGTCAGTGATCCCCAGATGCCATCGAGAGACTCTGAGTACCCTGACCGCACAAAGGCATGGTCACAAAGAACCCTGAACGCACGCACACACACACACACACACACAGTTTCTCAGAGCCCTTACGAAACAGACACACATGCACGCACGAACGCACACGCATACACAACCAAACCTCTGCCACACAGACATATGATGACATACTATACCGTGGCCTCACAAACACACTCACGGTCAAACCTAACCCTGACCAGTGACCACATAGAAATAGCATACCCTGTCAACACACACACATAAACACACACGTCAAACCAAACATCGACCACATTGACTGTCTATCTATAACATGCGGTCGAATAGACACATCATGGTCACCAAACCCTATCCACACAGACACAACGACAAGCCAAGCCCTGCTGTCAACAAAGCCACATTGACACACCACAGCCTGAGCACACAGTGAAATGGTACGAAGAGCTGCAATTAACACCTCTCGTTGCCTCACAATCCCTTAATCTTAACAATAACACAACATGTTACAGACTTGCCCTATTAGCTGTGTGTGAAATATTGCGTGAAAACTACTCCAGCCACCCTGCTAAGAGGAATGCCATCAGGACAGATAACATACGTCTTTAATTGCTAGAGAGGACGCCCTCGCATATCTCAACACATATATGTCATTAAGTTTCACTGTCTCCTGAGCAACAAAAGGCTACAGTATGATGTCATTACGTCAGGGCTTTGTCTGATGTGCCTGAATGAATTGAGTGCATTTTATTAATCCTTTTAAAGCAATAACATTTGATAAAATTACATTTGTATGGATTTATTAATCAATCTAATTATCTCTGTCTGTCTATCTATCTCTTTATTGCTCCCTATCTATCCCTCTCTCGCTCTCTCCCTCTCTCTCAGTCCTTCTACCTTTCTCTCCCTCTTTCCACTCTAGCCAATCCTGCTCTGTCGTTGGATCACAGACATCACCATAGCAACAGCTGACGTCTAAAGTAACTGCCCCTCAAAAAGTTTTTGTGTGTAAGTGTGTGTGCATAAGTGTGTGTATGTGTTTGTGTAGATATATGAATGTGTGTATGTATGTATGTGTGTGTGTGTATGTGTGTGTGTGTGTCTGACGAAACCCTGCCTTGTGTCTGATACACCCATTTTCTGCAAACCATTAATCATGACCTCATCCCTACACCTATCCAAGTAATTGTCCAGCGCGCTTTTGTCTCTTTCACTCTTTCATTCTTTCTTTGTTTCTCTTTCTCTCTCTTTATTCCTTTCAGCTCATATTATCCGCTTTCACTATGTTATCCATTCAATATGGAGTACGTCTCTCCTATATGTGGACAGCAGTTGGTGATATTTAAAATGCAGAACAAGCAAAGAGGTGGACGCGTGACAAAACTGTGATGAAGATGAGGATGATGATAGTTTTGAGGATAAGGGCACAATGACAAAGTTAGGAGTGCAACTGTCGCTGCCTGACACCACCTGAGTCTAACTGACAATACAATAACCACATGGCGGCATGGCAGACTAGACTGGGCATAACCTATCGCAATGGTAATACTGCTATATGGCTATGGGGATAGAGGGAGAGAAAGGATAGAGGGAGAGAAAGGATAGAGAGAGAGAAAGGATAGAGGGAGAGAAAGGATAGAGGGAGAGAAAGGATAGAGGGAGAGAAAGGATAGAGGGAGAGAAAGGATAGAGAGAGAGAAAGGATAGAGAGAGAGAAAGGATAGAGAGAGAGAAAGGATTGAGGGAGAGAAAGGATAGAGAGAGAGAAAGGATAGAGGGAGAGAAAGGATAGAGAGAGAGAAAGGATAGAGAGAGAGAAAGAGGGACCATGCTGCCATCATGTTAGTCAATACACAAAGGTGGCTGGCCTGAGGTGGAGAAAGAACAAGGGGAAGAAAAGGAGAAAGAGAAAGAAGCATTGTGTCCATTTCCCTTCTCTCTCATCTTACCTCTTTATCCTCCCCTTTATCACTCGTAGACCCCTCTCTTTCCCTGTCCCTTTGTCCCTTTGTCACCATGTACCCCGGTTCCTTTCCTTTCTCTCCCAGTTCTCTTGCTTTCTTTCCTTTGTCTGTCCAGTGGCACATACTAAGAAATAATCACGCCCTCCCTCCCTCAGTCTATCTCTCCATCTCATTACATGTTCCCTCTCTACCTCTCCATCACGCCTCCTATCTAATTTATTTCCCTTGTTCCCTCTCCTTATTGCTCGCTCCCTCTATCCATGCAGACCGTGGTAAAATGGTTGCCATAGAAACAGATTTATTTGGAAATGGAGGGAAGATAATTATTTCCTCTCTCTGTCCGTTTGTCGCTCTGTGTGTATTTTCTCTCTGCTCTTCTCTTGGGCTAATCACCCATATTCACATCTCAAGTGCTTTATTTGTATTGAACCACCATTACAGACATTGTTACCATGGCTACAGCCAGTGAGGACCACTGACACAATGATAGACACAGTGGCCATGGCAACCCCTTGTGATCAGTGTAGGGTAATACGATAATTCATGGTCAAAGTGTCTGACACGTTACAGGACCACAGGAATATGCCTGGGACTTTCACAGCCCTTCTCCTTAAAATAAGTCAGCCCCGGCCCTCCATTGTGAAACGAGCATGTGAATGAGTGACAAAAGAATACTTGAGGGTAACCAAGGGTGACTACCACGGACTACCAATGACAGCTTCCAACCCTGATCAAGGGCTACGCGATCCACAAATATCAAAGTGGTGTTTTATACTAAGCTAGATCCTTGTTCTCGAATATTGTAATTCAAAATCTGAATTAGGTAGCAAAATCAATACAGTTATGAATCAATATTTCACCACAGTCGTTTCCAAACTATGTTTAGTTATGGCCTACCCTGTGACCCACCACATAAACAAACAATATACTGTATCCAGCCAGACCTGTCTATCACCGCGAACTGCCCATACCTTGACCTACCCAACCTAAGGGAAACACTGATTTAACTATTCAAATAGCCGAGGTTCTATGTTCAGTGCTTTCCATAAATCATGCTCTTCAATGTCTACTTTAATTCAATCCAGTTCAATCTAATTGTATTAGTACGTCGCTTCTTACAATGTCATCCGTCACAAACAATCTAATAAAAGCTGGGGCCTTGACCCCTGGAGCGATGTTAGGTTATATATTCATGGGCCAGGCCACACACCCCTGGATCACTAGCATCTGTAGGCTGTTGAGGAGGAGGTGTATGGCTATAGCAACACACTACATAAAGGGTTTAATAGCAAAGTGCTAACCTACTGGTGTGTATCATCGCAAAATGGAAGGAATTCTCAAATGAAAGTCTACTGTAAGCTCAATATTTTAACAGTTATTAGTGAAATGTTTACATGTCAACGAGCAGCCTGTATGGAATTTATGTGGATAAGCTGTACGTAACCATATCCTTCTCCCCCTAAAAGGTTATCTGGTTAACCTGACTATTTCCCTGCAGGCTAAATGGCTGTACGGCTAGCAGTGTAGACCAGCCAATACGCTTATTAGTTAGTTGGCTAGCTGTAATGTTGTTATGGTAGAGAGGGAGAGAGAGATGGATGGAGCGACACAAATCTCCCTCCCCTTCTCGAGGAGAAACTCAGCGAGGGAGAAATGACATCACCCGTCGGCCACATTCCTACAGGGGGAGGAGGGAGGGATGGAGGGAACGAGGGAGGCGGATTGGGGGACAGTGGGCGAAGAGGGGGAAGGGGGAATGTCCCAAAACATTTTAGGGAGAAAAACACGACCCACAACAGAATTGAATCCCTCTCCTGTGTGGGTGGGTGTGTGTGTGTGTGTGTGTGTGTCTTCAGTACAGGGTTTCTGTACTCTTCCTTCATCATGTGCTCCCTCTTTTAATTCATGTGTTTCTTCTTCTGACCCCTCCCCCTCTCCTCTCCTCTCCACTGACTAAAGGAATGTGAGAACCACATCTGGAACTTATAAGAGAGAGAGAGAGAGAGAGAGAGAGAGAGAGAGAGAGAGAGAGAGAGAGAGAGAGAGAGAGAGAGAGAGAGAGAGAGAAAGAAAGAAAGAAAGAAAGAAAGAAAGAAAGAAAGAAAGAAAGAAAGAAAGAGAAAAAGGCTGAGGTGTAAATGGAAATAGAGGGAAAGGGACAAATAGAAAGACAGAGAAGGGAATTGAGCTTAGCTAGCAGAAAGAAGGAAGAGGAGAAATGGAAGGACAGAGAGCAGGGAGAGAGAAAAATGGAGGGAGGGAGAAAAATACATCTGAATGAAGAGGGAGAAGGCGAGAAGTTTCAAAAGCGATTAATGCCAATTAATTCTAGTCTGAGCCAAGGCATGTGCAGAGGCATCTTCCAAGAACCCGGAGCTCATTGAAGGAGGGAGAGGCCTCAAATGTGGGTTAAAGAATTCTGATCTGAGCGTAGCCCTTTGAACTCGCTCTTCCATATTCTCTGTGAATGAGGTGTGTGTGTGTGTGTGTGTGTGTGTGTGTGGGGGGGGTAGCTGTCCCCACAGAGGAGCCAGTCAGGCTTGAGTAATCTCCCTTTCTCTCCCCCTGGCCCACCCCTCCTCTCTCTCCTTGTCTCTCTCACTCGCTTTCTTTCTTTCATCCCCCATCCCCCACTACATCCACCCACCAAAAACTATAATCGGTCTTGTTCTGGCCCCCTTGACTTTACCCACCTGCCCACCAGACCACCCCCACTACCAGTGACCCCCCCACCCCCCACCCCCAACCACATATTTTTGTCACCCTTCCCCCACCCCCAAAATATGCTCAGCATAATGTAGACACACAGTTTGAAAACATGGCAAAGAGGCTGAGTCATATGTGATAAACTTGGCTCTTTCTCTCTCTCTTTCTCTCTTTTTCTCTCTCTTTCTGTTTCTATCGCTTTGTTTCTCTCTTGCTCTGTCTCGCTTTGTGGATTCTTACAGAGAACATATTAGGAGAATGTTTTCAGAACTCCATTTGTTTGTCCAGTCAAACAGATGATAAATGTAGTAGAGACTTTAACTCCTACTGCTATATGAATTTGAATTATCATAACCAAATGGCTGGCTGTAATTTTGAAGCTACATAATGTGTAATATAATTTGTTACAGTGGTTTAGATCATTTTATATATTAGTATAAAGTGGACAATGAGCCTCGTCTAATTTGTAGTTGTTGTTTTTTTCTAGAACAAACAACATACTAATACAGTCATAATATTATGACAAATAGTTTGACCAAACAAACACGCAACAAAGCATCAAGTCACATTGTGTTGACAGTGAAAGTAACACTGTAGCAGCCATAACTAATGGGCCAAATTTGCTAAGCATTCCTTGATTACATTCTGGAATTGGGAGTATGGTTCAAAACCTTACAGCTAGATCCACATTATGAATAGATCCACATTATGAATAGATCCACATTATGAACAGATCCACATTATGAATAGATCCACATTATGAACAGATCCACATTATGAACAGATCCACATTATGAACAGATCCACATTATGAATAGATTCACATTATGAATAGATTCACATTATGAATAGATCCACATTATGAATAGATCCACATTATGAACAGATCCACATGTGATTCGAACTACACCCAACTCATGAGATACGTGCTCCATTTTAAGCTTTTTTACAAAATTTGCAAAAAACATTCAAATGGGATATATAACTGATAAGGGTTGATTTCTTTGGTCAGTAGTGTGTGTGTGTGTGTGTGTGTGTGTGTGTGTGTGTGTGTGTGTGTGTGTGTGGCAGTAGTTGTGGCATTGTTCACAAGGACAGAGCCTGACAAATGGACAAATGTTGCACCTGCACTGAGGCCTTTGTTATAGCCAGCACTTCAAGCAGTCTAGGTAGGAACAGTAGCAACAGCAAGTCGCAGTGTCGCAAGACTAGGAGGTGTAGGTCTACTAACAACAATAGCATTTTCATGAATTATAAAGAGTCTTTGTAGTTGAATGGTTAACAGCACATTCATTTACCTTTCAAACCATGTGAAATGTCTGTTAAGAAAACTGGAAACAGAATAAAAACAACAGAATAGTTTGTATCTTCAAGTGTTTTGAGAGCAGTGTATTGGACAGGCAGTTAAAAGAGTATGGCCTGCAAATTAATGATGAAATGGTGACATTGTACTTTGGCATAATGAGCACAGTGTGTGAGATAGTTTACAGCCATGCCACAAACATAACATGGAGACATGCATGCTGTGTTACATAGTGTGTGTGTGTGTGTGTGTGTGTGTGTGTGTGTGTGTGTGTGTGTGTGTGTGTGTGTGTGTGTGTGTGTGTGTGTGTGTGTGTACGTGCTTGCCTGGCTTGTAGCAGAGCCACTTATACTATATATACAACAGTATGTGGACACCCCTTCAAATTAGTGTATTCGGCTATTTCAGCCACACCCGTTGCTGACAGGTGTATAAAATCGAGCACACTGCCATGCAATCTCCATAGACAAACATTGACAGTAGAAAGGCCTTACTGAACAGCTCAGTGACTTTCAACGTGGCACCATCATATTTCTGCCCTGCTAGAGCTGCCCCGATCAACTGTAAGTGCTGTTATTGTGAAGTGGAAACGTCTAGGAGCAACAACGGCTCAGCTGCGAAGTAGGCCACACAAGCTCACAGAACGGGACTGCTGAGTGCTGAAGCACGTAAAAATCATCTGTTGCAACACTCACTACCGAGTTCCAAACTGCCTCTGGAAGCAACGTCAGCACAATAACTGTTCGTCGGGAGCTTCATGAAATAGGTTTCCATGGCCGAGCAGCCAAGACTAAGATAACTATGCGCAATGCTAAGTGTCGGCTGGAGTGGTGTAAAGCCCGCCACCATTGGACTCTGGAGCAGTGGAAATGCGCTCTCTGTAGTGACAATCACCTTTCACCATCTGGCAGTCCCATGTACGAATCTGGGTTTGGTGGATGCCAGGAGAACGCTACCTTCCCCAATGCATAGCGCCAACTGTTAAGTTTGGTGGAGGAGTAATAATGGTCTAGAGCTGTTTTTCATGGTTTTGGCTAGGCCCCTTAGTTCCAGTGATGGGAAATCTTAACGCTTGATGACAATGCCCCCGTGCACAAAGTGAAGTCCATACAGAAATGGTTTCTTGAGATCGGTGTGGAAGAACTTGACTGGCCTGCACAGAGCCCTGACCTCAACCCCATCGAGCGCCTTTGGGTTGAATTGGAATGCCGACTGCGAGCCAGGCCTAATCGCCCAACATCAGTGCCCGACCCCACTGATGCTCTTGTGGCTGAATGGAAGCAAGTCCCCGCAGCAACATTCTAACATCTAGTGGAAAGCCTTCCCAGATAATTGGAGGATGTTATAGCAGCAAAGGGGGGACCAACTCCATATTAATGCCCATGATTTTGGAATGAGAATGTTCGACAAGCAGGTGTCCACATACTTTTGGTCATGTAGTGTATGTGCACTGATGGATTTATGAAAGAGAAAACTGAACACTTCATGCATTCAGCATGTGGCAATGAGCCAAGGAGAAACATCACTGCAGAAAAACAACTGGAATTGGTATGATTGTGTGTGTGTGTGTGTGTGTGTGTGTGTGTGCGCGTACGTTTGTATGTGCACGTGCGTGTGTTAGTGTGTGCGTTAGTATGTGGGTGAGCATCAGCTTCATTCCATGTGTGAATGTGATGTGTGTGTGTAATGACTATTCATAAGGATTACTGTTAATAGCAGCCACAACGTAGGTCCTCTGTGAGTTGTTTTACAGGATTAGGCAGTGAAAAGGTAATACAATACTAACATCGAGTATGTAGTTAATAACTAGTAGCCTAATATTGTGTTTGGATGTTGAGAGAAGGACAAAGGAGTAGCCCTGGCCTATAGCGATCTAAAAAGAGACACATGGATGACATCATCCTATAGACCTTTCAAACACGCCCCCTACCTACAATATGATAAAGTGGTCGGGTGGTCAGTACCTGCGCGCGCCTGCACATCCACAGCACACACACTCTCTTACTGTCACACGCACAAGGTAGACAATGAAAAGGGAGGGTTGCCTTGTGCCGTGCGCGTGAGCACGAGGAAGATGTAATCTAACAGGTAGCATGAGAAATCACTTTCTCCTTGAGCAATTGTCTCCTAGCAACTACGTTATAATAATAGCTATTATAGTCTACCTGTCATTACTCAGATGTGATATCTATACAACATTAGGGGTATTATAGTTGAAGCTATGTTGGCCATACCTCGTCTCCAGTGTCCGTGGTATGTGTGTGCGCGCGTGTGTGTGTTATTAGGCTATACATACACAGACACCAAATAAATATGGCAAGCAACGTTTGAATGATTGAAGCAAGCCGTTCCCACATTCGAATCTCGAGCACATTTGGTCAATCACTTTAGACGTGCACTGTCATTCAAATCACGTCCTTTCTGCCTAACATCCTATTTGAATAAAAGGCTATAGGCTACCGAATGCACAGGACTAAGGTCATATTGTGGATACTAGGTTCTTGCACCAATCAGGCCATGATCATGTTAGACACACGCACCCTATGAAATAGCCTACCACACACTGCGGCGCATGTAATGCCAAACTCATCGCCATACACTCTGAACAATTGAGCATCTGCCCCCTCTCTCTCTCTCACGCACGCGCACACATACACATCTGAAGCGAAACAAGAGTAACTTTTCCCCTCATCAAGTTTGAAAGCCTCGGTATTGTTCGACAACATGAAACAGTGAGTCATTGATTATGGAAGGTAACAGGGAAAACCCTAATCTTACCACCGTGAAAACTCAACGCCAAACTCAGGAGCAAAAGCCTCTGCATGGTTCAGAAGACCAGTAAGTCCGTTAGCTCAATTCTCCGTGAGGACAGCATTAAAAATCCTAGTTGGATTCTATTCACCAGTATAGGGTAATTGTAATCCTTCCAATAAATATATGATACGATTTTCGTCGTTCTCCACCACCCCTTTCTGCTCTTCTTGCGGTTTAAAACATGTCTCCGTTTTTCCTCCTCTCCCCTTTCCGTTGTCCGCTCTTTCGTGCTCGGCTATGGTCCGTTTACTCATTAGCGACGCATTCCCCCATCTCTCTCTCTCTCTCTCTCTCTCTCTCTCTCTCTCTCTCTCTCTCTCTCTCTCTCTCTCTCTCTCTCTCTTTCTGTCTCTCTCGCGAGCGCTCCCTCTCTCATCTCTCGCTCTGTCTCTAGCTCTCACGTCAGCGCCACAGCACACCCCCCTTTCCTCTTTCTAGTCTGATTCTCGCGTTAGATGTTACCGCTATTAGATCCGCATTTCTTTGTCACCAGAAAACAACTAAAAGACTTTGTCCATGTTTGTTGGATTTTTGCATCATCATTATCTCTGTATTTTTATTTGTAAAAGAGATGGAGCAATAGGTTATAGATCTAATGACGTGTCATGATTATGGACTTGACTAGTTGATTTGTAGTGTAAAGCAAATCATTCTGCAATCATTCTGCGTGACACAACCAAGTTCTGCCCCAAAAGTGACAGCATATGTTGCTTGCTTTCCCTCAATTTAATGATGAAGTGTATGCTAGCCTATTATAGCCAGATACAGAGGCTACACAGATGTGGAGTTCACTGTCACCGCTGAGTCTGTATAGTGGTCTATTAGGCTATTGCTCTCATGTTCCCACCCCTCGCTTTGCTTTAAAGTATAAACCAGTGTTGGAGCCCCCTCAAGTGCACTGACTCCTGAACTACTCCCAAAACAACTGGAGCAACTATTAAAATACCTTCACACGAATGCACCTCATAAAAACAACAAATGTAGCTACACTAATTTGTTCACTGAAACATTTACCGTTATAATTAGGATTCCAGGCATTGCCATCATTAACGTGTTACCTTGTTTGGTCCGTTATTGCAAGTATAGCTTATTTTCTACGATTACTCAGATGATCTACTTCAGGAAAAAAATATATAGGCTAGGGATGGATTGTTTGTGCGGTTAAATAAATCTATCAATAGTAGCTTGGGATTTAAAATATATATATATTATAATATAGGCCTAGCAAGAATTTCCTTTGATATTGTAATGCTAAATAAGTGGTCGAACATACCATTCTATCACGAAAAGAACAAATAAAACGAAGCATAATAATATGTAAATAAGTGTTTATTTGATATGAATTAAACCCCAGATGATACATTTGTATATGATTATTTTTTAAAGTTATGGTGTATAAAGATGTAGTGAAGGGCAGCCATATATTTACAATACTTCTTAGAAGGATGCATTGAATGAAATGGTGGCGGCAGTTTATTATGGGTCAGTATTAATTTTCTGTAATAAAAATGTCGCAGGTCTGCCGTGAAGCATCAAGGGTGGCACATCTCTGCCGGGACTCGAACCCGGAGCCTCTGGATTAGAAGTCCAGCGCGCTATTCCATTGCGCCACAGAGACTGCGGCAATAAACATGATCCTGGTCAGGTTTAGATATTCACATCCTTCTATGTCAACGTTTTCTGTATCCTTCCAGCATCAGCACCACCCTCCGTCGACATTTGAGCTCTATGAGAGAAACCGTTAGAGGGCGCTGTAAGCTCTCTCTTCAATGGACTTCACACGCTCGAGCCGCTCTCCAGAGCCAAAATGGCGATGGTGTTCATTAGAGACATGCAGAAAATGCATTCTATTTAGGATTTAATCAAATGCGCAGTGCAATAAGGAGACTGAAAGCAATAGCCAATATACTGTGTGGAATAGCATCTTTATATTTTCCTCAGAATAGCCTACTAACTGAGGGATTTTTTTATTGTGGTGAATCTGCACAGAATAAAACACCCTCAATCAAGGTTCCATTGCCTACTGGATATATTATGATGGGCAACATTTTGTCTTCTATGATAGTTCTCTCAGACAGCAGATAGCAATGTATATAAATTAAGCAATGAGGCCCGAGGGTGTGTGGTTTATGGTCAATAAACCATGGCTAAGGGCTGGTCTTATGCATGATGCAACACAGAGTGCCTAGATACAGCCCTTAGCTCTGGTATATGTCTTTTGTAAAGAGCAACCATATTGGTGTCAGTCTGCTAGGAACCTGTTTTTAACGTATTAAGTGTGTATGTTTATTCTGTGTTACCATTTAATTAGCTAGTAAATAAATAATTAAACCAATTTGTGTAGTACTGAATCATAAGTAAGGCTCGGGTTTTTGCAGATGCAGGGAGGTTACGATTGTTCAGAAGGATGATATGATACAAGGTTATGATTAACAAGTTGACTGTTTATAGATGTGATAGGTAAAGACCTTTAGAGTTTAATTCGGGAGAAGGTAACTCTTTAAAGAACCGCTTTCGTGGTGCCTCAGATCCTAATGAGTTAATTTTTACATGATTAATTTAATCGAGTAACAATTAAATATAGTTAGTTTATTAGATAAATAACAGTCTTCAGCATAATGTTAAAGTCAAGTCACAACAATATCAAGGATAGCATCAAAAATGTATACATAAATACCATTTGAAGCTTGATGAGTTGATCATTTGAATCAGCTGTGTAGTGCTAAGGCAAAAACAAAATTCACTCCTTTGACCCCCAAGAACAGGACCGAGAACCACTGCTCTTCATTGGGACCTCTTCATCTGCAGACAGGCTTTCACAGCTCTCTGTATCTGTGGACAAAAAAACATCACAAGAAACTTCATTATTCTCAAATTAGACAGCACTGAATATTATGTTACTCTTATTGCTATCTTCACTTCTAGGGACTGGAACTACACAAAAGTACCTGCCCTATACAGAATAGCGTACTCTCTCTCTTTGACAGTTGGGGCTGCTAACGTTATCCTTTCACCCTCCTCCATGGCTGTTAGCTAGCTACAGTGAGGGAAAAAAGTATTTGATCCCCTCCTGATTTTGTACATTTTCCCACTGACAAAGAAATGATCAGTCTATAATTTTAATGGTAGGTTTATTTGAACAGCGAGAGACAGAATAACAACAAAAAAATCCAGAAAAACACATGTGAAAGTTTTTATAAATGGAATTTCATTTTAATGAGGGAAATAAGTATTTTCCCTCACTGTACCTATACATGCATTTTTACAATGATAAATACATCAAGATAGCTGGCTAATATGAAGTTAGGTAGCTGGTGATATTACATTAACTTAGGTAGCTAGCTATAAGTATGTAAAGTTAGCTAGATAGCTAGCTAGCTACGTTACCAGCGAATTCAGACTTCAGTATTATCTCTTTGTTATTCTTAAATGTTGATTGTTGTTCCTTGTCCCTGATTGTCCCATAGCCCGACATGAATAATCTAAAGAAAATGAAGTGACGTGATCCATCTTAAATTGTTAAAGGAAAGTTCCACTCTATATTTTATTTTTCAGTAGTCCACTGTTGATACAGTCCCAAAATGTCTTGACAGTTATTTTCATTTAATCCCATTTTCTCTGACTGCTTGTCAGACTGCTTGTAACTTGTGATGATAGGAATAAAATAGCCTATACAAAGGAATTTATACTATCCATGTAGCTACTTCAAATTTAGGCACAGATCCAAATCCAGAGTCCAATAACACATGTAAATTCTTGAGAATTCCATTCCTGTCAGCATCCCGTGACAGGGAAGTAACCATTAGGAAGAACCCAGGAAATACATGTCAGGGAATTCCCTTCTGATAGGCTACCCGTGTGACTATGTTTAGCATGAATATACCTCTATATTATCTGGATAGACAGTAGGCTACAGCTCAACACTTTTAAGGCCAACCCCTTGTCGTACATGTAAGTTTAGATATTCAAAAAAATGGGTTGACAGACTCAACAATGCCAAGGCTCTGTTGTGGTTCACAAGTCAGTGTCCAACACTTTACTGTAGTAACTCCAATGCAGAGTAGGGATTAATATTTTCCAGAAAATCTACCAAGTTTCAATACTGGGAAATACTGCAAAAATCTGAAATGCCCATTTAAAGCATTTAAACCAAGATATGCCAGGGTTCTCCCCAAAAAACATTGATAGAGTAACTTTAATCGTCAATGACATTGTTGTGAATTTCGAACCAGACCGTTAATAAATTCTGAGCGTTATCATGTTCCTCAATTAATTCAGCACATTTCAGCAGTAGGCCTTGGCTATCTCGACACAGAAGCGCGCTCAGGACTCACAGAGCGCACCCCAAGTAGGCTTTATCGTTGTCGAATCATACAAACTTTTGTAACGGCAGTCAAACAAAAGTCAAATGAACAAATTTGCTAAACTTGATAGATAACCTCCAACAAATGACAGAAAACTTTGATAATTCATTTTTTTCACCCTGGACGCTTTATCTGGACAATTTTTTGGGGGGGCTTGCCTGTTTTCCATGTTATTTTGACATTAATACGTATCACATATCAGGTTGCAAACAATGTGAAAAATATATATATATCATTGAGTTAATAAAGCCGCATTCAAACATGGTCTCTTTTTTGTTTTCTTGGGTAAGGCAGCTCCAAAATGCAGGTGTTTCAGCCTAGCTCAGTGCTTTCTGTGGTGGTGGACCAGGCAAGCCAGCAGAAAATACGGAGCGTTGTGCCGTGATTGGCTCAGTGTTCTGTCACTCATGGGGACACTACGTCACGGCCAAGTCTAAGGGTAAATTCTAGCCCCTTGGATGCTGCCATAGAGTTACATTAGAAGTGCCCATCCAAGAAGGCTCAAGGTCATTGGCCACAGATACAATTACGTAAAATCATGTTATATGTACAGTAGCTTTGATTAGACTGATCATGTCAACATCATATTTTCAAAATCTTAGCTAGCAGTCATCATCATGAATCAAATCGACAATCTACTGGCAAATCCTTTTTAATCCTTGTCATATGAAGATAAATGATGAAGAGAAATTATAGATAAAGCATATCGGGGCTCATCAGTCATTGGACATAAAAAACTTGGAACTGCGAAAACTTGACTTCAGTGAGTTCAAGACAACTGAGAAGTCAGGAATAAACCTGGGAAAATACGTTTTGAACAGTCATCCAACTCGGATTTGTAAATCCGGTCTCTTTCTAGAGCTATGACCTGAAGTCCTTGTTTTTTTCAGAGTTCCCAGTTGTTTTGAAAGCACCATAAATCCAGAGAATGCCAGACTTTTATGACAAAATTTGCTCATGAAGGACTGCCTCGTAACCTTCCTGTTCAAGTGGGCACAGCAGTGAGTCCAAAAATGTATTGTATGCTGATACATAAATTATGTAATATGCCAGGGAGATATGTATACTGTAACTAAGAAAGTAATTCTAAGTGTATGTTGTGTAGTAAGATGTCAGTAGCCCATGTGCTTCACTCAACTTGAGTGGGTTGAGTCACTGACGTGATCTTCCGGTCCCGTCTTGCACCCCCTTGGGTTCGTGCAGTGGAGGATATCTTCGTAGGCTATACTTAGCCTTGTCTCAGGGTAGTAAGTTGGTGGTCTGTTGATATCCCTTTAGTGGTGTGGGGGCTATGCTTTGGCGAAGTGGGTGGGGTTATATCCTGCCTGGTTGGCCCTATCCGGGGGGTATCATCGAACAGGGCCACAGTGTCCCCCGACCCCCCCTGTCTCAGCCTCCGTATCTATGGTGCAATAGTCTCGGGGGGCTAGGGTCAGTCTGTTATATCTGGTGTAATTCTCCTGAACTTAAGTATGCTCCCTCTAATTTTCTCTTTCCCTCTCCTCTCGGAGGACCTGAGCCCTAGGACCATGCCTCAGGACTACCTGGCCTCATGACTCCTGGCTGTCTTGCTGCTGCTCCAGTTTCAACAGCTGCCTGCGGCTATAGAACCTTGACCTGTTCACCTGACATGCTACCTTGTCCCGAATCTGCTGTTTTTGACTCTCTCTACCGCACCTGCTGTCTCGACCTCTAAATGCTTGACTATGAAAAGCCAACTGACATTTACTCCTGAGGTGCTGGCCTGGTTCCCCTCTTACGTTTCTTTCTAGGTTCCTGCCTTTCTAGGGATTTAATCCTATGCAATGTACTTCTACATCTACATTGCTTGCTGTTTGGGATTTTAGGCTGGGTTTCTGTATAAGCACTTTGTGACATCTGGTGATGTAAAAAAGGGCTTTATAAATACATTCGATTGAGTGATAATTGCCAAAATCGAGTTGATGATTTTACAGACAGCAGATCAGCTCATGAAAAACATGGAGATGAAGAGAGGAAATTGTTTAAATATCAAGGTATTGTTGTGGAAATGACCACTAAGGACTCCAAGTCAAAGTTAAATGAACAGATCTTTATTGATATCGGCCAGAGAGGTTACAACAAAGTCTGTCAGAAGCTCTGAAGGGCTGCTCTCACTTCAGCACTTATATATACTGATGCACAAACTAGGCATCTCAGCTCTCAGGGTGCAATACACTGATAATGACCGCGCACACAGTTTCTAGGCGTTGGAAAAAGTAACAATGTGTTCCCTTCTTTCTGTTCTTCTTCTATCAGTCCTCTTCCCGAGAACAGTCCCAGAACATCCTAACACAATAATCAGGAAACAACACGCTACATGTAGTCGCACATTTGCAGAGACATTTCCACTACAGTATCTTAACAGGGACCAACTGTTCACATCTACTCTCAGATCGTTTGTTGATCACACATTCTCTAGTGAAGCTCTCATAAGGGCAGCAATACGAGACAGGGCAGAGAAGCAGGGGGAAATGTTATAGAAGTAGTTTGACATGTATAGGCGAGACATGCTCTGATAAAGAAACCTATGGATTACAATGAAGGATTTGGGGTTTCAGTGGGATTGGGACGATAGGAAAATAGCCTTTATATAAAGGCTAGTGAGTCAATAGATAAATAATACACTTGATTTAGGCTACATTATTGCATGCTAAATGTTTCTGATCAGTGATAGATGAGCAAATTAATAAATGTGTCACGTCCTGGCCAGAGAGCCCTCTTGGTTCTCTATGGTGTTTTGGTCAGGATGTGACTAGGGGGGTGTTCTAGTTGTTTTAGTTTTATGTTGGTGTTGTGTATGGTTCCCAATTAGAGGCAGCTGTTTTTCGTTACCTCTAATTGGGGATCATACTTAGTGTGTTCCTTTCCCACCTGTTTTTGTGGGATATTGTTTCTTGTGTTAGTGCCAGTGAGCGCTACTTATGTTATGATCAGTTGTCTGCTTTATTGTTTTTGTATGTTCCACTTGAACAAAAATGTGGAACTCTACGCATGCTGCGCCTTGGTCCGTTTATCATTACGACGATTGACAAAATGAGCTACCATTTCCACTTGTACCAGAGAGAGAGCAATTAACCAAATGTACAGACAGAGATTCAGTGAAACAAAATCACATTGATTATCAGATAAGTCACAGGCTTTTGGTCAGGAGTAGGACAAGCTACTACGCGAGTGAAGAGCAAAATCCACTTGTATAACATGCTAGCAAAATGTTCTGATCAGCTAATAGGCTATATGAGCAAACTAGAATAAAGCTTATCATTAGCACACTACAACGTAGCCTAATTGTTACCGAATATCCAAACGGAGATTCAGCGAAAACAAAAATGTGACATTGATTGATTTATCTAGACGAGTCCCCCAAGCTTGTCTCAAAGCAGCGTGATGGCGCTGTCCCGATCAAAATGGTGCTGAAATTATAATCTAATATTGTAATTATAATGAAAATATTGTAAAAAGGTATTCTAATGCAATTTAAGGCATGTATCAAATTCATGCTTATACTGAAACTCCCAAAGTCATATCCAACCGTTATACTAATTTAAAGCAATAGTTGTGTGTGGTCTCTGCTTTTTCTGTCCGTGTCTGTTTCCCCGTCTCCTCACTCCGCTGCCGCCCGCCTCCGCCATGTTGTTCTCAACACCAGTTTAAATCAACATAGCCTACTGTTTTCCAGAAATCTGGAATTCTTTTGGGTTCGGGCTAATTTTATTTCTGTGATGTCGGACTAGGCCTGGGCTCCGACTTCATCTCACCAGGCTCGGTTCGGACCGGGAATGAATTTTCAGTTCTGATGATGACTCTAAATTGCATTAGTTTCTCGTGTGCAGTCAGGCAGTGTCAAGTATGTGTGTGCTTTGAATTTATGGAGACTTTGTGTGAAGTAAATAAGATAAGGTAAAGGCTTACCTGTTTGGATAGTGTGCTATTTTGTTTGTAGCTAATTTGCTGCTGCGCATGTTGTGTATTTTGTGGAATTGCATTAGTGCAACATTGGTGGGAAATGTTGTAATTTCCCAGGTCTTGTCATTTTATTTTTTCAGGAAATGTTAAGAGTGTCGCATGTTAGGTCAAAAAGCCACCACCACACAAGGTTAAAACACTGAGGTCCTCCCAGTCTGCTGGGCCACTACCAGCTTGTCCACAGGTTCACTGCATATTCATATTGTTTCTCACGACTCTGGCTGCTGAGGAAGAGGGTCTTGTACTAGGGTGATCTTACAGTCTACTTCCTCCTGTGCTGGGATGTAGAGGTTCTCATTAATGCTCATCTCATTGTTGTTGTTTAACATATTCCTGATGAGGTTGGTTGGCTTGGGAACTTTGGGGAGGATCTTGTCCCTGTGTCTATAGGCAGAAGACACAGTCATTTGGTATAATATCTAAAAGGACCTACAATATATTTATCACCATTCAGAGATTGCACTATCCCATATTTTGTGGAGTGAATTCAGAAGTGTATAGATTGATGTGTACTCACTTCCTTATACAAAAACAAACCACGATGGCAACTATAAACACCATGACTGAAATGAAGACGGCAGCAACATGCAGGTTCCAATCCTGATTCCCATCTTTACCTAAACAAACAAACAACAACGTCAGGATAGAGGCTTACATAAATAAGGATGTTTAAGCCTTGAGACAATTGAGACATGGATTGTGTATGTGTGCCATTCAGTGGGTTAATGGGAAAGACAACATATAAAACAATGAAATTCCTTTGAGGTTTCTGGGAATTAATATTTAAATGTTTCTCTGATATATATGACACTGTTATAGATCCATCTCCCCTTACAGCCCTTTTTGGAGTACTGCCCATGGGTACCCCCCTGTCAAGAATTCTGTTGGACACTGTTGCTTATACAACTCTTTTAGCTAGACGGCTAATACTACAGAACTGGAAGATGGCAGTTCACCCATCTTATAAATATTGGGTGAGAGATGTGTTGTGCTCTTTGAAACCTGAAACATTTGAATTCAATACACGTGGGAATCCCAAACTGTTTTATGAGGCTTTTGCTCCATTCCGGTCTTACTTTAAACAGTCCATCCTCTGATGGCATTCATGTTAAAACAAAAATAAGTCTGGGGGCATTAAGGTTGATGTGCCTATTGATTCTTATTGAATGTGACTTGTGGATGCCTTGTTAATCTTGCCCTGTCAGAGACTAAAATGTGAGCTTGTTTTGTCCTGTTTTTTATTTTGTTCTCGCTTACAATATATATATATATTTTTTAAAGCATTGTAAACTTCGTTTTTGGTCCAGTGGATAGTCGGTCTGTGGCCATGACTGTCTGTGAGTGGTTGCATTTCTCCACCCCTATTCCTTGTCTGTTTACAGGAACAATGGTGAGGTGTCCGCTCTGTCCCTGTACTACAGATTGCCCTTTAACCTTTGTAGCCTTCTGCCCGGTGTGTTTAACTTGTCTAAAGTACGGTATCTTTAAAGCTATTATTTTTTATTTGTAATTTTTATACTTGAGTATATTATTTATATTGTTTTGTGAGTAAAACTGAATAAACAGAGTAAAAAGAAAAAAAAAGATTTCCTTTGAATGGGGTAGAAGGTGCCAGGCACACCGTTTTGTGTCAAGAACTGCAATGCTGCTGGGTTTTTCACGCTCAACATTTTCCCCTGTGTATCAAGAATGGTCCACCAATCAAAGGACATCCAGCCTACTTGACACAACTGTGGGATGCATTGGCGTAAACATGGGCCAGCATCCCTGTGGAATGCTTTTGACACCTTGTAGTGTGAATGCCCCGACAAAATGAGACTGCTCTAAGGGCAAAAGGGGGGGGTTCACCTCAATATTAGGAAGGTGTCCTTAATGTTTTGTACACTCAGTGTACACTCTGTACTCCAGACACCGGACCGACAAGGCCCTCATCCCCGTCATTTGCAGGAGAAAGAGACAGAGATATCGGGGACGTAGGTCTGGGTGCCTTGTAAGGATCCAACGGCGAGGGGGTAATCTGCCTTTACCATCGGTCCTATTAGCCAAAGTACAATCCTTGGATAATAAAATAGACAAACTACGAGCACGTATATCTTACCAACGGGACATTAAAAACTGTAATATCTTATGTTTCACAGAGTCATGGCTGAACGACGACATGAACGACACAGCTGGCAGGTTTTACGCTTTTTCAACAGGCTAACAGCCTGTAAACAACAGCCGGTGTACGATATCTAAGGAAGTCCTCGCCTGAGGTAGAGTATCTCATGATAACTGTAGACCACAGTATTTACCGAAACAAATGTCATCTATATTCTTTGTAGCTGTCTATTTACTACCACAAACTGATGCTGGCACTAAGACCGCACTCAATGAGCTGTATACGGCCATAAGCAAACAGGAAAACGCTCATCCAGAGGTGGCGCTCAGAGTGCCCAGGGACTTTAATGCAGGGAAACTTAAATCCGTTTTACCTAATTTCCAGCAGCATGTTAAATGTGCAACCCAAGGGAAAAACAAACCTAGACCACCTTTACTCCACACACAGAGATACGTACAAAGCTCTCCTTCACCCTCCATTTGGCAAATCTGACCATAATTCTATCTTTCTGATTCCTGCTTACAAGAAAAAACTAGAGCAGGAACCACCAGTGACTCGGTCAATAAAAAAGTGGTCAGATGAAGCAGATGTTAAGCTACAGGACTGTTTTGCTAGCCAGACTGGAATATGTTCTGTGATTCTTCCGATGGCATTGAGGAGTACACTACATTGAGGAGTACACTACAACAGTCACTGGCTTCATCAATAATAAGTGCATCGATAACGTCGTCCCCACAGTGACTATACGTACATACAGTATCCCAACCAGAAGCTATAGATTACAGGCAACATCCGCACTGAGCTAAAGGGTAGAGCTGCCGGTTTCAAGGTGCGGGACTCTAGCCCGGAAGCTTATAAGAAATCCCGCTATGCCCTCCGACGAACCATCAAACAAGCAAAGCATCAATACAGGACTAAGATTGAATCATACTACACTGTCTCCGACGCTCGTCAGATGTGGCAGGGCTTGCAAACTATTACAGACTACAAAGGGAAGCACAGCTGTGAGATGCCCAGTGACACGAGCCTACCAGACAAGCTAAATTACTTCTATGCTCGCTTCGAGGCAAGTAACACTGAAACATGCATGAGAGCATCAGCTGTTCCGGATGACTGTGTGATCAGGCTCTCCGTAGTGAGTAAGACATTTAAACAGGTCAGCATTCACAAACCACAGGGCCAGATGGATTACCAGGATGTGTACTCCGAGCATGTGCTGACAAACTGGCAAGTGTCTTCACTGACATTTTCAACTTCTCCCTGTCTGAGTCTGTAATACCAACATGTTTCAAGCAGACCACCATAGTGCCTGTGCCCAAGAACACTAAGGTAACCTGCTTACATGACTACCGACCCGTAGCACTCATGTCTGTACCCATGAAATGCTTTGAAAGGCTGGTCATGGCTCACATCAACACCATTATCCCAGAAACCCTAGACCCACTCCCATTTGCATACCGCCCCAACAGATCCATAGATGATGCAATCTCAATTTCACTCCACACTGCCCATTCCCACCTGGACAAAAGGAACACCTATGTGAGGATGCTATTCATTGACTACAGCTCAGCGTTCAACACCATAGTGCCCTCAAAGCTCATCACTAAGCTAAGGACCCTGGGACTAAACACCTCGCTCTGCAACTGGATCCTGGGCTACCTGACGGGCCGCCCCCAGGTGGTAAGGGTAGGCAACAACATATCTGCCACGCTGACCCTCAACACGGGGGCCCCTCAGGGATGTGTGCTCAATCCATTCCTGTACTCTCTGTTCACTCATGACTGCATGGCCAAGCATGATTACAACACCATCATTAATTTTGCCAGTGACAACAGTGGTAGGCCTGATCACCGACAACGATGAGACAACCTATAGGGAGGAGGTCAGAGACCTGGCCGTGTTGTGCCAGGACAACAACCTCTCCCTCAAAGTGATCAAGACAAAGGAGATGATTGTGGACTACAGGAAAAGGAGGACCGAGCACTCCCCCATTCTCATCGACGGGGCTGTACTGGAGCAAGTTGAGAGCTTCAAGTTCCTTTGGTACACATCAACAACAAACTATCATGGTCCAAACACACCAAGACAGTCGAAGAGGGCATAACAAAGCATATTCCCTCTCAGGAGACTGAAAATATTTTGCATGGGTCCTCAGATTCTCAACACTTCTTAACAGCTTCTACCCCCCAAGCCATAAGACTCCTGAACAGATAATAAAATGGCTACACAGACTATTTGTATTGCCCTCCCCCCTCTTTTACGCTGCTGCTACTCTCTGTTTATTATCTATGCATAGTCACTTTAACTCTACCTCAATTACCTAGACTAACCGGTGCCCCCGCACATTAACTATACCGGTACCCCCTGTATATAGCCTCGCTATTGTTATTTTACTGCTGCTCTTTAATTCACTTAAAAAATATATATAATAATTTTACTCTTACATTTTTTACGTAACACATATTTTTTCTTAAAACTGCATTATTGGTTAAGGGCTTGTAAGTAAGTATTTCACTGTAAGGCTACCTACACCTGTTGCATTCGGCGCATGTGACAAATACAATTTGATTTGATTATACCAGCTCCATTTTATTTAGCTTATAATTATGAGAGAGGATGGCCCAAGAAGCTTTGGGAGAAAGAACAGGGAAACCATACCATATATTTCCTCCTCAGTCCAGTCACCCTCTCCCATACCACACGATGGTGAAAAGATGGGTTTAATGCGTACACGGTACTGACAGTGAGGTTCATAGTTCACCATGATCCAAGTCTTGTCTTCTAAGAGCTTACTCTGGAACGACATTACAGCAACAGACATTTGAGTGCTTTTACTCTACTAAACCTACATACTGTAATTCAAGACAAATATAATAAAAGTAAAAGTGTACTTTATACAGTGGCTGGCTGTAAAAGACAAAATAACATTTTTGCAGACAAGTGCTAAAACGAAACAATGGCAGAATCACTGCCCACTCTTCCCTTTCCTTACCTCAGCCGTTTTACATCTGGTATAGTTGATGATGTACTTCCAACAGTGTGGATGTTTTATGTCTGGTGAAATCCAGCTAATATTGAGTTTGCTCCCCTCCTCTGTGATCTTCAGTTCAAGAGGTAGGGGCTGCACTGCAGGAAGCATGGACAGAGAAAGAGTTAATAAAGTAACCTTTGAGAGAAAAACTGTATACATTGATGAAAATGAGATGCAAATTAAGCCAAATCGCCACAGGATATTGATGCAATGTGATTACGATGACATTAATTAAATAATAAGGAAACTATGATGACTCAAGACAATTTATTATTTAGAATTTGGCCTCAAATTGAGCCTGAAGAGTGAAAATAGATGAGTTTTAGTCTTACCATTGACATTAGGATTCACCTCGAATGTATTCCGTACCGATGAACCGTTGAGAGTCCCATTGACCTGGAAGAAGATCCGTTTGTCGAAGTCTCCTCTCAGATGACATCCAATCCTCTGATTGTCGTTGTACAGGTACTCACTGCATTCTGATACCTTAGTCATATTTTTTAACCTGGGACTGAGATTGTATAGTTGTTGTCATAGTTACGGTCCGAAATATTTCCTAACCACATGACCCAATCAGGAAAAACATTGGGTCAGATATAGCAACTTAAAAACCAGCCAAACAAAGACTATCTTTGTAACTCTCCATCTATATTTTGTTGAATATAAGCACTCTTCCACAGTTAGCCTTGTATTGGACCGTGAGTGGTGGAGAAGCAGGAATGTAGAATTGTTCTCACCCGTAGTAAAGCTGGAGATCTTCTGGGACCTGATTGGCTAGGAGCCAGCTGCAGTTCATGTCCTTAGAGGAGTAGAGAAAACATTTGAAGTTCTTCACCAACTCTGTTATAGGAGAGAGAAAGAGCGAGAGGGTAGAGAGCGAGAGAGAGAGAGATTTACACCCAAGTAAATTACATTAACTATGTAGTATACTGTATAGGGCCACTTCTCCGGACAGAGATTGTCTAGTACGGCCTGCTACCAAAACCTGCGGGCTCTCCTTCACCGCAGCCGATGTGAGAAAAACATTTAAATGTGTTAACCCTCGCAAGGCTGCCGGCCCAGATGGCATCCCTGGCCGTGTCCTCAGAGCATGTGCAGACCAGCTGGCTGGTGTGTTTACGGACATATTCAATCAGTCCCTATCCCAGTCTGCTGTTCCCACATGCTTCAAGAGGGCCACCATTGTTCCTGTTCCCAAGAAAGCTAAGGTAACTGAGCTAAATGACTATCGCCCCGTAGCACTCACTTCCGTCATCATGAAGTGCTTTGAGAGATTAGTCAAGGATCATATCACCTCCATCCTGCCAGACACCCTGGACCCATTTCAATTTGCTTACCGTCCCAATAGGTCCACAGACGACGCAATCGCAATCACACTGCATACTTCCCTAACCCATCTGGACAAGAGGAATACTTATGTAAGAATGCTGTTCATCGACTACAGCTCAGCATTTAACACCATAGTTCCCTCCAAGCTCGTCATTAAGCTCGAGACCCTGGGTCTCGACCCAGCCCTGTGCAACTGGGTCCTGGACTTCCTGATGGACCGGCCCCAGGTGGTGAGGGTAGGAAACAACATCTCCACCCCGCTGATCCTCAACACTGGGGCCCCACAAGGGTGTGTTCTTAGCTCTCTCCTGTACTCCCTGTTTACCCATGACTGCGTGGCCAAGCACACATCCAACTCAATCATCAAGTTTTCTGACGACACTACAGTGGTAGGCTTGATTACCAACAACGACGAGACGGCCTACAGGGAGGAGGTGAGGGCCCTCGGAGTGTGGTGTCAGGAAAATAACCTCTCACTCAATGTCAACAAAACAAAGGAGATGATCGTGGACTTCAGGAAACAGGAGAGGGAGGCAACTGCTCCGCCCACAACCGTAAGGCTCTCCAGAGGGTAGTGAGGACTGCACAACGCATCACCGGGGGTAAACTACCTGCCCCTCAGGACACCTACACCACCTGATGTCACAGGAAGGCCAAAAAGATCATCAAGGACAATAACCACCCGAGCCACTGCCTGTTCACCCCGCTATCATCCAGAAGGCGAGGTCAGTACAGGTGCATAAAAGCTGGGACCGAGAGACCGAAAAACAGCTTCTACCTCAAGGCCATCAGACTGTTAAACAGCCATCACTAACATTGAGTGGCTGCTGCCAACATACTGACTTAAATCTCTAGCCACTTAAACATAGGAATTGGATGTAACAATGTATCACTAGCCACTTTAAACAATTTTGTTTACGTATCCGACATACTCATATCAAATGTATACACTGTACTCTAAACCATCCACTGAATCTTGCCTATTCCGTTCGGCCATCGACCCAAATCTCTAACCACTTTAATAATTATAATTGGATGAAATAATGTATCACTAGCCACTTTAAACAATGCCATTTATATATGTGTATATACTGTACTCCATACCATCTACTGCATCTTGCCTATGCCGGTTAGCCATCGCTCATCCATATATTTATATGTACATACTTGTATTCATTCCTTTACTCTTGTGTGTATAAGGTAGTTGTTGTGAATTTGTTAGATTACTTGTTAGATACTACTGCATGGTCGGAACTAGAAGTGCAAGCATTTCGCTACACTCGCATTAACATCTGCTAACCATGTGTATGTGACAAATAAAATTTGATTTGATTTGATAGTACTGGCCTAAAAAGTATGTTTATGGAGATCCTCCTTAAAAATTGCGCTGTTTCCAATACTAGGTTTAATCTGTTTTGGAAAACTGGCCAATAGAGAGTGACAGAGTTGTTTAGGAGAACATTCTGTTGTTGATAACCAACCTGTGGGGGCAGGGATGGTGTGAACTACAGTTTGACTCATCCGTGTCCTGTTACACTGAGTTTGTATGAGGAAACGCACACCTCCCATCAGAGGAAAGCAATCCTCTAACCGTGTTCCCTTCTTCGTCTTGATTATGTTCTTCTGCGAGAAAAAGGAGAAAATCCAAGAATGAAAGATATTTAGGAATGAATGAATTTAGGAATTTAACAGGAATAAGGGGCTATCTATCACTGTTTAATGTGCCCAGAGAGCTCTGGTCAAAAGTAGTGCAGTATATAGAGCGCCATTTGGGATGAAGCCTTAGTGATGGGTTGTTGGCTTAGTGTTTTATGTAAATGTTCAGTATGAGTCTGTGAATAATTATTTCCGCTTCAGAGGAAAATAAATATAATCTAAAAAAAATCTTAATCCAAAGTAAAGTACAACATTAGCTTTTTAACTTGATCTAGTGCCAGAATACAAGTACTGCCGGCAGTATGAGGAAGTGTTTATATAACTGCACATCTGTTCAACAGACAACTCAATTCGGTTGGCTGATGGTAGCTAGGACGTCCTGTAACGTTTTCCTCACCTGGCCTATCTGTGACATATTGATATGGTAATTACATCTCTGACTATCAACATTCTCCGGTAGACTCCATGAAAGCTCCCAGCAGAACTCGTCTGTCCAAGAGAAAGTCACATTTCTTGGTGATGGGATCTCTAAAGGAAAAACAACAACAACCCTTATTATTGTCATGCTCAAGGGTTAAGTGGGATACATACAGGGATATAAAGGAGTTGTAAATCAAATCAAACGTTAATTGTCACATGCGCTGACTACAACATGTGTAGACCTTACCGTGAAATGCTTACTTACCAACAATGCAGTTTTAAGAAAACAGAACATATTTACTAAATAAACTAAAGTGAATTGTTTTTAATTAAAATTAACTAAATAAAATAACAAAAGTGAATGAATTTTTTAAAATAAAGTCAATAAAATAACAATAATGAGGCTAAATACAGGGGGAACAATTAGTCAAATGGCCACCCGGACTATTTGCATTGACACCAATCCCCCTTTGTTTTTACACTGCTGCTACTCGTTGTTTATTATCAATGCATAGTCACTTTACCCCTACCTACATGTACATATTACCTTGACTAACCTGTACATTGACTCGGTACTGTTCAGCAGTTTTATGGCTTGGGGGTAGAAGCTGTTATGGATTATTTTGGACCTATACTTGGCGCTCCAGTACTGCTTGCCGTGCGGTAGCAGAAAGAACAATTTATGACTTGGGTGAATGGAGTCTTTGACCATTTTTTCTGCCTTTTTCTGACACCGCCTGGTATAGAGGTCCTGGATGGCATAAAGCTTGGCCCCAGTTATGTACTGGGCCGTACGCACTACCCTCTGTAGTGCCTTGCGATCGGAGGCCGAGCAGTTGCCATACCAGGCAGTGATGCAACCAGTTAGGATGCTCTCGATGGTGCAGCTGTAAATTTGAACGCTGAGCTGTAGTCAATGAACATCATTCTCACATTGGTGTTCCTTTTGTACAGGTGGGAAAGGTTAGTGTGGAGTGTGATTGAGATTGCGTCATCATATCATAAACATTTAAACTCAGCAAAAAAATAAACGTCCCCTTTTCAGGACCCTGTCTTTCAAAGATAATTCGTCAAAATCCAAATAACTTCACAGATCTTCATTGTAAAGTGTTTAAACACTGTTTCCCATGCTTGTTCAATGAACCATAAACAATTAATGAACATGCACCTGTGAAACAGTCGTTAAGACACTAACAGCTTACAGATGGTAGGCAATTAAGGTCAGTTATGAAAACTTAGGACACTAAAGAGGCCTTTCTACTGACTCTGAAAAACACCAAAAGAAAGATGCCCAGTGCCCCTGCTCTGGGCATCTGCGTGAACGTGCCTTAGGCATGCTGCAAGGAGGCATGAGGATTGCAGATGTGGCCAGGTCAATAAATTGCAATGTCCGTAAACAGATCGTGCTGCAAGTCCTGCCTCTCCCATCTCCTCATTGGTTTATAGAAGCAGGTACCCACGTGCCATCTCCTCATTGGTTATACCCACCTGGATGACTGAAATACGAAGGAGGTCAGTGGCGGTAAGGCACCTAATTTATGAAAGTTGCCAATCGCAATATAAAGTCCAGAGAAGTAAATGCCAGGAAGGAGGAGATATGACTAGAAACAATTCGGTTGACCGTTTTATGTGTGGATTAATTGTCGGAGTAGAGGACCTTGTGCATTTCAGGTAAAATAACAACTCATTGTTTATATCCCAGCACAAATTATCTAGCAACAGCAACCTATCTAAATAGGACAAATTAGCTAGCTAGCTAAATTGCTATACAATGCTTTTCGACCTATTTCCAAATTAATGTAATTGATTCAGAGTTTGTTTTGATATTTTAACCTGTGTGTAATGATGGCTTTTGGTGTGGGGGGACAAAATCCATCATGCACGATGGTGCACGCGCGCAGCCGGTTTGGGTTCCGTGTTAGCCCTTGCAACGCAGACGCTCGTGAGCAGTGTGGGTGCAATAATTGAATAATATAGATTTCTACATTTATTTAGCGACTCGAGCGGTGTAGTCAGCCTGTAAGTCTATATAGTTTTAACACCACCTGCTCTTATTTTCTCACAAAACAGTAATTCAATTGTCAGATCTAAATGGCCAAAAAACAAATGTACAGCGAATGTCCCGCTAAATCATCCATTTGTCCTGCATTTGGGTATTTTAAATGTGGTCAACTGCATAGCGTTCCCATTTTAATTAAAGACACAATACGTGTATCTGCCTCATTTATAACACTGTATTTGTTCACTCTATATCATCTCAGTATACACTTGGAAGTGTAGACACATTTAGTGGTGAAAATGTTTGCGCAACTTGTCACCCAGACTTCATTAACGGGAAACGTTGCCAAACCAAGTTTAATAAGACATTAAACTAAACATATCAAACGATACGACCAGATAGCCTACGACCATGGTATGAAAAAAAACAGTATAACAAATTATTATATTACCTGTTTCAGGCTGTGTAGCCACGAATGAAACAAAACAGTAAAGGACGAAAACTCCCCAGCATTTGTACATTGTATAAACCTATGCGAGTGATCTCCGTCAAGACCTGTCTGTCCCGCTTCGACCGAATTCTATCCAAAATAAAGTTCTCAACAGATGTTGCACTTTTCAGATGTAGAAAACCTGAGATCCAACAAAACTGAAAACGAAACATGGAATCTGCTGTTTGTCGTGCTAAGAAAGAAAGCTATTACATTTCTCCCGATCCTACTCAAGTTAAAGTGGGCGGAGTTTAAGCAGTGGATGTCTCATCAAATCCGTTTATACAGTAGTTACAGTGTAGCTGTAGCTAAAACAAAGCCTAATTGGGTTTTTACCTCTAAATAAGTCAGTTGTTATGGATCCATTGACATCCATTGTTCAATATCCTCACATGGACTGGAAATACATTATTTTACAATTAGACATATGAAATACTTTTTCATAATGTGTATGTACTGTGTCTGTATGTAGGCCTACTCTATTTCGAAGATTCAACATGAAACAGTTAAAGGGAAATTCCACAACTTTTAAAGCTCATTTTTATTATATCCTGCCCAATACCAATCTACATATCCCATTCATGTCCATAGCGTAAATGTATAATTGCCTTTAGTACATTTGTTCTCTGAGCTGACTGATGGACAAATCTGGAAACATGTTTAAAATCGGCCAAAGCGTTTGTTTACAATGTGAAAAAAAAGTATATTTGGACACACCTACTCATTCCAGGGTTTTTCTTTATTTTTACTATTTTCTACATTGTACAGTCGTGGCCAAAAGTTTTGATAATGACACAAATATTAATTTTCACAAACTCTGCTGCCTCAGTTTGTATGATGTCAATTTGCATATACTCCAGAATGTCATGAAGAGTGATCACATGAATTGCAATTAATTGCAAAGTCCCTCTTTGCCATGCAAATGAACTGAATCCCCCAAAAACATGTCCACTGCATTTCAGCCCTGCCACAAAAGGACCAGCTGACATCGTCAGTGATTCTCTCGTTAACACAGGTGTGAGTGTTGACGAGGACAAGGCTGGAGATCACTCTGTCATGCTGATTGAGTTCGAATAACAGACTGGAAACTTCAAGAAGAGGGTGGTGCTTGAAGTCATTGTTCTTCCTCTGTCAATAATGGTTACCTGCAAGGAAACACGTGCCGTCATCATTGTTTTGCAAAAAGGGCTTCACAGGCAAGGATGTTGCTGCCAGTAAGATCGCACCTAAATCAACCATTTATTGGATCATCAAGACCTTCAAGGAGAGAGGTTCAATTGTTGCGAAGAAGGCTTCAGAGCACCCCAGAGGGTCCAGCAAGCGCCAGGACCGTCTCATAAAGTTGATTCAGCTGCGGGATCGGGGCACCACCAGTACAGAGCTTGCACAGGAATGGCAGCAGGCAGGTGTGAGTGCATCTGCACGCACAGTGAGTTGAAGACTTTTGGAGGATGGCCTGGTGTCAAGAAGGGCAGCAAAGAAGCCACTTCTCTCCAGGAAAAACATCAGGGACAGACTGATATTCTAAAAAAGGTACAGGGATTGGACTGCTGAGGACTGGGGTAAAGTCATTTTCTCTGATGAATCCCCTTTCCGATTGTTTGGGGCATCCGGATAAAAGCTTGTCCGGAGAAGACAAGGTGAGCGCTACCATCAGTCCTGTGTCATGCCAACAGTAAAGCATCCTGAGACCATTCATGTGTGGGGTTGCTTCTCAGCCAAGGGAGTGGGCTCACTTACAATTTTGCCTAAGAACACAGCCATGAATAAAGAATGTTACCAACACATCCTCCGAGAGAAACTTCTCCCAACCATCCAGGAACAATTTGGTGACGAACAATGCCTTTTCCAGCATGATGGAGCACCTTGCCATAATGCAAAAGTGATAACTAAGTGGCTCGGGGAACAAAACATCAATATTTTGGGTCCATGGCCAGGAAACTCCCCAGACCTTAATCCCATTGAGAACTTGTGGTCAATCTTCAAGAGGTGGCTGGACAAACAAAACCCCACAAATTCTGACAAACTCCAAGCATTGATTATGCAAGAATGGGCTGCCATCAGTCAGGATGTGGCCCAGAAGTTAACTGACAGCATGCCAGGGCGGATTGCAGAGGTCTTAAAACGAAGGGTCAACACTGCAAATATTGATTCTCTGCATCAACTTCATGTAATTGTCAATAAAAGCCTTTGACACTTATGAAATGCTTGTAATTATACTTCAGTATTTCATAGTAATATCTGACAAAAATATCTAAAGACACTGAAGCAGCAAACTTTGTCATTCTCAAAACTTTTGTTCATGAATGTAGAGTAATAGTGAAAACATCAAAACTATGAAATAACACATGGAATCATTTAGTAATGTCACGGTGTGCGCTACAGGGGTGAAATCAGGTGCAGGAGAGTGGAACGTGTCGTAGAAGGCGCACACTTTAATGGCACAATAAACAAAAGAAAGAACGCAACAACGCGTCAACAATTTCTAGGCCACTAAATAAAGTGTCTAGCGCTACGACAATAAACACAGTCCAAGTTACGCACAAGCATACAAAACACGGGTTAACAACCGTTACCCGGAGAAAAATGAGCCTGTGCTACACACAATAAACAAAGAATAATTCCACACAATGACAAGACATATTCACCGGAAATAAATACATTCCGCAATCACTGGAATAAAAACCAGGTGCGAGGTGAACAAGACAAAAGCAAAGGAAACAAAATAACAGCTGAGCGGCGATGGCTAGAAAGCCGGTGACGTCGACCGCGGAACGCCGCCCGAACAAGGAGAGGAGGCGACTTTGATGGAAGTCGTGACAAGTAACCAAAAAAGTATTAAACAAATCAAAATATATTTTATTTGAGATTTTTAAAGTAGCCACCCTTTACCTTGACAGCTTTGCACACTCTTGGCATTCTCTCAACCAGCGTCATGAGGTAGTCACCTGGAATGCATTTAAATTAACAGGTGTGTCTTGCTAAAAGTTGATTTGTGGAATTTCTTTCCTTGTTAATGCGTTTGAGCCAATCAGTTGTGTTTTGACAAGGTAGGAGTGGTGTACAGAAGATAGCCCTATTTGGTAAAATACCAAGTCCATATTATGACAAGAACAGCTCAAATAAGCAAAGAGAAACAACAGCCCATCATTACTATAAGACATGAAGGTCAGTCAATCCGTAAAATTTCAAGAATTTTGAAAGTGCAGTCGCAAAAACCATCACGCGCTATGAAACTGGCTCTCATGAGGACCACCACAGGAAAGGAAGACTCAAATAAAAAAATGTATTGGTCACATGCAGATGTTATTGCTGGTGTAGCGAAATGCTTATGTTTCTAGTGCCATCAGTGCAGTAATATCTAACAAGTAATATCTAACAATTTCACAACATACAGTTGAAGTCGTAAATTTACATATACCTTAGCCAGATACATTTAAACTCAGTTTTTCACAATTCCTGACATTTAATCCTAGTAAAAATTCCCTGTCTTAGGTCAGTTAGGATCACCACTTTATTTTAAGAATGTGAATTGTCAGAATAATAGGAGAGAATTATTTATTTAAGCTTTTATTTCATTCATCACATTCCCAATGCGTCAGAAGTTTACATACACTCAATTAGTATTTGGTAGCATTGCCTTTAAATTGTTTAACTTGGGTCAAATGTTTTGGGTAGCCTTCCACAAGCTTCCCACAATAAGTTGGGTGAATGTTGGCCCATTCCTCCTGACAAAGCTGGTGTAACTGAGTCAGGTTTGTAGGCCTCCTTGCTCACACACGCTTTTTAATTTCTGCCCACACATTTTCTATGGGATTTAGGTCAGGGCTTTGTGATGGCCACTCCAATACCTTGACGTTGTTGTCCTTAAGCCATTTTGCCACAACTTTGGAAGTATGCTTGGGGTCATTGTCCATTTGGAAGACCCATTTGCGACCAAGCTTTAACTTCCTGACTGATGTCTTGAGATGTTGCTTCAATATATCCACATAATTTTCATACCTTATGATGCCATCTATTTTGTGAAGTGCACCAGTCCCTCTTGCAGCAAAGCACCCTCACAACATGATGCTGCCACCTCCGTGCTTCACGGATGGTATGGTGTTCTTGCAAGCCTCCCCCTTTTTCCTCCAAACATAACAATGGTCATTATGGCCAAACAGTTCTATATTTGTTTCATCAGACCAGAGGACATTTCTCCAAAAAGTACAATCTTTGTCCCCATGTGCAGTTGCAAACCGTAGTCTGTCTTTTTTTATGGCGGTTTTGGAGCAGTGGCTTCATCTATGCTGAGCGGCCTTTCAGGTTATGTCAATATAGGACTCGTTTTACTGTGGATATAGATACTTTTGTACCTGTTTCCTCCAGCGTCTTCACAAGGTTCTTTGCTATTGTTCTGGGATTGATTTGCACTTTCACACCAAATTACATTAATATCTAGGAGACAGAATGCGCCTCATTCCTGAGCAGTATGACGAATGCGTGGTGTTTATACTTGCGTACTATTGTTTGTACAGATGAACATGGTACCTTCAGGCGTTTTCTCCCAAGGATGAACCAGACTTGTGGAGGTCTACAATTTTTTTTTCTGAGGTCTTGGCAGATTTCTTTTGGTTTTCCTATGATGTCAAGCAAAGAGGCACTAAGTTTGAAGGTAGGCCTTGAAATACATCCACAGGTACACCTCCAATTGACTCAAATTATGTCAATTAGCCTATCAGAAGCTTCTAAAGCCATGACATCATTTTCTGGAGTTTTCCTAGCTGTTTAAAGGCACAGTCAACTTAGTGTATGTACATTTCTGACACACTTATATAGTGATGCAGTGAAATAATCTGTCTGTAAACAATTGTTGGAAAGATTACTTGTGTCATTCACATAGTAGATGTCCTAACCGACTTGCCAAACTATAGTTTGTTAACAAGAAATTTGTGAAGTGGTTTAAAAAAGAGTTTTAATGACTCCAACCTAAATGTATATAAACTTCCGACTTCAACTGTATACCCAATGCAAACAAATCTAAGTAAAGGAATGTAATTAAGAATATATAAACATACAGTGCCTTGCAAAAGTATTCATCCCCCTTGACGTTTTTCGTATTTTGTTGCATTACAACCTGTAATTTAAATTTATTTCATGTAATGGACTTGCACAAAATAGTCAATTTTAACCCTGAAAAGTGGTGAGTGCATATGTATTCACCCCCTTTGCTATGAAGCCCCTAAATAAGATCTGATGCAACCAATTACCTTCAGAAGTCACATTATTAGTGCTGCTTTTGATACCGTTGATCACCACATTCTTTTGGAGAGATTGGAAAATCAAATTGGTCTACACGGACAAGTTCTGGCCTGGTTTAGATCTTATCTGTCGGAAAGATATCAGTTTGTCTCTGACAAATCAACTGTAAATTTCGGTGTTCCTCAAGGTTCCATTTTAGGACCTTTATTGTTTTCACTATATATTTTACCTCTTGGTGATATCATTCGGAAACATAATGTTAACTATGCAGACGATACACAGCTGTACATTTCGATGAAACCTGGTGAAGCATCAAAATTGCTCTCCCTGGAAGCCTGTGTTTCAGACATAAGGAAGTGGATGGCGGCAAATGTTTTACTTTTAAACTCAGACAAAACAGAAATGCTAGTTCTAGGTCCGAAGAAACAAAGATATCTTCTGTTGGATGTGACAATTTTAACGCTCTACTTTCCAGGTACCCGGATAAAGCACTAAATAAACTTCAGTTAGTGCTAAACACGGCTGCTAGAATCTTGACTAGAACCCCCCAAAATTATCATATTACTCCAGTGCTAGCCTCTCTACACTGGCTTCCTGTTAAGGCTAGGGCGGATTTTCAAGGTTTTACTGCTAAACTAAAAATATTTATTTATTAGTATTTAATGAAGACTCATCTCTTCAGTAGGTCCTATGATTGAGTGTAGTCTGGCCCAGGGGTGTGAAGGTGAACGGAAAGGCACTGGAGCGACGAACCACCCTTGATGTCTCTGCCTGGCCGGTTCCCCTTTCTCCACTGGGATTCTCTGCCTCTAACCCCATTACGGGGGCTGAGTCACTGGCTTACTGGTGCTCTTCCATGCTGTCCCTAGGAGGGGTGCGTCACTTGAGTGGGTTGAGTCTCTGACGTGATCTTCCTCTCCGTGGGGGAGATCTTTGTGGGCTATACTCGGCCTTGTCTTAGGTTGGTGGTTGAAGATATCCCTCTAGTGGGGTTGTGCTTTGGCAAAGTGGGTGGGGTTATATCCTGCGTGGTTGTCCCTGTCCGGGGGTATAGTCCGACCCCTCCTGTCTCAGCCTCCAGTAATTATGCTGCAATAGTTTGTGTCGGGGTAGGGTCTGTTATATTTGGAGTATTTCTCCTGTCTAATCCGGTGTCCTGTGTGAATTGAAATATGCTCCCTCTAATTATCTCTTTTTCTCTTTCTCTTCTCTCGGAGTACCTGAGCCCTAGGACCATGCCTCAGGACTACCTGGCCTGATGACTCCTTTCTGTCCACAGTCCACCTGGTCGTGCTGCTGCTCCAGTTTCAACTGTTCTGCCTGCGGCTATGGAACCCTGACCTGTTCACCGGATGTTCTACCTTGTCCTGGACCTGCTTTTTTCGACTCTCTCTCTCTCTCTCTCACACCTGCTGTCTCTAACTCTGAATGATCGGCTATGAAAAGCCAACTGACATTTACTCCTGAGGTGCTGACCTGTTGCACCCTCTACAACCACTGTGATTATAATTATTTGACCCTGCTGGTCATCTATGAACATTTGAACATGTTGGCCAAGTACTGTTATAATCTCCACCCGCTACAACCAGAAGAGGACTGGCCACCCCTCAGAGCCTGGTTCCTCTCTAGGTTTCTTCCTAGGTTCCTGCCTTTCTAGGGAATTTTTCCTAGCCACCGTGCTTCTACATCTGCATTGCTTGCTGTTTAGGGTTTTAGGCTGGGTTTATGTATAAGCACTTTGTGACATCTGCTGATGTAAAAAGGGCTTTATAAATACAACAAAGCAATGAGGAGTGGCCAGTCCTCTTCTGGCTGAGTTAAGAACAAATTCTTATTTACAATGACAGCCTAGGAACAGTGGGTTAACTGCCTTGCTCAGGGGCAGAACAGATTTTTATTTGATCTAGCAACCTTTCGGTTATTGGCCCAATGCTCTAACCACTAGGCTCAGCTGCTGATTGACAGAATAGATTGATCAGACTAGATGTCTAAATGGCTTACAGTGCTGTGAAAAGTATTTGCCCCCATTCAAATTCTCTACTTATGCATATTTTTTTTATACTGAATGTTATCAGATCTTCAACCAAAAACTAATGTTCAATAAAGGGAACATCAGTGAACAAAAAACACACCAATTACATACATAACTTTATGACATAAATACAATAAGTAACACCCAATACCCCTGTGTGAAAAAGTAATTGCCACCTTACACTCAATAACTGGTTGTGCCACCTTTTAGCTGCAATGACTGCAACCAAATCCTTCCTGTAGTTGTTGATCAGGCTCATGTCGATGTGGAGGAATTTTGCCCCACTTTTCATGCGGAACTGGTTTAACTAAGCAACATTTGCCGGTTTTCAAGTAATCTATTGGGATTAGGTCTGGTCTTTGAATAGGCCATTACAAAACTTAAAATGTATTGCTTTTTAACCATTTTCATGTTGACTTTTTTGGATCATTGTCTTGCTGCTGACCCAGCTGCGCTTCAGCTCACAGTCTTATACCAACAGTCAAGCATGGTGCTGGTGGTAGTGTAATTGAGTGTTGCATAACTTTGTTAACCCTAAAAAAGTATTTTATTTATTTAGTTATTTTTAAACTCAGGTTCCCATAATCTAATATTAGGTTTTGGTTGATGATCTGATAACATTCAGTATCAAAAATAGAGAATCAGAAAGGGGGCAAATACGTTTTCACGGCACTGTATAATTAAGCAGTAAGGCACAAGAGACGGCACAAGAGACAAAGTTACTTGTGAATAGTCACAAGTAACCTGGAATGACAGTACACTAGCTGAAGTTTTTTTTTAATTAGAAGTTAAGAACAAATTCTTATTTACAATGACGGCCTAGGAACAGTGGATTAACTGCCTTGTTCAGGGGCAGAACTACAGATTTTTACTTTGTCAGCTCGTGAATTCGATCTAGCAACCTTTCGGTTACTGGCCCAATGCTCTAACCACTAGGCTACTTGGATATGTCCATGATAATGACTTTGCTCAGAAAAAATGGTCTTGTCTCGGCACCGTTCACTCTATGCATGGTACTACAGAGATTGAAATTCACATGTGAAACATTGTTTCCGAGGTTGGACAGGCAGAAATCTAGGCTTATTTTAACCCCCGCTGCACCAAACTAAATGCTAGGCTGGAAGCAAGGGGGAAATAATGTGTGAATTGAGATAAAAGAGCTGATTCGGAAAGCAACATGAACATGAAAGTCTTATAGAGGAGCAGTGATCATTTTCAGATGGAACTGATAGTAAGCATAGGTTTGTCTGTAACGGCCAATACAGCACGACTTGGAATGCTGCTCGTCAAATCAGCATTCAGGATCCACATTTTATAATTATTATTATAAACTGGGTGGCTTGAGCGCTGATTGGCTAAAAGCCGAGGTATCTCAGACCTTATACCACAGGTAAAATGAATTTTTACTGGTATAATTATGTTGTAGCCAGTTTACAATAGCAACAAGGCACATTGGGGGTTTGAGGTATATGGCGTTTTGTCGTGCTTAAGAATAGCTCTTAGCTGTTGTATATTGGCCATATACCACACCTCCTCAGGCCCTATTGCTTAATTATATTATATGGATGGAACTACATGTTCCAGGGAGCAATCCCTCTGAAAATTAAAAGGGGGGGCAGAATTTACTTTTCAGTTTGTTGATTGGCATATTATTTGAACACACTCTGGATTGATTTTCATAAAACAGCAAGAGTGCACTAGGCCTTTACTGACTTGCCCATTGTTTGCTCTGTCAGAATATTTTACAATTGCCAAGTGTACTTCAGAACAGATAAGTCTTAACCTGTTCAGGGCCTCCGAAAAGAAATGATTCATTTCTGCCAAGGAAGAGGCTCTGCATGCATTTAGATGTGAATGATACCGGCTGAGTGAGTGTGTGTGGAGATTAATTTCAATCAGGCATGCAGAAGAACAAGGTTCCAACTGGAAACATATAGCACACGTACAATTTATATATAAAAAAAAAAGCTTTGCACAAAATATTTCCTTGACATGCAAAACTCAAAATATACATTATACCACAGGAGGTTGTTTTCACCTTTATTGGGGAGGACGGGCTCGTGTTAATGGCTGGAGCGGAATAGTATCAAATACATAAATGTTTTCCATGTGTTTCATGCCATTCCACCTATTATTATGAGCTGTTCTCCCCTCAGCAGCCCCCACTACATTATACTGTACATATCACAATATACACATCTGTACCACCTATTCTACACATTGCTATTATGTACACGGAAGCTATCCCTTTTAATATCAATGCCAGAGATGAGGTAGATAAACTGCAGTAGGTTGACAAGCTAGCTCACATTGGCATCAGATAGCCTCTTGCCTTTATGTATTGTCTAGCACCTCTCACTACAACATCATGTTATTGTAGCCTCCCTGTATTAATGTTCATTAAAGGAATACTCAAAAACAATATTTTAGTGTTGTTGCGATTTACATCAAGGAAGGTTTTTTCTCTACTGAATGTGCTTTCTTGAAAATGTAATTGCTGATATGCACATTTTGGGGGGGGGATTTTATTATGGTGAACTAATGGAAAAAATACTACAACATTGTTTTTTAGTGTTGTATTCCTTTAAAGCTCCTGCCAAGATGTCTGGACTTTTATGGGTACATATAGTAGACTCATTCCACAGAGGATCCCTGGTTCCAGTCCTTCTTTGTAGGTGTCCCCTAAATCACTACATGATGAACAGGGTGGATCAGTCAGATAAAGCCTGCAATGCTGCCTGGGCATATCTTTGGGCACTGCCTACTAATGATCCATTTGGTTGAGAAGTGAGGGTTACGAGTCCAGCTCCTCCTCGTTTCCTGCATTGGCTTACTGATAACGTCTGACCTCCGACCCCAAGCCGTGGGATGCAAGAGGTTCATGAGAACAGTTTTTAGTATCTACCCAAACAAACAAACCCCCCACACACACTTCCACATACGTTACTCAGAACAATACAGGAGTCATTGCGTCAACGCCTCAAAACAGTCCTAGGAAAAACACAGGAAAAGGAGTCTCTATTCTCCACAGTCCATAGTCCACACACTCTCTGTCTGTGTCCAACTTGTTAAGGTGGTCCATCGACTGCAGAGCTCCAAGTCCTGGCATTCTTCAGCAATGTAGTTGAGGTTCACCTTAACATGGCTTGCTCTGAGTGTCGGGTTTATGACACTCAAGTCACTTTGCTCCCAAGTCATACCAGATGAAGCTGTATCCGTCTGTACTGTAGTAATCACAACTGGGTCAAAATGTAGTCTCTCAGGGGTCAGGCTGCATCGTGAGAAGAGGAGGGTCTTTCTCTAGGCTGATCTTACATTCCACCTCCTCCTCTACCGGGACATAGAGATTCCCTATGCAGCTCTGGAAGGCAGGGAATGAGGGGGAGTGTGTTAGAGTGTGTGTGTGTGTGTGTGTGTGTGGGTCATGGGGCAACGTGGATGAATTGCAAAGAGGAAGTTCAATATCAGTATGTACTCTATATGCTGATGTTAGCATTTCTAGTAAGTGAAGGCCTATAACATCAGCCAGCCCCTTACTGTTAGACCACTGCTAATAAGACAAGAGGCTGTTGCTGTTCTCACCTTCTGTTCCTTATTGCTGTTCAGCATGTCCTTGAAAATCAAGGAGGGTTGTGGAATTTTGGGGAAAAGCTTCTCTCTGTGCCTGGAAAAGAACCAAAGAGATCAAAATTCAAACCCTAATCACTAAAATGTAAATTACTTGAGTGAAAACACAAGATAGCTTTCTCTTAAGACAAACACACCACCCTCACAGACACTCAGGATGTAGACCCATGATTTGGTTGACTTACTTCATGAAACAACAAAGACACAGGATGATGAATAGGCCAACTGCAGCTGGAATGAGGATGGCAACTACAGTCATCGACCAATCAACATGAAGATCCTCCACACCTGAAAGGAACACAAGCAAAATGTCAGTGACTGAGTTTAATTCTAATCATGTCTATTAGATTAGAAGTCTTTTACACTTAGCCAACAGTCAATAGTACACCATTCTATTATAATGTCATATACTTAAGCAATAAGGCATGAGGGGGTGTGGTATATGGCCAATGTACCACAGCTATTCTTCTGCACGACGCAACGCAGAGTGCCTAGATACAGCCTTTAGCTATAGTATATTGGCCATAGACCACAAACCCCCAAGGTGCATTATTGCTATTATAAACTGGTTACCAACGTAATTAGAGAAATAAAAATACATGTTTTGTCATACCCGTGGTATACGGTCTGATCAGCCAATCATCATTCAGGGCTCGAACCACCCAGTTTATAGACTAACGGTATAATATACACTTTTTATTCTATTCGTCCTCCATTTTATATGATACAGGGAAAGTTTGAACTATTTCAATGTTAATATAATTAAATCACCGACTGTCCTGACAGAGAGAGAGAGTGGAGAAAGAAAGTGGAGCAAGTACCATAAGATTCCACATCGCTCCAGTCGCTCCCTCCTGCCCCACATGAGTCCCTGTAGACTGCTTTAACCTGGACTCTGTATTGGCATCTCAGGTCGTACGGGACGTGCACAGATTCGCATTGTATCTCCTTACTCTGGAGGAAACACACACAGAACATTGAGTGGAACTCAGATAATGGTACCATTTCACTAACACACGCAAGGATGCCCCCCTTTAGGTCTGTAAAAGCAGTGTAAACATGTTCCAGTGACTAAAGCTGCATTTTTATTGGTGTAATTCAGATAAGTAGCCCATCTCATGGTGACAATACCAGAACGCCGAACCCTTCATCTGACCTATATACTGTCTGTAGCCAGATAAACTTAGGCTTCGTTACCGTTTTATTTGTTTATGAATCATTCAGCATTATTACATACACGGGTTTTGAACATCAGGTCTCTGTTGCAAAATAGATTTTATCTCAGTGAGACTAATCTGTCCAACAATGGCCAGGGGAACCATAAATAACCAAAGGTTAAATTAAAATATGAAACTATTGAAAACTCTTCTGGGAAGTGCAACAACAGAAAACGTCGGCACTTAGCAGGTTGTCATTGTAAATAAGAATTTGTTCAGAACTAGCTTGCTTGGATAAATAAAAGGTTATTTAATAAAGAAATATCCACACATCAATGGCTTACCAGAGACTCTTGACACTTGCTGTAGTTTAAGATGTAAACCCAGCAGCGGTAATTGGCTAAGTCTGGAGGGTCCCAGCTCAGAATGAGATCCTTCCCTTTCTCTGTGATCTTAACCCTGGGGGCCGGGGGCTTGACTGAAGAGAATCGGACATACAGTATAACATTAGATAAATGAGAGTATTGGTAATATCAACAATATTGAATACTTGAGAGTTTGGTAGTATCATGTAATCACTGATTAGTTGGTATACCTTGATAAATTGTTTTAGAATTCAAAGAAAATCTAAAAAGATTTTAATGGTTTTCGGGTCATACTATGAGGATATATCGCAAACATGTATTTTTTACTTTTTTTAAATGTAGTTAGTTATTCTTACCACAATGTATAGGAAGCACCTGGTAGGTTTTCTGTACAGACAAACCATTGAGAGTCCCATTGAAGTGGAAGTGGACTTTATATTCAAGGAAGTCTCCTCTCAGGCGACATCCTGTCTTCTCACCAGCTCTGTCCTGGTAATCACTGCATGCTACTTTGTGGGATTCACCAAGGTACCTGAAACATTAGGGATGAGAATCTGTCACTGCTCAGCTCAACTGACACTTACATCTAGGTTGGGCTCAGTGCCATTGCTTGTCAGTTGAATTGATAGATGAACCTTTACACGCCTGAAGCTTAATGACGTCTAAGATGATGTGTAGGAGAAACAAAATATGAAGTGAATTGGTAGAAGAAGCCTTGGCAAAGGTCTCTAGGCCTATGTGACCATTGGCAACTCATGTTTCACTTACAAATATTCAGTGTGCCAGGAGTTATTTTACCAGTTCAGTCTGCAGTGGCATGTACTAATGGATGCCAAGGGAAGCCAGGCTTCCCCCAAAAAATGTACCAATACATGACCAAAAGTATGTGTACACCTTCTCGTCAAACATCTAATTTCAAAATGATGTGCATTAATATTGAGTTCTGGGAAGGCTTTCCACTAGATGTTGGAACATTGCTGCAGGGACTTGCTTCCATTCAGCCACACGAGCATTAGTGAGGTAGGGCACTGACGTTGGGCAATTAGACCTGGCTCGCAGTCGGCGTTCCAATTCATCCAAAAGTTGTTTGATGGGGTTAAGGTCATCGCTCTGTGCAGGCCAGTCAAGTTCTTCCACACCTATCTTGACAAACCATTTGGTACGGACCTCGCCTTGTGCATGTGGGCATGTCATGCTGAAACAGTAAAGGGCCTTCCCCAAACTGTTGCCACAAAGTTGGAAGCACAGAATCATCTAGAATGTCATTGTATGCTGATAAGACTTTCCTTCACTGGAACTAATTCTGGACCCCAACATTTGATTTCCACCGTCGCCCACCGAACCGCTCCTTGGGGTCATCCCTTTGGTCGGCGTTGTCCTGCGGCTGGAGCCACACATCGGGGGTTCTGTCACTTGCTCCACTAATCACCAATCCTGGGATTCATCATTACGCGGACCTGTTAATCATTCTGATTACACCTGGACTTCATAATTTCCTCCCCTTTATGTGCTCTTATGTTCACTCATCAGTTGGTATTATTCTTGTGTACCGGCGTGTAGCCACATGGAATTGTCTGGTTCCTGGTTTAGTTTTAAAGGTTTCACCTGCACCTGCTTCCTGACTCACAGCTCCATTATTACACTAGCGAGCAAGCATTTTAGCCTAGGACAACAAATTAAAAGCGTGTACTGTATGACTGTTTCCTCAACATGAAGGAGAGGATGGCATTGGCATTTCTCTACGAGTAGGGGGAGTCAACATGTACACAGAAATCAGAACTATGGACAGCCACAACGCATTTAGCTTACATTGATGGGACTATGTCGCTTTTGGTATATTTTAGACTAAGCATAGGCTTGCAAGCCAAAGAACACCATCCCAAACGTGAAGCACGGGGGTGGCAGCATCATGTTATGGGAGTGCTTTGCTGCAGGAGGGACTGGTTGCCTTCACAAAATAGATGGCATCATGAGGTAGGAAATTTATGTTGATATATTGAAGCAACATCTCAAGACATCAGTCAGAAAGTTCAAACTTGGTCGCAAATGGGTCTTCCAAATGGACAATGACCCCAAGCATACTTCCAAAGTTGTGGCAAAATGGCTTAAAGACAACAAAGTCAAGGTATTGGAGTGGCCATCACAAAGCCCTGACCGCAATCCTTTAGAAAATTTGTGGGCAGAACTGAAAAAGCATGTGCGAGCAAGGAGGCCTACAAACCTGACTCAGTTACACCAGCTCTGTCAGGAGGAATGGGCCAAAATTCACCCAACTTACTGTGGGAAGCTTGTGAAAGGCTACCCAAAATGTTTGACCTAAGTAAAAAAATGTAAATGCAATGCTACCAAATACTAATTGAGTGTATGTAAACTTCTGACCCACTGGGAATGTGATGAAATAAATAAAAGCTGAAATAAATCACTCGCTCTACTATTATTTCACATTCTTAAAATAAAGTGGTGATTCTAACTAATTTTTACTAGGATTAAATGTCAGGAATTGTGAAAAACTGAGTTTAAATGTATTTGGCTAAGGTGTACGTAAACCCCCCGACTTCAACTGTATGTATCTATAAACTCTGCAAAAAACAAAAGCGTCCCTTTTTCAGGACCCTGTTTTTGTAAAAATTCAAATAACTTCACAGATCTTCATTGTAAAGGGTTTAACCTCTACGAGCTAGGGGGCATTTTTCGGAAGTACGGCAAGTCTGACATGCCCAAAGTAAACTGCCTGTAACTCAGGCCCAGAAGCTATGATATGCATATAATTAGTAGTATTGGATAGCAAACACTCTGAAGTTTCTAAAACTGTTAAACTAATGTCTGTGAGTATAACAGAACTGATATGGCAGGCAAAAACCAGAGGAAAATCCATCCGGAAAATGTATTTTTTTGAGGTCACTGTCTTTCCATTGACCTGCTATTGACTATAGAGGGAATTAGCTCCCAGATTGCAGTTCCTATGGCTTCCACTAGAAGTCAAGTCTTTAGACATGGTTTCAGGCTTGTTTTTTGAAAAACTAACAAGTTCTTCCAAGTGGCTCATGAAATTCTTTCCTATTGAAAATACTTTTTTCCGTCTGAAATATTATCGTATATTTAGATATTTGACTCCCTGATGATTAATTAGAAACACTGTTTAACTTGTTTGGACAAACTTTACCGGTACTTTTGGGATTTCTTTGTCTGTTTTTTTGAGCTCCCATGCAATTGGGTATGGTTTCCTTTTGCACAACGAAAATAATAGCTTCCAGATTGCAGTACCTATGGCTTCCACTGGATGTCAACAGTCTTTAGACAAGGTTTCAGGCTTGTTCTTTGAAAAAAAGTAGCTGTAGTTTATCATTGGGTTCCTCCTTGGGTCTGTAGTCCTGTGGCGCGCGTGACTGAGGGCGCGCTCTTTGTTATTGAACATATGTCTTAAATTGTATTGTTTATTTAAATATTAGGGTAGAAACGTTGTTTGACTTGTTTGGACAAAGTTTATCTGTAACTTTTTGGATTCTTTTGTCTGTATGTTGAACGAGTTGAACGGGTGGACTACTGAACAGAAACGCGCCAACCAAACATAGTTTTTGGGATATAAAGAGGGACTTTATCGAACAAAACAACCATTTATTGTGTAGCTGAGACCCTTGCGATTGCAAACCCGAGGAAGATCTTCAAAGGTAAGTGATTTATTTTATCGCTATTTTTGATTTTTGTGACGCCTGTGCTGGTTTGAAATATATTTATATGAAGGAAGTTTGCAGGGCGCTGTCCTCAGATAATCAAATGCTATGCTTTCGCCATGAAGCCTATTGTAAATCGGACAAAGCGGTTCGATTACCAAGATTCTAAGCTAAAGAATGGTGTATAACACTTGTATTTTCATGAATGTTTAATATTACAATTTTTGTATTTTGAATTTCGCACTCTGCAAATTCAACCGGATGTTGTCGAGGTGGCACGCTAGCGGGACACTGTTCCGTAAGAAGTTAATGCAGCTGGTGGCCACACCAGATACTAACTGTTACTTTTGATTTTGACCCCCCTCTTTGTTCAGGGACACATTATTCCATATCTGTTAGTCGCATGGCTGTGGAACTCATTCAGTTTATGTCTCAGTTGTTGAATCTTGCTATGTTCATACAAATATTTACACATGTTAAGTTTGCTGAAAATAAACGCAGTTGACAGTGAGAGGACATTTATTTTTTTCCTGAGTTTATATAATGGTCGCAAGGCATATGAACTAACAGGTTATAGAGAACACAATTATCACAAAACAAAGGTTGTAATATTTTTTTCTGGCTTCCCCAGTGATTTAACCCACACACCTTTACTGTCAGTCCGTTGCTTTCGGTAGGGAGTGATTAGGAATAGTTCTCACCCGTAGTAGAGCTGGAGGTCATCTGGGGTCTGATTGGCTGGAAGCCAGCTGCAGTTCATAGACTTAGAGGAGTAGAGGCAACACTGGAAGTTCTCCACCAACTCTGAGCGAGCGAAACAAAACATTGCCATGAGTCTAGACTACAAAAATAGGATCTGACAAACACTGATCAGGATCTGAATGTTGTCCTGATTATTCTTTCAAATATTAAATCATTTCAATACTCAAATGTCCATTTGAAACTCGTAAAACAAGATTAATAGCAGCACATTGTATTACAGACTGTTGTAGACTGTGTCCTTATCGACTGCTTGATGAAGTTCAGAGGAGTTCACTAATCCCATTTCATAAAGGGGCAAATCCTAATTTCCATGAGAGAATAAGTGAAAATTCTAAGTTAGAATTCACCCCACAGTGATTGTTACCTACCTGTGGGTTTAGCAATAGATTCTGACAGGTTTGCTTATGATTCTCTCTGCAGATTATGGGGTTTGTTTGCACTGGGGGGCAAACAAAAGTTTTTGCAGCTTTTACTTTCAGTTTTGTACACCAGCTTGTACAAACAGCTGAAAATACAATATTTTGGGTTGTGGAAAATATATATTCACAGCGGTTTGGATGGTACAATGATTTTCTACACTATACTTCGCTTGTTTTGACATATAAACTGAAATTAGGTAAACTATTAGAATTTTAGCATCCAGGAAATAACAGAGCGATTTCTGCATAGTGCACCTTTAATTGTGATTTACCAGGGGGTGCTCCTCAGCACCCCTACTTCCCGTGGCTATGCACACAAACACAATTATTCTGCTTTATAATTAGGCTACATCAAAAATAATTAGGTCTGTCAAATGAATAATATTGTTAATCGCGGGATTTGCTTCTGAATTTGCTCAAATTCAGGCTGTATCACATCCGGTAGTGATTGGGAGGCCCATAGGGCGGCACACAATTGGCCCAGCGTCGTCCAGGTTTGGCCGGGGTAGGCCATCATTGTAAATAAGAATTTGTAATTAACTGACTTGCCCAGTTAAATAAAGGTTAAAATAAATTAAGATGTAATTTAAGATTTTTTTTATACAATAAAACATGACAAGAATATTGAAGTCTTGATTTTGTCTAAAGTAAGCAAAATTTGGTAAATTGAAAAAAGCACACTTTCTTTAACCTCAATGTCAACTTGTTTTTACTTTACATCGATTTTAGCTGTAGCTATATAGATTATGTATTTGGGATGTTTGACTACAGCTCAGCGTTCAACACCCTAGTGCCCTCAAAGCTCATCAATAAGCTAAGGACCATGGGACCAAACACCTCCCACTGCAACTGGATCCTGGACTTCCTGATGGGCAGCCCCCAGGTGCTAAGGGTAGGTAACAACACATCCGCCACGCTGATCCTCAACACGGGGCCCCTCAGGTGTGCGTGCTCAGTCTCCTCCTGTACTCCCTGTTCACTCATGACTGCACGGCCAGGCACAACTCTAACACCATCATTAAGTTTTCTGATGACACAACAGTGGTAAGCCTGATCACAGACAACGACGAGACAGCCTACATGGAGGTCAGAGACCTGGCCGTGTGGTGCCAGGACAACAACCTCTCCCTCAACGTGATCAAGACAAAGGAGATGAGCACACCCCCATTCTCATCGACGAGGCTGTAGTGGAGCAGGTTGAGAGCTACAAGTTCCTTGGTGTCCACATCACCAACAAACTAACATGGTCCAAGCACACCAAAACAGTCGAAGAGGGCGCGACAAAACCTATTCCCTCTCAGGCGACTGACAAGATTTTGCATGGGTCCTCAGATCCTCGAAATGTTCTACAGCTGAATCATCGAGAGCATCCTGACTGTTTGCATAACTGTGTGGTATGGCAACTGCTTGGCCTCCGACCGCAAGGCACTACAGAGGGTAGTGCATACGGCCCAGTACTTTACCGGGGCCAAGCTTCCTGCCATCCAGGACCTCTATACCAGGCGGTGTCAGAGGAAGGCCCTAAAAATTGTCAAAGACTCCAGCCACCCTAGTCATAGACTGTTCTCTCTGCTACCCCACGACAAGTGGTATCGGAGTGCCAAGTCTAGGTCCTAGAGGCTTCTAAATAGCTTCTACCCCCAAGCCATAAGACTCCTGAACATCTAATCAAATGGCTACCCAGACTATATGCATTGCCCCCAATTTTACACTGCTGCTACTCTCTGTTGTTCATCTATGCATAGTCACTTTAACTCTACCTACATGTACATATTACCTCAACTAACTGGTACCCCCTGTATACAGTCTCGGTGATGTTATTTTACTGTTGCTCTTTAATTACTTGTTACTTATACACACACACAAGTATATTTTTTTAAAACTGCATTGTTGGTTAGTGGCTCGTAAGTAAGCATAGCACTAAGTTGACAAAGCACTAAGGTGACTAAGAAAATATTTGATTTGAAATTATGCATTTGCGTTCAGTGATAAGTGCTTGAAGTGGATCATTTTCCTGTCCTGCTTAGCATTCAAAATCCAATTAGTACTTTTGGGTGCCAGGGAACATGTAGATTAAAAAGTACATTATTTTCTTTAGGAATGTAGTGAAGTAAAAGTTGTCAAAAACAATTACTAAAGTACAGATAGGCTTTGTCCATGTCAAATGAACAAAATATATTTTAATGGATGCAGAATTTACATGGGATACAACATGCACTTTCATTTAAACAGATAATGTTTTTTAATTAACTTTAGTCTCTGACGTCGGTTTCAGGAAATGGACAGGGAATGCTAGCTTTCCAAACAAGGTTCGGTTTGCTTACCGAAAATGACCAAACTGGTGAAACATGACAATTAAAGATCGGGAAAAGTAAACGCATACATACCTTTCTCAACTGCAACTTCTGGAGTGATCAAAGGAATAAAGTATTGTAGAACCAAGAGAAATTCCATATGTTTCAAAATCATGTTGTCCCTTTCGCAATTCTGATGGAGCGCGCCTCACCAAAACTCGCACTGAATTCCAAAGGTAAGTTTACCAGAATTGTCGAGCAGTTGCCTCCCTAACTGAGAAAACACTATAACCCCTACAATACATGTGCCTCACGTTCAGATAAACATAAAACAAAAGCAAACACAGGATTTACTCTAGTGAGCGAGTTATTATTCCATTTCGTGTGCCACTGTGCGTCTTTTGTGCCGCGGACTGGCAAATTGGGCGGAGTTTGCATGCATGGGGTATTCAACTCTTACACTACGAGGTCCGGAGCCTGCTGGTTTTCTATTATACCGGATAATTACACAAACCTAGTTTGCCAGGTATAAATCAATCCCTAATTTCGAGGTCCAGCGTTGAGCCTGAGGGAAAGAGCCATACGGTAGCTCAATGTTAGGCTTAACATTACCAGAGTACAGGACAGTAGGATTAGTCGTCATCAATTTGACAGTGTGTCTGTCATTCGTTTTATTGTTCGGATAAAAGCTTTTTATAAAAAGCGCTGACAAGGCACCCTAACCCCTTTAATACACCACCCCTGCTTAGGCTATGAGCCCCGTGTATAATTTAAACACCATAAAAGTTAATAATACATCCATTAATAACGTTAATACATAAACATGAAGAGAAATACAAAATAATGAGGTCAATACAACTCACTTTTAAAAAATATTTTATTGAAAAATGTTTAAACATGCAATATGTTGAACAAGCATCTGTACTTACATATATAGTGGAATTAAAAATGGCAAATAAGTCAGACACAATCAGAGAAATAACACCTCTCCCAGACCTGATGCAACCATACATTGTAACAAAACAGTACAAATATAAATACATAAACATATTTTTCTTCTTTTACAGCATAACAATATATTATATACATCTGCAAACTATTATCAGCGGACTACTAATTTCAGTGTAGCACTTGTGAAATACTGTACAATCAGCATGTGTTGGAGTTTTATTATTACGTGAAATAGGACAGGAGACTTTTCTGAGGAGAGATGTAGGCACTACTAGATCACTAGAACCAGTTAGCTGATAGAGCCCTCAAATTCAAACCTGGATCTCAGACATTTTGAATTCTTCCCCTGTAATCAGGGACTGATTTAGATCTGGGATACCAGATAAATGCAACTAATTATCAGGTAGAAGAGAAAAACAGCAGTATTCTGGACCTTGTAGAGAAGGATTTGAATACCCCTGTGATAGAGGCATAAATCACAACCATTAGCCTGGTCCCACAATAATTGGTCTTTTGACCAATCAGATCTTTTGCCCATAATTGGTCAAAAGATCAGAATTAGGCTGCCTGTGTCAACGCAGCCTATGAATTCTCAAGACAGCACTAAGAGATCTGGGACCAGGCTTATCCATCTTACGGTCAAACAGCAGGGGCCCCATATCAGAACATACAACACAGCTCAACAACTAAAGAAACTGTCTGAGCTCTGGGTTATTACAGAGCGACTGACAATTTGACATTGGAGTATACTTCATTAAATCTCTTTTCCTTACATCTAATAGATGGGTTGGTTGTTTAGCAACAAAACCGACACGTGCAGAACTATGGGACTAAACAGACAGTGTGGGTTTAGACTAATGACAATATGTAAACTGTATTTAGTCTGTAAATGTTTATTGAAAACATAAAATACATTTGCACAATGTCTCTCAAATACATGGTATCAATAACAAGATACAACACGCTGAAACGAGCCACCTATGATTCCCCACATGGGAGTCTTCTTGTCGTTGTTGCTAGCTATCTGACCGTTCAGAATCAGAACGCACGCATGCCTTCCGGCCACGTCGATGCGCACACATCATTTGCGTGATGTTGTCAGCCAACCCATCTATATCTAGAACCTAAAAGGGTTCTTCGGCTGTCCCCATTGGATAACATTATTTGGTTCCAGGTACAAACATTTTGGTTCCAGGTAGAACCCTTTTGGGTTCCATGTAGAACTATTTCCACATAGAACCCAAAAGGGAACCCTTTTGGAACCCTTTTTTCTAAGAGTGTACAGACAACAGATGGGTTACTGTTTGTTTTTTCCTATAAGCAACAAAAGCTACCTTAGAGCATAGCAGAATAGACTCCAGCACTTAAGTGTAATATTGTGTTTCCACTTCTCTCAGGCAACAAAGCCATTTGATGCAGTGTGCAAGGCAACAACAGCTTTGCATTGATCATAACAAAAGACAGCCATTACCAGGAAGCTGACAGAGCCGGTTTGGGTTCAGCTGGCAGAGAATGTGTGTGGTCTGTAGACTTTAACCAAGGGCTGTAGTCGACCCACTGATGGCACAGAATACATGCAAGGAGTTCTGGAGCAGTGACTGCATCATATCCTCTTGGAAGATCTATGGTGACAGAGTAGACAACAACATACATCATTACCATCAGTGATCATTACCATTGTTTCCCTCTACAATAAATCAAGTATTGTGAGCAATACAGTTGCTTAAGTAAAATTTCCACACTTTATTTCTGTTAAAATGAAGCCCAGGGCATCTTGCCACCCGGTACCCCATGTACAGTGGGGAGAACAAGTATTTGATAACCTGCAAAATCGGCAGTGTTTCCCACTTACAAAGCATGTAGAAGTCTGTAATTTTTATCATAGATACTCTTCAACTGTGAGTGACGGAATCTAAAACAAAAAGCCAGAAAATCACATTGTATGATTTTTAAGTAATTCATTTGCATTTTATTGCATGACATAAGTATTTGATACATCAGAAAAGCAGAACTTCATATTTGGTACAGAAACCTTTGTTTGCAATTACAGAGATCATACGTTTCCTGTAGTTCTTGACCAGGTTTGCACACACTGCAGCAGGGATTTTGGCCCACTCCTCCATACAGACCTTCTCCAGATCCTTCAGGTTTCGGGGCTGTCGCTGGGCAATACGGACTTTCAGCTCCCTCCAAAGATTTTCTATTGGGTTCAGGTCTGGAGACTGGCTAGGCCACTCCAGGACCTTGAGATGCTTCTTACGGAGCCACTCCTTAGTTGCCCTGGCTGTGTGTTTCGGGGTCGTTGTCATGCTGGAAGACCCAGCCACGACCCATCTTCAATGCTCTTACTGAGGGAAGGAGGTTGTTGGCCAAGATCTCGCGATACATGGCCCCATCCATCCTCCCCTCAATACGGTGCAGTCGTCCTGTCCCCTTTGCAGAAAAGCATCCCCAAAGAATGATGTTTCCACCTCCATGCTTCACGGTTGGGACGGTGTTTTTGGGGTTGTACTCATCCTTCTTCTTCCTCCAAACACGGCGAGTGGAGTTTAGACCAAAAAGCTCTATTTTTGTCTCATCAGACCACATGACCTTCTCCCATTCCTCCTCTGGATCATCCAGATGGTCATTGACAAACTTCAGACGGGCCTGGACATGCGCTGGCTTGAGCAGGGGGACCTTGCGTGCGCTGCAGGATTTTAATCCATGACGGCGTAGCGTGTTACTAAAGGTTCTTTGAGACTGTGGTCCCAGCTCTCTTCAGGTCATTGACCAGGTCCTGCCGTGTAGTTCTGGGCTGATCCCTCACCTTCCTTATGATCATTGATGCCCCACGAGGTGAGATCTTGCATGGTGTCCCAGACCGAGGGAGATTGACCATCATCTTGAACGTCTTCCATTTTCTAATAATTGTGCCAACAGTTGTTACCTTCTCACCAAGCTGCTTGTCTATTGTCCTGTAGCCCATCCCAGCCTTGTGCAGGTCTACAATTTTATCCCTGATGTCCTTACACAGCTCTTTGGTCTTGGCCATTGTGGAGAGGTTGGAGTCTGTTTGATTGAATGTGTGGACAGGTGTCTTTCATACAGGTAACGAGTTCAAACTGGTGCAGTTAATACAGGTAATGAGTGGAGAACAGGAGGGCTTCTTAAAGAAAAACTAACAGGTCTGTGAGAGCCGGAATTCTTACTGGTTGGTAGGTGATCAAATACTTATGTCATGCACTAAAATGCAAATTAATCATTGTATGATTTTTAAATGTGATTTTCTGGATTGGGTCTCTCACAGTTGAAGTGTACCTATGATAAAAATTACAGACCTCTACATGCTTTGTAAGTAGGAAAACCTGCAAAATCGGCAGTGTATCAAATACTTCTTCTCCCCACTGTATATAGCCTCGCTACTGTTATTTTGTTTCTCTTTTATGTTATTTTTCTATTTTTTTACTTCAGTTTATTTTATACTTGCTAATTATTTTTCTTAAAACTGCATTGTTGGTTAAGGGCTTGTAAGTAAGCATTTCACTGTAAGGTTTGTATTCGGTGCGTGTGACAAATACAATTTCATTTGATTTTTTTCCACAAACAGTGTAACATCCCACTGACTGCTTCTCTTACTGACCGTGCTAAACGGGAGGAAAAGGAGATAACAGGTTTGTGTTTCATCAACCATGTAGAAATGAATATTCAAAATGACCCCACAGAGGGCATCAAATTACCTGGCACTCCTTAAATCTAAGGCACAGCAAGGGACAGCATAGAAAGGAAAAAGTTAGTGTTAGACACAAAAGGAAAGTAAAAGACAGAATAACACTTGTGCTGCCTACAGTCAGGAGAAAGAGAACAATACATACCAATAGACCTTGGTCAAAGAGCACCATTATATACTCGGCTTAAAGTTACAGTATGATATGTACATCCATTGTTGGACTTCTGAATTAATTATAAATACGGCAGCCAATGATCCTTCAAGAATATAACCTACAAATGTGGTACTCACGAGCGGAGTACCACATCATAAGCCGAAATATAAAGTTATTTGAACAATGTTGAGCTTCAAAATATGGTTCTAACTTTCATGTGGATGCCATGGACTTTCAGTCCTTGTCTATTTCAGAGGGATTAGCCTACATAATGCAAACAACAAAACGACCACCACTTATTTAGCTATATAGTCGTTTTGTTTGCATTAGGACTGCAGAGTAAATACAGAGTAGGAAATACAGTAGATGCGGCATATATTAGGAATAGTTCATAGGTCTTGCACAAGGAGGCGTGATGATACATGCTGTTGCTTGGAATAGGGCAGGGTAGTGTGTGTGGGTTAGTGCATGTACGAGTGTGTATACGTGTGTGACGGGGAAATTCGTCACTGGTCGCGGGCAGCATTTGGTACACTAACACACACACTCATCGCCCCCTCCCTACTCCGTAATCAGCTACGTTAGAAATGTGGGTCAACACACAAGTTAACTTCGCTATCTTAGTACATACATTACACACTATATTCTTACCTCCCGTCACTAACAGTTTGTTACGGTAAAAAAATTATACAGACGAGTTCATTTTTAATTTAAGCAACGTTTATTGTACCTGTCAATTATGGATGAGCGCGCTGTTTGGTTCTGTTCTTCTCTATCAGTCTCTGTAGCTACGGCATTCGGTCTGGCTTTGTAGTGTCTGTCTCAAATGGCTTGTTCACGTGAATGGGCATATTGGAAGACACCATGTCAGTAGGGATGAGATTTTTCATGAGAAACGGATGGCAAAAGGTGCAATGTATATAATTCATGATGTTTAGCATCATGGAAAATGTGGGGCTTCGACGATGGTAATTGCTTAATTAATTCGTGTTTGGTATGTTCTGATGGGAGGGGCTTCCCCTACAAAAGGAGCCTCTCTTTCAGTTCTCAGGGGCTGCAGGTAGCCTAGTGGTTAGAGTGTTGGACTAGTAAGGTTTTTAGATCAACCCCCAGCTGACAAGGTAAACATCTGTCGTTCTGCCCCTGAACAAAGCAGTTAACCCACTGTTCCTAGGCCGTCATCGTAAATAAGAATTTGTTCTTGACTTGCCTAGTAAATAAAAGGTAAAAATACCATTTTGGATTGTGCTGTTAATTGGAAGTAAGCATGTGAAGAATGCATGCGACCAGACCTGTTGCTTCTTATCGTAGCAGGATTCGGGGTAAATGTAACTCAATATAGAAATTGCCTTTTGTAGAACCAGCTGGTTGCAACACTGGCTAACACTCTAGCAACTCTGTCACAATGAGGTGGCTTCTTAGTCAAAATGCAACTTCTCTGTAAGCTTTTAAGATTACACAAACCACCCTAAAGTCTGGTGTTTGATCAAAAGAAGGAGGGGGAGGAGGATGAGTAGGTGGAGGAGAAGCACAGACGTGAGACCTCTAGAGAGAGTGTGGTCAGAAGTCATCTTGTGTGCATTGGTAAGGATGACTGTGTATACAGCGGTTATGACTAAGGGGAGCCCCCAACCTCCCCCATGTCACCTGTTCATGGATGATGTCTGACAGCTCCTTAACAATGTCTTTGAAGTTGCCCTTCAGGCACTCATGGTACTCAAACTGGTCCTCCTTGATCAGACACTCATTTATGTCCAGCGCCATGCTACAGGCCTCCACAAACCTCCTGCATAGACAGGACACCCAGACACCCACAAAAACACACACACACAAGCACCATGGGTACAAAGGATGGTCCTCAGCGGGTGTCATAAGACATAAAATTCTAAATTAACATCCATCAAGACAATGACATATTTCATTACTTGCTCCACAACTGGAGTTTGAACTTTTGGGTGTAGATGATGTTTGGTAGGGTGGGAAACTATGCCCGGAGCGGAATCTACACATACCTGAACACCTACGTCAGCTCTATGGCTTTCTACACATACCTGAACACCTCCATGGCTTTCTTATTGTTGGACTTGCTGGTTTTGGAGTTGTCCAGAAAGGCTCTGGCATACGCCATAGGACCTGCATTGACCTGTGGCACACAAGACAAGGGCATGAGTAACAATCTTTAAAAGTAATGAATATCTAAGGCATTCAGCTTCACCCTCAGGTAGTGCATGGGAACTCCTATGCTGCCTATCCACAGCAAATTAAATCTTTATCAACATGCAGCACAGAAATATCATTGGTTAAGCCATAATGGTTAATCTAGGCGTGTTGCCAATCCTGCATGTAGGAACTTTGATGCCAGGTGAACCCTGATACATTAGTTCAGAGGCTTTAACAGGGCTGCCCAACCCTGTTCCTGGAGAGCTACTCTCCTGTAGGTTTTCAATCCAACACCAGTTGTTACTCACCCGATTCATCTTATCAACCAACCAGCAAATTATTAGAATCAGGTGTGTTAGATTAGGGTTGGAGCGAAAACCTACAGGACAGTATCTCTCCAGTAGCATGGTTGTGCAGCCCTGGACTAGCGTGGTAGAGTAACAAACAAACAGTAACATGCTGCATGCTTTATCCAGAATATTATATTCCCTTTTGCGCGACTCATGACATTTCTCTTAGTTGTGAAATTGTTAGATTACTTGTTTATATATTTCTATGTTGGGTTAATGGTTCCCAATTAGAGGCAGCTGATTGTCGTTACCTTTAATTGGGAACCATATATATGTTTGTTTTTCACTGGGGTTTTGTGGGTCATTGTTTGTAGTAGTATGTTTGTAGTAGTAATCCCGATTCGCTCGCTGCTTGGTCCTTTTATGGTGGGTCATTCTGTCACGATCTTCTATTATGGATGGACCAAGATGCAGCGAGGTTCCCAATTAGAGGTAACGACAATCAGCTGCCTCTAATTGGGAACCATTAACCCAACATAGAAATATATAAACTAGAACAAAAAATCCTCCTAAACAAAACAAACTAAGCACGCCAGCCTGCTAACTCAGGCCTGGATGTGACATGCACTGTCGGAACTAGAAGCACAAGCATTTCGCTACACTCGCATTAACATCTGCTAACCATGTGTATGTGACCAGTAAAATTTGATTTGATGATAGACCTGCATCACTATACTGAGAGCTTTGCTGTTTCTAAAATGACCTATTTGTTTTTTTTTTGTTGGGGCCCACAACGAGGATGAGGAAGTGATTTGCTGTTTGAGGCAAGTAAAAAATGAAAATAGGAAAAACACACAAAAGGTGTCTGGAACCTTCTATAGCATGTCATACATTTCTTTTACATTTGGTTGTAAAAAACTGCTCCTTTAAGGTTGTGTCATTAGATTTTGGGCAGAGTCACAAATTCTGGTGGAAAAAATGAGGCCCCTGCTGGCAAATTTTGAATACCACTGTGTTAAGGTCTAATGTTAGTCTGTGGTGTTAGCTGCATGCACTAGCTGCATGCACAAAGTGATGTAGCTACAGTAAGGTCTAGTCTACCTGTACAGAGACACAGCCCTGCAATTTGAGCTGCAGCTGGATCATGTCCACCTCCTGGGAGGAGCAGAGTTTGGTCAGCTCGGAGGTACGCGCCTGCATCTCGTCGATGGCCACATCCACAGGCTTCAGCTCTACCTGCTTCTCTCCCCCCAACACCTCCACACGCTTCTTCACATACGGAAACGTGTTGGCTGCTGGACAGGAGAAATACAGCACACAGTCAGGTCTCATAGACAGTTATACACTCCTTAGCCCAAACCACTACACCCATACACCCTAACCCATAAATCCTAACAACATTTTATAACATTGTAACAAATTCAAAAAAAATGTAACAAATTATAACAAGTCACAACAGCATTGTCTGGTATTGGTCTTGGAGTCATTTTTCACAGAACCTTCTGTCTCCTTCCGTTGTTCTTAAATTGTGGCAAATTATCAATCTGAAACAGCCTTTCTGAGAAGCAGACAGCTAAGCTAATGTAACACTGATCCAACTGGTAGTCCTTGGTCAAATATACGAACAGGTAATGTCCTGCCACAATTTTATTGCAACATCAAAAAGTATACAACCCTGAACAAACAAGCCACACATAACAAAACTCTTGTATTGGTTTATAGCAGGGATGGGCAACTTGTGTGTGTGTGTATGTATATATATATATATACACACACCCACACACAGAGACACACACAGTAAGTTTGGACACACCAACTCATTCAAGGGGTTTTCTTTATTTTTACTATTTTCTACATTGTAGAATAATAGTGAAGACATCAACACTATGAAATAACATATTTGGAATCATGTAGTAACCAAAAGTGTTTAACAAATCAGAATACATTTTATATTTGAGATTCTTCAAAGTAGCCACCCTTTGCCTTGATGACAGCTTTGTACACTCTTGGCATTCTCTGAACCAGCTTCACCTGGAATGCTTTTCCAACAGTCTTGAAGGAGTTCCCACATATGCGGAGAGCACTTGTTGGCTGCTTTTTCTTCACTCTGCGGTCCAACTCATCCCAACCATCTCAATTGATTTGAGGTTGGGTGATTGTGGAGGCCAGGTCACCTGATGCAGCACTCCATCACTCTCCTTTTGTCAAATAGCCCTTACAAAGTCTGGAGGTGTATTTTGGGTCATTGTCCTGTTGACAAACAAATGATAGTCCCACTAAGCGCAAACCAGATGGACTGTCATTTCTCTTTGCTTATTTGAGCTGTTCTTTCCATAATATGGAATTGGTCTTTTACCAAATAGGGCTATCTTCTGTATACCACCCATACCTTGTCACAACACAACTGCTCAAATGCATTGAGAAGGAAAGAAATTCCAGAAGTTAACTTTTAACAAGGCACACCTGTTAATTGAAATGCATTCCGGGTTACTACCACATGAAGCTGGTTGAGAGAATGCCAAGTGTGTGCAAAGGGTGGCTACTTTGAAGAATCTCAAATATAATATATATTTTGATTTGTTTAACACTTTTCTGGTTCCTACATGATTCCATATGTTGTATTTCATAGTTTTGATGTCTTCACTATTATTCTACAATGTAGAAAAAAGTAAAAATAAAGAAAAACCCAGGAATGAGTAGGTGTGTCCAAACTTTTGACTGGTACTGTATATATGGAGACTGTTTAGTGCCAAAAATATGGGGTTAAATACATGTATCTGTTGCTCCATTGTCACGTTGGTCTAACGGGATCGGGAGACAGGCACAGGAATGCGTAATAGTTTTTTTTTATTTACCCAAATTACAGCGTGCCATGAAAGGCACAGGGACGATGACCAAACAAACACGCATACAAAACACAGGGTTGAAACCCAAACAAAAGAGCGAGCAGTACCTCAAATAAATACACCGGGGCGAGACCAGTAACATACACACACACACACAATGATTCTACACGGGACGAGACCTGTAATCATCCGCGCAATACAAGCGGCACGAAATCCAACACAGCACAAGTACTCACACGACCAACGGACATTGGAACAATAATCGACAGCCCAATGGAAACCAAAGGGTACATTTAAACAATTACAATTAGTGGGACTGGTGAACAGGTGTGTGCGTAATGACACAGTTCCGGAGGGATCCGTGACATCCATGTATTGAATCTGTTTTTAAATACGTTTGTATGGGTTAATAGCAGTAAGGCCAAATAAAAATGCTCATATGTTTTATATATTTTTGGGATACTTCAAGGGGTCTTAAAATATCAAATCAAAATAGCTAAATTATCTTTAGTATGACCTTCTTATAACAATTACACCCCCCCCCACACATTTCCAGTTATATTATTTTCCTGCTGTGAGAAGTGGGGTCAAATTAAATTGTGTACCTTTAGGTTGTAAAGAGGTCATTAAGCTAACTAACTTGTGTAAAGTGTGTGAATGGTTTTAACAAAGTTGTAAAGCTAACTATTGTTTTCATGGTTTTAAAGAGGTTGTAATGAGGTCATGAAGCTAACTTGTGAGCACTGTCATCCTCTTGCACTGCTCCTCCACACCGCCATGTTTCTTCCCCATCAGTGTGTACGGCGTCTCGAACACGAAGCAGTTGATGTTGTGGCATTTCTCGAAGTCTGTCATCTTCTCCGGACAGTCCTTCTCGTCAAAGTAAGCCTTGACGAAGGTGACCTGGATGTATGCAAACTTGATGTTCAGGTCTTTGGGGTTGACCTGTTGGAGACAGGAGGGGGAGGGGTGTTAGGTAGAACCTAGATATTGTATTACCTAGAAAAGGAAAATTATTTAAGTCATCTTTGAATCAGTGCTCTTGAATGCGAGACACATTCCTGTAAAAGGCCACGTCTAGATGGGATACAGCTTTTGTAAAATGTGATGTCAAAAGTACATTGTTACGTCATGCCAATAAAGCAAATTGAATTGATAACCCTAACCCTTTTCCTAACCTTAACCTAATTATCCTAACCTGCTGTGTAAGTTCTCCTAAACCTGCTACAAAAAGTACATTTTGACAAAAACTGTGTCCCTTCTTGATAAAATCCACATGAACGGAACTAAGGCCAATAGTTTTTCCTGATCAGGTCACATGGTCAGGAAGAGCTCCTGGCTTTTGGTATAGCATCCTTTATATCAGTGGGTGACCAAACCTTGTCCTGGAGTCCTTCAGTATGTATAGTACTACAGGAATTTCTAGGGAAACAAGAAAATAAGATGAAAATATGTTTTTATTTCTGGCTGCAAATTAAATTCATTTGAAACACTACTGGAGAGAGTTTCCAACTCCAATAAAGGAAGAAGCCTATTTCCTTATTCTAGGAACTCGTAGACTCACTGCATAGACGTTTTCAGCTCCAAATTTGTACCCGTAGAGCCATAGAAGGCGCTGAGAGATCTCCGACAGACCTGTGAGTTTGGGCTCCTTGTAAACATACTCCTTCCCATCCTCCTCCTCAAAGTAGCCCTGTCAACAAGACATATTAGCAATCCTAGAAAACTGAGAGTGTTCCAAGTTCCAACTGGCCAATGGTGGTGCGGATGTTCATGCTGCAAAACAGGTGCAGACTCAGGAAGAAAATATTCAGTCATAAATCAATTAGACTAACTCTCAAATGTGAAAAAAAGTTCTGTGTTGGATATTTAAATGTCTTTATTGGGATTTTTGAATGTATACAAGCATAAAAAAACATGATATACTGAAACATGAATTACTAATATTCTAACAATCCATCTATATAAAACAAGATTGTCCTTTTTGTGATGCTGTAAAGTACCTGAGTTACCCGCCGTAGGAAACTCTAAACAACTCAAAATATAAAATACACTGCCTCCATAAAGTATTCAGACCCCTTGCCCTTTTCCACATTTTGTTGTGTCACAAAGTGGGATTAAAATAGATTTAATTGTCATTTTTTGTCAATGATCTACACAAAATACTCTAATGTCAAAGTGGAAGAAAAATTTGAACATTTGTAAAACACACTGTGTCACTCCCATGTTTCATGAGCTGAAAAAAAGGATCCCAGAAATGTTCCATACGCACAAAAACCTTATTTCTTAAATTAAAAAACAAATCCCTGTTAGTGAGCTTTACCAAGATAATACATGCACCTGACAGGTATGGCTTATCAAGAAGCTGATTAAACAGCATGATCATCACACTGGTGCACCTTGTGCTGGGGACAATAAAAAGGCACTCTAAAATGTGCAGTTTTGTCACACAATAGAATGCCACAGATGTCTCAGGTTATGAGGGAGCATGCAATTGGCACACTGACAGCAGGAATGTCCACCAGAGCTGTTGCCAGAGAATTTAATGTTAATTTCTCCAACGTCGTTTTAGAGAATTTGGGAGTACATCCAACCGGCTTCAAAACCGCAGACCACGTGTAACCACGCCAGCCCAGGACCTCCACATTCGGCTTCTACACCTATGGGATCATCTGAAACCAGCCACCCGGATTGCTGACGAAACTCTGGGTTTACACAACCAAAGAATTTCTGCACAAACAGGGAAGCTCATCGGCGTGCTCGTCGTCATCACCAGGGTCTTGACCTGACTGCAGTTTTGCGTCGTAACCAACTTCAGTGGGCAAATGCTCACCTTTGATGGCAACTGGCACACTGGAGAAGTGTGCTCTTCACGGATGAATCCTGGTTCCAACTGTACTGGGCAGATGGCAGACAGCGTGTATGGCATCGTGTGGGTGCCTGATTTGCGACGTTGTGAACAGAGTGCCCCATGGTTGCGGTGGGGTTATATTATGGGCAGGCATAAACTACGGACAACGAACACAATTGCATTTTATCTATGGCAATTTGAGAGATACCATGACAAGATCCTGAGGCCCATTGTTGTGCCATTCATCTGCCGCCATCACCTCATGTTTCAGCATGATAACACACAGCAGCCCCATGTCGCAATTCCTGGAAGCAGAAAATGTCCCAGTTTTTCCATGGCCTGCATTCTAACCAGACATGTCACCCATTGAGCATGGTTGGGATGCTCTGGATCGACGTGTACGACATCGTGTTCCAGTTCCCGACAATATCCAGCAACTTCGCACAGCCATTGAAGAGGAGTGGGACAACATTCAACAGGCCACAATCAACAGCCTGATCAACTCTATGCGAAGGAGATGTGTCGAGCTGCATGAGGCAAATGGTGGTCACACCAGATACTGACTGGTTTTCTACCTTTTTTTAAGGTATCTGTGCCCAACAGATGCATATCTGTATTCCCAGTAAAATCATAGAAATTATAGCATGTTGCGTTTTGTATAGCTGTTCAGTGTGTCTTGACTAGATAAGTACAGTGGCGACCTGTCAGTCAGGGCAGGTGGGGAAGAGCCCCACCTGTTTTGAGCCCCACCTGTTTTGCATGTTATTTTGGCAATAATATGTGTCACATATCAGTTTGCAAACAATGTAAAAAAAAATCTTTGCATTAATTAAGCCACATACAAACATGGCCTATTTTTGGCTTTCTTGACTAAGGCAGCTCCAAAATGCAGGTGTTTCAGCCTGGCTCAGAGAATGACAGACTTTGATGAAAGTTTGATGACACAATTTGCAAAACAACATGCATGGTTCTGAAAAGAAAGTCTGATGGGGTACAGGTTTATGTAGGCCCTAACAGATTGTGCGCACCGTTTGTCACCGTTATAGTGCCATTCATGTATTGTTTAGTGTTGTAGCTTTGCTGACATGCATCTAAAACATTTAGTTTTTTGTCCCACCAAGATTTACATGCTAAAAATCGCCACTGGATAGGTATATCACGGCCGTTGACAGAAGTGGACCAAGGTGCAGCGAAGTATCCAGTATACATATTTTATTATATACGTAACTGGTAAAAATAAAGAACAAACGAAGATCGTAACACCGGTGTGGCTACAAAGTGCACACACCACTGAACATACCAAAACAAATACAACGAACCGACCGAACGAAGGTGTAGCGCGCACACACACACAGGTACTCACACACAGGTACTCACACACAGGTACTCACACACAGGTACTCACACACAGGTACTCACACACAGGTACTCACACACAGGTACTCACACACAGGTACTCACACACAGGTACTCACACACAGGTACTCACACACAGGTACTCACACACAGGTACTCACACAGGTACTCACACAGGTACTCACACACAGGTACTCACACACAGGTACTCACACACAGGTACTCACACACAGGTACTCACACACAAACAATGACCCACACCTCAAGTGGGGAAAAGAACAAACATATATGGTCCCCAATTAGAGGTAACGACACACAGCTGCCTCTAATTGGGAACCATCAACAAACCAAACCTAGAAAATAAAACATAGAACAAAAAACACCCCTGCTCATGTCCTGACCAAAACCACCATAGAGCAGCCAAAAGGGCTATCTATGGCCAGGACGTGATAAGGTATCCAACTACGTGAGTCAATACATGTTAGAATCACCTTTGGCAGCGATTTACAGCTGTGAGTCTTTCTGGGTAAGTCTCTAAGAGCTTTCCACACCTGGATTGTGCAACATTTGCCCACTATTCTTTTAAAAATTCTTCAAGCTCTGCCAAATTGGTTGTTGATCATTGCTAGACAACCATTTTCAGGTCTTGCCATAGATTTTCAAGCAGATTTAAGTCAAAACTAACTCGGCCACTCATGAACATTCACTGTCTTCTTGGTAAACAACTCCAGTGTAGATTTGGCCTTGTGTTTTAGGTTATTGTCCTGCTGAACGGTGAATTCATCTCCCAGTGTCTGGTGGAAGGCAGAGGTTTCCAACTAGGATTTTGCCTTTGATTAGCTTCATTACGTTAATTTTTTTTATCCTGAAAAACTCCCCAGTCCTTAATGATTACAAGCATACCCATAACATGCAGCCACAACTATGCTTGAAAATATGGAGAGTGGTACTCAGTGATGTGTTAAATTGGATTTGACCCAAACATAACACTCTGTATTCAGGACAATGTCAATTGCTTTGCCACATTTTTTGCAGTGTTACTTTAGTGCCTTGTTGCAAACAGGATGCATCTTTTGTAATATTTGTATTCTGTGTTCTTTTAAACATGTCAATTAGGTTAGTATTGTGGAGTAACTACAATGTTGTTGATCCCATCCTCAGTTTTCTCCTATCACAGCCATTAAACTCTATAACTGTTTTAAAGTCACTATAGGCCTCATGGTGAAAGACCTGAGAGGTTTCCTTCCTCTCCGGCAACTGAGTTGGGAAGGACGGCTATATCTTTGTAGTGACTGGGTGTACTGATACACCATACAAAGTGTAATTAATAACTTAACCAAGCTCAAAGGGATATTCAATGTCTGCTTTCTTTTTACCCATCTACCAATAGGTGCCCTTCTTCGTGAGGCATTGGAAAACCTCCCTGGTCTTTGTCGTTGAATCTGTTTTTGAAATTCACTGCTCGACTGAGGGACCTTACAGATAATTGTCTGTGTGGGTTACAGTAATAAGGTAGTCATTCAAAAATCATGTTAAAACTATTATTACACAGAGTGAGTCCATGCAACTTATTATGTGACTTGTTAAGCAAATATTTACTCCTGAACCTATTTAGGCTTGCCTTAACAAAACGGTTGAATACTTATTGACTCAATACATTTCAGCTTTTCATTTTTAATGAATTTATTATTATTTTTTAACATTATGGGGTATGTGTGTGTAGGCCAGTGACAAAAAAAACTATTTTAAATTCAGGCTGTAACACAACAAAATGTGTAAAAAGTCAAGGGTTGTAAATACATTTTGATGGCACTGCATCACACAGACTGAGATACAAATCATCCCTTATCTATCTAAAGAGAGAAGTGAAACTTAATCTAAGCCTTAGTGTTGTAGCATTTTTAGCCCTCACAACCATCCTCCTCAGAGGCCATTAGTCTTTAAGGGATTGGTGCAATTTCACTTTAATCTAATATCTATAGGGAAGTAACCAAGAAAGAACACCATATTTTAGGGATCCCAGATGGTCGATAGATACTGATATCAGACGTGGTTAAAGTAAGCTTACAAGATCCAACCACAAGTACCTTAATGACACTACACTAGCTAGACTATGACAGATGAGCACTGTTGTTATTTTTCTAAAGTAACTAACAGAAAGAGACACGTTTATTTTCTCCCCAAACAAATGGAAGACGGACAGGAAGATACCCTTCGGCAGTATTACTTATGGCTAGGATGTGGGGATTGAGCTCGGGCCGATTCCGGTGTGAGTTATCTGGCCCAAATGTATTACTTGGGGCTCGGGCCGATTGGGGCTACTCTCTGGCAGATGATTACACGGGCTGCTTTATATAGTTAACATTTCATTATTTATTTTTCCATATTTTCTCAACATTTGTGATAAAAAAAATACAATTAACATTTAAATGAATTTCATTAAGGATTCTGCGTAGTATTTTAGTATTTTCGTATTTTGTGCAAGGCAGTTGATAAGCATTAAAAACTTTGGATGGAGCCTCCCCAATGGCGCAGCGGTCTAAGACACTGCGTTGCTACAGACGTTGTTCGAGACCCGTGCCGGCCTCAACCGGGAGACCAATGAGGCGACGCACAATTGGCCCAGCTTTGTATGAGTTAGGGGAGTGTTTGGCCGGTCGGGTTGTCCTTGACCCATTGCGCTGTAGCAACTCCTGTGGCGGGCCAGGCGCGTGCACGTTGACACGGTCACCAGGTGTATGGTGCTTCCTCCGACACAAAATGTTTCTTTTTGTGGATGGGTATAATTTGTATGTATAAAATAGTCATATTTAAAATGACTAAATCTGGTCATTTTGAATACATTTAGTTACATTTGCATCGGGACGCTTCTGGGGGGATTCTGGTAAGATGCCGGCAAAGTCGTCTGAATTCCGGTAGACTGAAACTGAAAAATGTACTTGGGACAATTCTGGGCAGTCATTAATTTTGATTCCGGGCTGAGTTCGACACTCGATTCCGGGAGTAAGTAATGGGCACTCCATCCTTGACAGAGAAGTACAATTGGTTGAGCCAGCATACTAAACAATGATTAGCTAAACATACTAGCATAGAGCTTTGAATGCATGCCCAATCCATTGTTTCCTAATACAGTCAGAAGTTTACATACACCTTTGCCAAATACATTTAAAAACAGTTTCACAATTCCTGACATTTAATCCTAGTAAAAATTATCTGTCTTAGGTCAGTTAGGATCACCACTTCATTTTAAGGATGTGAAATGTCAGAATAATAGTGGAGAGAATGATTTATTTCAGCTTTTATTTCTTTCATCACATTCCCAGTGGGTCAGAAGTTTACATACTCAATTAGTATTTGGTAACATTGTCTTTAAATTGTTTAACTTGGGTTAAACGTTTCGGGTAGACTTCCACAAGCTTCCCATGATAAGTTGGGTGAATTTTGGGCCATTCCTCCTGACAGAGCTGATTTAACTGAGTCAGGTTTGTAGGCCTCCTTAATCGTACACGCCTTTTCAGTTCTGCCCACAAATTTTCTATAGGATTGAGGTCAGGGCTTTGTGATGGCCACTCCAATACCTTGACTTTGTTGTCCTTAAGCCATTTTGCCACAACTTTGGAAGTATGCTTGGGGCCATTGTCCATTTGGAAGACCCATTTGCGACCAAGCTTTAAAACAACTTAGGGCTAGGGGGCGGTGTCTTGAATTTTCGCCTGTCTGATGTGCCCAAGGTAAACTGCCTGTTACTCAGGCCCATGATATGCATATAATTGTTAGTATTGGATAGAAAACACTGAGGTTTCTGAAACTGTTAAAATAATGTCTGAGTATAACAGAACTGATATGGCAGGTGAAAACCCGAGGAAAATCCATCTGGATTTTTTATTTGGAGGTCACAGGTCTTTCCAATGACTGCCTATTGACTATACAAGAAAATAGCTCCCAGACTGCAGTTACTATGGCTTCCACTAGATGTCAACAGTCTTTATACAAGGTTTCAGGCTTGTAATTTGAGTTTTTCCAAGGTGTGCCTCATTATGACACTAGCCTTTTGGCACGCGTGAATGAGGTGCGCGCTCTTCGTTATTTACCTTTCCTATTGAACATACTATTCTCTGTCTTAAATATTATTGTTTATTTAGATATTTGACAACCTGAGGATTAATTAGAAACATTTTGACTTGTTTGGACGAACTTTACCGGTAACTTTTTGGATTCCTTTGTCTGCATGATGAACGAGTGGATTACAGAAATCGATGGCACCAACTAAACAGACTTTTTGGGATATAGAGAAGGACTTTATCGACGGCCAGTCTTTGTGTAGCTGGGACCCTTGCGATTGCAAACAGAGTAAGATCTTCAAAAGGTAAGTGATTTATTATATCGCTATTTTTGATTTTGTGACGCCTGTGCTGGTTTGAAAAATATGTTGAAGTGGAGCGCTGTCCTCAGACAATCGAATGTTATGCTTTCGCCGTAAAGCCTATTGTAAATCGGACAACGCAGTTCGATTACCAAGATTCTAAGCTTTTGAATGATGTATAACACTTGCATTTTCATGAATGTTTAATATTACGATTTTTGTATTTTGAATTTGGCACTCTGCAATTTCACCGGATGTTGTCGTAGGTGGACCGCGATCCCTAAGAGTTAACTTCCTGACTGATGTCTTGAGATGTTGCTTCAATATAACCACATAATTTTCCTACCTCATGATGCCATCAATTCTTTTTATTTCCCTCCTGCAGCAAAGCACCCCCACAACATGATGCTGCCAACCCCGTGCTTAACGGTTGGGATGGTGTTCTTCGGCTTGCAAGCCTCCCCCTTTTTCCTCCAAACATAAAGATGGTCATTATGGCCAAACAGTTATATTTTTGTTTCATCAGACCAAAGTACGATCTTTGTCCCCATGTGCAGTTGCAAATCGTAGTCTGGCTTTTTTATGGCGGTTTTGGAGGAGTGGCTTCTTCCTTACCGAGTGGCCTTTCAGGTTATGTCGATATAGGACTTGTTTTACTGTGGATATAGATACTTTTGTACCTGTTTCCTCCAGCATCTTCACAAGGTCCTTTGCTGTTGTTCTGGGGATTGATTTGCACTTTTCGCACCAAAGTACGTTCGTCTCTAGGAGACAGAACGAGTCTCCTTCCTGAGCGGTATGGCGGCTGCGTGGTCCCATGGTGTTTATACTTGCGTACTATTGTTTGTACAGATGAACGTGGTACCTTCAGCCATTGGGAAATTGCTCCCAAGGATGAACCACACTCGTGGAGGTCTCCAACTTTCTTTCTGATGTTTTGGCTGATTTCTTTTGATTTTCCCATGATGTCAAGCAAAGAGGCACTGAGTTTGAAGGTAGGCCTTGAAATACATCCACAGGTTCACCTGCAATTGACACAAATGATGTAAATTAGCCTATCAGAAGCTTCTAAAGACATGACATAATTTTCAGGAATTTTCCAAGCTGTTTAAAGTCACAGTCAACTTAGTGTATGTAAACTTCTGACCCACTAGAACTGTGATACAGTGAATTATAAGTGAAATAATCTGTCTGTAAACAATTGTTGGAAAAAATACTTCTGTCATGCACAAAGTAGATGTCCTAACCGACTTGCCAAAACTATAGTTTGTTAACAAGAAATTTGTGGAGTGGTTGAAAAACGAGTTTTAATCACTCCAACCTAAGTGTATGTAAACTTCAACTGTAAGTGGTATGCCAGTGGGGATATTGGAAAGGAGCCATTGACTACAGTTCCTCCCCAGTGTCTGTCTGTCTGAGTCTGTGGGTGCAGCGCTTCACAGGTATGCTGTCTCAAAGGGCATAAAATCAACAACAAAAAAAGACTGGGAAGCAAATAGAAGGTGATCTTGTATGTTTTATTCTATATCCACCCACCTGTCCATAGAAGGCCACACTGAAGTAGGTCCCCAGCAGTCTCCGGCCTGTATGCATCACCTCCAGGATCTTATTGTAGGCTCTGTGCAGCGTGTCATACAGACGGCTCAGTTTCTGAAGAAAGAAAATACACCACTGGGTATTTGGTGTGTGTGTGTGGGTGTGTGTTTGAGTGTTTTCACTTATGGTTCTGCACACCATTGTGTGTCTGACTCTGTGTGTGTGTGTGTGTGTGATATTTCTGAGAACGACTACACTGCACGGCATATAGGTTATCAATAAAATGTCACAATATGGTACAGAGCGTTCGGTTTGGCTGCTGGGGGGCAAGGAGACCCCAGCTCCGCTAAAACCATTGCAAATACGTGCGGTTTTCAAGGTTTTGTTAAGTAAATGTCATAAATATTTGGTTTTAATATCATCACCTCTGGAAGAGCATAGTCTGAATTACACATTACAATTACACATTACACTTACCACTACTTTTGACCAGGGTCCTTAGTAGGGCACTATATAGGGAATAAGGTGCCATTTGAGACTCGGCCAAAGGGCTTTTTAAAGCCAGAGCCAAAGCCTCTATTCAAGCTAAGAAGAGAAGAGAGTCTTACGAGAGAGTCGACGCTGTATTTTCTCATTATAACGCGCCAACCAAATGGAGATTTATGGATATAATACATTACTTTTTCTAACAAAAGAACCATGGATTGTCTTCGTTGGACACTTGGGAAGCCCTCAGCAGAAGTTCTTCAAAAGGTAATTGATTTGTTTTCGCTGTGAAATGTGTTGTGTGAACCGTGAGGGCTTATGAATTTATGGTAATGGGAAAAAATATGTGGGGTGCTATCCTCAAACAATCAAATGTGGTGCTTTCGCCGTAAAGCCTTTGTGAAATCTGACAACGCTGTGATATTGCCAAGAAGCAGCGCTTTTGATGACTATGCAACACTTGTATATTGATGCATGTTTAATAATTCAACTTTTGGATTTTGAATTTGGCGCCTTGCATTTCACCGGGTAGTGTCGGGAGTGGGTCCTTAGTAGGGCACTATATAGGGAATAAGGTGCCATTTGAGATTAGGCCAAAGGGCTTTTTAAATCCAGAGCCAAAGCCTCTATTCAAGCTAAGAAGAGAAGAGAGTCTCAGCATGGGAAGATGGAGAGTGGGACATTCTTAGGGTAAACTTCTCATAGACAGTATTTATGTGTGAGAACTTATTCCTTAAGCTGAGGAAGGACTGAATGAGCCTTGCTTATTTCTGCTTTATAAACACAGGGGATAGCGTCATACATGGACAAGCAGGACATAGTTAATATTGTCTGGGTTGTTGAATGACATTGTCTCAACCTTACAATCGAGTACTCATTGTGGGATTCACACAGTAGATATTATCCTACAGTCAATCCTAGAATGGTTTTGGATATTTTAAAAATAAAAACAGCCACATCTGTATGTGGGTGGTTTTTGGAATCAAAGACGCTGTGTAAATATTGCTCACAAGGATTCAATTTACATTTCAGTCTTGTTTGTGTTTGTGTCAAATCAAATCAAGTCACATACACATGGTTAGCAGATGTTAAGCGAGTGTAGCGAAATGCTTGTGCTTCTAGTTCCGATCATGTAGTAGAATCTAACAAGTAATCTAACAATTTCACAACAACTACCTTATACACACACAAGTGTAAAGGAATGAATACGAGTATGTACATATACAGTGGGGAGAACAAGTATTTGATAAACCTGCAAAATTGGCAGTGTTCCTACTTACAAAGCATGTAGAGGTCTGTAATTTTATCATAGGTACACTTCAACTGTGAGAGACAGAATCTAAAACAAAAATCCAGAAAATCACATTGTATCATTTTTTAATAATTAATTTGCATTTTATTGCATGACATAAGTATTTGATCACCTACCAACCAGTAAGAATTCCGGCTCTCACAGACCTGTTAGTTTTTCTTTAAGAAGCCCTCCTGTTCTCCACTCATTACCTGTATTAACTGCACCAGTTTGAACTCGTTACCTGTATAAAAGACACCTGTCCACACACTCAATCAAACAGACTCCAACCTCTCCACAATGGCCAAGACCAAAGAGCTGTGTAAGGACATCAGGGATAAAATTGTAGACCTGCACAAGGCTGGGATGGGCTACAGAACAATAGGCAAGCAGCTTGGTGAGAAGGTAACAACTGTTGGCACAATTATTAGAAAATGGAAGACGTTCAAGATGATGGTCAATCTCCCTCGGTCTGGGGCACCATGCAAGATCTCACCTCGTGGGGCATCAATGTTCATGAGGAAGGTGAGGGATCAGCCCAGAACTACACGGCAGGACCTGGTCAATGACCTGAAGAGAGCTGGGACCACAGTCTCAAAGAAAACCTTTAGTAACACACTACGCCGTCATGGATTAAAATCCTGCAGCACACGCAAGGTCCACCTGCTCAAGCCAGGGCATGTCCAGGCCCGTCTGAAGTTTGCCAATTACCATCTGGATGATCCAGAGGAGGAATGGTAGGTCATGTGGTCTGATGAGACAAAAATAGAGCTTTTTGGTCTAAACTCCACTCGCCGTGTTTGGAGGAAGAAGAAGGATGAGTACAACCCCAAAAACACCGTCCCAACCGTGAAGCATGGAGGTGGAAACATCATTCTTTGGGGATGCTTTTCTGCAAAGGGGACAGGACGACTGCACCGTATTGAGGGGAGGATGGATGGGGCCATGTATCGCGAGATCTTGGCCAACAACCTCCTTCCCTCAGTAAGAGCATTGAAGATGGGTCGTGGCTGGGTCTTCCAGCATGACAACGACCCGAAACACACAGCCAGGGCAACTAAGGAGTGGCTCCGTAAGAAGCATCTCAACATCCTGGAGTGGCCTAGCCAGTCTCCAGACCTGAACCCAATAGAAAATCTTTGGAGGGAGCTGAAAGTCCGTATTGCCCAGCGACAGCCCCGAAACCTGAAGGATCTGGAGAAGGTCTGTATGGAGGAGTGGGCCAAAATCCCTGCTGCAGTGTGTGCAAACCTGGTCAAGAACTACAGGAAACGTATGATCTCTGTAATTGCAAACAAAGGTTTCTGTACCAAATATGAAGTTCTGCTTTTCTGATGTATCAAATACTTATGTCATGCAATAAAATGCAAATGAATTACTTAAAAATCATACAATGTGATTTTCTGGATTTATGGAACGGCATAGGTAAGATGCAGTAGATGGTATAGAGCACAGTATTTCAAGTTGAAGTCGAAAGTTTACATACACTTAGGTTGGAGTCATTGAAACTCGTTTTTCAACCACTCCACAAATGTCTTGTTAACAAACTATAGTTTTGGCAAGTCGGTTAGGACATCTACTTTGTGCATGACAGAAGTAATTTTTCCAACAATTGTTTACAGACAGATTATTTCACTTATAATTCACTGTATCACAATTCCAGTGGGTCAGAAGTTTACATACACTAAGTTGACTGTGACTTTAAACAGCTTGGAAAATTCCAGAAAATTATGTCATGGCTTTAGAAGCTTCTGATAGGCTAATTGACATCATTTGAGTCAATTGGAGGTGTACCTGTGGATGTATTTCAAGGCCTACCTTCAAACTCAGTGCCTCTTTGCTTGACATCATGGGAAAATCAAAAGATAATCAGAAAAAAAATTGTAGACCTCCACAAGTGTGGTTCATCCCTGGGAGCAATTTCCAAAAAGGTACCACGTTCATCTGTACAAACAATAGTACGCAAGTATAAACACCATGGAACCACGCAGCAGTCATACCGCTCAGGAAGGAGACGCGTTCTGTCTCCTAGAGATGAACGTACTTTGGTGCGAAAAGTGCAAATCAATCCCAGAACAGCAGCAAAGGACCTTGTGAAGATGCTGGAGGAAACAGGTACAACAGTATCTACAGTGAGGGAAAATAGTATTTGATCCTCTGATGATTTTGTTCGTTTGCCCACTGACAAAGAAATGATCAGTCTATAATTTTAATGGTAGGTTTATTTGAACAGTGAGAGACAGAATAACAACAAAAAAATCCAGAAACACGCACGTGAAAAATGTTATAAATGGAATTGCATTTTAATGAGGGAAATAAGTATTTGACCCCTCTCAATCAGAAAGACTTCTGGCTCCCAGGTGTCTTTTATACAGGTAACGAGCTGAGATTAGGAGCACACTCTTAAAGGGAGCACACCCCTTTTCTCAGCTTGTTACCTGTATAAAAGACACCTGTCCACAGAAGCAATCAATCAATCAGATTACAAACTCTCCACCATGGCCAAGACCAAAGAGCTCTCCAAGGATGTCAGGGACAAGATTGTAGACCTACACAAGGCTGTAATGGGCTACAAGACCATTGCCAAGCAGCTTGGTGAGATGGTGACAACAGTTGGTGCAATTACTGGCAAATGGAAAAAACACAAAAGAACTGTCAATCTCCCTCGGCCTGGGGCTCCATGCAAGATCTCACCTCGTGGAGTTGCAATGATCATGAGAACGGCGAGGAATCAGCCCAGAACTCCACGGGAGGATCTTGTCAATGATCTCAAGGCAGCTTGGACCATAGTCACCAAGAAAACAATTGGGTAAAGTCAAAGTCACCATTATTAGTCAGTTGTACAACCGAATGCCTTCAACCGAAATGTTTCTTCCGCATTTAACCCAACCCCTCTGAATCAGAGAGGTGCGGGGGGCTGCCTTAATCGACATCCACGTCTTCGGCGCCTGGGGAACAGTGGGTTAACTGCCTTGTTCAGGGCAGAACGACAGATTTTTTCCTTGTCAGCTCGGGGATTCGAACTTGCAACCCTCCGGTTACAAGTCCAACGCTCTAACCACTAGGCTACCTGCCGCCCCTTGGTAACACACTACGCCGTGAAGGACTGAAATCCTGCAGCGCCCGCAAGGTCCCCCTGCTCAAGAAAGCACATATACATGCCCGTCTGAAGTTTGCCAAAGAACATCAGAATGATTCAGAGGACATCTTGTTGAAAGTGTTGTGGTCAGATGAGACCAAAATGGAGCTCTTTGGCATCAACTCAACTTGCCGTGTTTGGAGGAGGAGGAATGCTGCCTATGACCCCAAGAACACCATCCCCACCATCAAACATGGAGGTGTTAACATTATGCTTTGGGGGTGTTTTTCTGCTAAGGGGACAGGACAACTTCACCGCATCAAAGGGACGATGGACGGGGCCATGTACCGTCAAATCTTGGGTGAGAACCTCCTTCCCTCAGCCAGGGCATTGAAAATGGGTCGTGGATGGGTATTCCAGCATGACAATGACCCAAAACACACGGCCAAGGCAACAAAGGAGTGGCTCAAGAAGAACCACATTAAGGTCCTGGAGTGGCCTAGCCAGTCTCCAGACCTTAATCCCATAGAACATCTGTGGAGGGAGCTGAATGTTCTAGTTACCAAACGTCAGCCTCGAAACCTTAATGACTTGGAGAAGATCTGAATCCTTCCTGAGATGTGTGCAACAACAAGGGTTTTGCCACCAAGTACTAAGTCATGTTTTGCAGAGGGGTCAAATACTTATTTCCCTCATTAAAATGCAATCAATTTATAACATTTTTCACATTGGGATTTTTTTGTTTTTATTCGGTCTCTCACTGTTCAAATAAACCTACCATTAAAATTATAGACTGATCATTTCTTTGTCAGTGGGCAAACGTTTAAAATCAACAGGGGATCAAATACTTTTTTCCCTCACTGTACTAACATGTTTCAAGAAGACCACCATAGTCCCTGTCCCCAAGAACACTAAGGTAACCTGCCTAAATGACTACCGACCCGTAGCACTCACGTCTGTAGCCATGAAATGCTTTGAAAGGCTGGTCATGGCTCACATCAACACCATTATCCCAGAAAGCCTAGACCCACTCCAATTTGCATACTGCACCAACAGATCCACAGATGATGCAATCTCTATTGCACTCCACACTGCCCTTTCCCACCTGGACAAAAGGAACACCTATGTGAGAATGCTATTCATTGACTACAGCTCAGCGTTCAACACCATAGTGCCCTCAAAGCTAATCACTCAGCTAAGGACCACGGGACTAAACACCTCCCTTTGCAAATGGATCCTGGACTTCCTGACAGGCCGCACCCAGGTGGTAAGAGTAGGTAACAACACATCCGCTACGCTGATTCTCAACACGGGGGCCCCTCACGGTTGCGTGCTCAGTCCACTCCTGTACTCCCTGTTCACTCATGACTGCATGGCCAGGCATGACTCCAACACCATCATTAAGTTTGCTGACGACACAACAGTGGTAGGCCTGATCACATTCAACGATGAGACAGCCTATAGGGAGGAGGTCATAGACCTGACCGTGTGGTGCAAGGACAACAACCTCTCCCTCAACGTGATCAAGACAAAGATGATTGTGGACCCCCCATTCTCATTGACGGGGCCGTAGTGGAGGAGGTTGAGAGCTTCAAGTTCCTTGGCGTCCACATCACTAACAAACTAACATGGTCCAAGCACACCAAGACAGTCGTGAAAAGGGCACGACAAAACCTATTCCCTATCAGGAGACTGAAAATATTTGGCATGGGTCCTCAAATCCTCAAAAGGTTTTACAGCTGCACCATTAAGAGCATCCTGACTGGTTGCATCACTGCCTGGTATGGCAACTGCTCGGCCTCCGACCGCAAGGCACTACAGAGGGTAATGCGTATGGCCCAGTACATCACCGGGGCCAAGCTTCCTGCCATCCAGGACCTCTATACCAGGCAGTGTCAGAGGAAGGCCCTAAACATTGTCAAAAGAATCCACACACCCTAGTCATAGACTGTTCTTTCTGCTACCGCACAGCAATCTGTACCGGGAGCGCCAAGTCTAGGTCCAAGGGGCTTCTAAACAGCTTCTACTCCCAAGCCATAAGACTCCTGAACAGCTAATCAAATGGCTACCCAGACTATTTGCATTGCCCCCCCTTCTTCTATGCTGCTGCTACTCTGTTATTCTCTATGCATAGTCACTTTAAAAACTCTACCTACATGTACATATTACTGCTGCTCTTTAATTATTTGTTATTCTTATTACTTGTTACTTTTTTTTCCTTTTAGGTATTTTCTCAAAACTGCATTGTTGGTTAAGGGCTTGTAAGTAAGCCTTTCACTGTAAGGTCTACACCTGTTGTATTTGGCGCATGTGACAAATACATTTTCAAACCAAATTGTATTTCCATTCAAGTTCCTATTTTCCCTAACCCGTAAGCCTAAAATAGCCTTTGTCCTCATTGGGATGTGGGAAATGTCCCCATGAGGGAGAATTTTCATTGTTTTACTATCTTTGTGGGGACTTTGGGGGATTTTAGGTCCCAACAAGGATAGAAGAATCAACCCACACACACACACACACACACACACACACAATCCTGTTTCACAATCCACTGAACAGGAGGAAGACTTGGTTTCCCTCAACCATGGACCTGTCTAACCTCTGGCAGCAGGGGCAACAGATCACTGTCATGCTGACTGGCTACAGGAGTCCTAAACCTACAGTTTTTTAGACCCAGATCTAGAAAGACAGGGCTTAGATTAAGCCAGGAGTAGGCCTTAATGTGTACTAGATAAACTAGAACACATAAGTAGCTTTCATGAACGTGGCTCAAATTTGGCTTAGTTAATCGGAGACTATGGAGTCCTGGTGTAAGGTAAGTAAGCCTAAATGAGAACACCTGTGTTAAGCCTGATTAGGTTAAGTATGAGCATATGCTGTTGGTCTAATGGTGCTCATAAAAACCCAGAATGGAATAGAAAACACAATTACTGGTGTGAATCTTGAGACAAAACAATGGCAAAAATAATTTGTATGAAAAAATGCTACTAAAACAAATTGTCAAACCATCCAGTTATTGAAAGTAAAAACCATACAATTGCTACTGAGCAAAAGACAGAGTGGTTCGGCTGCAATTTGCAGTGAATTCAATGCAAATGAAAATGTAACTACAAGAAGAGTACAACAACTTCAGGTGAGATATCTTCATTATCATCATTATTTCACATACTCATATTTTTGTGACATCACTTATATTGAATGATATCTGCCTTTATAGACTCTGTGGAGGAACCTTAAACTGGCTTTAAAAAGAGAGAATGCAGAGATCAGAAGAAAGCCATTTACTACTGGTGGTGGACCACCAAAAAAAGACAAGACTGATGAATTGAGTAACTTGCTGTCTGGAATAATAGAGCATCAGCAACCTCTGGATGGTATACCAGACGATGACCATTTGGACAGTTCAGATGAAGAACTGAGCACAAATGGTACATATACCAAAGAAAGTAAATTGGTTACTTCCTTTGACACAGACAGTGGAATATATTTACCAATCTTTATTCTTCTTTCATCCTAAGGACCATATGAGTTTATTTGTGCTTCTAACTGTGTTCTTTTTCCAGAGGAAAGGAATCTGAACAGGTTGGAAGAGCCAGTGCACAGTGAGTGTGTACCTTCCACATCTGCTATAACATCCCTGAGAGAAGATGCTGTCACCACCTTTCAGCAGAGAACAAAAGATGACCATGCATGAAAAGTGAAATATTAAATGAAGAACATTAAATGAAAATTCTACAGGATGAAGTTGGAAGAGAGTTATGATCCAAAAAAGATACAGTAATGAGACAATTGGGATTACCAGCCATGGTGAACAGTATGGGGCGGTTTCCCAGACAGAGTTTAAAATAAATGAGGACTAGGCTAATTCTACTTAAATTAATACGGACTGAAAAAATGGCTTTCCGAGACATTGCTTTATTTGAGATTAAGTAGTACCCGACTAGGGAGTTGCAGACTAAGGTTAATAAAGACTAACTAGCTACTCTCTGTGAAGCCCGATTAGAGTAATGTTGTGCACTTGGTGCAGACCTGAGGTTGCTTCAAAAACCAGGGCTGGACCCTTAAGAAACATTAACATTGTGTGTGTGGAACTGGAGTAAATCACCCAACCAAACAATGGACAAAGGTAAAGACAACGTTCAAAGAATTTCAGTGACTTTGAAAGGACCCTTTGAAGCAAATTGTGTCAAACCACCCAATTATTGAGAACAAACAGCATGATTCAGCAACAGAAAACAAGAAAAAGAATGCTTGGACTTCAATTTGCAATGAATTTAACTCGAATGAAAAAGTAAGCAACAGGACACTTCAACAACTTCAGGTAAGCTACTGTATTATTGTTGGTCTACTTTTACATGTCAGTCACTTTGAAATGTTGCTTCATTTTGATCCAAGCACATTACAAACAGCATCATACAGAATTTACATTTTTTATATTGTCTCATCTTTCTAAGATCCTGTGGAAAAACATGAAAATAAACTTAAAGAAGACAAATGCTGTTGCACGTAGGGAGCATTTCAAGACTGGTGGTGGACCCCCAGAAAGACCGGAGACTGATGACCTAGGACACTTGTTGACTTCGATCATTGATAGCCAGCAGCCCCTGGAAGGTATACCTGATGATGATCATTTGGACAGTTCAGATGGGGCCCCGTTCCAATCCTCATTTGGTAGGCCACATTAATTCAATATGTGCCATCCTTAAACTGCAGAGAATATGTATTGTTGTCAGTCATTTCTTGCAGTCATATAACCTTAAATATTTAATGAACTGAACTTCTGAATACATATTGTTCACTAATGCTGCAATATAATACTTTTCATATGATCACCAGAGCTTGGAGGTCCTGAGACAGGATGAAAGTCAGCCCTCTACAGCTGCAGCAGCCTGGAGGGAAGATGGTGTCACTAATTCTGGCGAGATGAGAAGGACCAAGAGGCTGACCATGCACGAGAAACTGGCCATGGAATTCCATGAGCACAAATTAAAGTATTTACAAGATGAACATGAAATACAGATGAAAATACTTAATGTTGAGTTAGCCATGAGGGAGGAAGAGAGAAACATGAAGCAGCAGCAGTACCAATGTTCTACTGAAACCAGCACCAGTTCAGGGTCCCGATATCTCAATTAGTGAAATTAAACTTTTGTTCATCATCAATCTGTGGCAATTGTTGTCTTCAATCATCTGAGGTAACTTTATTGTGAGAAGTGCCGCCAAGCAAAAGCATCTCTGCACGCCAGTCCATACCTGTCATTGTCTGGCTCAACCATGGGAAGATCTGGTTCATCCCTATGTTCCATTTTAGGATCTGGGCAGCCATGCTGTTTGAGGTAATTGTGAAGCACTGCTGTTGCAATTATGACAATACAGCATCTTCTTGGTTCAAAGCGCAATGTGTTTCTGAGACACTGGAAACGACTCTTCCATACACCAAACATGCGCTCCACTGTACCTCTGGTACGGATATGAGCTTGGTTGTACCGCTGCTGCTCAGGTGTGACTGCATGAAGGTAAGGAGTGAACAAGAAGTTGGTCTGTGCATACCCACTGTCACCAAGTATGATTCCACTATGTTGACCACCTTCAAACTGAGCGTACAGACAGGAGTTCTGGAAAATTCTTGAGTCATGAGTTGCACCTTTCCAACGTGCAACAATGTTGGAGAACTGCATAGTGGGAGTGCACACACTTTGTACATTTATTGAGAACCAGTTTTTACGATTTCTGTACTCCTCAGAATCTGCAGTAGAGGGACAATTTATTGGAATATGACATCCATCAATACAGCCAATGACTCCAGGAAGTTTCCATATTCAAAGAACTCCACCTTGTAGTTGGCTTGGCCAGCAGCATCAGGAAACTTGATGTAGTCGTCCTTCAGTTCACATATAGCTTTGCACACTTTGTGGACTATTTTGCACACAGTTGGTTCACTTACGCCACACAAATCGCCTGTTTCACGATGGAAGGTTCCACATGCCAAAAACCTTAAGGTGATCAGTACTTGTAGCGAAGGAGGGATAGGCATTCCCTAAAAGAATCAGATGAAAGCCTTGTCTCAAGCAGACTAATTATGTCTGCTGCAGTTGCTTTGTACATGCGAAAACGGTCACAAAAGTTGATTTCATCAAAATCATTCAGTGGGTTGCTCCTGTTCATAACCACCCTTCTGTCTGGTCTAAATGGAGCTCTTTCATCATCATTAAAATAGTCCAGGTAATCCATTTTCCTCTATTGCTAAAGTCAATCTGGAGGCCAACATCAATTAATCTGAAGTTAAACCTGCCTCTGGCCAGGTTTAGTTTAAGCCTTTACTTAAATCTAGACTAGTTCTAATCAGACTTCTGGAAATCAGACTTTGTAATTCAGGACTAGGGAAAGTCAGACTATTTTAAACCATGTCTGAGAAATTCTATTTCAGTTAGTCCAGCTTAAATCTCCAATTTAGTCTATGATTAGTCTTAATCAGTGTCTGGGAAACCGCCCCTATATGTTAAAAATACATGTTTTGTCATTTGGATATTCATGAGTGAGAGTATTTTAATCACCACAAACTACATTTTAAACCAGCCTTGGTTTAGTCACTCATTTAATTTTGCTGTACAGAACAAACATTATCAAAGCAAAAATAAGCCATGATGAATACATTCCATATTTAATTAAATGCATCTCATCTAGCTGAAGTGCTGCAATGTGAAAGCAATTCTGTGTGCAAGTCCCCGTTAGTCATTGCCTGCCTCAGCCATGGGCACTTGATCATGATCTTCCATTGGAGGATCAGGACAGCAATGCTGCTTCAGGTAGTTGTGCAGCACAGCTTCTTGGCTTGAAACGAAGTGCATTGCGTAAACACTGGAATAAATGTTTCCATACTCCAAACATACGCTTGACCATCCCTCTCATGCAGATATAAACTCGGTTGTATCTTTGCTGCTCAACTGTTGTGGGATTTATGTATGGAGTGAATAAACAGCTACTCTGACCATATCCACTGTCACCAAGTAGTAGTCCACTATGTTGTACTCTCTGAAACTGACCACACAATGAAGAGTTGAGAAAAATCCTTGAATCATGAGTTGCACCTTTCCAACGGGCAACAATGTTTGAAAACTCTAAATTAGGAGTGCATACACCCTGAACATTGATGGAAAACCAGTTCTTACGGTTACTGTACTCCTCAGCATCAGGAGTTGATGGACACTTGATGGGAACATTTCATCCATCTATACAGCCAATCCCTCCTGGGAAGTGCCCATATTCATAGAATTGCACTTGATAGTTGGCTTGGCCAGCAGCATCAGGAAACTTGATGTAAAGACTCCTCAGTTCACAAATGGACCAGCAGACTTTGTGAATTACTCTACACACAGTTGCGTCACCGGCACCACACAAATCCCCAGTTTCACGATGAAAGGTTCCAGATGCCAAAGACTTCAGAGTGATCAGAACTTGAAGGCCTTTACCCAATTCTCTCCCTCTTTGAGACATAGAGGAAAGTCTAGGCTCAAGCAAAGATATTATCTCCAATGCATTTTATTTGCACATACGATAGCGGTCTCAAAAAGCTATTTTATCAAAGTAATTTAATGGATTACTCCTATCCACAAGTACTTGTCTGGCTGGCCTCTGTAGTGCATGTTGGTCTTCATTTAGATATTCAAAATAGTCCCTGCTCCCTCACAAACAGTACTAAGCAGATGTTAAACTTGCCTCTTTGAAGGATTCATTTAAGCTTCAATTTAGTCCTAGAGAAGCTCTTATCCTCCCACTTGCAATCAGCTTTGTTTAATCCAGAACAGGCTAAATCTATGACTATTTTAAAATAAGTCTGTGCAAGTCGCTTTGAGTTAAAACAGCTCAAACAGGCATTTTAGTCTGGGACTAGGCTTAAGCCTTGTCTGTGAAACCGGCCCTTAATTCCTAAATGCCTCACCACCAGTCCACTATGTCATTTTGTGGGAATTGGCATCAATTAGAAAGGATAGCGGAGTGTGTTCTCTCCAAGACTGACGGTTGTTTGGGAGAATTCCGGTTTACTCTAACCCCCTTCCTGCCAGTGTTCCCGGCATTCTTCCCTGACTAATCGGTTTCCCAGGGTAGCCTGGCCCAAACATGACAACATGTAGGAGGAGTTGGTTAGAGCACACACAGATCTGGACCAGGCTACCATCCCAGGCCATTTGAATACATATCTCTAAAAAAGGTCAGTGGCTGGAACTCTCTCTGTTACACATATTTACATACAGTATGAAATTAGATTCCTCTATAGCAGGGCTCTTCAACCCTGTTCTTACAGAGCTACCGTCCTGTAGGTTCACTACAACCCCAGTTGTAACTAAAATGATTCTGCTTATCAACCAACTAATTATTAGAAATCAGGTGAGTTAGATTAGGGTTGGAGTAAAAACCTACAGGACGGTAGGTCTCCAGGAACAGGGTAGGAGAGCCCTGAACTAGAGAGTGTGTTCAGAACTGTACACATTTCCATAAATAGCCGATTCCTCTTCAGCACACGTTCAGAACTGAACATATTTACATACATATCAGATTCCTCTACAGCGCAAGTTCAGACCTGTACACATTTCCAGATATAAGATTATTTTATAGCGCAACTTCAGCACAGCACACAGACTTTGAAAGACAGTTAAAGGATAGTGCTAGGATATCCAGTGCTGATTGCAACATGATGTATGTGGGTGGTGATGACTCAAGCATAAACTATTTCCTAAGAATTGTACACCGATACAAAGCCAGAAAACATATGCATATGTTGAAGTATAGTGAGCTCCAAAAGTATTGGGAGAGTGGCACATGTTTTATAGTTTTTTTGTTGATTATTTTGTGTACTGAACTGCTCACCCTTGACCGGGCCAGTCTCCCAGAGACTCAGAAAAGAAAAAGGCAGCATTAGAGAGGGCGATGTGCGTCGGTGAGTACATACTGTAAACCGCCTGTACCCTCTGTTCTATTGGTAAACGTACAATCACTGAAGAACAAACTGGACGAGCTCCGTTCGAGACTATCCTATCAGGGGTATCTGAAGAACTGTAATAGTCTGTTTCTCAGAGTCGTGGCTGAACAAGTACAAGGATTTCTATGCATCGGCAGGACAGAACAACTGCGTCGGGTAAGCTCAAGGGGGAGGTGTGTGTGTCTCTTTGTTAACAACAGCTGGTAGGCAATCTCTAATATTAAGGAAGTCTCGAGATTCTTCTGCCTGAGTTAGAATACCTCATGATAAGCTGTTGACCATACTATTTTCCATAGCTGTCTATTTACCATCACAAACCGATGCTGGCAGTAAGACCGCACTGAATGAGCTGCTTAGGACCATAAGCAAACAAGAAAATGCTCATCCAGATACGGCACTCTTAGTGGCCGATGATTTTAATGCAGGAAAACTGAAATTCGTATTACCTCACTTTTACCAGCATGTCACCTGCACAAATAATGGCGAAAAAAATCTTACTCCAAACACAGAAAATGCAAACAAAGCTCTCTCTCTCACCCTCCATTTGGCAAATCTGACCATAACTCTATACTCCTGATATTCCTGCTTACAAGCAAAAACTCAAACAGGAAGTACCAATGACGCTCTCAATATGGAAGTGGTCCAATGAAGCAGATGCTAAGCTACAGGACTTTTTCACTAGCACAGACTGGAAAATGCTCTGGGATTCATCCGATGGCATTGAGTAGTTTACCACATCAGTCACGGGCTTCATTAGTAAGTTCATTGAACTCCAGAATGCAATGAAGAGTGATCAGATGAATGGCAAAGACCCTCTTTGCCATGCAAATGAACTGAATCCACAAAAAACATTTCCACTGCATTTCAGCTCTGCCACAAAAGGACCAGCTGACATAATGTCAGTGATTCTCTCGTTAACACAGGTGTGAGTGGTGACGAGGACAAGGCTGGAGATCACTCTGTCATGCTGATTGAGTTTGAATAACATACTGGAAGCTTCAAAAGGAGGGTGGTGCTTGGAATCATTGTTCTTCCTCTGTCAACCATGGTTACCTTTAAGGAAACACGTGCCATCATCATTGCTTTGCACAAAAAGGGCTTCTGCCAGTAAGATTGCACCTAAATCCACCATTTATCGGATCATCAAGAACTTCAAGGAGAGCGGTTCAATTGTTGTGAAGAAGGCTTCAGGGCACCCAAGAAAGTCCAGCAAGTGCCAGGACCGTCTCCTAAAGTTGATTCAGCTGCGGGATCGGGGCACCACCAGTACAGAGCTTGCTCAGGAATGGCAGCATACAAGTGTGAGTGCATCTTCACGCACAGTGAGGCGAAGACTTTTGGAGGATGGCCTGGTGTCAAGAAGGGCAGACTGATATTCTGCAAAAGGTACAGGGATTGGACTGCTGAGGACTGGGGTAAAGTCATTTTCTCTGATGAATCCCCTTCCCGATTGTTTGGGGCATCTGGAAAAAAGGTGAGCGCTACCATCAGTCATGTGTCATGCCAACAGTAAAGCATCCTGGGACCATTCATGTGTGGGGTTGCTTCTCAGCCAAGGGAGTGGGCTCACTCACAATTTTGCCTAAGAACACAGCTATGAATAAAGAATGTTACCAACACATCCTCCGAGAGCAACTTCTCCCAACCATCCAGGAACAGTTTGGTGATGAACAATGCTTTTTCCATGGAGCACCTTGCCATAAGGCAAAAGTGATAACTAAGTGGCTCGGAGAACAAAACATCAATATTTTGGGTCCATGGCCAGAAAACTCCCCAGACCTTAATCCCATTAAGAACTTGTGGTCAATCCTCAAGAGGCGGGTGGACAAACAAAAACGCACAAATTCTGACAAACTCCAAGCATTGATTATGCAATAATGGGCTGCCATCTGTCAGGATGTGTCCCAGAAGTTAATTGACAGCATGCCAGGGCGGATTGCAGAGGTCTTGAAAAAAGAAGGGTCAACACTGGAAATATTGACTCTTTGCATCAACTTCATGTAATTGTCAATACAAGCCTTTGACACTTATGAAATGCTTGTAATTATACTTCAGTATTCCATAGTAACATCTGACTAAAATATCTAAAGACACTGAAGCAGCAAACTTTGTGGAAATTAATATTTGTGTGATTCTCAAATCTTTCGGCCACGAGTGTACAGTGCATTCAGAAAGTTCAGACCCTATGACTTTACACATTTTGGAACTTTACAGCCTTATACTAAAATGGATTACCCCATAACGACAAAGCGAGAACACGTTTTTGGTAATGTTTTGCAAATGTATTAAAATTAAAAACAGAAATACCTTATTTACATACGTTTTCAGCCCCTATGCTATGACACTTGAAATTGAGCTCTGGTTCATCCTGTATCCATTGATCATCCTTGAGATGTTTCTACAACTTGATTGGAGTCCAGCTGTGGTAAATTCAAATGGTTGGACATGATTTGGAAAGACACACACCTGTCTATTTAAGGTCCCACAGTTGACAGTGCATGTAATTGCAAAAACCAAGCCATGAGGTCGAAGGAATTGTCTGTAGAGGGCCAAGACAGGATTGTGTCGAGGCACAGATCTGGGAAAGGGTATCAAAACATTTCTGCAGCATTGAAGGTCCTCAAGAACATAGTGGCCTGCATCATTCTGAAATGGAAGAAGTTTGGAACTGCCAAGAGCTGGCCGCCCAGCAAAACTGAGCAATCAGGGGAGAAAGGCCTTGGTCAGGGAGGTGACCAAGAAGCCGATAGTCACTCTGACAGAGCTCCAGATTTCCACTGTAGAGATGGGAGAACCTTCCAGAAGGACAACCATCTCTGCAGCACTCAACCATTTGGCCTTTATGGTAGAATGGCCAGATGGTAAAATACACGACAGCCCACTTGAAGTTTGCCAAAAGGCACCTAAAGGACTCTCAGACCATGAGAAACAAGATTCTCTGGTCTAATGAAACCAATATTGAACTCATTGGCTTGAAAGCCAAGCGTCACGTCAGGAGGAAACCTGTCACCATCCCTACGGTGAAGCAAGGTGGTGGCAGCATCATGTTGTGGGAATGTTTTTCAGAGGCAGGGACTGGGAGACTAGTCAGGATCGAGGGAAAGATAAACAGAGCAAAGTTCAGAGAGATCCTTGATGAAAACCTGCTCCAGAGCGCTGAGGACCTCAGACTTGGGTGAAGGACAATGACCCTAAGCACACAGACAAGGCAGGAGTGGCTTTGGGATAAGTCTCTGAATGTCCTTGAGTAGCCCAGCTAGAGCCTGGACTTGAACATCTCTGGAGACCTGAAAACAGCTGTGCAGCGACGCTTCCCATCCAACCTGACAGAGCTTTAGAGGGTCTGCATAAAAGAATGGGAGAAACTCCCCAAACATAACGTAACAAAATATGGAAAAAGTCAAGGGGTCTGAATACTTTCCGAATGCACTGTATGTCCCTTTGACACTCTTGTTAAACTCATTACAGCAGGACTGTTTCAAATCAAAGTATATTGGTCATGTACACAGATTTCCAATGTTATCGCAGGTGCAGCAACATTCTTGTGTTTCTCTGTTCTCCAACAGTGCAGTAATGATACCTAGCAATACAAAACAATACGCACATAATCCAAAAAGTAAAAATTTATTAATTAAGAAATATCAGAACGAGCAATGTCAGAGTCCGAATATAACTATATATATATATATATATATATATATATATATATATATATATATATATATATATATATATATATATATAGTATAGACATCATAGACAGTATATCAATAGAAAGGTGTGCACAGCAGTAGTTATATAGGACTAGAATAAAGTATATAGATATAAAGTTGTTAAAACAGTACGTAAACATTATTAAAGTGACCAGTGTTCAACAACTCAATGTTCTGTATATAGGGCAAAGCAGTCTCTAAGGTGCAATGCAATGGCAATTGCGTCGTCCAACAGACTGGGATATGGTGGTTTCTGTACTCTACCCTAGGTTAGCTACACGACTGCTTTGTCACTGTTGGAGAACTTGATGATGATAGAGGAGATGTCTACTGGGTGAACAACAGACTCCAGGGGATGAAATAACCAGTTAACTTAGGTGTTTGAAGGAAAACAAACAGTAGTTAAAGGGCATAGAAAGGGCATAAAGCAAACCTCTGTTACAGAGGGTTCTACACGGACCCAAAAGGGTTCTAGCTGAAACTAAAAAGGATTATACCTGGAACTAAAAAGGGTTCTCCTATGGGGACAGCCAAAGAATCATTTTGTAACTATTTTTTGTAAGAGTGTAGGGTTACCTTGGTTTTGTCGCTGTTGTTGTCGATGGAGACTCAGTGTTAGCCTAACCCTGGGAGCTAAGTCATAACCACCTACGGCAAATATACATTCCAAGCTTTTCCTAACTGTTACCTTCATGGCTTTGTCGCTGTTGGCAAAGTTGTTGATGATGGAGAGGGACTCCTGGAAGCGGGAGCTACCGGTCAGCGCCACGTCTGAGATCAGCTGGCTCACTGCGATGATGATCTACACCAGCCCACATGAAAAAAGACTACAGTTTACTATAGAATACTACAGTACTTTCTATAGAATTATGTAGTAAACTGAAGTATACTGTAGAATACTATACTACACACTGTAGTATCCCTCAAACATGCGTAGTATACTGTAAAATACTATAGTAAATACTACAGTAATGTCCACAAAAACACCACAGTCTGCAAAAACACGAAACTTTTATAACAAAAGTAAATACTAAAGTGTTTAAGTTGCATATACCCTGCCCATTCCCCTTCCACATATCCCAATTTGTGCCAAATATTGTTTTTCCCTACAGGTTATAGAAAAGAACAGAAGCTCTGCACTATCCATTCAGAACCCAGTCCTACCTACAGGTTATGGAAAATGTCCTCTTTTCTCCAGTAGGTTTCCTCAAGGAGAAAGCCTCCGCTTCAATGTCCAAGATAATATAACAAAAACACTATAGTAAATACTATAGTAATATCTGCAACAAAATGACAGTAAATACTACAATCCGCAAAAACACTACATTAATTACTTTAGTATATAATACAGTTCTCTTTTACCACAGTATTTATACTATAGTTAAGTATTAAACGCTACAGTAAAGTCTGCAGAAACACTACAGTGAATACTATAGTATTTATACCATAGTATATTAAAGGTTCGGGACGATACCAGTATTTCGTTAGTCTTATGGCAAGGAAACAACACAGTGGACTTAACTTCTTTAGGAAAACATTCCTAATTCTGGAAACAAGCATCATTTTGTCGTCATCTAGAGTCACATTTATTTAGTTTCCAAGCTATAGCACACAACATTTTACATCAGGTTTTTAAAGGACCAAAGAGTTTGGTCTGCTTTGAGTTTTCATTTTTGCCATGGAAACAATATTGCGATACTGGTATGGTCACAGCCCTAGTATACCAGTACTTTTTTGATGTGGGAGAAGGTAGAAAGAGAGATGAAGGGGGAACTGATGTTAACACAACACACCCCTGGCCAAGGGGCGGTCCAGCGGTCTAAGCCGCTGCCTCAATCACATGTACTATGAAATCAACCAAATCCAACCCACTGCAGTTGCACTCTCTATTTGCATCTTCACCATGGATAATATAATGAATGAAAATGGCCCTTGACGGCTTATGGAAGCATTGAGTAGGTTTCTGACACATAGCCGATTGTTAGAAGAGGTTGGGAAACTAAACAGGTTGTCTGTATTTGAACTTTCACGTTTTTGGGCCAGATTATCAAAGCAATGTCAGTGCTGTGATGTGAAATCTGCATGGACTTCAAATGAGTTTCCAGCTGGTCCATAGCCATTCTTAGTGACTGTTCATTGTTTTATGCACTTTAAATATATTTGTGTGAGGAGAGTTTGTGCATGCTTAATAGTTGCACAGAGAGAACTCATGGGTTGGGTATAGTGTTACTTTGACATAACATGAAGTGCTTTGAAACTTAGTTATAGGCACAACAGTGATGGACTGCTGATGATGCAATAACAGAATCAGTATTGCATTGTGCAGTTAAATAAACAATCAGTGACAGCTTGCCGTTCAGGCGGATGTTGTATATGACCTGTAGGTGAGTGCATTAGGAAGGTTATCCTCTTGGTGTATTCATTTATGTATTCATATATCCAACCCAACCACCCATCCATCCATCCACCCACCCAACCATTCACCCACCCATCCGTGTTACAATAGCTGACCTGCAGGTGAGTGCGTAGGAAGGTCTTCCTCTTGGTGTAATCATAGTTGTTCCTCATCAGCAGGTAGAGTAGAGCGGAGGCCTCGGCCCGCAGCAGACCCATCTTAGACACACAGCACTTCAGAACCTCATAGCACAGAGCCGCACACAGAGTCACACGGCCCTTAAACAACGCCACCGGGAACTGACAACAACAAAATCCACATATGTAAATATACAGTGTTCAACAATGAAATGTAAAACATTAAAACAAATAATTAATCAAAACTGTGATTTAAGTATTAATAATCCATAATAAGTATGACCACACTTTGATAAATAATGCCCTTATTGTGGATATTAAACTCCAAATCAATGAGTAATTTTGTTCCTGTTTTTCCAACGCAAAATTATATTTCTTAGTCCTACCTTGTTAATGAAAGCCCTGAGGGAGGCGAAGACGTGTTTGAGGGCAGCCTCTGATTGGCCAACCTTCAGGAAGTTGAAAAACACTTTCATCATCACGGGGTTGTGGCCATCACTGTCCAGCAGCTGGTCCTGAGGACAATCAATCACATACCTGATCAGTTAACCAATGCAGAAATCCATATATTTTTCAATTACAAAAGATTATTCAAATCGATGTGTTAAAACCAAATTGACCAAACAATTATTGAAGTTCCCATTGAGTAGTGGTGTAAAGGACTTAAGTAAAAATAATTGAAAGAACTACTTAAGTAGTTCTTTGGGGAATCTGTACTTTACTTGTTACATTTTTGACAACTTTTACATTTACTCCACTACATTCCTAAGGAATATACATTTTCCCTGACACTCAAAAGTACATGTTACATTTCGAATTCTTAGCAGGACAGGACAATTAGTCATTTTCTATGAAGGTATGACAATTGGGACCTTTTCCACCACTGAAATTGAGACAGTGAAACAAACTGGTTAATTTCTTTAATTCTGTGTCTTCATACAAACTTGAACTATCCCATCACTAGGGCATGGAACAGGGAAAAACTTAGCTAGACCCATAATAAAAGGTCTAGTACTAACCTTGAAGCACTGAATGAAGAGTGATAGGATGTCCAGTACGCTGAGACAGGTCTCTGTAGAGATACTACCCTCTAACAGAGCCTGGTGGTGGACCTCTGCCTCTGACGGACCAGCCCCTGGACCACACACACCAGGCAGTAGAGAGAGAGAGAGTCAGAGGACATATACGGAAAATGTACCACAGTGGAATATTGTCATGGCTCAGTATTGATATGGGGACAGTGGATTGTATTTCAGCAGAGTAGCACCTAAAGGGCTAGGGTTACTGTACACAGGGAGCTTTTTTCCACAAAATGTATCATTTTACTACACCTACAGAAAATATTTGCACCCCTTTTTCCACATTTTGTTGTGTTACAGCCTGAATTTAAAATATATTAAATTTAGATTTTGTGTCACTGATTTTGTCACGATCTTCTGGATTGACAGACCAAGGCGCAGCGAGGCATCCAGTATACATGTTTATTAAAACGAACGAAACACACGTAACTGGGCAAAACAACAAACAAAGATCGTAACTTAACATAGACTTACATAAACCAACAATGCTATGCATAAACAATAACCCACAAAACCTAAATGAAAAGAGAGGTCGACCTCTCTCTCGACCTCTGAAAGCTTGGTTATGAAAAGCCAACTGACATTTACTCCTGAGGTACTGACCTGTTGTACCCTCTAAAACAACTGATTATTATTTGACCCTGCTGGTCATCTATGAATGTTCGAAGATCTTGAAGAACAATCTAGCCTTAATTGCCATGTACTCTTATAAGAGGACTGGCCACCACTCAAATATAAATACATTTGATTTGATTATGCACCCACACTTATCATTAGGTGGTTCTCTGAGAATGGCTTATCAAGTTTAATGTTTTATTTTCACGTGCACAAGTACAGTGAAATGCCTTTCTTGCAAGCTCCACAATACCCCATAATGCAAAGTGTAATTATGTTTTTTGAAATTGTAACAAATTAATTATTAATGAAAAGCTGAAATGTCTTGAGTCAATAAGTATTCAACCCATTTGTTATGGAAAACCTAAATAAGTTCAGGAATCAGAATGTGCTTAATAAGTCACATAAGTTGCATGGACTCACACAATTATAGTGTTTAACATGATTTTTGAATGACTACCTCATCTCTGTACCCCACACATACAATTATCTGTAAGGTCCCTCAGTGAATTTCAAACACAGATTCAACCACAAAGACCAGGGAGGTTTTCCAATTCTTCACAAAGAAGGGCACCTATTGGAAGATGGATAAAAAAACACAAATTGAATATCCCTTTGAGCATGGTGAAGTTATTAATTACACTTTGGATGGTGTATCAATACACCCAGTTACTACAAAGATTCAGGCATCCTTCCTAACTCAGTTGCCAGAGAGAAAGGAAACTGAGCAGGGATTTCACTATGGCCAATGGTGATTTAAGACAGATACAGAGTTTAATGGCTGTGATAGGAGAAAACTAAGGATTAGGCAAACACCAATGTAGTTACTCCACAATACTAACCTAAATGACAAAGTGAAAAGTTGGAATCCTGTACATGAAAAAATATAACAAAACATGCATCCTGTTTGCAATAAGGCACTTAAGTAATACTGCAAAAAATGTTCACTTTTTGTCCTGAAAACAAAGCGTTATGTTTGGGGCAAATCCAATACAACACATCACTGAGTACCACTTTACCCTTTTTCAAGCATGGTGGTGGCTGCATCATGTTATGTTATGCTTGTCATCGGCAAGGACTAGGGAGATTTTCAGGATAAAAAGAAAGTAAGCACATGCAAAGTCCTAGAGGAAAACCTGGTTCAGGTTGCTATCCAACAGACGCTGGGAGACAAATTCACCTTTCAGCAGGTCAATAGCCTAAAACTCAAGGCCAAATATACATTGGAGTTACTTACCAAGACGACATTGAATGTTTCTTAACCTCTCTAGGAGCAGCAGCTGGGGTGACGGTTTTGGAGCGTCTGGCGTGCCCAAAGTAAAATGCTTGCCACTCAGGCTCAGAAAATAGGATATGCACATAATTAGTACTATTGGATAGGAAACACTCTGAGGTTTCCAAAAGTGTTAACATAATGTCTGTGAGTGTAACAGAACTCATTTGGCAGGCAAAAACCATAGAAGATTCTATCCGGAAATGTCATTCTGGTGGCTTATGGCCCACTTTGAGACAGTGCCTATTGAAAACCCTTTATATCAGGACACTGAATGTAGTACCTATTGCTTCCACTGCATGTCAGCAGTGTATATATAAAGTATCATAGCAATCGGAACTAATGTGTTCAATAGGTAGGGGTTTTGGTGAGAGGAGCTCTTTTTCGGTTGCACGTTTTTGAGCGCACGTTTGGCTGAGCGGTCCACTTTATTTGACTAATATAACGTTTAGGTGACCATCCAAGTGAAAGATTATCACTTTTATTTATAAAAGGATAGCTAAGGATGCATTTTAATTGGTTTTTGTTTTGTTGAGGAAAAGTTTATAGGTTTAGTTGAACGCGTTCTCTTCACGTTGGATTTTCTGAACACAAGGCGCCAACCGAACTGAGATTTATGGATATAATAAATGACTTTTTCTAACCAAATACCCATGGATTGTCTTCGTTGGACATTAAGGAAGCCCTCAGCAGAAGTTCTACAAAAGGTAAGGCACAGGTTTTCCCTGTGAAATGCATTTTCTATGGACCGCGCTGGCTAATGATTTCATGGTAATGGCAAATATTGAAGGTGCTACCCTCAAACAATCAAATGTAGTGCTTTCGCCGTAAAGCCTTTTTGAAATCTGACAATGCTGTGATATTGCCAAGAAGCAGAGCTCTTGATGAGTATGAAACACTTGTATATTGATGCATGTTTAATAATTCAACTTTTGGATTTTGAATTTGGCGCCTTGCATTTCACCTGGCAGTGTCGGCAGTGATTACAGCTGTGAGTCTTTCTGGGTAAGTTTTCCACCCCTGGATTGTGCAACATTTGCCCATTATTATTTTCAAAATTCTTCAAGCTCTGTCAAATTGGTTGTTGATCATGGCTAGACAGCCATTTTCAAGTCTTGCCATAGATTTTCAAGCAGTTTTAAGTCAAAAACTGTAACTCGGCCACTTCTGGAACTTTCAGTGTCTTCTGGGTAAGCAATCAGTGTAGATTTGGCCTTGTGGTTGGCCCTGTAGGTTATTGTCCTGCAGAAATGTAAATGAATCTTCCAGTGTTTGGTGGAAAGCAGACTGAACCAGGTTTTGCTCTAGCATTATGTCTGTGCTTAGCTACATTCCATCATTTTTTTATCCTAAAAAACTCCCCAGTCCTTAACAATTACAAGCATACCCATAACATGATGCAGCCATCACTATGCTTGAAAATATGGAGAGTGGTACTCCGTAATGTGTTGTAATAAGATTTGCCCCGAAAAGAAGACTTTGTATTCAGGACAAAAAGTGAATTGCTTTGCCACATTTTTTGCAGTATCACTTCAGTGACTTGTTGCAAACAGGATGCATGTTTTGTCATATTTTTATTCTGTACAGGCTTCCGTCTTTTCACTCTGTCAGTTAGGTTCGTTTTCTGGAGTAACTACAATGTTGTTGATCCATCCTCAGCTTTCTCATATCACAGCCATTCAACTCTATAACTGTTTTAATGTCACCATTGGTCTCATGGTGAAATGCCTGTGCAGATTTCTTCCTCGCGGTCCCCCAAAAATTGTGAACAATTTGAAACTTCTAAAAGTTGCTGCGACTCTACTGGTGAAGCGGTGACATAATTAAATCACATTTTATTTGCCACATGCGCTGAATGCAACAGGTGTAGACCTTACTGTGAAATGCTTACTTTACAAGCCATTAACCAACAATGCAGTTAAGAAAATAGAGTTAAGAAAATATTTATTCAATCAAGTAAAAAAATAAAAAAAGGTACACACAAAATAACAATAACGAGGCTATATACAGGTGGTACTGGTACCGAGTCAATGTGCGGGGGTACAGGTGGGTCAAGGTAATTTGTACATATAGGTAAGGGTAAAGTTAAAGATAATAAACAGCGAGTAGCGGCAGTGTAAAAACAAAGGGGAGGGGGTTAATCAATGCAAATAGTCCAGGAAGTCCAATCCATATGGGTTGGGGTAGAAGCTGTTAAGGAGCCTTTTGGAACTAGAATTGGCGCTCCGGTACCGCTTTCCGTGCGATAGCAGACAGAACAGTCTATGACATGGGTGACTGGAGTCTTTGACAATTTTTTGGGCCTTCCTCTGACACCGCCTAGTATATAGGTCCTGGATGGCTGGAAGCTTGGCCCCAGTGATGTACTGGGCCGTATGCACTAACATCTGTGGTGCTTTACGGTCGGAGGCCGAGCAGTTGCCATACCAGGCGGTGATGCAACTGGTCAGGATGCTCTCGATGGTGCAGCTGTAGAACTTTTTGAGGATCTGTGGACCCATGCCAAATCTTTTCAATCTCCTGAGGGGGAAAAGCCGTTGTCGTGCCCTCTTCACGACTTTCTTGGTGTGTTTGGACCATGATAGTTTGTTGGGGATGTGGACACCAAGGAACTTGAAACTCTCAACCGCTCCACTACAGCCCCGTCGATGTGAATGGAGGCATGTTAGGCCCTCTTTTTCTTGTAGTCCACGGTCAGCTCCTTTATCTTGCTCACGTTGAGGTTGTTGTCCTGGAACCACACTGCCAGGTCTCTGACCTCCTTCCTATAGGCTGTCTCATCGTTGTCGGTGATCAGGCCTACCACTGTTGTGTCATCAGCAAACTTAAATGATGGAGTTTGAGTCGTGCTTGGCCACGCAGTCGCGGGAAAAAAGGGAGTACAGGATGGGACTAAGCATGCAACCCGGAGGGGCCCCCGTGTTGAGGATCAACGTGCTGCTTGCCTCGAAGCAAGCATAAAAATATATTTAGCCTGTCTGGTAGGCTCGCATCACTGGGCAGCTCGCGGCTGGGTTTCCCTTTGTAGTCTGTAATAGATTGTAATAGAAGCCCTGCCACATTCGATGTGCCTCACAGCCAGTGTAGTAGCATTACATCGTTGTCCTGTATTGATGCTTTGCTTGTTTGATGGTTCGTCTGAGGGCATAGCGGGATTTCTTACAAGCGTCCGGCTTAGTGTCTCGCTTCTTGAAAGCGGCAGCTCTAGCCTTTAGCTCGGTGCGGATGTTGCCTGTAATCAATGGATTCTGTTTGGGATATGTACGTATGGTCACTGTGAGGACGTCTTCGTCGATGCATTTATTGATGAAGCGGGTAACTGAGGTGGTATACTCCTCAATGCTATTGGATGAATCCCGGAACATATTCCAGTCTGTGCTAGCAAAACAGTCCTGTAGCGTAGCATCCGCATCACCTGGCTACTTCCGTATTGATTGAGTCAGAGGTATTTCTTTAGTTTTTTCTTGTAAGCAGGAAATCAGGAGAATTTAATTAATAGAGGCCGAGGGAGAGCTTTGTACGTGTCTCTGTGTGTGGAGTAAAGGTGGTCTAGAGTTTGTTCCCTCTGGTTGCACTTGTGACCTGCTGGTAGAAATGAGGTAAAACGGATTTAAGATAGAGTTACACATAAACAAACGTACAGTCAATAACACAATAGAGAAATCTATGTACAGTGTGTGCAAATGTAGAAGAGTAGGGAGGTAAGGCAATAAATAGCCCATGGAGGCGAAATAATTACAAGTTAGCATTAACACTGGAGTGATAGATGTGCAGATGATGATGTGCAAGTAGAGATACTGGGGTGAAAAAGAGCAAGAGGATAAGTAACAATATGGGGATGAGGTAGATCGGTATGCTATTTACAGATTGTGTACAGGTACAGTGATCGGTAAGCTGCTCAGACAGCTGATGCTTAAAGTTAGAGAGGGAGATATAAGACTCTAGCTTCAGAGAATTTTGCAATTCGTTCCAGTCATTGGCAGCAGCGAACTGGAAGGAAAGGCGGCCAAAGCAAGTGTTGGCTTCGGGGGTGACCAGTGAAATATACCTGCTGGAGCCTGTGCTATGGGTGGGTGTTGCTATGGTGACCAGTGAGCTGAGATAAGGCAGGGCTTTGCCTAGCATAGACTTATAGATGACCTGGAGCCAGTGTGTTTGGCGACGAATATGTAGTGAGGGCCAGCCAACGAGAGCATACAGGTCGCAGTGGTGGGTAGTATATGGGGCTTTGGTGACAAAACGGATGGCACTGTGATAGACTGCATCCAATTTGCTGAGTAGAGTGTTGGAGGCTATTTTGTAAATGACATCGCCGAAGTCAAGGATCGGTAGGATAGTCAGTTTTACAAGGGTATGTTTAGCATCATGAGAGAAGGAGGCTTTGTTGTGAAATAGGAAGCTGATTCTAGATTTAATTTTGGATTGGAGATGCTTAACGCGAGTCAGGAAGGAGAGTTTAGTCTAACCAGACACCTAGGTATTTGTAGTTGTCCACATATTCTAGGTCAGAACCGCCCAGAGTAGTGATGCTAGTGCGGGCAGCAATCGGTTGAAGAGCATGCACTTAAGTTTTACTTGCATTTACAAACAGTTAGAGGCCTCGGAAGGAGTGTTGTACGGCATTGAAGCTCGCTTGGAGGTTTGTTAGCTTATGGTCTCATTGAGTGCAGTCTAAGTGCCAGCATCGGTTTGTGGTGGTAAATAGACGGCAATGAAAAATATAGATGAAAACTCTCTTGGTAGATAGAGTGGTCTACAGCTTATCATGAGGTACTCTACCTCAGGCAAGCAATACCTACTTCCTGAATATTAGACATGGCGTACCAGGTGTTATTGACAAATAGACACACACCACCACCCTCAACTTACCGGACGTAGCTGTTCTGTCCTGCCGAAGCGACGACAGCCCAGCCAACTGTATATTCTCCGTGTCGTCGATCAGCCATGACTCGGTGAAACATAAGATATTACAGTTTTTAATGTCCCGTTGGTAAGATTGTCTCAAACGAACCTCATCCAGTTTATTCTCCAGTGATTGCACGTTGGCCAATAGAACACATTGTAGAGTCATTCTTCATGCGAATGACGAGATTGGAAGCACAGCTGTATCTTTGTAGTGACTGGATGTATTGACATCCAAAGAGTAAATAATAACCTCAAAGGGATATTCAAATCTACTAATAGTTGATCTTGTTTGTGAAGAATTGGAAAACCTCCCTGGTCTTTGTGGTTGAATCTGTGTTTGAAATTCACTGCTTGACTGAGGGACCTTACAGATAATTGTATGTGTGGGGTAGAGAGATGAGGTAGTCATTCAAAAATCATGTTAAACGCTATTGCACACAGAATGAGTCCATGCAACTTATTATGTGACTTGTTAAGCACATTTGTACTCCTGAACTGACTTGGGCTTGACATAACAAAGGGATTGAATACTTATTGACTCAAGACATTTAAGCTTTTGATTATTGAATAATTTTGTTACAAATTTGAAAAACGTAATTACACTTCGACATTATGGAAAAAAATCTAAATTTCTAAACAACACAATGTGGAAAAGGTCAAGAGGTGTGAATACTTTCTGAAGGCACTATCTTCTTACTTTCTCGTGCTCTTCTTAGTTCTTATTGTTTGTGTGTTTTTGTTCTACTTTGTTATTTTTGTCTTACACTGATATTGATTACTGCATTGTTGGGTTTGGAGCTTACAAGAAAGGCATTTCATTGTACTTGTGCACATGACATTAAAACTTGAAACTTGATAAGCCAGACTTAGAGACATACCTAAAGATAAGAGTAGGTGCATAAAAAAATGACGATTACATCATTTATTAGCAAGGAACAAGGAACAAAAAAGAAAAAGGAATAACAAGCTTTGACAACCAAGTCTCAAGATGGGTGTGGGACAATGATTATTATATAATTTATTGGACTAGCATGGAACCCACAAAGACACATGTACCATATACCTGTTAAGGACAGAATTAGTAGCCCTACCTATTAGTGCAGTACAGAATCCAAACATCATCCTACCTCCCAATGTTCCTCTTTCCAACATAGCGGAACTGCACCAGGCACGTCCTGAAAGAGATTTAATAATGTTATTAATAGTAGTCTTGTTCATTACATAGTTGACTTAGTGGTGTGCAAATAGGACAACAAAATAACTCACTTGATAAGTGACAGTTATAGCTTAGCGTACTGTATGACAGAGAAAAAAACTTGAGAGAACGAAAACCCTCAGCTATAAAGTATAATCATCAACCTAACAGAGCATTTTAAGTTCAGAGGGTTCCTCAGAGGGACACATATGTCCTAAGGCTGTAATTCTATAGAACTTGCCATTAATAACAATGTCTTTGTTGATAAATGACTGCCTGTGCACAAACACAGACTGTTTAATGTGACAATTGACACTAACTACAACTCAGGGTGTGTAATCAGGAAAACGTACTAACTCTAATCTTACATTCACACAGGAGAGGAGAACCTATTCTAGTCTTGCATCCACACAAATGTTTTCTGTACTCCAGTGGAAGCTGCTGAGGGGAGGACGGCTCATAATAATGTCTGGAACGGGGTGAATGGAATGACATCAAACTATGTGATTGATGTATTTGATACCATTCCATTTATTCCGCTCCAGCTATTACCACGAACCCGGCCTCCCCCATTAAGGTGCCACCAACCTCCTGTGCTGTACTCACTCCAGTAGACTAAGGGTGTGTTCGTAAATTCACTCTGGCTATCTACTCCGATTTCAGAGCACTCTGGTTTGAGAGTGGCAGAGTGCAGAATATTTAAGGAATTTACGAACGCCATAAACTCGGTTGTTATGACAGGTGAAAGTAAACAACGGCCAAAAAACTGAATGAAATGGTTGACATAACACAGTTAGTCACAAATACTCTAGATAAAATGAAAACAGCCTAACCAGCTCTGCTACAGTGAGTAAAATGGTCAGAGTGAGGTGTTCTCTCGTTTGTGTCTGGAAGTAGCTAGCAAGCTAGCCAACTTTAGCCAGTTAGCTTGGGCGCTTCAAATCAAATTGAATAGGTCACATACACGTGTTCAGCAGATGCTATTGTGGGTGTCACGAAATGCTTGACTGTTGTTGAGGTCAGAAAGCTCGGATCAACCCTACTCCTCGGCCAGTGTCCAGTGTGCGCTCTGAACGCTCCAAGATTGAAACGCTTTGAATTTATGAACTCACAATCTGACGAACACTGAGTTTACAAAAGCACAATCTGACAACACTGAATTTAGGAAAGAAGAGAGCACGCTCTGGAACTCCAGAGTGAATTTATGAACACACCCTAAATACAGTGCATTTGGAAAGTATTCAGACCCCTTGACCTTTTTCGTTAAGTTATAGACTTCCTCTGAAATTGATTAAATTGTTTTTTTTCCCTCGTCAATCTACACACAATACCCCATAATAAAAAAGCAAAAACAGATTTTTAAACAGTTTTTTTTCTTGGGTATGATGCTTGGCACACCTGTATTTGGGGAGTTTCTCCCATTCTTCTCTGCAGATCCTGTCAAGCTCTGTCAGGTTGGATGGGGAGCGTTGCCGCACAGCTATTTTCAGGTCTCTCCAGAGATATTCGATTGGGTTCAAGTCCAGGCTCTGGCTGGGACACTCAAGGACATTCAGGGACTTGTCCCAAAGCCACTCCTGCATTGTCTTGGCTGTGTGCTTAGGGTCGCTGTCCTGCTGGAAGGTGAACCTTCGCCCCAGTCTGAGGTCCTGAGCTCCCTGGGGCAGGTTTTCATTAAGGATCTCTCTGTACTTCGTTCCGTTCATCTTTCCCTCGATCCTGACTAGTCTCCCAGGTCCTGCCGCTGAAAAACATCCACACAGCATGATGCTGCCACTACCATGCATCACCGTAGGGATGGAGCCATGTTTCCTCCAGATGTGATGCTTGGCATTCAGGCCAAAGAGTTCAATCTTGGTTTCATGAGACCAGGCTGTCATGTGCCTTTTACTGAGGAGTGGCTTCCGTCTGGCCACTCTACCATAAAGGCCTGATTGTGGAATGCTGCAGAGATGGTTGTCCATCTGGAAGGTTTTCCCATCTCCACAGAGGAACTCTGGAGCTCTGTCAGACCATCGGATTCTTGGTCACCTCCGTGACCTCCAAATCATGTCCAATCAATTGAATTTACAACAGGTGGACTCCAAGTTGTAGAAACATCTCATGGATGATCAATGGAAACAGGATGCACCTGAGCTCATTTCGAGTCTCATAGCAAAGGGTCTGAATACTTATTTTTATTTTTAATAAATGTGCAAACATTTCAAAAAAACCTGTTTTTGCTTTGACATTATGGGGTATTTTGTGGTGATTGATGAGGAAATTGTTTTATTTAATCAATTTTAGAATAAGGCTGTAACGTAAGAAAATGTGGACAAAGTCAAAGGGTCTGAATACTTTCGGAAAGCACTGTAGAATAGAACCTATTGTATTCTATTGTGATCCTGCATCCATCCAGAGGTTGTGTGTACTCACTCCTCCAGTAGACTGAGGAAATTGATGATGTCCGGAGGGTTGACCTTGTTCCAGTAGGCCAGTAGGGTGTCTAGAGACAGAGACACAACAGGAGAGAGACAGACACTGAGACACCTAGCAGGCCAACAGGAAACAATACCCAGAAAATTACACAATGACCAGGCCAGTGCCATTTGGAATGCTACACATGTCCGCTAAAACAACATAACAGTCAGAAATTCTACAAATGAGGGAGCCAATGAAAATGTTTAAACACAGGCATAATAATAGAATGTTTGAAAAACACAACATATGATATAAAGTATTCATACAGTATCTAGGTATGTATCATAAAACAATTTTAGGTACAGATCTACACAGTACTCAGTATTATTTAAAAAGCTACTGTGCGTTGCTGTCCATAGAGATACGTACACACAGTTGAAGTCCTTTGAGGTTTACATACACTTAGGTTGTCATTAACTTGTTTTTCAACCACTCCACACATTTCTTGTTAACAAACTATAGTTTTGGCAAGTCGGTTAGGACATCTACTTTGCGCATGACACAAGTAATATTTCCAACAATTGTTTACAGACAGATTATTTCACTTATAATTCACTGTATCACAATTCCATTGGGTCAGAAGTTTACATACACTAAGTTGACTGTGCATTTAAACAGCTTGGAAAGTTCCAGAAAATGATGTCATCGCTTTAGAAGCTTCTGATATTGGAGGTGTACCTGTGGATGTATTTCAAGGTCTACCTGTGCCTCTTTGCTTGACATCATGGGGGGGGGAAAAAGAAATCAGCCAAGACCTCAGAAAATAAATTGTAGACCCCCATAAGTCTGTTTCATCCTTGGGAGCAATTTACAAACACCTGAAGGTACCACTTTCATCTGTACAAACAATAGTACGCAAATATAAACACCATGGGACCACGCAGCCGTCATACCGCTCAGGAAGGAGATAAGTTCTCCTAGAGATGAACGTACTTTGGTGTGAAAACTGCAATTCAATCCCAGAACAACAGCAAAGGACCTTGTGAAGATTCTGGAGGAAACAGGTACAAAAGCATCTATATCCAAAGTAAAACAAGTCCTATATCGACATAACCTGAAAGGCCGCTCAGCAAGGAAGAAGCCACTGCTCCAAAGCCAGACTACGGTTTGCAACTGCACATGGGGACAAAGATCGTACTTTTTGGAGAAATGTCCTCTGGTCTATTGAAACAAAAATAGAACTGTTTGGCCAGAATGACCATCGTTATGTTTGGAGGAAAAAGGGGAGGCTTGCAAGCCAAAGAACACCATCCCAATCAACCATCCCAATCGACTGGTGCACTTCACAAAATAGATGGCATCATGAGGTAGGAAAATTATGTGGATATATTGAAGCAACATCTCAAGACATCAGTCAGAAAGTTAAAGCTTGGTCGCAAACGGGTCTTCCAAATGGACAATGACCCCAAGCATACATCCAAAGTTGTGCCTTAAGGACAACAATGTCAAGGTATTGGAGTGGCCATCACAAAGCCCTGACCTTAGTCCTATAGAAAATTTGTGGGCAGAACTGAAAAAGCGTGTGCGAGCAAGGAGGCCTACAAACCTGACTCAGTTACAACATCTCGGTCAGGAGGAATGGGCCAAAATTCACCCAACTTAATGTGGGAAGCTTGTGGAAGTCTACCCGAAACGTTTGACCCCAAGTTAAACAATTTCAAGGCAATGCTACCAAATACTAATTGAGTGTATGTAAACTTCTGACCCACTGGGAATGTGATGAAAGAAATAAAAGCTGAAAATAAATAATTCTCTCTACTATTATTCTGACATTTCACCTTCTTAAAATAAAGTGGTGATCCTAACTGACCTAAGACAGGGTAAATGTACTGTAAATGTTCCGACTTCAACTGTGTGTGTGTATATATATCTATACACACACACACACACACACACACACACACACACACACACACACACACTTCTATAGGTGTATGTAATGTTTTGTTGGCTGAACTTCTGCAAGAGAGCAAGAAATCATGACAGTTTCATCCCTCCTCTCTCTTAAATCCAATCTTAAATCTAAACTTTCAACTAAAATCATACTTTACATTTTGAATACAAAATCTGACATCAATATCTGGCAGGGAAAAAACATGAGATCAGGCTCTATCTGTCTGTTTGTCTCATCTCAGAGCCCCTTCTGTAAAGCTGAGTGAAAAACACCACAGAGGAAGAAAAAGCTATTGAGAACCAGTGGCTTTAATTCATACCACAGAGTAAGAAATATAATCTTTAAAAGCAGTGGAACTCAGTCATTCCACAAGTAACAAAAATGATGAATGAAAGCAGATTGACATCTGCTCATGTCTTATTACAGGACTGGTTTTCCTCAACTGATCTCAATCCAACACGTGGTTTCTATAACACTGGCAGAGAGTAAAGACACTGGATAGTATCTTTTTAACTATGTGAACCGACAGTTAAAGTATATAACGGCCTGCAAGTATTTGAGAAAGACCAAAGCATCAATACTGTATGTGACTGGAAAAACGGATATGAGGTTGCTGTCTCTCTGTCTGTCTCACCACAGAATGAGAAAACATGGTATGAGAACCATGTTTATTTTTAAATTGAACAGGATGCGAAACATTAAATTCAATATTTGACTGTTGCTATGATGTTCCCTACTGAACATGACCCAGGGCATTCTCTCTGGCTATGTCCCAAATGGCATCCTAGTCCCTTTATAGTGCACTTCCCTATGAGCCCTGGTCAAAAGGAGTACACTATATAGAAAATAGGGTGCCATTTAGGACACAGCCTCTGTTTCTGTTTTATTTGTTTTGGCCAATCGACCACCCGCCCTCTGTCTCTTACCTCAAAGCTGTCTGGAGTGCCAGGGTCTATGAACAGAGATCTTCTGGAGTCCTCTCTCCTCACCAGGGGGCCATTCTGAGCTACTGGGCCTGGGGAGAACAAAGAAACATGTTTACATAGCTTCTCAAATTACATTTTGTGGGCGGTAGGTAGCCCAGAGGATATAGAGGTGGACTGGTTAGAAAGGTTGCTGGTTCAAGCCCCAGGCCAGGTGATACAGAAGAAGTGGGGATTGAACGGGCATCTTGTGTCATTATTAACACTACCATTGTGCCCTTGAGCAAGGCATTTAACAGCAAAAATATATATCCAGAGGTGCTGCACTGTGGTTGACCCTGTGCTTCTTGATGTGTGTGGCACCTTTATTGGGGAGGACGGGATGGATGGAATTGTATCAAACAGATGGTTTCAAGAGATCCTCTGGTTTCCATGTATTTAATACTGTTCCATTTACTTACTCCATTCCACACGTCCTCCCCTCACCAGCCTCCTGTGGTGTGTCGGTTTGGGAAAAAAAGCAGAAGGAGAATTTCTGTTCTAACCAAATGGACAATAACGTATTGTTGTTTTTTGGAACCAAAACATCAGAGCAACATTTTGATGGGACATGATGCCGTTCAAATGGGTCTGCTCACCTGCTCTACTGTACAGGAAAACACACAGCGATGAGGGGTTAACACATTGAGGACAGATGTCCCACTGACCATGGTTTTTATCGATAGCCGTGCTGGTCCTGCGGCTGTCCATCGAGCTGGATGATCTCAAGTCATCTCTGGAACCCTGTAAAAGCAAGGGACAACCATAGGGTCGGGGTCAATATCATTTAATTTCAGTAAATTCAGGAAACAAACTGAAATCCCAATTAAAATGTTCAGTTAAAACTCCAAAACGTAAATATATGATTGATATATCATGAGATATATCAAAAAACAACAATACGTTATTGTCCATTTGGTTAGAACAGAAATTCTCCTTCTGCTTTTTTTCCCAAACCGAAAGTCAGGACCTCCAGGGATGGAGGGTAGAGGGGGACTCAGACAGATCCGGGCCTGCTGGTTCTGACATGCAGAAGGGGGGATGAATAGAGTAACATCAAGTCAATAATTAAGTTATTATAATTTTACAGGTTTTCCAACAATCTCAAGTTATAGCTGTCATTAACTGTATAAATCCTGTGACTTCTACAGAGGCCGTATCACCGTAAATGCCGCACGGCCAATGCAGACGTCGGATTGACCATGTTGACTAAACGCTGTAGCTAACTACCTTTGTCGTAATGATGCCTTAGCTAAGGAGCAAACTACAAAATAATAGTAGCAATGTGCTTGACTAACACATGAACTGTGCAATTTTGTAGGGAGTTGTAGTTTCCAACAGGCCAATCAGTGGCAGTTCTAGACCATTTCAACTGGGGGGGCCAAGCTGGGGCCAGTTGTACTGTTAGAGGGGCCAGTTACATTAGACGTTATTGTTGTCTTATCGTTTTCTTCACTGCTTTGCAGGCATTAGCAGGCAAAAGACCATGTCCCTCTAGTAAATGTGTGGGTTTAATTAGTGTTCCGCGTTGCCACTGTCTAATAACGGATGTAAAATTAGAACGATAGCAAACATTTGTTATGAAAAAATTATTTCATACTCCACATTTAGGGGGGCCACAAGGGGGTCCAAAATTGTTGTCACAGGGGCACTCCCACAGAACTGCCAGTGAGGCCAATATACATGATCTAAGTGATTGATTGTTGATATTCAGCAGTCATAAAAGTATGCCTTATTTACTTTGAAGAACTACAAAATAGTGTTTTGTCAGAAAGCATATTCATATAAAGTAAAGTGATTAAATTATGGTTAATAAGTGATAAGCAGTAATGGACAGTCACTACCATCACAGGACTTGTATTAATTGTTTTATTCTGTGCTGTTACAGCCTTCAACCCAAATAATCTAAACCAAAATCAAAAACGGTGATTGTTTTACAATAATCTAACCGAAATCGAACCGACCTCAATAAGCACTAATCGCTCAGCACTACACATAACATACTGGTCAACACTACCATCTGACACTATCACGGCCCATGTCAACCAAAACGTATCTACTGTACAATGAGAGGAACACTATTCGAAAGCTGGCCTTTCTCGCAAACACAATGCTTGGCTACCAGTGACTATTTGCATCTACAAGGCTGATACAGTATGGATTTGCATAACAGACTACTTTCTTATCTTGGTTCAGGAGATACAGTGAACACTCCTTACTCTAGTTATTCATTTACTATCCTGTGTTTTCTAAAACAGAAACAGACACTCGGGATGTTTTCTCAAAGCTTTGTGGACAATGTTCACCGTAAATGCTGCACGGCCAATGTACACGTCAGATTGAACTTGCAGAACCTTTAAAGTGGCTAAACGCCGTAGCTAACTACCTCTGTCGTAATGACGCCTTAGCTAAGGAGCTAACTACAAAATAATAGTGGCAATGTGCTTGACTAACACATACAATTTAGGAAAATGTATTTTTCTATACCCCTTTTCCTTACACATCAGTAGTATTAATGGACGAAGTGGAGAGCTACCATCCAGCTCGAGGGAGGAAAATAGTACGACTACAGGGGGCGGGCTGGAGCGGAGAGCTAGAGGTTTTCTCCACGCCCAAGTTGTTTGATTGGCTCAGCTCCAACTTCAGATGGATGAGTCAAAAACCACAACGTGCCAACTAGAATCCCACTCTTGCGTAATTTATATTGTTTTTCGTACAGGCGTACTTTGACGTCAAATTGCTGATTTTTCTCCACGCCCAAGTTGTTTGATTGGCTCAGCTCCAACTTCAGATGGATGAGTCAAAAACCACAATGTGCCAACTAGAATCCCACTGTTGCTTAATTTAGGTTGTTTTTCATACAGGCGTACTTTGACGTCAAATTGCATGTATGGTACGCAAAATGCGAGCAGGTTGGCAAGTCTGCTGTCACCCCTTCCTCCTCACCTTGTTCTGGGTGTAGTTGTCTGTCTGTCTGTCTCCCCCTCCTCACCTTGTTCTGTATGTAGCTGTCTGTCTGTCTGTCTCCCCCTTCTCCTGACCTTGTTCTGGGTGTAGCTGTCTGTCTGTCTCCCCCTCACCTTGTTCTGTATGTAGCTGTCTGTCTGTCTCCCCCTTCTCCTCACCTTGTTCTGGGTGCAACGGTCATCCATGGCATGTTTGATAAGCAGGTTCTTCAGCACGGCCACGGCCAGCTGTCTGACCTCTGGTGATCCATGCAGGGCCTCGGCCACCTCCCTCAGCACCAGACCCACCAGGAAGTGGTTCTCACAGTACTCCTCTGTCAGCGCAGACTCCAGGCTTTGGTCTGGGGTCAATGGTCAACATGGTTAAGTCATGTCCTTAATTACAACCTATTTCCTGGCCAAAAGCAGTGCACTACAGTGAGCTCCAAAAGTATTGGGATAGTGACACATTTCGTACATAGTCCTACCATTTTAGGGGACCAAAAATATTGGGACAAATTCACTTACATGTGTATTAAAGTAGTAAAACGTGTAGTATTTGGTGCAATATTCATAGCATGCAATAATTACAGCAAGCTTGTGAACCTACAAATTATGCATTTAAGTTATTTTGTGGTCAATAGAAATGAATGGAAAATAATGTATTGTGTCATTTTGGAGCAGTTTTTATTGTAAGTAAGAATATAATATGTTTCTAAACACTTCTACATTATTGTGGATGCTACCATGATTACGGATAACCCTGAATAAATTGTCAATAATGACGAGTGAGAAAGTTAGAGGCATAAATATCATACCCCCCAAAAATGTTAAATTCCCCTGTTATTGTAAGGGTGGCGTGATTGGGGGTATGATCTATGTGCGTCTGTAAGTTTCTTACTCACCATTATTCACGATTCATTCAGGACTATCTGTAATCATGGTAGAATACACATTCATGTAGAAGTGTTCAGAAACATATTCTATTCTTATTTACACAAAAAAATTAATGTAAAATAAATGAACATACCATGCAGTACTATTACCAGAACATACTGTGGCTGTGGCGGGGTCAAAATCATTCATAGAATTCATTTAACAACCTCCCTTTTGCTAGACTCCACATGGTGTGCTCTGTATTAGACTTGGTTCTCAAGGGTCCTTGTATTGTAAGTCGTTTTTTCCATCAGTTACATTAATTGATACATTAAAAGGGAAATTTCACCGCTTTTCAAACTCATATTGAGGATGAAAAGTGACCATAAAGGAAAACCAGAATACATTGCAGAACAAGGCCTGAGTTACCCACCTCAGTAATAGATGGTTGTGTGTGGCACTCCTAGACATAAGAATGAATAGAACGAACTTGGAAGCTCTAACTCTGGCAATTGACTGGTACTGTATAATCATGGGTACACTCACAAAGGCTGTCTGGTATTGGGATGCAATAATTTCCATGGTAAGTTGGAATGTTCTATCAACGGATGCTGGATTGCCATGGTAATGTAGAATGTTCATTCAAATGATGCTAACTGATGTGGCTCATGCAATGGAATGTATTTTTATTTGTTAGCCAAATATGGTAAGGCTGATAATATAGTGTTGATCAAATGTGTCGGCATGTTGAAGGACTGCTAGAAGCCACATGCTAAAGGCTTTTTATTATACCTGCCAGGGTCATAATGTGTTATGTTATGGTAGTCACTGCTGTGTAGCCTTTATTATTATACTATTATCATTCATGATCCCTTAAGGCACGTTCTTATTTTATATGTAGGGCACATTTCCCACAGTCAATGTGCATCTACTGTCAATAGAAGCCTGGACAGCAGGCTAGGTTTCAGTTCCCCTGTTGCATTAATGATGCAAGATCATCAATAGCATAAGTGCTATTGTTATTGTACAGTACCTATATAATATACATGTGTATATAATAAAATGATCAACAATTGAAGAGATACTGTTGGTACTGTGGTTGGTACTGTGGTTGGTACTGTGGTTGGTGTCAAGTACCTTGGGGTCTTTGAGTGTGAAGGCACACATGCAGTCGTTGACCAGGCTGAAGGCAAAGCCTCTGTTCATGAAGGTCAGACAGCGTTGTGTAGACAAACACAGATCAGGGCATTAAGAAGACCAGGACTAACTAACTAAGCACACCAAGAACATCTTTCATATACAGCACCTGACTTACAGTACACTGAATTCAGCACACATTATCGCTAGTTTCAGAAGGGAGTTCGGTCTTTAACCAAGACCTCAATATCAACAGAATTCCTTTTTCAGAGCAGCGATAATGTATTTTGTATCATGTCTGTCCTTTAGTGTATGGTTCAGGTAATGTATATGGGCCAGTAGCGTATGGTTCAGGTACTGCATGGGGGCCTGTAGTGTATGGTTCAGGTAATGCATGGGGGCCTGTAGTGTATGGTTCAGGTACTGTATGGGGGCCTGTAATGTATGGTTCAGGTAATGTATGGGGGCCTGTAGCGTACGATTCAGGTACTGTAATGTATGGGTGCCTGTAGTTTATGGTTCAGGTACTGTAATGTATGGGTGCCTGTAGTGTATGGTTCAGGTACTGTATGGGGGCCTGTAGTGTATGGTTCAGGTACTGTATGGGGGCCTGTAGTGTACAATTCAGGTACTGTATGGGGGCCTGTAGTGTATGGTTCAGGTACAGTATAGGGACCTGTAGTGTATGGTTCAGGTACTGTAATGTATGGGTGACTGTAGTTTATGGTTCAGGTACTGTATGGGGGCCTGTAGTGTATGGTTCAGGTACTGCACGGGGGCCTTTACTGTATGGTTCAGGTACTGTATGAAGGCCTGTAGTGTATGGTTCAGGTACTGCATGGGGGCCTGTAGTGTATGGTTCAGGTAATGTATGGGGGCCTGTAGTGTATGGTTCAGGTAATGTATGGGGGCCTGTAGTGTACAATTCAGGTACTGTATAGGGACCTGTAGTGTATGGTTCAGGTACTGTAATGTATGGGTGCCTGTAGTGAATGGTTCAGGTACTGTATGGGGGCCTGTAGTGTATGGTTCAGGTACAGTATAGGGACCTGTAGTGTATGGTTCAGGTACTGTAATGTATGGGTGCCTGTAGTTTATGGTTCAGGTACTGTATGGGGGCCTGTAGTGTATGGTTCAGGTACTGCACGGGGGCCTTTACTGTATGGTTCAGGTACTGGATGGGGGCCTTTACTGTATGGTTCAGGTACTGTATGAAGGCCTGTAGTGTATGGTTCAGGTACTGCATGGGGGCCTGTAGTGTATGGTTCAGGTACTGTATAGGGGCCTGTAGTGTACGGTTCAGGTACTGTAATGTATGGGTGCCTGTAGTGTATGGTTCAGGTACTGTATGGGGGCCTGTAATGTATGGTTCAGGTACTGTATGGGGGCCTGCAGCGTATGGTTCAGGTACTGTATGGGGGCCTGTAATGTATGGTTCTGGTAATGTATGGGGGCCAATAGTGTATGGTTCAGGTACTGTATGGGGGCCTGTATTGTTTTGTTCAGGTAATGTATGGGGGCCTGTAGTGTATGGTTCAGGTACTGTATGGGGGCCTGTAGTGTATGGTTCAGGTACTGTATAGGGGCCTGTAGTGTATGGTTCAGGTACTGTATGGGGGCCTGTAATGTATGGTTCTGGTACTGTATGGGGGCCAATAGTGTATGGTTCAGGTACTGTATGGGGGCCTGTATTGTTTGGTTCAGGTAATGTATGGGGGCCTGTAATGTATGGTTCAGGTACTGTATGGGGCCTGTAGTGTATGGTTCAGGTACTGTATGGGGGCCTGTAGTGTATGGTTCAGGAACTGTATGGGGACCTTTAGTGTATTGTTCAGGTAATGTATGGGGGCTTGTAGTGTATTGTTCAGGTAATGTATGGGGGCCTGTAGTGTATGGTTCAGGTACTGTATGGGGGCCTGTAGTGTATGGTTCAGGTACTGTATAGGGGCCTGTAGTGTATGGTTCAGGTACTGTATGGGGGCCTGTAGTGTATGGTTCAGGAACTGTATGGGGACCTTTAGTGTATGGTTCAGGTACTGTATGGGGGCCTGTAATGTATGGTTCTGGTAATGTATGGGGGCCAATAGTGTATGGTTCAGGTAATGTATGGGGGCCTGTATTGTTTGGTTCAGGTAATGTATGGGGGCCTGTAATGTATGGTTCAGGTACTGTATGGGGGCCTGTAGTGTATGGTTCAGGTACTGTATGGGGGCCTGTAGTGTATGGTTCAGGAACTGTATGGGGACCTTTAGTGTATTGTTCAGGTAATGTATGGGGGCTTGTAGTGTATTGTTCAGGTAATGTATGGGGGCCTGTAGTGTATGGTTCAGGCACTGTATTGGGGCCTGCCTGACCTTTATGAAGCCAGCCAGGCTGAGGTTGACACAGCGGGCCTCATCTGTGATCTCAACATGGCGGATGGTGATGTGAGGCATGATGGACAACAGCAAGGACTGGAGCACCTGGTGGAAACTGTCTGGAAACCACTGGGCACGGGGCATCTGGTAGGACACAACACACTCATTTATAGATGGTGACCCGGGGCATGTGAACCTCTGGGCCCAGCGACTATTCAGTTCAATAAGAGCTGAATCTTAATTTGAGTAAGGCAATTTTCCAATTGAACTCAATGGATGTTCTATGGGTATAAAGTGTGTGGATGTGTGGCTCTGATTCACCCAACTACAGATAAACAAATCTTATATTAACTAAAAGGATGGGACAAAAGAACAAGTGTGCTCTTCTGGTCATTGAGAAAGATTTCTTTCACAACAGCTGGATGCCTAAGAGATGAAACATGACTCACTTAAATGTGCACAGCGTGTAAAATCTTCAAATGTACTAGTGAATATTATTTTTAGAATTGTGGTCAATTTCAGCAACCTTAGTTAATCTGCAATAGAGGCTTCAGTCTGGATTTTACTGGGCCTGTTTCTAAACTGTTGCCAAGATAAGAGTACAAGCAGGAATATCCTTATCACCAACTGAACTTTGCATATCTGTAGAATGAGGAAGTGTTCATTGCCACATTTCTGCAGTGAGGAAAGAGTGTGTGAAATGAAACACTGCAGGACCACATGATAAATATTTGCATGCCAAGAATGCTAACTGTTCCCCTCCACCTGAGGGCTTGTCAGGGATAGCTGTTTTATGTGTGTGGCTGTGTGTGTACACGTGCATGTGTGTGTGTGTACACTATCTTTAATGTGGGATACAAAATAAACCCCTAATCAGAATAGAACATGCACCAACTTTGATCCTGTTGCCCTCCTGGAGGTACTGGGCCATGGACTTGGCCATTGTCTCAAAGAAGAACCAAGAATACTTGAAAAGAGGAAGAGGGACATAAGAAGTTGGACCTACTGCTCAATTGTGAAACATTTAGATAGCGTCCCGATTGCCACCCTATTACTTCATAGCGCACTACCTTGGGCCAGAGGCCTGCATAACGCCCTTTGAGCCCTGGTCAAAAGTAGTGCACTATGAAGGGAATGTGGTGCCATTAGGGATGCACACTTCCTAAGAGAGATCATATCAACAGTCTGACAAAGAAAACCATCAATGGGCTCTATAATATGGGCTTTATAATACCGGCTTCGTGTGCAGGAATCCTGGGTGTACTGACAATAGAAAACTGCGCAAAAGTAATTGTTTTCGAAAACACGGTGGGTTGTCAAAACATGCTTATTAGTGACACAAGAATGTAGGGAATCCACTTTCCCTTTCAAGGAACAAGTGGCTGGTTCAGTTGCATGTGCTGCAGTGATACCTGCTGGTCAGTATGGAAATTTAAGTTTTTTGCTTGAACGTGACAAGTAAAATTGTGCGCATGCTGCTGTTTCTGCAAGAGCTAATGGGGATCAAAATACACACACACACCTTGAGCAGCTTGTTTCTGGTGTTGAAATCTGCTGTCTGTTTGAGGATGGCTGTAACTGCGGTGGCCAGAACTTCATGAGTGGTCCCAGAGTTCCCAGACACTTGATTGTTGGTCACAAACACATACTGGGTACACAACACAGAAATAGGCATTAATACACAACTTTTACATTATCACTTTCCATGGTATGTTGAACATTATCCCAAATGAGAAATTAATATACTTTAAGTAGCTTTCAACTGAAAACACATTACCCATCTTTACATTCATCAGTAAGGCAAGGCCTTGGTTCTGCTCATTAAATTGAACCTTTATTTAACTAGGCAAATCAGTTAAGAACAAATTCTTATTCACAATGACAGCCTACCCCAGCCAAACTCATACAACACTGGGCCAATTGTGCGCCGCCCTATGGGACTCCAAATCACAGCTGGTTGTCATACAGCCTGGATTTGAACCTCTATCCCTGAGATGCAGTGCCTTAGACCGCTGCGCCACTCGGGAACCCCAAAATGATTATTCACTGTCGTGTGTATGATGCCTGACGTTATACCTTCAGAAAAGAGTGCAGGTAGTTTTCAAGTCTTTCTTCATGGCACCGGGAAACGACGTGTATAATCACACTGAAGAATTAGAACATTGTGATTAATTTCCTCAACCCACATCCATTAACGCTTCCAAAAAAGCATTTCAAATAACCTCGTCCCAAATCTGTTTGTGCTGTTTAGCAAACTCCTATATAGTGACTGCTGTGTTATATCTGACAAAAAAAGACCTTTCAAATCATTTTAATTTGGTCATGAACTATAACTCACATTCACAAACTATGCCCATGTCTAGGTCACTATTTCATGGGGTCAGATCATGATAACGTCATAGGGTCAGGGGTCAAGACTCACCGGGTGGAGTTGACAGCGATTTCTTGAGCTTCTTTGGTGAGCACCTCAATCAGCTGCACCAGCACAGTGGGGAGGAACTTAATGATGACCTGAGCTTCCATGGCATGCAGGCACTAGGGAAGGGAAGGAGGGAGAGAGATGGCGAGAGAGAGAGACATGGGTGTGAGTGAGAGAGACAAAGAATGACCAACAGGAAATTAAGTTAAAATATATGAGAGGGTTGAAAAAGTCAGAGAGACAGCAATACAAAGTGATAGCGTAAATGAGACTTCACAACAGAAGTGTCTCTCTCACCTTAAGATACTTGATGAGTTCTGCTGGGTTGCCCTCTGAGGAGGACCTTATCAGCTGGCAGTGCTGGAAGAACTTGTGGAGGTGCAGATCCTAGACAGAGAAATACAGAACACAGATGTCTTATTGTGTTTGTTACAATAGCTTTCACAAGTTGTTTTAATGTTGGAAGGTAGAAGACATACTTGAGGGTATATTGTTGAAGCTACATTGGTCTTCACTTTGAAAAGTGGCTTGCTGTTTTCTACCCATTTTATATCTGGTGCTGGCTGTAAGGAGAAAAAACAAAAGTACAATAAAGTGATTTTAGTATCCTGCATTTTCCAATAACTCATAGTTTGCAGGGGTGTAATGGTTCACCAAACCCATGGTTTGGTACGTATTGCGGTTTTAGAGTCATGGTTCGGTTTCGCTACAGCGGGAAAATTAAATGCCATTCATGATGTTCCTGGCATTGTCTGGTGTGGCCTCAAGTTTCCATTCTGATGCTGAGTTTGTAGGAGTTTAGCAGTTGTGAAGTCGTAAATACCAGTTGGATGGATGCAATCAACTAATTTGAAATTTGTTGAGAAATGCAGATAGGCTAATGGCCAACAGGCTGTGTCAACTATAAACCAAAAGTACAGCTATCATGCTTCTAAACAAATATAGAGTTAAAGAAACGCATTCATAAAATTGCTCTTTATAAATAATGTTTTGTTGTTGCATTTAACTGCCAAAAATGATGTTATAGAGGCCATTTCCTTAGTAGGTGAGGTCAGAGATCACCATGTGGGAAAGTGGGTGCTCGGGATGTTATGGTGCTTTCAAGACAACAGGGAGCATAGGGGAACAGAGGTAAAATCATGACAGTGATCTTCAGGTCGGAAAGCCGGCTCTCTAAAAAGAAGGAATTCCCGAGTTGGATGAAAATCCCAGTCGTATGTGGTAAATTCCTAATTCCCACTTGGTTACGAATGCACCATGACACTGCCTCCAGATGTCACCAGGCAGGCCAAAACTCCATCCCACTGAAATTTCAGGCGGTCTTTTCAAACAGCTCTGACACTAAAAGGGCATTAGCATCATTTTCACAGAATTATTCCAGCCTCATTGTGGAAATATATAGAACACAGGATTTTTTTTTTCACTGCATTGGTTCTTTAAGTAAGCGCCCAATGGTGCATTGGCCAATTAATTAAAAACCTTGGCATCGGTTTGCTTATTTAGAGAGGGTACTACCTGTTTGCGAAATGGGTGAAAGAGGGAGGTTCTTAACTGTAAAAAATAGTATTTGAGGTGTTGGCAGCTGCATAGGCTATACTCGTTGAGCACGGCGACATACTTTTAATGTTTTAACCACAACTCTCTGTCTATCGCCGTAGTAACCTGCTGGGAAGCCAACATTTAAACGATGGAGGATCCTCCAATTCTGGTTTATCGACCCCACCACTCAACATTGTACACAACTAAAGGCACATTTAAAATGCAGCAATTAAAATAAAAAAGGGTATTACAACGTGCAAATACGCAGCAGTTGTTTTAATGGAATAACCTGAAATGTTTTTTTCAGCTCAGACTTACTCAAGAGGCATAGGCCTACAACGCAGCGTAGGATATAGCCTATAGGCCTACTGTTTGATCTTGTAAATCTTTTTTTTCATGTATTCATTCGGATTCACAGTGTGGACCGAAACCAGGTCCCCGTACTCAACGGTTTTGTACCAATACGTGTTACATTACACCCCTAATAATTTTTCATAATATCTTTCCCCAAATGTTTTAATCTATGTAATCTCAGTCATGAGCCACTAGCATACAAGCAGGAGAAACCTCTTCCCTGACCCCAGGTTCTCTCCAGTACCCAGAGGGTTGTACCTTCTTGGCGTCCTGGATCTTGTCATACAGGTATCCAGGGGGCAGGGTGGCAGACACAGGCAGCTGTAGCTCTATGGACTGCATTCTGCCGTCGTTCAACAGAGGGGCCCAGGAGTAGCCCACTATTACAGAGAGAGATGGATGGCTAAGGTAATGGAGGTAGATGGTAGATACACACACTCAAGACAAATACACTAACAGACACACACACCCTCAAAAAAACATGCGCACACACACACCGCTCCTACAGTTGAAGTCGGAAGTTTACATACACTTAGGTTGGAGTCATTAAAACTCTTTTTTTCAACCACTCCACAAATTTCTTGTTAACAAACTATAGTTTTGGCAAGTCATGTTAGGACATCTACTTTGTGCATGACACAAGTAATTTTTCCAACTATTGTTAACATACAGTTATTTAATTTATAATTCAATGTATCACAATTCCAGTGGGTCAGAAGTTTACATACACTAAATTGACTGTGCCGTTAAACAGCATGGAAAATTCCAGAAAATTATGTCATGGCTTTAGAAGCTTCTGATATTGGAGGTGTACCTGTGGATGTATTTCAAGGCCTACCTTCAAACTCAGTGCCTCTTTGCTAGAATTTTTTAAAATATTATTATTTTTAATTTTTTTTAAATATTATTTTATTTATTTTTAACCTTTATTTAACTAGGCAAGTCAGTTAAGAACCAATTCTTATTTTCAATGACGGCCTAAGAACAGTGGGTTAACTGCCTTGTTCAGGGGCAGAACGACAGATTTGTACCTTGTCAGCTCGGGGATTCGATCATGCAACCTTTCGGTTACTAGTCCAATGTTCTAACCACTAGGCTACCTGCCGCCCCATGGGAAATCATGGAAAAAATCTAAAGAAATCAGCCAAAAATTGTAGACCACAAGTTTGGTTCATCCTTGGGAGCGATTTCCAAATGCCTAAAAAGGTACCACGTTCATCTGTACAAACAATAGTACGCAAGTATAAACACCATGGGACCACACAACTGTCATACCGCTCAGAAAGGAGACGCTGTCTCCTAGAGATGAATGTACTTTGATGCGAAAAGTGCAAATCAATCCCAGAACAACAGCAAAGGAACTTGGGAAGATGCTGGAGAAAACAGGTACAAAAGCATCTATATCCACAGTAAAACAAGTCCTATATCGACATCACCTGTTAGGCCGCTGAGCAAGGAAGAAGCCACTGCTCCAAAACTGCCATAAAAAAAGCCAGACTACGGTTTGCAACTGCACATGGGGACAAAGATCGTACTTTTTGGAGAAATTTCCTCTGGTCTGATGAAACAAAAATAGAACTGTTTGGCCATAATGACCATTGTTATGTTTGGAGGAAAAAGGGGGAGGCTTGCAAGCTGAAGAACACCATCCCAACCATGAAGCACAAGGGTGGCAGCATCATGTTGCGGGGGTGCTTGCTGCAGGAGGGACTGGTGCACTTCACAAAATAGATGGCATCACGAGGCAGGAAAATTATGTGGATGTACTGAAGCAACATCTCAAGACATCAGTCAGGAAGTTAAAGCTTGGTCACAAATGGGTCAACCAAATGAACAATGACCCCAAGCATGACCTAAGACAGGGGAGTTTTACCTGGAGTTTAAATGTATTTGGCTAAGGTGTATGTAAACTTCCGACTTCACCTGTAGTCTTACCCAGGGACTGGACTCCCTCTCTTTTCTTGGTGCTGGTCTTAGTACTGATCTCACAGCTGATGTGGTAGAAGGTAAAGAGGATGTGGTGTTTCTCATGAACATGGACTGGCAGCTCAATATTTACCTGTATAGGTAGGGAAACAATCAATCATTAATATTAGTGATAATGTTCATAGGAACACAATCAATCATTAATATTAATGTTCTTAGAAAATGCACCTCACCTACCTACACTACTTTAGCTGTAATGGAACTACTTTTATGTAAGTCATAACATTGTCATAAATGATGTGTCTAGCATTTATGCAGCAAAGTGATTAAAAGGTGAAACTGCAACACACAAAAAAGTACGGGAAAAAAGTATGAAACCGTATGCACTCACTACTGTAACTTGCTCTGGATAAGAGCATCTGCTAAACGACAATTTGTCCAAAAAGCTAAATACTTCCTACTCTCCCCACAAGGGGGCAGTAACGGTGAGTAGTAGAATGTTCAGTCTGCCTGCACATGCGCTCTGCTTCACAGGAAATAACAGACAGCCCATGGCATAGTATTAAACTAATTTACAGTATGACTTGATCATGTGTCACCATCAATAGTGCTGTCCTTCACTTGTTGAAGCTGGTCTTCCTCATAACTCACTCGATCTCATTTAGTTAACTATTCAGCAAGGCATGAGGTATTGGTCCAGGAATTGGTCACTGGAGAGTAAAGAAAAGGAGGGGCTTGGACAGTGAGTGTGTGTGGAGTCTAATCCATATACAAGATGCCCCCGCTCCGGTGGGTCTGTGATAGTCTCCTGACCTCACCTCTCCCTCCCTTTTCCATGGCCAGGGAGGCTCTGTTGGGTGTCTGACCAGCCCAGTGTGAGGCAGATTTACAGGTTTAACCTGGAAATAACTGGTGGACTGGACTTCAGTAGAATACTGTACTGTAAGCCTACCATGTTTTAAAAATAGCTTTAAAAAGTTTTTTTTTTTTTTTACACCAACTTTTTTGCAGACGTGAACCATGGGAGGGGGGGGCTTGGCAGGTCAGGTTTATTGAGCAAGGGTCTCACCTCGCCATAGAACTCAGGGTTCTGGTTGTGGTGGAGGACGGCCGCACAGGCACTGGTGGTGAAGTGTCTCCCCTGGCTTTCCGTAGATGCACTGAAACACACACAGATACATTATTAGTAATCTACTGCTCATCCTTCGATGTTAGGGCATGCCAGTGAGTAAGTCTACAGCAATCTGTGAGCACTGATAATAACTAGACAGAAATGGTTTCAAAGAACTGCATAATCACATCTAAAATACAAAGCTAGCCTCTCATGGCAGAACTTGCAACACAAGCAAACAACATCTGTAAGAACAATGGGGAAAACTAGCTGTTCACCAGTGTAAGTTAGTTAGAGGTGAGATTTGAGTTAATAAGAGGAGAACTCTCTCACGCCAGGCTAAACTCAGAGTGGAGACCAAGCAGAACCAGGGGAGGAAAGGAGGAGGGGTAGGCTGAGTTGCCTAATCCCATGTGATGTGGCTTTGTGAATACATGCCCTGAAGTCAACCTGTTTGGAAGTCCAGGCAGAAGTCTAGATAATTGACCCCGATATGGCAGACACGGTGAGGAGAGGGGGATCCGTTTGGAACGGTAATTAGGACATTGATTACTTTGGTCATTCCTCATTAAGGAGAGGCAGAGCCTCAGGCTAGGTCCCAAATGGCATCCTATTCCTTAAGTAGTGCACAGCTTTTGAGCAGCTCTGGTGAAAAGTAGTGTCAGAAGTAGTGCACTACCGTGGGAATAGGGTGCCATTTTCGACACAGCCTATGAGAGCGGTGGAGGTCCTAAGAAAGAACAGAGTGAGCAGAGCTCAAATTAACAGCTCAGTCGAAGAAGAGATAGTTGGCATCTTTCTCCAGAGGAGAATCTGCTGTTTCAGATCATATGATTATGGGTTGTGTACCAGCACGGAAAAAAGTTGTGCATTTAGAAGCCCTGTCCCTGCGGCAACAACATGTGAAAGTGCGGTGATTTCACAGTGAGGCTGAGGGTGAGGACCCGTTCCCTGGCTAAAAGGACTGGAATCTCCAGCATGGAGTCTTATCTCCAGAGTGGGGGAGAGACATCCTTGTTCCAACATGAAGAGTACAGAAAAGACCAGCACATCAACAAACAACTAAAACAGGCAGAACTTAGGTCTACAGTATGGTACTGTAAATGCTAGCTACCTAAGCCATTGGTATCATTCTATCTAAAAACAATTCTCTAGCCGTTTGATGGAGGTTTCCACCCTGAAATATTCAATGTGTGTGGATGTTGCTCAATGAGAAGGAGAGAGAGAGAGATTACAGCTCTCCTTGCCAGCTGTAATAACTGGCTTATGTAAGAGTTTTTTTCTCTCCTCTATTTTTTGCCGACCACTCTGCCACTCCACTGCCGTTTGAGTTGGACATTTTCAACAGTTTGTCTTCTTTCCTAGGGATTCCCAGTTATTTTCACAACCTCACACACCTCTCATCCAAAACAAACGCTCACCTTTAGAGGGGCCGTGCCTTCTTGGTCCGAGTCTCTGAACTGCACACACACCGCTACGTTTCTTGCCTGGAAGGATAAAAGACACTTCAGTCAATACAATAACTCCCCCAGGAAGGAGGACAGTCAATAAGTGGTCATGTGAGCTGTAAACGCAATAACCCACAATGCTTGCAAGTCAGTTTGGTGTTGCTATTTCCACACTGATGACTAAAACCATCTCTCTCTCTCTCTCTCTCCCCCTCTTCTCCCCCACCTTGGCGAAGTTCTTCTGGTTGTCGTATTTCAGCTGCAGGGGATAGACATACAGGTGGTTCTTGTAGACAGTGAAGGGGTAGTTGTAAAGTGTTCATTAGTGAAACTAATCAATATAACTCGTCATCAACCATCATCAACTAATTCATTTAACCACTAACACTTTGACTTATCATTCAATCTAATGCAAACGACAGGCTGAAACAACACTAGTTAAGGCAAATGTTAAAATATGGATGGTGTCCATATCTGAATAAAACTACTCACTTGAGAAGTCTGGAGGCACACACTCGATGGTGACATTTAGTTGTCCAGGGATAGTCTGTAGCTTGCTCTTCTCTGGCCTAAAGGGTGAACGTGCATGAAACAGTCATAACACTACAAAACCAGAGTACGCCTGCAGTGCAAACAGACACTAGGATACTGACTGACATATAGCACAGCCAGCAAGCCAAACCACTTACAGTGTACTGTCACAGCCATCGCATGTCTTATTGATGACTCACTTCCTGATGTCAGCCAGCATCTTGATGAGGTCATCGGTGGAGATCTTGCTGCTGTCCTGGCGATAGAGAGGAGAGAACTTCCCGTCCATGTCCAGACTGCCCTGGGCATCAATAAACACCTGCCTGGAGAACAACAGACACAGACAGGATCATATTTAGTGTGTAGAAGCACAAGAGGCTGGTGTCACCTTAAAGGGCTCATGGTAATAGCTGAGGCGGAATAGAGTGGAATGGTGTCAAATACATCAAACACACGATTTCCATGCGTTTGATGCCGTTTCATTCGCTCCGTTCCAGCCATTATTATGAGCCGTCCTCCCCTCAACAGCCTCCACTGTGTAAAACACACACATACTTACCTAGGTGTGAAGAGGATGTGCACCGTACAGGAACACCTTAGATGCAAATAAATCATCATCACACTGTCTCATAAAGTAAACATTACTTCCCCAATAGTGTGTGGCTATTGGGGAAGTATAGTGACGAGCTAAACTGCTTCTATGCTCGCTTTGAGTCAAATAACACTGACCCATGCATGAGAGCACCAGCTTTTCCGGAAGACTGTGTGATCACGCTCTCCGCAGCCGATGTGAGTAAGACCTTTGAACAGGTCAACATTCACAAGGCCGCAGGGCCAGACGGATTACCAGGACGTGTACTGTGAGTATGCGCTGACCAACTGGCATGTGCCTTCACTGACATTTTCAACCTCTCCTTGTCTAAGTCTGTAATACCAACATGTTTTAAGCCGACCACCATAGTCCCTGTGCCCAAGAACACTGCTTTGAAAGGCTGGTCATGGCTCACATCAACACCATTATCCCAGAAACCCTAGACCCACTCCAATGTGCATTCCGCCCTAACAGATCCACAGATGATGCAATCCCTATTGCACTCCACACTGCCTTTTCCCACCTGGACAAAAGGAACACTGTGAGAATGCTATTCATAGACTACAGCTCAGTGTTCAACACCATAGTGCCCTCAAAGCTCATCACTAAGCTAAAGACCCTGGGACTAAACACCTCCCTCTGCAACTGGATCCTGGACTTCCTGACGGGCCTTCCTCAGGTGGTAAGGGTAGGAAACAACACATCTTCCATGCTGATCCTCAACACAGGGGCCCCTCAGGGGTGCGTACTCAGTCCCCTCCTGTACTCCCTGTTCACTCATGACTGCAAGGCCAGGCACGACTCCAACACCATCATTATGTTTGCCGATGACATACAGTGAGGGAAAAAAGTATTCGATCCCCTGCTGATTTTGTACGTTTGCCCACTGACAAAGAACTGATCAGTCTATAATTTTAATGGTAGGTTTATTTGAACAGTGAGAGACAGAATAACAACAAAAAAATCCAGAAAAACGCATGTGAAAAATTTTATAAAATGATTTGAATTTTATTGGAGGGAAATAAGTATGTGACCCCCTCTCAATCAGAAAGATTTCTGGCTCCCAGGTGTCTTTTAGAAAGGTAATGAGCTGAGATTAGGAGCACATTCTTAAAGGGAGTGCTCCTAATCTCAGCTTGTCACCTGTATAAAATACACCTGTCCACAGAAGCAATCAATCAATCAGATTCCAAACTCTCCACCATGTCCAAGACCAAAGAGCTCTCCAAGGATGTCAGGGACAAGATTGTAGACCTACACAAGGCTGGAATGGGCTACAAGACCATTGCCAAGCAGCTTGGTGAGAAGGTGAAACACAAAAGAACTGTCAATCTCCCTCGGCCTGGGGCTCCATGCAAGATCTCACCTCGTGGAGTTGCAATGATCATGAGAACGGCGAAGAATCAGCCCAGAACTACACGGGAGGATCTTGTCAATGGTCTCAAGGCAGCTGGGACCATAGTCACCAAGAAAACAATTGGTAACACACTACGCCGTGAAGGACTGAAATCCTGCAGCGCCCGCAAGGTCCCCCTGCTCAGGAAAGCACATATACATGTCCGTCTGAAGTTTGCAAATGAACATCTGAATGATTCAGAGGACAACTGGGTGAAAGTGTTGTGGTCAGATGAGACCAAAATGGAGCTCTTTGGCATCAACTCGCCGTGTTTGGAAGAAGAGGAATGCTGCCTATGACCCCAAGAACACCATTCCCACCGTCAAACATGGAGGTGGAAACATTATGCTTTGGGGGTGTTTTTCTGCTAAGGGGACAGGACAACTTCACCGCATCAAAGGGACGATGGCCATGTACCGTCAAATCTTGGGTGAGAACCTCCTTCCCTCAGCCAGGGCATTGAAAATGGGTCGTGGATGGGTATTCCAGCATGACAATGACCCAAAACACACGGCCAAGGCAACAAAGGAGTGGCTCAAGAAGAAGCACATTAAGGTCCTGGAGTGGCCTAGCCAGTCTCCAGACCTTAATCCCATAGAAAAGCTGAAGGTTCGAGTTGCCAAACGTCAGCCTCGAAACCTTAATGACTTGGAGAAGATCTGCAAAGAGGAGTGGGACACAAACCCTCCTGAGATGTGTGCAAACCTGGTGGCCAACTACAAGAAACGTCTGACCTCTGATTGCCAACAAGGGTTTTGCCACCAAGTACTAAGTCATGTTTTGCAGAGGGGTCAAATACTTATTTCCCTCATTAAAATGCAAATCAATTAATAAAAAATTTCACATGCGTTTTTCTGGATTTTTGTTGTTGTTATTCTGTCTCTCACTGTTCAAATAAACCTACCATTAAAATTATAGACTGATCATTTCTTTGTCAGTGGGCAAACATACAAAATCAGCAGGGGATCAAATACTTTTTTCCCTCACTGTAACAGTGGTAGGCCTGATCACCGACAACGACAAGACAGCCTATAGGGAGGAGGTCAGAGACCTGGCCGTGTGGTGCCAGGACAACAACCTCTCCCTCAACGTGATCAAGACAAAGGAGATGAATACAGGAAAAGGAGGACCGAGCACGCCCCCATTCTTATCGACGGGGCTGCAGTGGAGCAGGTTGAGAGCTACAAGTTCCTTGGTGTCCACATCACCAACAAACTAACATGGTCCAAGCACAGCAAGATAGTCAAAACCTATTCCCCCCTCAGGAGACTGAAAAGATTTGGCATGGGTCCTTAGATCCTCAAAATGTTCTACAGCTGCATCATCGAGAGCATCCTGACTGGTTGCATCACTGTGTGGTATGGCAACTACTCGCCCTCCGACCGCAAGGCACTACAGAGGGTAGTGCGTACAGCCCAGTATATTACTGGGGCCAAACTTCCAGCCATCCAAGACCTCTATACCAGGTGGTATCTGAGGAAGGCCCTAAAAATTGTCAAAGACTCTAGCCACCCTAGTCATGGACTGTTCTCTCTGCTACTGCACGGCAAGCGGTACCGGAGCGCCAAGTCTAGGTTCAAGAGGCCTCTAAACAGCTTCTACCCCCAAGCTATAAGATTCCTGAACATCTAATCAAATGGCTACCCAGAATATTTGCATTGCCGCCGCCCCCCCTCCTATACTTGCCCAGGCGCTGACACGTTTGCTTGGCAGCCTTCAGAACCTTCTGGGCTGTCTGGAGGGGAACACAGAATAAGTCCAATGTATAGGTAATAACACAGGCTTTATGATTCATAACAGTGGAACAGCTACTCAATTGATCATGATGGAACTGAGAGCAAAATAGGAAGCAATTAAATTTAAAAAGACACCTTTAAAGTAGCTCTCAAAACATTGGAGTCCTGTCTCTGACACATGGTCTAATAATAGCAATAGCAGTAATATGGGTGAGAGAGGCACGAAGGAAAGGACCTTGTTGGTTTCTGAAGCGACACACAGACACGCACAGACACACACGCACCACATGCACACTCACGCTCGCAGGCACACATGCACGCAGACACACCCGCGCAGACACACATGCGCAGACACACACAAAATATCAGCATGGGGGTTGGTCACTGAGAAGATAAACTGGAGGAGTGGAGAGGGACATTTTATCCACAATATAAATATGTCTAAAGCTGGTTGAAGTAAGTCTGCCAATGCCGGTACCAGAGAGATGGGACATTAATAAGGGACCTGACTAAGGGGAGCCTGCCAGTATCACTACTTGCACACACACACACACACACACACACACACACACACACACACACACACACACACACACACACACACACACACACACACACACACACGGCAAGAGCATAATCAAGTTCTGTTTGTGTCATCAGCATGCATTGTTTGACCAATGAGAGTGAGAATGACCATTGTCTTGATTGATTCTATTCTGTTTGATGCTCTGTTCTTCATTCTGTTTCTGGGTCTAGATGTTATCCACAGTTATTTTCCATTATTTCCATTTCACAAGGTATTCTGCAGCCGTCTAGGGGTGGGAGGTTCAGAACTGTAGTGGTCTGATTGTGTACTGTGATTTAAAGCAGGAGTGTGTGTGTGTGTTATGACCTGAAAACTGCTTTGGTAAATAGCATGGTCTACAGCTTATCATGAGGTATCCTAACTTAAACGAACAGAACCCCGAGACATTCCTTAATATTAGAGATTGCGCACCAGCTGTTGTTAACAAAGAGACAGACCCCTGCCCCCGGAGTTTACCGGACGCTACTGTTCTGTCCTACCGATGCACAGGAAACCCAGCTAACTGTATTTTATCCATGTTCTTGTTCAGCCATGACTCCGAGAAGCACAGTATATTACAGTTGTTCATGTCCCGTTGATAGGATAGTCTCAAACAGAGCTCGTCCAGCTTATTCTCCCGTGATTACACGTTTGCCAATAGAACAGAGGGTAGAGGCGGTCTGTCCACTCGCCAATGTAGTCTTGTCAAGAATCCCGCACGCCGGCCTCTATAATGCCACCTCTTCCTTCATCATACAGTATGTCAGGGATTTGTGCCTGGTCCGGGTTACCATCGCCAATTTGTTCCATCCCACCGTAATTACCACAGGTTTAGATAGCTGGCCACTAGACTAACTTACCAATCAAAATGTGCGCTAATTAATTAAGTGACTATCAGTGACTGACATAAGAGAAAAACTGTTGATGCACAACTAAATTTCAAAATTGCACCTTGTGTAGTCTACTATTCTACCTTGTAACAGTAAGTTGAGACGCGACTGAGTTTATCAAAGGGTAGCTTCTTCCCTGGCTCATCAACTGAAAATCTAAAAGATGGAATCCGTATTAAGTGAAACAGCCCACTGTTCGCCCCAGCGCCTTTGTAATCGCCACGTCTACTCCCACTCCGGCGCTCGACGTCACCGGTCTACTAGCCACCGGTCCTGGCAACCCATCTTTATGCACACCTGGCAACCATCATTACGCACACCTGCGTCTCATCATCATTCACACCTGGACTTCATTACTCCCTTGATTATTTACCCTTTGTTTAGCACTCTTTCGTTATCAGTCATCAGGTAGTGTTGTGTCAGACGCTTCTATGTCAGACGCTTCTCTTGTTTTGTATCGCTCCATGTTCGTTTTTACTAAACTCACTAACTGCACCTGCTCCCTGCGTCTATGTAACAGTTATTGTTTTTGTCTTGTTGTTGAAAGGGAGGAGTAACGGAGGAGAGGAGCCTCCGGCAGCGTGGTGAAAACTAATTGCAGCATATATTCTGTTGTTCTATCAAGCCTGTAATGATGTCAGAGGGAATAAAGTACTGTTCGTTGTTTGCAGTAACTTCTTTGTTGTTGTAATATCCCAAACGGTCGTGGCAGTTTCACTAATTAAGAATTTCACCTTAAAGTATTTATATCAAATAAGGGAGAGACAGACTAAGTTTCTAATCTTGGGATTCTGTGATCCCACCATAATTTCTACAGAAACGCAAGCATGATTTAGCCTACTCATATGTGTGTATGTGTGTAAACAAACCTCAACACAACACAATACAAGCCAACACACAGGGTATAGGGCAGGTAAGGTCACTATGGTCCTACCTGAGTAGGGAAACGCAGCAGAGACTCAGACACCCTCTGTAGAATGGGCAGACCATTCCCATTCCCTGCATCACTGTTCACTCCTCCATTCACCCTTCCTCCTCCACTACCTCCTCCCTCTGATGTAGGGGAGAGTTGAGAGGTGTCGGTCAGCATCTCTCGTACACAGGGGGGATTGAGGTCCACATGGAAGTCAGAGGAGATCTTACAGCTCTTAGACACATCAAACAGAGCCAGAATGATGAAGAACGGCTCCACCTGGATAACAGAGATAGATGGGAAAGGGAGTATGTGTGTGTGGGAGAGTGTGTCTGTGTGTAAAAGCAAAGGTAAAAGCAAAGAGCGTGTGTGTATGAGTGTATGTGCACTTATGTAGATATAAGCATATTGAATGATGGCAATTCCTTCCAGGAACCATTAAGCCTATCTAAGTTTGAGATTAAGACGGGAGGAGGAGGAGAGTAGAACTATTTCCTAACCACGCAAATGTCGGTCAACCAACATCCCCAACCCCCCCAGCTCTATAAATGCTCTAGTGGGCATGAAACTATTCATCTCTGTGTTTTATGTCTACTATAATCCACTCTGAAGGAGGGAGAGAGGGAGTACTCACTAGTGTGCTCTCTATTCTGCTGGCTGACGCCAAAGAGGCACTGCATTCTTCTCATACTCATAGCAGAATACTAACTAACTACATTCATCAGGAAATGTGAATGTGGATTATGACATAGGTCTCTGTAGTGTAATTTGTATTTACAAGTATTTACATTAAAATATGTACTATTTTAGGATAATACTTTTTATACTTAAAACAGATCAAATAATGATATCAACATAAGATGTATATACAACATGAAACACGAAAAGCCTGATGTTCATTTTGTATCTGTTATTCTCTATTATGCATAATTCCTGTAGCACACAAACTTCCCTCTCTCAGACTGAGTTTCAAGGTGTAGCGGTGACCTACGCTGGAGCAGAAGGGTGTGTGTCTATGTGACCTTACATTGGTGAGGACCCCATCCCCCCTCTCGTTGACACAGCCCTGCAGGCTGACGATGAGGTCATGGCAGCTGACGGCGATGCCGCGGCCGAAACGCTCCTCAAACGGCTTCACGTCAGGCTCTATACCCGAGAAGTCCAACCTCTAGAGGGGATATGGGTGGAAGGGGAGGAGAGGGAGGTCAGGAAGAAAGATTAAGGAGGGAATGTTGGTTAGCTTCTGGCGTCCATCGTCATGGAAACACATACAATGTGCGTACACAGACATTCTCTAATTGAGACGTTCACTTGATGCCAGTGAAGCCAGCAGGGCCCTGGGACTGCCAGACAGACATGACATATTATTCATCTACAGGTGTACACATCTATAGGTCTGCTTTAATAGACTCAAACATTCAATCAAATCAAATGTTATTGGTCACATAAACGTGTTTAGCAGATACTATTGTGGGTGTAGCGAAATGCTTGTGTTTCTTGCTCCAACAGTGCAGTAATATCTAACCATTTCACAACAATAAACACAAACCTAAGTAAAGGAATGGAATTAAGAACATATAAATATTTGGGCGTGCAATGTCAGAGCGGCATAGACTAAGATACAGTCGAATAGAAAATAATACAGTATATACAGAGCAATGCAAAATATGTAAACATTATTAAAGTGACTAGTGTTCCATTAGTAAAATTGCCAGTGATTTCAAGTCTATGAATATAGGCAGCAGCCTCTAATATGCTAGTGATGGCTATTTAACAGTCTGATGGCCTTGAGATAGAATCTGTTTTTCAGTCTCTTCATCCCAGCTTTGATGCACCTGTACTGACCTCACCTTCTAGATGATAGCGGGGTGAACAGGCAGTGGCTCGGGTGGTTGTTGTCCTTGATGATCTTTTTGGCCTTCCAGTGACATCGGGTGCTGTAGGTAAACACTCCAGACAGCTGGTCTGCGCATGCTCTGAGGACGCAGCTAGGGATGCTGTCTGGGCCGGCAGCCTTGCAAGGGTTAACACACTTTGTCTTACGCACGTCGGCCACGGAGAAGGAGAGCTCACAGTCCTTAGTAGCGGGCTGCGTCTGTGTCACTGTGTTATCCTCAAAGCGGGCGAAGAAGGTATTTAGTTTGTCTGTAAGCAAGATGTCGGTGTCCGTGACGTGGCTGATTTTCTTTTTGTAGTCTGTGATTGTCTGTAGACCCTTCCACATACGTCTCGTATCTGAGCCGTTGAATTGTGACTCCACTTTGTCCCTATACTGACATTTTGCTTGTTTGATTGCGTTGCGGAGGGAATAACTACACTGTTTGTATTCGGCCATATTCCCAGTCACCTTGCCATGGTTAAATGCGGTGGTATGCGCTTTCAGTTTTGTGCAAATGCTGCCATCTATCCACGGTTTCTGGTTAGGGTAGGTTTTAATAGGCACAGTGGGTACAAGATCTCCTATACACTTCCTGATAGACAAATACACTGATACGATGACTGAGTTTATGTTATTCTCTGAGGCTACCCGGAACATATCCCAGTCCGGGTGATCAAAACAGTCTTGAAGCGTTGATTCCAATTGGTTAGACCAGCGTTGAATAGTCCTTAGCATGGCTACTTCCTGTTTAAGTTTCTGCCTATAGGAAGGGAATATAATCGGAAGCGCTGGGTGTTGTGCGCGCCTCCCGAGTCAGTCTAGAAGTCCACTCTGAATATCTCTTCTCCGCCGGTGGTGTTTTGGATCAGCCTCTGGAATCAGTTCAATTGCCCCGGTGGGTACGAACAAAGGATCCGATTCAGGAAAGTTGTATTCCTGGTCGCAATGCTGGTGAGTTACTGGCTCTGATATCCAAAAGTTTTTTCCGGCTGTACAGTGGGGCAAAAAAGTATTTAGTCAGCCACCAATTGTGCAAGTTCTCCAACTTAAAAAGATGAGAGAGGCCTGTAATTTTCATCATAGGTACACTTCAACTATGACAGACGAAATGAGAAAAAGAAATCCAGAAAATCACATTGTAGGATTTTTAATTTATTTATTTGCAAATTATGGTGGAAAATAAGTATTTGGTCAATAACAAAATTTATCTCAATACTTTGTTATATACCCTTTGTTGGCAATGACAGAGGTCAAACGTTTTCTGTAAGTCTTCACAAGGTTTTCACACACTGTTGCTGGTATTTTGGCCCATTCCTCCATGCAGATCTCCTCTAGAGCAATGATGTTTTGGGGCTGTCGCTGGGCAACACGGACTTTCAACTCCCTCCAAAGATTTTCTATGGGGTTGAGATCTGGAGACTGGCTAGGCCACTCCAGGACCTTGAAATGCTTCTTACGGCCACTCCTTCAAGGTTCGGCGGTGTGTTTGGGATCATTGTCATGCTGAAAGACCCAGCCACGTTTCATCTTCAATGCCCTTGCTGATGGAAGGAGGTTTTCACTCAAAATCTCACGATACATGGCCCCATTCATTCTTTCCTTTACACGGATCAGTCGTCCTGGTCCCTTTGCAGAAAAACAGCCCCAAAGCATGATGTTTCCACCCCCATGCTTCACAGTAGGTATGGTGTTCTTTGGATGCAACTCAGCATTCTTTGTCCTCCAAACACGACAAGTTGAGTTTTTACCAAAAAGTTCTATTTTGGTTTTATCTGACCATATGACATTCTCCCAATCCTCATCTGGATCATCCAAATGCTCTCTAGCAAACTTCAGACGGGCCTGAACATGTACTGGCTTAAGCAGGGGACACGCCTGGCACTGCAGGATTTGAGTCCTGGCGGCGTAGTGTGTTACTGATGGTAGGCTTTGTTACTTTGGTCCCAGCTCTCTGCAGGTCATTCACTAGGTCCCCATGTGGTTCTGGGATTTTTGCTCACCGTTCTTGTGATCATTTTGACCCCACGGGGTGAGATCTTGCGTGGAGCCCCAGATCGAGGAAGATTATCAGTGGTCTTGTATGTCTTCCATTTCCTAATAATTGCTCCCACAGTTGATTTCTTCAAACCAAGCTGCTTACCTATTGCAGATTCAGTCTTCCCAACCTGGTGCAGGTCTACAATTTCGTTTCTGGTGTCCTTTGACAGCTCTTTGGTCTTGGCCATAGTGGAGTTTGGAGTGTGACTGTTTGAGGTTACTTTTTTGCCCCACTGTATATAATAACACCAAAACAAATTCTAGGCTAATAATGTATGAAATAACACATAAAAGAGTTGCCTAGGGGCTAAAAGCATGGCTGCCCTATCACGGCTGCCCTATCTATCGGCGCCAATCCTATTGGAAAGTAGTAAAACAGACAGTACTAACCTGTGTTTCAGGGTCCAGAGACAACAGCTTTAGTCTCCCTTCATTCCTGTTGAGTTTATTGAGCTGGTCTGTTTCCCTAGCATACTGCAGAGAGAGAGACAGAAAAAAGAAAGAAAGAAAGAAAGAACAGACAAATAACAGCTTCAAGTCACAGCTGAGCTCCACAGAGAACTCCACCATCCAAGTTGTCCTAATGAGCTGAGGGAGGGGAGGCATTTCCTTTTAAATGCAGCTTTTCTTACTTACTCTGCTGTCTTTCTAACTCCCTTCACTGTGTTGCAGGGGAAACTGGAGAATAACCAGGCTGACTCCCACAGCTTCCTGCTGCACAAGCCTTCCAAATCTCTCTGCATCTCAGGGGCATATGAGAACATATTGTTTTCAAAAGGACAATTTCCTTATTGGAAAATAAATTCCCCCAACTGTGAAATTCCCCCAATGCACTTCAACACTGCATCATAATGTTGATGTTCCTCCACTAATGTAACAGCCGTAATACGCAGAGTTCAATAGTTCACAATAACTTCCTTCTATGCCAACAAACAATTCCAAAGAAATGTGAAAGGGGAACTAAATTAGAGTCAGATCAAATTACTGGAGAAAACAAGTGAAGCAGTGCTGCGTTCTGGTACCAACTGTTGTGGATCATCCTGTAATTGACTTAAGGTTTTTCAGTGTTTTTACAGGTCAATGGCAGGGATTTGAATCTCCTAGAGATTACTGCGTTGAAAGACAGGTGAAACTTTGCTATGAGAATAATGACAGGAGTGGAGTAGCTAAATAACATGTCTGTTTGTAATGCAAGTGTGTAGGAGAAGGAGAGTACAGCATACACTGTATGTATAACAGAGTGTGTATGTGTGAGTGTGTGTGTGTATTACAAGTACATGTGTGTGTGTGTCCAGTCCAGTCCCCTCCTTCCTCACCCAGGGCACAGTCTAGGCTGTTTGCTCCGTTCTTCCTGCCTGTTTCAGGGTGATCACCCACTCCTCCATCTCCGCATCGCTGTCCGCAGCCAGGAAGTGGCTAAAGCGCTCCTGCATCTTTAGCTCAAAGCCGTTACGACGTATCTTAGGGCACTGGGGTGAAATTATTGTAGTTTGGTTGTAGTCATCTAAACAAAGTAATCTAAACACACTCACTATAGCTCTGAAATACTTTTAACCAATGGAAAGCTTCCTGGCAGCCTCTCCAGTCTACTGTTCCACACAGTGCCAACACTCAGAAGTTTCTCTGACCTAACTTTCATGAGTGTTGCAAGAGTTGAAAACTGACTTGTTCATGTGGTCACAGTGGTGGTTTTCCGATCCCAAAGAGTTCCCTTTTACTGGTACGTTGAAACACAAAACCAACAGCATTTCCTCCAGTTATGAGTTATACATACTGTAGCTTTCCCGAGCCAGCATTTTTCCAGTGTTGTTCCAGCACTGTGTTCCAGCATTAAGAATCGCTAAATATTTAATGTTTTTTAAGGATCTATCTTTCTCAGCAACTATTGTTGTGTTAAAAGCCTGATTCTGAGTGTGCTGATGTCATCTTTGCCTCTTCAGAGACCAGAGATGACTTCTTCATTGTATTAGCATATAATTATATATTTGACTATCACAGACGTTCTTTTATGGCTGGCAGGAAGAAAGGAAGTCTAGCGTCTAGGAGAGGCAAGACAATATATCTAGATGTGTATGTCTACACAAATCCCAGAGCACATGGTGTGCCTCTGTAAGTAAATGGTCAATCTACAGATGTAGGATCTTAATTTGATCACTCATTTGTTGCTGAGAATGTTCCTGCAAAGCCGGAAATGCTAACTTGTGCTGTATTTGAGTTTTACATTTCAGACTTGATTTACCCTAACGAATAAAAACGGATCAACCCCTACAAAAATGTCCATTAATTATAATCCACGTAATAATTCACATTTCCTGTTGCTGCAGGATTATTTTCCTGCTGTAGCAAACTGCCTCAAATTAAGATCCTACATCTATATAAAGCCCTGAGTCAGGGTGTACTTCCACAATAATATTTTCAAACTATCTATTCCGATAACATTAGGCGCAAGCATCAACACAAAAACACAGAACAGCAGATACACTTCATGGTATTGGTAATGTCCAGATGGGATAATGACCTGAAGGATCTCTATACAGGAGTCCAAGTAGATGGACCCTTTGGTGTCCTTGCACTTCTTCTCATCCTTGTAAGAGTTGAGGATGTTAGAGCCATCCGGCAGCTGGGACAGGTAGAAATACCTCATCTTAAACACCTGAGGGCCAGAGGTAGGTTCAATTCAAAATCAATCCAATAGCAACGCCGTCTTTAGCCTCTCTCATACTGTAGGATACATCCGCTGTATAGTCTAGTGTCTGGTGCTGAACGATGCGTGTCTACAGAGGTACATTAGGCTGGTTATTCAATCTATTGTTGTGGCATTGCGTAGATATATGTTTTTGTAATAGCTCAATCAAGTACTGTATGTTAGTGCTGACCAAGAGCCTGCACAGTACTGCAGTTGGTCGCCAGTTGTGTACAATCCACAGTGATGAGGAAGTGTTGTGTATATTAGTAGTTGGGCTGATCAACTATAGTACAGATATGTTATGTTGAGGAAGTGTTGTGTATATTAGTAGTTGGGCTGATCTATCCTAGTAAATCTGTTGTGTTGAGGAAGTGTTCTTGTGACCTACTGCGCCTGTTGCCTTCACTGCGTCATTATCATAAGACTTAACTGGAGATGTTTGTTAATAAAAAAAGGTCTGGGCGAAGGCAGGTTTACAAAAGTCCACTGAATATTGTCTTGGCTGGGTTTGTGTGTTGGTTGTGTCACATATGAGAAAGAGAGACCTGGTGAATCAGATGACATCGACAGTGTGGGAGATTTTACAGAGGAGAAATCTCATGATGACAATTCCTGAGGTCATGAGGTCAGTCACCCCGAAAGGTCATGCATCATTTGATGTCAGACGAGAGCAATATCTCTTGCAAAAACACTGACATCGGAAAGACACACACACACACACACACACACACACACAGAACCCAAAAAAGCCCTCTGTGAATGATTAAATCTGAAGTGCTTCATCAGTTTTACAGTGAGGGAAAAAAGTATTTGATCCACTGCTGATTTTGTACGTTTGCCCACTGACAAAGAAATGATCAGTCTATCATTTTAATGGTAGCTTTATTTGAACAGTGAGAGACAGAATAACAAAAAATCCAGAAAAACGCATGTGAAAAATGTTATAAATTGATTTGCATTTTAATGAGGGAAATAAGTATTTGACCCCTTCTCAATCAGAAAGATTTCTGGCTCCCAGGTGTCTTTTATACAGGTAACGAGCTGAGATTAGGAGCACACTCTTAAAGGGAGTGCTCCTAATCTCAGTGTGTTACCTGTATAAAAGACACCTGTCCACAGAAGCAATCAATCAATCAGATTCCAAACTCTCCACCATGGCCAAGACCAAAGAGCTCTCCAAGGATGTCAGGAACAAGATTGTAGACCTACACAAAGCTGGAATGGGCTACAAGACCATCGCCAAGCAGCTTGGTGAGAAGGTGACAACAGTTGGTGCGATTATTCGCAAATGGAAGAAACAATGACGCCAAGAACACCATCCCCACCGTCAAACATGGACGTGGAAACATTATGCTTTGGGGGTGTTTTTCTGCTAAGAGGACAGGACAACTTCACCGCATCAAAGGGACGATGGACGGGGCCATGTACCGTCAAATCTTGGGTGAGAACCTCCTTCCCTCAGCCAGGGCATTGAAAATGGGTCGTGGATGGGTATTCCAGCATGACAATGACCCAAAACACACGGCCAAGGCAACAAAGGAGTGGCTCAAGAAGAAGCACATTAAGGTCCTGGAGTGGCCTAGCCAGTCTCCAGACCTTAATCCCATAGAAAATCTGTGGAGGGAGCTGAAGGTTCGAGTTGCCAAATGTCAGCCTCGAAACCTTAATGACTTGGAGAAGGATGTAAACTACGGTGTCTGTATTGAATTTCTGTTATTTGATGTACTGTGTTCTTGTTGTAGCCAATACAGTATCAAATGGATGAGTTGACTAACAAAGTCCTTCCCTTTATCAACCAACCCTTGGCTCCATTATGTCAAACGGGCATTTCAAACAGGACCACCACCAAGCCTACAAGGCCAGAAGGAGACCGTAGGTCAATACTAGACCACTCAACATCATCTGATAATCAATGTCTCTCTCTCTCTCACACACACACACAGAGAGAGAGAGATCAAGTCCCACTCACCTCATCTTTAGCGTCTTCATCGATCTCAAACACGTGAGCTGGAAGCTTGTCTGTCTTCAGGCCTTTACTGTCAAAACACGAGTGAGATGTGTGAGAAAGGGTGATTGTGTTGTCAGAAACCCAGGAATATACACTCAATATATCAACTCTTTCCTACTGTATCTTGCTTCTGGTCATTTCCATATTGTGTCTTTGTACAGTATCAACAGCTAGTCTACATCCTCAACGGATCAACAGCTAGCCTACATCCTCAACGGATCAACAGCTAGCCTACATCCTCAACGGATCAACAGCTAGCCTACATCCTCAACGGATCAACCGCTAGCCTACATCCTCAACGGATCAACCGCTAGCCTACATCCTCAACGGATCAACCGCTAGCCTACATCCTCAACGGATCAACCGCTAGCCTACATCCTCAACGGATCAACCGCTAGCCTACATCCTCAACGGATCAACCGCTAGCCTACATCCTCAACGGATCAACCTCTAGCCTAATTCCTCAACGGATCAACCGCTAGCCTACTTCCTCAACGGATCAACCGCTAGTCTACTTCCTCAACGGATCAACCGCTAGTCTACTTCCTCAACGGATCAACCGCTAGTCTACTTCCTCAACGGATCAACCGCTAGTCTACTTCCTCAACGGATCAACAGCTAGTCTACTTCCTCAACGGATCAACAGCTAGTCTATATCCTCAACGGATCAACAATATTTTTTGTATTTTCAACATTTTACTGCAGCATACTGTAAATGATGGCGCATTGTGGGAAAATGTTGTGGACGGGGAAAGATTTGCTGTTTTTCGAATGGTACTGTAATTCCACCCCACAGAGTACAGTACCGTACCATATCTTTGGTGCGCCAAAATACTTTTGACCGTAGTGGGTGCATGTTATTGTTGTTTCTGGCTCGTTAACATATTTTGAGGCAGGACCTTGTGAGAGGCTATATTTGTTGTACCCATGAGTGAGAATGCTGTACCAACTTAACTCCTATGTGGTTATATTGGCCCATCAATTAAAAATTAGGGACGTCAAACGTTTAGCCTGCTGCACAGACCATATGGACGCTCAAGTCTAGAGCACCTGGTTAAATAGTTAAACAAGTGAGAACATTATTGGGGGGAGTTTGCTGTATTTACTATCATCCTAAATTAAGACATTGAATTATTTTGCCATATCTAATTCATGTTTATTACACTACTTTCCATGACCACATCGAATTGGGGGGAAATCACACATCCTTTTCACCTCAGATTGGTGATAGTATAAAAGTTTATAGTCAACACGATGACACAAGATCAAATGCTTAAAACAGATCAATCTCTTAGTTTTTTTACTGTTGATTTTGTCTGGAGTCGCAGGACTTAGAACGCAGCTATGCATTTTCTTTCTCAAATGGAACTGATCATGCGGGGTGGTCTCGCTATAAATGTTGCTGGCCACACAACAATACACTATCATTTAAATAGCAGCCAACCGTTGTCACTTTGGAAGTTACCTAACAGAAAAAGTTGTTTGTTATCTTTTCCATGATGGCAGCCTCCCAAAATCAACATCCAAAATATAGAGCCTTTTACAAGATCTCATCTAACCAACCATGTATAGATTATGCCAAGTTTCCCCCGTTATCAAAAAAAGTGTTGCGTTACACTTACCATGTTGGCGGACCACTTGCTACTTAAAATGCAACACTTCGAAATGTACCAAATATTCCTCTAACTAGTACACCTTATTCCCAGATTCCGTGTGGTTTTTGAGTTGTGGCAGTTTCAATGCTGTAATGTTTGTAATATGCTGTAAACCTGCTTGCACCAATCCCATGTAAACACATCTACTTCTTGGTTCCTGTCTTCCCTGTGGTCAGTCCTATGCTGTTTCTTTCTATCATTGGCTTCTTTCTATTCCTGATGTACAGCACCTTGGAAGCACGTTTCTAATGATGACTCTCTATTATAAAGACTTACCTTGGGAGCATGCGGAAATCACCAGAGTAGGCTTCATATTTGTAGTTTATGACGTGCCAGTCCATGTTGTAAGTCTTGATGCACTGCCCAACAGGTCAACATTAGAGTTCAACACCAGGGAAGCAGGTAAATACTCGATTATAATCACAGCCGTGTACATCCCCCCTCTAGCTGACACATCGACGGCACTGAAAGAAATTCATCGGACTCTATGTAAATTGGAAACCACATATCCTGAGGCTGCATTTATTGTGGCTGGGGATTTTAATAAGGCTAATTTGAGAACAAGGCTCCCAAAATTCTACCAGCATATCGAATGTGCCACCCGGGCTGGTAAAATCCTGGATCATTGTTATTCCAACTTCCGTGATGCATATTCTCCGCACTCCTTTCGGCAAGTCTGACCATGACTCCATTTTGTTGCTCCCAGCCTACAAACAGAAACTAAAACAGGAAACGCCCGTTCTCAGGTCTGTTCAACGCTGGTCCAACCAATCCGATTCCACGCTGCAAGATTGCGTCGAGCACGTGGACTGGGATATGTTCCACATAGCGTCGGACAACAACATTGATGTATACGCTGATTCGGTGAGCGAGTTTATTAGCAAGTGCATCGGTGATGTGGTACCCATAGCAACTATTAAAACCTTCCCCAACCAGAAACCGTGGACTGATGGCAACATTCGCGCAAAACTGAAAGCGCGAACCACTGCTTTTAACCAGGGTAAGGCTACTGGAAACATGACTGAATACAAACAGTGTAGCTATTCCCTCTGCAAGGCAATCAAACAAGCTAAGCGTCAATATAGTGACAAAGTAAAGTCACAATTGAACGGCTCAGACACGAGACGAATGTGGCAGGGTCTACAGTCAATCACGGACTACAAAAAGAAAATCAGCCCCGTCGCGGACCACGACGTCCTGCTTCCAGACAAACTAAACAACTTCTTTGCTCGCTTTGATGATAATACAGTGCCACCGACACGGCCCGCTACCAAAACCTGCAGGCTCACATTCACCGCAGCCAACGTGAGGAAAACATTTAAATGTGTTAACCCTCGCAAGGCTGCTGGCCCAGATGGCATCCCTGGCCGTGTCCTCACAGCATGCGCAGACCAGCTGGCTGGTGTGTTAACGGACATATTCAACCAGTCCCTATCCCAGTCTGCTGTTCCCACATGCTTCAAGAAGGCCACCATTGCTCCTGTTCCCAAGAAAGCTAAGGTAACTGAGCTAAATGACTATCGCCCCATAGCACTCACTTCCGTCATCATGAAGTGCTTTGAGAGACTAGTCAAGGATCATATCACCTCCATCCGGCCAGACACCCTGGACCCACTCCGATTTGCTTACCGTCTCAATAGGTCCACAGACGACACAATCGCAATCACACTGCATATTGCCCTAACCCATCTGGACAAGAGGAATTCTTATGTAAGAATGCTGTTCATCGACTACAGCTCAGCATTTAACACCATAGTTCCCTCCAAGCTCATCATTAAGCTCGAGACCCTAGGTCTCGACCCAGCCCTGTGCAACTGGGTCCTGGACTTCCTGACGGGCCGGCCCCAGGTGGTGAGGGTAGGAAACAACACCTCCACCCCGCTGATCCTCAACACTGGGGCCCCACAAGGGTGCGTTGTCAGCCCTCTCCTGTACTCCCTGTTTACCCCATGACTGCGTGGCCAAGCACGCATCCAACTCAATCATCAAGTTTGCTGACGACACTACAGTGGTAGGCTTGATTACCAACAACGACGAGACGGCCTACAGGGAGGAGGTGAGGGCCCTCGGAGTGTGGTGTCAGGAAAATAACCTCTCACTCAACGTCAACAAAACAAAAGAGATGATCGTGGACTTCAGGAAACAGGAGAAGAAGCACCCCCCTATCCACATCGACGGGACAGTAGTGGAGAAGGTGGAAAGTTTTAAGTTCCTCGGCGTACACATCACGGACAAACTGAATTGGACCACCCACACAGACAGCGTGGTGAAGGCGCAACAGCACCTCTTCAACCTCAGGAGGCTGAAGAAATTCGTCTTGTCACCAAAATCACTCACAAACTTCTACAGATGCACAATTGAGAGCATCCTGTCGGGCTGTATCACCGCCTAGTACGGCAACTGCTCCACCCACAACCGTAAGGCTCTCCAGAGGGTAGTGAGGACTGCACAACGCATCACCGGGGGTAAACTACCTGCCCTTCAGGACACCTACACCACCAGATGTCACAGGAAGGCCAAAAAGATCATCAAGGACAACAACCACCCGAGCCACTGCCTGTTCACCCTGCTATCATCCAGAAGGCGAGGTCAGTACAGGTGCATCAAAGCTGGGACCGAGAGACTGACTTAAATCTCTAGCCACTTTAAAAATAGGAATTGGATGTAATAAATGTATCACTAGCCACTTTAAACAATTTTGTATATTATGTTTACATATCCGACATTACTAATATCAAATGTATACACTGTACTCTAAACCATCTACTGAATCTTGCCTATGCCGTTCGGCCATCGACTCAAATCTCTAGCCACTAATAATTATAATTGGATGAAATAAATGTATCACTAGCCACTTTAAACGATGCATTTATATAATGTTTACATATCCTACATTACTCATCTCATATGTATATGCTGTACTCCATACCATCTACTGCATCTTGCCTACGCCGATCAGCTATCGCTCATCCATATATTCATATGTACATACTCGTATTCATTCCTTTACTCTTGTGTGTATAAAGTAGTTGTTGTGAATTTGTTAGATTACTTGTTAGATACTACTGCATGTCGGAACTAGAAGCACAAGCATTTCGCTACACTCGCATTAACATCTGCTAACCATGTGTATGTGACAAATAAAATCTGATTTGATGCAATAGGCAACTTGGAGAAAAAGGTAATCTACAAAAAAAACTGCAAATCCGCATGGATTTTCCTCGGGTTTTTGCCTGCTATATCAGTTCTGTTATACTCACATACATTATTTTAACACTCTTAGAAACTTCAGTGTTTCCTATCCAATAGTACTAATTATGTGCATATCCTATTTTCTGGGCCTGAGTGGCAGGCATTTTACTTTGGACACGCCAGACTCTCCAAAACCGTCACCTATGCTGCCGCTCCCTAAGAAGTTAACATGTTGAAAGCATACCAAACGCGACCCATCACCCAGTTAGATAGTTCAGACACAGCGGTAGGTACTGCTGTCTCATCTGCTTCTACTGCTATGATAGTGGGCTGTCCTGTTAAGGATGTTGATGGAGATGGATTAGAGTTGCGCAATACTCAGCAGCAGTGCGTTAGATTGCCCAACTCAGAAATGCTACTGTCTCTCCAGTCAAGTCTGGTTCATTTAACGGATGGACAGGCAGATGATATTGTGAGGCTACTATACAGTTTTCCATGTTTCTTTAATGATGTTCCTACTCACACAAACGTGTTGGAACATGACATTAATGTTGGAAATGCTGCCCCTATCACTTAACACCCATATCGTGTCAACGCTTCTAAGAGAAAGATAATGAGGGATGAGGTGAGATATTTGTTGGAGAATGGCCTGGCTACGCCAAGTTCAAGCCCTTGGAGTTCTCCTTGTATTCTGGTTCCTAAACCTGATGGTACGTCCAGGTTATGTACGGATTATCGAAAAGTAAATTCTGTCACAATTCGTTCCCATTACCCAGACTGGACGATTGTATCGACACTGTTGGTGCTGCTACTTATGTAACTAAGTTAGGTCTTTTAAAAGGTTAACCTCACGTGCTTCTGAGATTTCTGCATTTGTGACCCCAGACAACTTACTACAATACTCAGTAATGGCTTTTGGGATGCGGAATGCACCAGCCACTTTCCAGTGCCTGGTTAACTCAGTATTAGCTGACGTTCCCAATTGTAGTGCCTACCTTGATGATCTAGTGATTTATTTGTCTGAATGGTCAGATCATGTTAACACTCTAAGGGAAGTATGTGAATGTTTGGCAGCTGCTTCTCTAACCCTGAAATTGGCAAAGTGCGAGTTTGGGAAGGCAACTGTTACCTATCTCTGCAAAAAGGTTGGACATGGACAGGTGCGCCCTGTTGATGCCCAGGTCTTGGCTATAACTGCATTCCACGCACCTACCACCAGACGAGAGCTATGCCGCTTTTTAGGGATGGTTAGTTACTACCGTAGTTTCAGTAAAAATGTCTCTGCGGTAGTTGCTCCAATGACTGATTTGCTCAGTCCGGCTAGATCGTTTGTGTGGTCTCCTGATTGTCAGGTAGCTTTTAGTACTGCTAAAGCACTCTTATGTAATACCCCTGTACTTGCTGCTCCGGATTTTGAACGACCATTTAAACTTGAGGTAGATGCTAGTCAGCAGTCATCCGTTGCCCATCAATCACCAATCAGAAGACACACCTGCTCCTTTTCCCTTACCCAATCAAATCCCCTTTCCCTTGGTTTAAAAACCCAGTCAGTTGTCTGTCTCTCTCTCTCTCTCTCTCTCTCGCTTGTTTTGTAGCTCTCTCTTGTTTTGAGGCTACACACCGCTATCTCTGTTTTGGATTTGCTGAAAGTCAGTTGCTGTTAGTTTGTGTGTGCGCTCTCTCTCTCTCACATTTGACTGTGATCCTGTGAGTATGTACTGCTGTTTGTTTGTTGGTGGAAAAGGGGGTAACCAGACAAGTTGCCCATGGGCACACATTACCCGTAGGAAACAATTGTCTAAATACCCTAGTTAGAACTGGGCGGACCACCCACTGTATTTTATTGGTTAGTTAGCTAGGTGTTCTTTAACTTCTTAGGGAGCGGCAGCTGAGGTGTCGGTTTTGGAGAGTCTGGCATGCCCAAAGTAAAAGGCCTGCCACTCAGGCCCAGAAACTAGGATATGCACATAATTAGTATTATTGGATAGGAAACACTAAAGTTTCTAAAACAGTTAAAATATTGTCTGAGTATAACAGAACTGATATAGCAGGTGAAAACCAGAGGAATTTCTGTCCTGGAAACAGTGTTGATGACACATTGCCTCATTTTTCACTGGGGTGATTTGCATGAGATATGTTACAGATCTCGTTTCCATCCCCCCCTAGACTACGGGGCAAAAGGTATTCGTAACACTGCTCCAGAGACAAATAGACAGCTCTGAGAGTCACAAAGACAGACAGAGATTACCACATACATTCAGACAGACACAGACATAGGTTACCATTTACAGTACCAGTCAAGTTTGAACACACCTACTCATTCCAGGGTTTTTCTTTATTTGTACTATTTTCTATATTGTAGAATACTAGAGAACACATCAAAACTATGAAATAACAAACATGGAAATATGTAGAAACCAAATAAGTGTTAAACAAATCAAAATATAGTTAATATTTGAGATTCTTCAAAGTAGCCACCCTTTGCCTTGATGACAGCTTTGTACACTCTTGGCATTCTCTCAACCAGCTTCATGAGGTAGTCACCTGGAAGGCATTGCAATTAACCGGTGTGCCTTGTTAAGTTAATTTGTGGAATTTCTTTCCTTGATGTGTTTGAGACAATCAGCTGTGTTGTGACAAGGTAGTGGTGGTATACAGAAGACAGCCCTATTTGGTAAAAGACCAAGTCCATATTATGGCAAGAACAGCTCAAATAAACAACGAGAAACGACAGTCCATCATTACTTTACGAAATGAAGGTCAGTCAATCCGGAAAATGTCAAGAACTTTGAAAGTTTCTTAAAATGCAGTCGTAAAAACCATCAAGCGCTATGATGAAACTGGCTCTCATGAGGACCGCCGCATGTGTCAGACACAGAAACACAGAGGTGCAAATCCTCACCTGCCCATTCACACTAACAGTATTTTATGTTTATGTGGACACCAGGAAGAGAGAAAGCAAGAAACAGTGAATGAGAGAAACAGAGTCGAGCTAGAGAAACAGAGCGGGAGAGAGAGAAACAGAGAGAGAAATTAGGGAAAAACAAATGATAAACATAGGAGAGAACAGATAAATATTAGGATGACTGACTGCTGGACTGGAGGAAAGTTTAAAACATTGAGAGGATTGTGAACACAGGGCACAGTAATTTAGTTCAACAGAATGTCCTTTAGGGGTTGATGTCCAACACCCCAGAGGTTGGCTATGTTACATGGCCACCAACAGAGGAGTCCTCTGCAGAAGGGTTAGGCACCGGCCAGGGTTTTAAAAATGCCTTATAACCTTTTAACCTTTGGGTCTAAGTTCCTGGCTACTGTTTCTCTTTTGACTTCAGGTTGCTTGCTGCAGTGAGTGACCCTTAGCAGCAAGGCACAAGTTATAGCAGGAGTTGTAACTTCATCAGCTATTGAAGAGTAACTCAGTCTGACATGTTAAGGCAGCACAACCACAAAACAAAGATGGCGGCTCCACCTCCACCACATATCTGCTGTAAAGTCACTACATCCTGTTGAGAGTTACATAGAGAAGTGGATGATTTCAAATCCTATATTCTGAGGAATTATCAGATAAGGTAAACAATACAAAACCCCCACTATACTAGAACTAAGACATGTGAGTCAGTCCGGGACAAAGCAACTCGGGCAAGGAGAAGCAACTAGGCAAAGTCAATCATTAATTCTAACAATAGTGCAAGGCTCAGCAGAAGCTACTGTAATAATTGACTGATAATGGTAATAGGCATATAGGATAAGCCAATTCTTAATAATATGTCATATTATACACACACAAGTCCCACTCACCTCATTCACCTCAAGTCCCACTCACAAGTCCCACTCACCTCCCCATCAATAGTGAACACAGATACTCCCCATGTCCCACATCCCTTGACCGGAATTCAATTTGTACAGTTGTGGCCAAAGGTTTTGAGAATGACACAAATATTAATTTCAACAAAGTTTGCTGCTTCAGTGTCTTTAGATATTTTTGTCAGATGTTACTATGGAATACTGAAGTATAATTACAAGTATTGCATAAGTGTCAAAGGCTTTTATTGACAATTACATGAAGTTGATGCAAAGAGTCAATATTTGCAGTGTTGACCCTACTTTTTCAAGACCTCTGCAATCCGCCCTGGCATGCTGTCAATTAACTTCTGGGACACATCCTGACTGATGGTAGCCCATTCTTGCATAATCAATGCTAAGAGTTTGTCAGAATTTGTGGGTTTTTGTTTGTCCACCCACCTCTTGAGGATTGACGACAAGTTCTCAATGGGATTAAGGTCTGGGGAGTTTCCTGGCCATGGACCCAAAATATCGATGTTTTGTTCCCCGAGGCCACTTAGTTATCACTTTTGCCTTATGGCAAGGTGCTCCATCATGCTGGAAAAGGCATTGTTCGTCACCAAACTGTTCCTGGATGGTTGGGAGAAGTTGCTCTCGGAGGATGTGTTGGTAACATTCTTTATTCATGGCTGCGTTCTTAGGAAAAATTGTGAGTGAGCCCACTCCCATGGCTGAGAAGCAACCCCACACATGAATGTTCTCAGGATGCTTTACTGTTGGCATGACACAGGACTGATGGTAGCGCTCACCTTGTCTTCCCCAGACAAGCTTTTTTCCGGACGCCCCAAACAATCGTAAAGAAAAAATGACTTTACCCCAGTCTTCAGCAGTCCAATCCCTGTTCATTTTGCAGAATATCAGTCAGTCCCTGACATTTCCTGGAGAGAAGTGGCTTCTTTGCTGCCCTTCTCGACAACAGGCCATCTTCCAAAAGTATTCGCCTCACTGTGCGTGCAGATGCACTCACACCTGCCTGCTGCCATTCCTGAGCAAGCTCTGTACTGGTGGTGCCCCGATCCCGCAGCTGAATCAACTTTAGGAGACGGTCCTGGCGCTTGCTGGACTTTCTTGGGCGCCCTTAAGCCTTCTTCACAACAATTGAACCCCTCTCCATGAAGTTCTTGATGATCCGATAAATGGTTGATTTAGGTGCAATCTTACTGGCAGCAATATCCTTGCCTGTGAAGCCCTTTTTGTGCAAAGCAATGACGACGGGCACGTGTTTCCTTGCAGGAAACCTTGGTTGACAGAGGAAGAACAATGATTCCAAGCACCACCCTCCTTTTGAAGCTTCCAATCGGTTATTCGAACTCAATCAGCATGACAGATTGATCTCCAGCCTTATTCTCGTCAACAGTTTGTTTTGTTTGGTCAAACCTACCATTGTTTTCCCTTGCGCCTGTCTTTGCTATAGTCCCGGTTTTCAAGTTTCCTGGTTTTGACCTTTCCCTGCCTGCCGTCCTATACCTTTGCCTCTACTCTGGATTACCGACCTCTGCCTGACTTGACCCTGAGCCCGCCTGCTGTTCCGGTGCCTTACACCCTCTGGATTTTTTTACCCCTGTCCTGTCGTTTGCATGCCCCTAATTAAAGAATAAACTTAAGTTTCTTCAACACTGTCTGCACCTGGGTCATACATTAAAATGTGATAATGCTGTCTGACAAATCACTATTTTAGCAGTTCTTCAAAGTAAATAAGGAATATGACTGCTGAAAAGTATTGTATTTTCAGGTAGAGATACCTCATGAAGAAACTCCCTCTCCATCGCACATTCTTCTATCTTATCTCTCCGTCTCAGACCAAACAAGTAGGAACACAATGGATTAAATTAATTGTAGATAGTTTAGCGCAGAAAACATGCTAATTATGTAAAATATTGACCTGTTGGAAACTACAACTCCCTACTACATCGCGCAGTTCGGGCTTGATCGGATTAATCTCTAGAGACACTGTGCATTGTGCTCACGAAAATAAAAACTAAATGGAATTCAAATAACTGAACAGAGTTGGTCAAATAGTTTTAAAAAACTAGGGGAAAAAACAACATTTTGGTTAATCGCTCAGCACTAATACACACTCATATAGATACAGGGCCTTCAGAAAGTATTCATACCCCTTGACTTATCCACATTTTGTTGTGTTACAGCCTGTATTTAAAATGGTTTCATTTACATTTTTTTCCTCACCCATCTACACACAATGAAAACATGTTTTTAGAAATGTTTGCAAACGTATTGAAAATTAAATTCAGAAATATCGAATTTACATAAGTATTCAACCCCGAGTCTATACTTTGTAGAAGCAACAGTCAGTGATTACAGCTGTGACTCTTTCTGGGTAAGTCCCTAAAAGCTTTCCACACCTGGATTGTGCAACATTTGCCTATTATTATAATTTCTAAATTCTTCAAGTTCTGTCACATTGGTTGTGGATCATTGCTAGACAACCATTTCATGTCTTGCCGTAGATTTAAGTCAACTAACTCTGCACTCAGGAACATTCACTGTCTTCTTGGTAAGCAATTACAGTGTAGATTTGACCTTGTGTTTTAGGTTGTCCTGCTGAAAGGTGAATTCATCTCCCAGTGTCTGGTGGAAAGCAGACTGAACCAGGTGTTCCTCTAGCATTTTCCCAGTGCTTAACTCCATTCTATTTAGGTCTATTCTATTATGTTTTATCCTGAAAAACTCCCCAGTCATTACTGACTACAAGCACAGCATGATGCAGCAACCAATATGCTTGAAGATATGGAGAGCGGCACTCCGTAACGTGTTGTATTGGATTTGCCCCAAACATAACACCTTGTATTCAAGACAAAAAGTTAATTTCTTTGCTATATTCTTGTCAGAATCACTTTAGTGCCTTGTTGCAAACAGGATGTATTTTGGGGAATATTTTTTATTTTGTACAGGCTTCCTCTTTTCATTCTGTCAATTAGGTTAGTATTGTGGAGTAACTACAATATTGTTGATCCATTCTCAGTTTTCTCCTATCACAGCCATTAAACTCTGTAACAAGTCACCAGTGGCCTCATGGTGAAATCGTTGAGCGGTTTCCTTCCTCTCCGGGAAGTTAGGAAGGACGCCTGCATCTTTGTAGTGGATACACCATCCAAACTGTAATTAATAACTTCCCCATGCTCAAAGGGATATTCAATGTCTGATTTTTTACCATTTATTTTTTACACATCTACCAATAGGTGCCCTTCTTTGCTAGGAATTGGAAAACCTCCCTGGTCTTTGTCGTTGAATCTGTGTTTGAAATTCACTGAGGGACCTTACAGATAATTGTATGTGTGGGGTACAGAGATGAGGTAGTCATTCAAAAATGATGTTAAACACTATTATTACACACAGAGTGAGTCCATGCAACTTATTATGTGACTTGTTAAGCAAATATTTACTCCTGAACCTATTTAAGTGTGCCTTTACAAAGGGGTTTAATACTTATTGACTCAATACATTTCAGCAATTTTATGAATGTGCAAAAATTTCGAAGGACTTACAGGCTTACAGCAATACGATACTTGCTTTATATATACACATTATCCTTTTTAAATATGGTCATTTTATGCCTAACGAAATGGATTAATTTCCACATAATTACGACATCATAAGCAAGTTTATATTGCCAATTGTAATCAAATGTGGCAAGCTCTGCTCAGTGGGTGACATACTGGGAATGGTGAGACTCGCTGACACGCGTCTTCGATAAAAATGGAAACAATGTTGTCGTTCGGACATTCAAGTAACGTTATAAACTGAAAGTATACAAAGGCTTTTCTGGATGAAACATAACAAACGGACCGGACTCTGGCGCTATGGTTCCGTAGTAACGTGAGCGGGTTTGGACAGCAAGGTACCTTGGCTAACTGAAGATGAAATAATAAACCACCATACTAACCACAATCACGGATGTCCTCACAGCCTCCAAGACACTTTGAATGAGTTCCGCCGCCGTTCCAGGTTTACTCAACCTTTTGGTAAATTTCCGTACCTCCGACATAGCTATCTTTCCGGTGAAAACCACCACCTAAATCCCGGTATAACTGACAGATTGGGCGGGTGGATCAGGCAGCGGTGGCGTTGTGAGGCGGGGCTGGTGGTGGACCGAACAGGCTCTCGAGCATCTCGTGCGCCTCCTTCTGCCTGTTCCCTTCTCTCCTCCCTTAGACGGATAGGTATACACCATTGGTGCACACCTCAAATACCTGACTAACCACTGTGAGAAATGGCAAACTACAAATTGCAAGATCACCTGTACTAATATTCAGGATAAATTCACAGTTGAATTGTATTTTTTGGATGGAAAAGTGTAGGTTATTACTGTAATACTATAATGGTATGTGTTTGCCTCCTTTTCATTGTAGATTATCGTATTGGTATTTTGGGGTAGGTTGCAGGAGTAAATTCGTATTATCTATACACCACCCCGGGCATAGAAAGTGAGAAAATCATCATCTGTCCATAGATTATGGATGAGAGAATGTCGCTCTCTAGTGGACAAAGATGAGAACCACAGCAGTCATACAGTTCAAATTATGTAGGGTTAGAACAATTTCTATTTTCTTCCTTTCATACCCCAAATGATTTCAAAAAAGTTCAATTGGTTTGCACTCATAACAACTAATAGGTAATAGTGTACATGTAGCCTATTTAATAATGGTATTTAATTGCATTACTCTCATAAGAGGTCATACCACAAGCTCTCTAGTAATCAGATTAGATTCCAGAACACAAAGCCTGTTGTTCTGAGCGCTAAATTTGCCTGCTTCTGATTAGCCACATAAGCCAATAAAGTCAAGGCAACCAATAGACAAATCATTAGTTTCTGGATAACATGATTCAGAGAAGTTTGTGAGCCACATCCTAATGACACTGATGCCACTATGCCTTGTCATCATCCAACTATTTATATTTGTGGGCTGAATGTGTTTGAGAATAATTTTACCAATAGGAGTATAGAAGGCCTACCCATACCATGTATTTGCTAAAATAAATGAAAAACATTGGAGATGTAAAGGTCAATCTTCTCTGAGTTGTGTTGTTCCAGATGCCAGTAGTGCCTTATACAGCCACCACTGAGGCATTGGTAAGGTGATGAGAACCTCCACTTTAAGAGGTCCAACAGAATTCTCCCAACACAATACCTGGTAAGTGAACTGTAAACCAGTCTGGTGTCTTGCAATTATCAAAAAATACATCTGCTAAGTTTTCAAAGCCTTGCATTTCACTCATGTGTAATGTTATTGCCAGTGTAGCGAATTGCTTGTAAATATAAAAGGTGCCCCGTTGTCAGACCCTCATTCTATACAGTGCAGCAAGGTTGAAGTTACAAGATGATCAGACATTGGGAAATCTTTTTGTTTTATGCCAACTCTGGTAAGAAATTTGAATTTGTATATATTTAACATCTACATATTAGTGGCTTTTAGACACCATTTGAATTACTTTGTAGCAAGTATTTGAGATGTTTTTCAATCTTCATCTTGATGATCTATATTGTTTGTTTTCTTTGACAGTTTTTGCACTGTCAGGTTCTTATTTTTCAGATTAAAAACAGTTGAAGTTGGAAGTTTGCATACACCTTGCCAAATACATTTAAACTCAGTTTTTCACAATTCCTGACATTTAATCTTAGTACAACTTCCCTGTCTTAGGTCAGTTTGGATCACCACTTTATTTTAAGAATGTGAAATGTCAGAATAATATTAGAGAGAATGATTTATTTCAGCTTTTATTTCTTTCATCACATTCCTAGTCGGTCAGACGTTTACATACACTCAATTAGTATTTGGTAGCATTGCCTTCAATTGTTTAACTTGGGTCAAATGTTTCGGGTAGCCTTCCACAAGCTTCTCACAATAAGTTGGGTGAATTTTGGTGTAACTGAGTCAGGTTTGTAGGCCTCCTTGTTCGCACACGCTTTTTTAGTTCTGCCCACACATTTTCTATAGGATTGAGGTCAGGGCTTTTGGATGGCCACACCAATACTTTGACTTTGTTGTCCTTAAGCTATTTTGACACAACTTTGGAAGTATGCTTGGGGTCATTGTCCATTTGGAAGACCCATTTGCGACCAAGCTTTAACTTCCTGACTGATGTCTTGAGATGTTGCTTCAATATATCCACATAATTTTCCTACCTCATGATGCCATCTATTTTGTGAAGTGCACCAGTCCCTCCTGCAGCAAAGAACTCCCACAACATGATGCTTCCACCCCCGTGCTTCACGGTTGGGATGGTGTTCTTCGGCTTGCAAGCCTCCACCTTTTTCCTCCAAACATAACAATGGTCATTATGGCCATACAGTTATATTTTTGTTTCATCAGACCAGAGGACATTTCTCCAAAAAGTATGATCTTTGTCCCCATGTGCAGATGCAAACTGTTGTCTGGCTTTTTTATGGCGGTTTTGGAGCAGTGGCTTCTTCCTTGCTGAGTGGCCTTTCAGGTTATGGCAATATGGGACTTGTTTTACTGTGGATATAGATGCTTTTGTACCTGTTTCCTCCATCATCTTCACAAGGTCCTCTGCTGTTGTTCTGGGATTGGTTTGCACTTTTCGCACCAAGGTTCGTTCATCACTAGGAGACAGAACGCGTCTCCTTCCTGAGCGGTATGACGGCTGCGTGGTGCCATGGTGTTTATACTTGCGTACTATTGTTTGTACAGAAGAACGTGGTACCTTCAGGCATTTGGAAATTGCTCCCAAGGATGAACCAGACTTTTTTCTGAGGTCTTGGCTGATTTCTTTAGATTTTCCCATGACGTCAAGCAAAGAGGCACTGAGTTTGAAGGTAGGCCTTGAAATACATCCACAGGTACACCTCCAATTGACTCAAATGATGTCAATTAGCCTATCAGAAGCTTCTAATGCCATGACATCATTTTCTGGAGTGATCTCTATATGATGAAGACAATGACTTGTGTTTGTGTGAAAAAACAGACCTTATTTTAGTGCATTTTTCACCCTGCCAGCTCCTATTGGTTCTATTGAGCACCATGACACCAACTCGCCTTCCGAACGTTCTATTCCCAGCTTATTGTTCAACGCCACAATGCCTGCTTCGTTGGCAATAAGACATGCTCACTTTGTTTTATAGTTAAAATGTAAACAACAAAAATAATATTGGAACGCTGCGGTCTTCCTATTGTTTCCTATGGGGGAAATACAGGCATGTCTGTCTATTTCACCAAATATCTCGCAATGTGTATATTTAGTTTTTTTTTCAAGTCGGGTGTTAACCGGTGTGAAATGGCTAGCTAGTTAGAGGGGTGCGTGCTAATAGTGTTTCAATCGGTGACGTCACTCGCTCTGAGATATTAAGGTAGTTGTTCCCCTTGCTCTGCAAGGGTCATGGCTTTTGTGAAGCGATGGGTAACAATGCTTCGAGGGTGGCTGTTGTCAATGTGTGCAGAGGGTCCCTGGTTCGAGCCCAGGTAGGGGTGAGGCGAGGGACGGAAGCAAAACTATTACACGGGCACCATTTTAATCAGGAGAATCTCCTCTTTGTAATTCTGTAAGTCTGGGCAGCGAGCTCATTTGTCATAGAATTGCTAGACAAGAAATAGTCATTAGTTTTTTATTTTTCCCTACTTTTTCATTACGCAGACATGAGCACAGTTGGCACCATCGAGCTGCGGATGTTTACTTTCTAAGTTGTTTTTACACAAGTTGTTTTTTTCCAGTTTCGTCCGACGAAAACAGCTTGTAGTGGTAAAATAAAAAGGGATACATTTTTTAAAATGGAATTCTAAGCATCACTCTAAGCATCATTTTCCAGCTTCTTAAGCCGTTTTTCAGCCTTGGGTGAATTTTGACTCATTCTATTGTCCAGCCTATAAATAGCCAGAGCAAATTTACGAAAGCACCCGAATGTCCATTGAGAAAGCCCAACGAATATACCATTTAGCTAAGCTAAGAATGACGAGAATGATCAAGTCAATAAACGTTGGGTAGTTAGATAGCCTATAGTTAGTATACTGGCAAGTTTGATGTATAACTACTAACGTTAGGTAGCTAGCTAACATAATTTTACATTAGCTCATCCTGATGACAATATGTGCATAGATGCATGCATAGAGTCCATTCTATTGACTAACTCTTTCAGCCATCTCTCCTTTTAAAGCTGTATCCTGTATCACATCTCTCGGTGGTGTTCTGAATGCCCTAAATAGATTTTCCACTCACGTAAACTAATCTCTAACCTCCAGCAATGACAATCAGTCCTCATCACACTCTCTCTACACACACGTCAGTGCATCGTAACCACAACACACCCGTGTCACTGAGGGCCCATTTCAGACTTAGGCAATACACGCCTTTCCTACGCACGCCTTTCCTACGCACTTCTCAGTAGTTGGTATTTAGACTTACCTTATGCAGGTGTGTAACGGGCTTTGCAGGCGTGGTTCCCTTGCGGGCGCTGAATAAATTCAATTGAACCACTGAAAACCCTCCCACTTACTGGCCAGCTGAATTTCTTATGGAGTTTTCATTCAATCAGGTATGAAGTACATTTGTTTAAAGCTATCCCTAATTTGGTGTACCTTTATTTGAATTTCTCGCCAGTCTCACTAGAATATGTAGAGGGAACGGTTCAGAATATTAGGGATCAAAGAAGGCAATGTAAATACACACATATTCATCTCCTTTTCAGCACCAATTGGTAGATTAAAAAAACATATGATATTGTATATTATTTAGGGGTGAGGAAAGTATTTATATATAAAATAAAACCAGTTTAGAGAGCCTTTACACACAAAATATATTGGTGGGTTATATTCAATTGTTCAGTCCATGAAATATTGGAAGGTGAAAGAAGTGTACAATAGGGGTTGACCAGTAGTCCTATAAATCTACCCTAATGATCCTCACTTATCATGGAACTGTGATAACAACGGACCAGTCGTCACCAGGCTCCAGATCTAAACCGCTACGTGTAGACTGCGTTCCATAATGATTCAAATAGGTTAAATGTTCCAGACTATTTCAAAACTTGTCATACATTAGCCTAATATGATCCACTATTGCTAGGTGATCCTCAGGAACAACCACACAAACGTGACAGAGGAAAGAAAGGTAAACTAACGGTGGATTGGAATGATGCAAAATTGAAGGAAACTAACATTAAAGTGACAGTTATAAATGTATGTTGGTATAACACGATACAAATTGTAAAAAATACAATGAACAAATTGGGCATATAATTAAAACATTCTAGAAATCATAAATCAACTCGATAAGTTTGGCGCTATACTGCCATTTGCACATGGCTACAGAAGCCTATAACTTGACATTTCATATTTGCAAGTTATAAAGCCAGAATTTCACTGTGGAAAAGGTGATATGTTGATGTGCTTCAGTTTGCTGCTATGTGACTGGTTTCATATTTGTCTCAAGCGATCACAAGGTAAAATAGATATAAAATAATTGTAATGTATATTTACAATCCCTTTATCCAAAAATATTACAAATTCATCTTGCTTTTATCAATAGCCCTTGTCAATTTGTAAATTACAGTGCATGGAAAATTGTATTTCTATCAGAAAAAATAAAGTAGATGTTGTTCCACTTGGAACTAAAACGTTTCATTGTGCAAAAAGTTGGTGAAATTATGAGGTCAGAATGTCTACTGTCTGTAGACACACCTTCATTTCTTTGATCTCCACCCAGAACTAATAGCGGATGAATAGCATGCTATTCTCAAGCTTAAGTTTAACGTCATAATACGCTTAGAGAGAAAGGTGCATAAAAAGGAAATTATGTTCCATTTACGAGTGCTTAAGTTGGGTCGGAAGACCACGACTCTCTTTTACTGAGAAAAGACTGAAATAAAAATAAACTTCTTATCTGAGTACATTTTCAACATATTTTATATTGTCGAGAGACTGGTTTCAAAAATGACAATCGTGCACATTATGACTGAGCAGTTTTAACAAAACTGCACAAAACCTTGCGGTTACAAAACTGCACATAACCTTGCGGTTACAATTTGAAAACATCTGTTGATGTGCCCTTGAAGCCTTAATTGCTCCTGTATGTCGCTCTGGATAAGAGCGTCTGCTAAATTACTCAAATGTGAAATGTTAACTACTGACAAAATGTGAATGTACAGTCGTGGCCAAAAGCTTTGAGAATGACACAAATATTAATTTCCACAAAGTTTGCTGCTTCAGTGTCTTTAGATATTTTTGTCAGATGTTACTATGGAATACTGAAGTATAATGACAAGCATTTCATAAGCGTCAAAGGATTTATTGACAATTACATGAAGTTGATGCAAAGAGTCAATATTTGCACTGTTGACCCTTCTTTTTCAAGACCTCTGCAATCCGCCCTGGCATGCTGTCAATTAACTTCTGGGCCACATCCTGACTGATGGCAGCCCATTCTTGCATAATCAATGCTAAGAGTTTGTCAGAATTTGTGGGTTTTTGTTTGTCCACCCACCTCTTGAAGATTGACCAAAAGTTCTCAATGGGATTAAGGGCTGGGGAGTTTCCTGGCCATGGACCCAAAATATTGATGTTTTGTTCCCCGAGCCACTTAGTTATCACTTTTGCCTTATGGCAAGGTGCTCCATCATGCTGGGAAAGGCATTGTTTGTCACCAAACTGTTCCTGGATGGTTGGGAGAAGTTGCTCTCGGAGGATGTGTTGGTACCATTCTTTATTCATGGCTGTGTTCTTAGGCAAAATTGTGAGTGAGTCCACTGCCTTGGCTGAGAAGCAACCCCACACATGAATGTTCTCAGGATGCTTTACTGTTGGCATGACACAGGACTGATGGTAGCGCTCACCTTGTCTTCCCCGGACAAGCTTTTTTCCGGATGCCCCAAACAATCAGAGAAAATGACTTTACACCAGTACTCAGCAGTCCAATACCTGGACCCTTTGCAGAATATCAGTCTGTCCCTGATGTTTTTCCTGGAAAGAAGTGGCTTGACTGTGCGTGCAGATGCACTCACACCTGCCTGCTGGCATTCCTGAGTGCCCTGATCCCACAGTTGAATCAACTTTAGAAGACAGCCCTGGCGCTTGCTGGACCCTCTGGGGCGCCCTGAAGCCTTCTTCACAACAATTGAACCGCTCTCCATGAAGTTCAAGATGATCCGATAAATGGTTGATTTAGGTGCAATCTTACTGGCAGCAATATCCTTGCCTGTGAATCCCTTTTTGTGCAAAGCAATGATGACGGCACGTGTTTCCTTGCAGGTAACTATGGTTGACAGAGGAAGAACAATGATTCCATGCACCACCTTCCTTTTGAAGCTTCCAGTCTGTTATTCGAACTCAATCAGCATGACAGAGTGATCTCCAGCCTTGTCCTCGTCAACACTCACACCTGTGTTAACAAGAGAATCACTGGCATGATGTCAGCTAGTCCTTTTGTGGCAGGGCTGAAATGCAGTGGAAATGTTTTTGGGGGATTCAGTTAATTTGCATGGCAAAGAGGGACTTTGCAATTAATTGCAATTCATCTGATCACTCTTCATGACATTCTGGAGTATATGCAAATCGCCATCATACAAACTGAGGCAGCAGACTTTGTGCAAATTTATATTTGTGTCATTCTCAAAACTTTTGGCCACGACTGTATACGTCCACCTTGCAAGACTGCAATTCAATTATCTTTCAATAGGAAGCAGCAGTGCATAAACAAGTCCCTGTGACTGCTTTACCAGTAGAGTCGCAGCAACTTTAAGAAGTTGTCAAAAGGTTCAAATTGTTCACTAATTGGATGAAGAATCTTTGAAAACTTGCTTTCCTGTGATGGTTCATGTGCGTAGTCGAAATAGCTGTCAAGCAAATGCAAATGCCCAACAAAGATGTATGTTAGACTCTAAAACATGGATGAAATAGTTACTACATTCTTATTACACACCTATAACATGTTATAAACCCATTTCAGCGTCATAGAGTCACATGCATCAAACAGCATAGATAGTCATCATCACTAGATTGTTGCTACTAACATCAGCTAATTCATGAAATGTTTAGTAACAATGAGTCACAAGTACTCTAAATAAAATGGGTAGCAGAGTGATCTGTTTATGACAAAGACAATGACTTGTGTTGACGTGTAGTTTTGTATTGAGTTCCAAGGAGTAGTTGCATGAATATAGCAGACACCTTATTTATTCAAGTCATCTCTCGTCTGTAATGTGTTGTCCTCTTTAAGTTGTGTTGATAGCATGTCACTAACACCCACCCCGACACAGTGAACAAATTCACAGGCACTCACAGGCAAAAATAAAAGAGGTTGTATCTACACTTTGGTCAGGTGGGCCTGCTGGCTTTGTACACACAGGACCCTGCTACCTGCTCTCTGTGTGTCTATGTGGTTTTCAGCTCGATGTCTATGTGGTGTCACTGTTGTTCTCACAATATTTACTTCTCACCATTTTTACACTATCTTTGCCCCAGACCGCTTGAGACACAGCAAATTAGCTCTTTATAAACTGACCCTGATATATATACAGTATTTAGTTATCTGATATCAGTTCCAAACAACAAAGAATTGCTGATTTAACCCTATTTGAACTCTCTGAGTTAACAGTCTCGTGTGTGATACCATCTATTCTAGTTCTATGGACAAGGGGAAGGGGAGAGTTTATGATGATGTCATCTGAGATGGTTGGCTGGTTGACTGGTGTCCAGTCAGACATGCACTCTCGGTTTGTTACACATTAGTCAGTGCATGTTTCTGTGAAGGATATACAGGGAATGAGACTGACATACAACAGACTTCTTTCATTCTGTTGGTGTTTTCCCATATGCACTCTGCTCTACCCCCCTTCACCTTTATACTGTAAATTACAAGACATGTTCTAAACACAACAGACCTTCTACTGGTCATCTGGAGTATTGTAACTGTTAAATTACCAGCTGGACAAATAATATTCATTTTCTTTCAAGTTACACTTGTACCAAAGAAGACATATTACAAAAACAAGGTATTACAGAGACATAATACACTTATAAGGGACATGTGGTGACCTACACTACATGGCCAAAAGTATCTGGTCACGTGCTCGTTGAATATCTCATTCCTAAATCATGGGCATTAATATGGAGTTGGTCCCCCTTTTCCTGCTATAACAGCCTCCAATCTTCTAGGAAGGCTTTCCACTACATGTTCGAACATTGCTGTGGGGACTTGCATCCAATCAGCCACAAGAAAATGATTGAGGTCGTTCACTGATGTTGGACGATTAGGCCTGGCTTGCAGTATGAGTTCCAATTCAACCCAAAGGTGTTCGATGGGGTTGAGGTCAGGGCTCTGTGCAAGCCAGTCAAGTTCTGCCACAATGATCTCGTCAAACCATTTCTTTATGGACCTCGCTTTTTGCACAGGGGCATTGTTATGCTGAAACAGGAAAGGGCCTTCCCCAAACTCTTTCCACAAAGTTGAAAGCCCAGAATCAGATTTGTCCTTCGGACGGCCAGATGGTGAAGCGAGATTCAACACTCCAGAGAACACGTTTCCACTGCTCCAGAGTCCAATGACATGGAGCTTTACACCATGCTAAGATCACCACTCCATCTTAGCCTTGTGTGCAGCAGCTCGGCCATGGAAACCCATTTCATGAAGCTCCAGACAAACTGTTCTTGTGCTGACCTTGCTTCCAGAGGCAGTTTGGAACTCTGTACTTGCAACCGAGGACATCCTATTTTTACGTGCTATGCGTTTCAGCACTCGGCGTCCTGTTCTGTGAGCTTGTGTGGCCTACCACTTTGCGGCTGAGCCGTTGTTGCTGCTAGACGTTTCCACTTCACAATAACAGCACTTACAGTTGACCAGGGCAGCTCTAGCAGGGCAAACATGTGACTTTAATAATACAATGACTTACATTGTATGTTTCAAGTGTTTTAAATGACCCCTTCTCAGCAGAGCCATTATTGGAATCCTCATGCCAACACGTCAAACCAACAGGTCAGCAGGAATGCTGTATCAAGAATGAGACTGTTTAAGAGTATTAAAGCAAAATGTTACAGCATTACATTTGACCCATAGTCTTAATTGAGTGAGTCTGTTTTTCATCCCCATACTGTAGGGATAATCGGAATGATGCCCTGAACTATGCTGCCCTGAAGTTCACTGGCAAGAATAGTACTAGGCCAGGAGACAGAGGAGAGAACAGAGAGAACAGAGAGAGGAAGAAACCATCTACTCAGGTGTGAGTCATCAAGACAGGGTGTAACAGAGTAGGGTCATCCAATCAGCATCATTCTAAGTTAAGCCCCATCCCTCCTCTGAACTCCACTTTGTCTTTGACTGTGTCCTTGTGACCTGGCTATTTTGTACACTTCTGATTTTACTGTAGAATGTCATTGCAGGGGCCTAGCTTTGCTTAATATGTACAGTACCAGTCAAAAGTTTGGACACACCTACTCATTCAAAGGTTTTTCTTTATTTGTACTATTTTCTACATTGTAGAATACTAGTGAAGACATCAAAACTAGTTGTAACCAAAAAAATGTTAAAGAAATCAAAATATATTTTATATTTGAGATTCTTCAAAGTAGCCACCCAGTATCTCTACCGCTCCTGCTGTCTCTAGAGAGTTGAAAACAGCGGGTCTGGGACAGGTAGCATGTCCGGTGAACAGGTCAGGGTTCCATAGCCACAGGCAGAGCAGTTGAAACTGGAGCAGCAGCACGACCAGGTGTACTGAGTACAGCAAGGAGTCATTATGCCAGGTTGTCCTGAGGCATGGTCCTAGGGCTCAGGTCCTCCGAGAGAGAGAAAGAAAGAAAGAAGGAAAGAAAGAGAGAGAAAGAGAGAGAGCGAATTAGAGGAGCATACTTAAATTCACACAGGACACCGGATAAGACAGGAGAAATACTCCAAATAAAACAGACTGACCCTAGCCACCCGACACATAAACTATTGCAGCATAAATACTGGAGGCTGAGACAGGAGGGGTCGGGACATACTGTGGCCCCGTCCGACGATACCCCTGGACAGGGCCAAAGAGGACATATGTACCAGTAGCCACCGACCCAAATTATGAAAAAATTCAAACCATTAACTCTAACTTTATAGTATTTTAAGACATACAGAGCATTCAGGAAAGTATTCAAACGCCTTGACTATTTCCACATTTCGTTACGTTACATTTTTATAAAAAATGTATTAAATATATATTTTTCCTCATCAATCTAATCACAATACCCCATAATGACTATTTGAAAACCGGTTTGGGGATTTTTTTGCAAATTTCTAACAAATAAAAAACTGTAATACATTATTTAGATAGGTATTCAGACCCTTTGCCATAAGACTTGAAATTGAGCTCAAGTCCATCCTGTTTCATTGAGATGTTTCTAGAAATTAATTGGAGTCCACCTGTGGTAAATGCAATTGATTGGACATTATTTGGAAAGGCACCCACCTGTCTATAAAAAGGTTCCACAGTTGACAGTGAATATCAGAGCAAAACTCTAGCCATGAGGTCGAAGAAATTGTCCGTAGAGCTCTGAGACAGGATTGTGTCGAGGAACAGATCTGGGGAAGGGTACCAAAACATTTCTGCAGCATTGAAGGTCCCAAAGAGCACAGTGGCCTCCATCAGTCTTAAATGGAAAATGTTTGGAACCACCAAGACTCTTCCTAGTGCTGAGCAATCGGGGGAGAAGGGCCTTGGTCAGGGAGGCGGTCACTCTACCCGATGGTCACTCTGACAGAGCTCCAGAGTTCCTCTATGGAGATGGGAGAACCTTCCAGAAGGACAACCATCTCTGCAGCACTCTACCCATTGGGCCTTTATCATAGAGTGGCCAGACGGAAGCCACTCCTCAGTAAAAGGCACGAGAGTTTGGTTTGCCAAGAGACACCGAAAGGACTCTGACCATGAGAAACAAGATCCTCTGGTCTGATGAAATCAAGATTGTCTTAACAAGAGATGGTCACGGTTGTTTTATACAGGTATCCTTGATTTAGTTGCCGTGGGCTACGGCCAAACAGTTGCCTGTGTTGAGTTGGTTTAATAAACCAGGAATTCATAAACTCAACCCTCTGTCTGGACAATTGTTCATTTATGATCTAGCCAGGTCATTACAGTATGTTGTTATTTATTCTGAAGTTACAGTAGTTCATAACTGCATTTACTATTTTTGCAGTCTGTCTGAGTCAGTCCAGTGAGGAGACTCTGAGACTCTGAACTGTACAATACACACTGGGACTACTGTATTGTGTTTGCTGTGTTTTTTCCATATACTGTATGTTTTTGGTTGAGGCGAAGTGACTGTATGGTGATAGAAGCCTTAGTGGATGACAGTGTCATATCATGCATGTTCCAAATGTGACACACCACCTGGATTCGGTCTTATGTAGCAACAAAATTTAGTTTTTTACATTGGATAAAAGTAGAGACTCAGAGCTACGAAATGGTATATTATACACTGCATTTGAGAAACAATGGGAAAGTAATTATGCTTTAAAAGTTGATCAACTTGTAAACTCACTTTTGAGAAAATCGCCTTTGAATGTTTTGGTATCTAGTGAAGAGCCCTTCTTTGTCTACACCCATTCAGCATTGTTCACACCCAAGCTCTATGAGCGCACACTCTGGCCGATGATTTGTTTACCTCTGGATAACATGAAAACAGCCTAACCAGCTCTGCTGGCAACAATTTCATTACACTTTTTTGCAGACGTTTACTGACACCGACCATATTCAACGGTCATATTCAAGACAGCCAGCTAACGTTAGCTAGTTAAACAACAATGAACAAAGTGCCAACACTGCCTAACATTAGTCTCTAACTAGAAAAGCAAACAGCTCTGGGAAATGATTAATTATGTTTGCTAGGGAGCCAGCCAGCTAATGTTAGCTAGCTAGCTAACAGTACATTTTAGATTAAGACATATAGCTAGCTAGCTAGATAGCTAGATAAACAATGAACCTAGCTAGGTAAACATAGTTTAAGACCACACACGTCATGTAACGTTAGCTAACGAGCCAGCCAGCTAACGTTAGCTAGTTAAACAACAAAGAACAATGTGTCAACAATGCCACAGTGCTGGGAGCTAACCAACCAGGTCCAATGTTAGCTAGCTAACATTAGGCTTTAGTTAGAAAAGCAAACGGCTCTGGGAAATGTATAATAACGTCAGCTAGGGAGCCAGCCAGCTAATGTTAGCTAGCTAGCTAACAGTACATTTTAGCTTGAAATGAAACTGCTTTCTCTCAAAATTAGAAACGTGTAATATCTGAAAATGTATCTAGCAAACGCTAGACTATCTTACCTGCAAACATCATCATGCATCATGAATGCGTCTCCCTGTCAGAAATGCCATACCATGGTGGCCCTTGAAGATGTAATCCGGAGACAGCTGTTTTCTCCATCTCTTTAGCGATCGTACTCTAATTCCTCTGATTTCAAAACTTAATCCTCCAGAAAATGGAGAGCAACACTTATGCAGCTCCACTACACAATATATATTTTTTTAAAGCCGCGTTCGACAGGATTCCCAACACAGACTGACAAGCTCAAATAGACAGACGCCTTCAATATGGCTGACCAATCCGAACTCCTCTCTCGGCATGTCCAGCGCACTCATTATCTCAGCCATCCATGGCTAGTGGGAAGGTTGCCAACTTTTTCTGTGGCTTAACTTCTTAGGGAGCGGTTCCCGAGTGAAGGTTTTGGAGAGTCTGGCGTGCCCAAAGTAAAATGCATGCCACTCAGGCCCAGAAAATAGGATATGCACATAATTAGTACTAATGGATAGGAAACACTCTTTAAAATCATGTATGTGAGTATAACAGAAGTGATATAGCAGGCGAAAACCCCCCGGATTTGCAGTTGTTTTTGTAAATGCCCATTTTCTCCATTGTGCCTATTGCATACAATTTTATGTAGGACTGAGACTGCAGTACCTATGGCTTCCACTAGATGTCAACAGTCTATATATAAAGCCTCAGAGAGATTGGAGTAAGCAGGAAGAATAGGTACAGGAAATTGCATTGGGACCTCAAATGTCAACAAGTTTTCTCGTGCGCGAGTCTGGCTGGTGCGCCCCACTTTATTTTATTTATATAAGGTATAGGTGACCATCCGAGTGAAATATTATCACTAATATTCATAAAAGGATATCTAAGGATGCATTTTAACTGGTATTTGATTTACTTAGGAAAAGTTTATATTTGAACGCGTTCTTTTCACGTTTCAATGGGCGATTCGACGTTGGATTTTCTGAACATAACGCACCAACCAAACAGAGATTTATGGATATAATAAATTACTTTTTCTAACAAAAGAACCATGGATTGTCTTTGTTCGACACTTGGGAAGCCCTCAGCAGAAGTTCATCAAAGGTAAATGATTTTAGATGGGGAGTGTCGCTGCACAGCTAAAGTGCATTCGGAGAGTCTATGTGTCTTACAGAAAGTGCTCTCTCCTACATGGAGTTAGCTGGTTTTACGGTCGCTGTCCTTTCAGCATCACGGGCCTGTCATACTCACATGCTTTAATGTGTCATTGTTGTCTCTTTTGTTGATAGTAATGGTGTTAGGCTACCATAGGTTGTGTAAGCAATATGGCTGTCGTTGCTGCTAACGTTAATGTGTGTGCTGTCTCTGTTTATCTTGATTTTGAGTTTGGTACAATGTTCTGAAAGATTTTTTCCCCCCTCTGAAAGGCCTTTGTCCAAAAGCCATGGTACGCCACTGCCTTTAAGGTATTGTTGGTCAATTTCTTCAACAGATGATCAGGTCAGTATAATTATCAAACACACATTAATAATGGAAAGGAAACACAGACTCTTTGTTTAAGTATTAAAATTATATATTTTTTAATACAATTGTAGTCAGAAGTTGTTACAGAGTACAATATATGATAGCTCTACCCAGGTTCTGCAAATTGTCTAAGACATCCGGTAACCAATATATCCTCTCCCAGTCCTCCTTGCATGAGTTTCCCTGGCAACAACATTTTAATAAATCTAACCTCCCCCTGACAGCAGCAACCATCTTGTCAGCAATTAAAAGCTCAGAAGTGGGTTTGCCCGAAACTTGACCTTTCATCACAAGTATATGGTCAACGAGTCCAAGCATCTTCTGACAGGTGGATGTTTTCATCAGGCCTGCGGCAGCCTTGTGTTCTCAGACAACCAGTCGAGGAGACCTTACAGTTTATCATAACACCATTTATGAACCCTTTCAAAGGTATGAGGCCTTGGTTTAACCCCTTCAGTATGCTATGGTTGAACTACAAGCCATGGCTCATGCCAATCACAAGAGTTCCTAAATTCTGTGATCTATTGATGCAGGAAGAATAATGCCCCCTATTGGCCAACCACCACCAATTCCCACTCCAGGAGGTCCTTCCGCCCACTGCAATAAATAAAGACAACAGTGAGAGAAATCTCACAATGAGAACAGATTTAGATTTGGAATACTTACTGTTATTCAGCCCCTTTTCAACGGTTATTAATTATAAAATTGACTAAATATGTTTGACCAACTGGTCTGTTGAAATGCATTTGATCAATTCTGAGTATTTCAAATTCTGGGAACCATGATGATAAAGTGCAGTCTACAACTAAAATATCTTATCATTCTCTCTTTAAACCAAATACAAGAATGGAACATCAGTGGTTGGTGATAAGATTATTTTTTATTTGTGAACATTGTATTAAGTTATGGTTGTCAAACTATGTCCCACCCATAATCTCAGGTCCTTCCTTCATGGTCTGGCAGTGTGGATCTAAACACAGAATGGAACGAATATATGTACCAGCTCTCGTTCCTCTATGGCTTCTGTAAATTATCGCATCCTCAATTCAGATTTTGTGATTCATCAATAGATTTGGACACTCACATAGTTGTTACTGCGTTTAGCTGTGTGTATAATGTGCGTGAAGAATATGTTTTATTCTTAACTTTCGTTCTCTCTCTTTCAGATTTGACCCATGTTGTTTTGTCTCACCGCCACACTTAGTGGTGGTCCGTTCAGGGGAAAATGTCACCCTTAACAAAACGGGACACGTTGCCTGGTTCAAGCAAGTCAACAGCTCAGAGCCCCTGTGCATCACATCTATGTGGAGCTCTCTGCCAACTGTTCATCATCAAAATGGATTTCAGGGCAATCATGAAAACATTCATCACCAAAAGAACTACCTTTCTCATAATCACAGAGGTGGATGTAGCTGAATCTGGTCTGTACTTCTGTGGAATGTTGGATAACTATTTCATCAACACGACTGTCCTGAAGGTCCAAGGTAATCTTTTCAATAAATTGTCTGCTATGACACCAAATGCACAAACATTTATCCTAGGTATCAGATATATTTTTTACTAAATGTTGGAGATACAATACTATCTTACTACAGTTTGAATAACAATAACATATTTAACTCACTTAATCCGAAAGGTCACAAAGATTATGACAAGAACGCTACAGAGTACTATGAAGAAGGTATGTTTATTCTGTAAATTTAAGTGAGAATATTTCAGAAATGAATTAATATGATGTACCATGAAAGTACCACAGAATATAAATAAAGTACAACAGCATCTTATAGCAATCAGAAAATTCTCCATTCTGAATTGGTAGCAGAGTAAAAGTTTTTATAGTTCTGATTCGAATTTAAATCTGTTTTGTAGGAGATGAAGATGGAACCATGAACCTCTTCCTGCTGGTTGTGATCCCGAGTGTTCTAACTGCTGTTCTATTGATAATCCTCCTCATCCTGGTCCTCAAGGTCAGAAGAGATTCAAACAGACTAAACACAGGTATGAAGCCCATTTCATATGGGGCCTGCTATTAACTACACTTCATAGTGAAAATGTTTCCCATGACATATTGCAGGGGTAGGCAACACTGGTCCTGGAGTGCCGCAGGAACATCATGTTTTTGAATTAACCGACCTGGAACACCAGGTGTGTTCAATTTAGGCAATCACTGAACTGATCAATTAGCTTAGTTGGGCAGGTGTGGTGCCGAGTTGGAACAAAATCCTGCAATACCTGTGGCACTGCAGGAACATGGTTGCCTAACCCTAATATACTGTGTACTGACAACTGAAAGAGTCAGTAAAAGTTATATTGTCAAATCAAATAGATTTTTATTGGTCATATACACATGGTTAGCAGATGTTAATGCGAGTGTAGCGAAATGCTCGTGCTTCTAGTTCTGACCATGCAGTAATATCTAACAAGTAATCTAACAATTTCACAACAACTACCTTATACACACAAGTCTAAAGGAATGAATAAGAATATGTACATATAAATATATGGATGAGCAATGGCCGAACGGCATAGGCAAGATGCAGTAGATGGTATAGAGTACAGTATATACATATGAGATGAGTAATGTAGGGTATGTAAACATTATATGAAGTGGCATTGTTTAAAGTGACTAGTGATACATTTATTACATCCAATTTTTTATTATTAAAGTGGCTAGAGATTTGAGTCAGTATGTTGGCAGCACCCACTCAATGTTAGTGATGGCTGTTTAACAGCCTGATGGCCTTGAGATAGAAGCTGTTTTTCAGTCTCTCGGTCCCAGCTTTGATGCACCTGTACTGACCTCACCTTCTGGATGATAGTGGGGTGAACAGGCAGTGGCTCTGGTGGTTGTTGTCCTTGATGATATTTTTGGCCTTCCTGTGACATCGGGTGGTGTAGATGTCCTGGAGGGCAGGTCGTTTGCCCCCGGTGATGCGTTACGGTTGTGGGCGGAGCAGTTGCCGTACCAGGCGGTGATACAGCCCGACAGGATGCTCTCGATTGTGCATCTGTAAAAGTTTGTGAGTGTTTTTGGTGACAAGCCAAATTTCTTCAGCCTCCTGAGGTTGAAGAGGCGCTGTTGCACCTTCTTCACCACGCTGTCTGTGTGGGTGGACCATTTCAGTTTGTCCGTGATGTGTATGCTGAGCAACTTAAAACTTTCCATCTTCTCCACTACTGTCCCGTCGATGTGGATAGGGGGTTGCTCCCTCCCCTGTTTCCTGAACTCCATGATCATCTCTTTTGTTTTGTTGACGTTGAGTGTGAGGTTATTTTCTTGACACCACACTCCGAGGGCCCTCACCTTCTCCCTGTAGGCCATCTCATTGTTGTTGGTAATCAAATCTACCACTGTAGTGTCGTCTGCAAACATGATGATTGAGTTGGAGGCGTGTTTGGCCACGCAGTCATGGGTGAACAGGGAGTATAGGAGAGGGCTGAGAACGCACCCTTGTGGGGCCCTAGTGTTGAGAATCCACGGGGTGGAGATGTTGTTTCCTACCTTCACCACCTGGGGGCGGCCCGTCAGAAAGTCCAGGACCCAGTTGCACAGAGTGGGGTCGAGACCCAGGGTTTCGAGCTTAATGACACGTTTGGAGGGTACTATGGTGTTAAATGTTGAGCCCGAACACTACAATGAAATGTTCTCTCATCTCTGTTTTATATCATATTCAAGGACTGACTTGCAACGACAACCACAAAATGATCAAGTAAATGCTATTTGTTCAGTGAAATCATTTTGAAAATATAAGCAATTCAGAAACACTGTAAATTATAATTGAATGTTATGGTGTTTCCGAATGTATAGAACCAAATGTACAGAATGTTTCCGAATGTACAGGCCAGTGAGGAACGCATCACTTCCTATGGTGTGAGTGACAGGGAGGAGCAGCTCAGTGATGAGTGAGACCTGCTTAGGTGAACAACACTGGGCCTCTCAGACTAACACTGGGGGGTCTCTGTCTCTGTGCCCACCCACCCAACACATTTTATTGTTGAAAATGTTCTACCTGGAACCAAAAAGGGTTCTGCAAAGGGTGCACCTATGGGACAGTCGAATAACAATTTTAGGTTCCAGGTAGCACCTTATTTTCTAAGTGTGCCTGCTCAAAATAACCAGGTCACTTTTCTACCACTTGACATGTGTAAGTCGAAACGCGTTGGTGATTTGAGGGACAGTTGACAATAATGTGAGATGGAGACAATAGATATATCATGTGTCACCCTCTCTCTCTGCTGAAGACTAACAACCGGCACTACAGGAAGACTGGTCTTCAGCTCTCACCACACCTCTCAGTGCATCAAAACCATACACATTATTTTTACACCTCTCCATCTCTTCATCTGGATGATAAACACCAGACCCCTGCTGCTTAGTTAGATGTGCAAAGTCTGAAGAATACAAGCTAATAGCCTTTCCTGTAACCTAAAGTATTCAACAAGAGTACAAAGTGCAGATTCCGATTGGGTGTAATCTCTATAGTTTTGTCAACTATTTCCTTCATGAAAACCTCTGACCCAGAAGAGGTCGTACGAAAGTTGGAAAAATTAACTTGGAATCTGGACATGTGTTACTAATCTGGACGCGAAAAAGCAAGCACTTGTGGTGGTATTATCACTGGAGGGAAGAGGGAGAGATACAGCGCTGGAAATATCCGTTGAGGATTTGAACAAGGATGACGGTATGGGAACTTTGATCAGAGCACTGGATTCTGTGTTTCTTAAGGAAGAGAAAGACCGTGGCTACGAGGCATTTTCAAACTTTGACAGTGTTACGAGAGATATTTCGGTCGCATTGATTTCGAACAGAGGTACAATAGGATGCGCAAGTATGACATGGTTCTCCCGGATGCAGTGTTAGCTTTCAAGTTGCTAGATACTGCCTGTCTAGATGGTAGGGAGAAACAGTTGGCTTTGACCGCTTGTACTGTGCTGACTTTTGCATCAATGAAGTCGGCACTAAAAATATTTTTTGGTGAAAAGACGTCTGTCGCGCCAATAACTGATGGAATGCAAGTGAATGACGGAGCATATTACACAGAGCAGCAGAGAAAAGGCGCCAACAAGTCACATTCTTAAGACAACCAGAAGAGGGCGCCATTGCCCGGAACAAACCCACTAGACAGATATGGAAGGAGATCAAAATGTGCTGTTTGTCAAAATACTTACCATTGGGTTAAAGACTGTCCTCATAAAAATGAACATGTTAAACTAACAGAGGAAAATGTAAACACAGAGCAGTGTAACATTACACTGTTTTCAAACAAATCTGCTTCGGATACTGAGATTTTTATAGTTGAATCTTTAGGATCTGCTGTGATTGATACTGCATGTACACGGACATAATCAAACACTCACAGAGATAATGCTGAAAGTGAAACAAGATAATGGATGTGACTGGAAAACAGCCCTAGATTGGGCTTTGATGGCAAAAAACTCCATGCACAATGTTCATGGCTACAGCCCATACCAACTGGTCTTCGGTCAGAACCCTAATCTTCACTCTGTACTGGTTGACAAGACACCAGCACTAGAAGGGACCAGTGTGAGTGCATGGGTGGGACAGCACCTTTCAGCACTACATGCAGCAAGAAAAGCATTCACTGAAGCAGAGTGCTCAGAGAGAATTCGCATGGCTCTGCGTAAACAGCTTTGACCACCAATGAGAAGTACGAAACTGGAAACAAAGTGTACTACAAACGAGTTGACTGTCAAGAGTGGAAAGGACCGGGAGTAGTTATTGGCCAAGATGGCGTGGTGATATTTGTGAGGCATGGAGGCACCATTGTCAGGGTGCATCACTCAAGATTGAGGAAAGTAAATGATCAACAAGATAGAGGGGCTGTTGCTGAGAATCAGTCTCCTAATGAAAATGACAAAAAGGACACAGTAACAGACGCAAACTTACCAGATGTTGCATCCAATGATATGGACACTGAAACTGACACAGGAAATGGAGCAGAGACCTTCAACCATGACACAGATAATACTGTTGAGTGTTCAAATGAAGAAAACATTCAACAACAGCCACATGTGTTAAGACAGCATGGTTGTTCCAATCTGAAAACTGGACAAACTGTTAAATACATGGACAGAGAAAGCAAAAGGAAAACACCAGAACTGGTACAACTTGCAGTACTCTGAACCAGATACACTTTCAGCTGACCTGTCACTTGTAGAAAATCTCAGAATTGAACCAATGGAAAATCGAGAAACACAGAATGACATTCAAAATGATGATGTACTTGAAACAAAGGACGTGTCATTTGACTCAGCTAAGCTAGATGAGCTCAGTAATTGGAGGAAAAATGTAGTGTTTGAGGAAGTCAAAGACATTGGCCAAAAATGTGTCTCAACAAGGTGGGTGTGTACCCTTAAAGAATCCTTAACTGGAATAGTGCCTAAAGCACGTCTAGTGGCTAGAGGTTTTGAGGAGGCTGCTAAAGAACTCCCAAAAGACACACCGACATGCGCCTCAGAGTCACTCAGATTGACATTGATCTGCCAGAAAAAAATGGAAACTTAATTCCATAGACATCAAATCTGCATTTTTGCAGGGAACAGAGCTGTCAAGAGATATTCACATCCGACCTCCGCCTGAAGCTAAGAGCGAAGGAACACTGTGGAAACTAAAAAAGTGTGTGTATGGCCTGGCAGATGCATCACTCTACTGGTACAACAAAGTCAACGCAACAATGCTGAGTACAGGTGGAAAAATGTCACAAGTGGATCCTGCAGTCTTCTATTGGCTTGATCAAGACTGCAATGTGACTGGAGTACTTGCCTGTCATGTTGATGACTTTATCTGGGGTGGCTCACAGACCTTTGCTACAACTGTGATTCCACACCTCAAAGCTGTTTTCCAGGTCGGCCGTGAGGAGCATGATCATTTTTGTTATGTTGGCATAGAGTTTATTACAGTTGATGGAACAATACTGATGCAACAGGAGAGCTATATCAAGAATCTTCAACCCATCCACATGGATTCTTCAAGAGCCGTACAAAGGAATTCCCCTCTCTGTGGAATTGAAGCTGATCAATTGAGGTCAAAGATAGGACAACTTCTATGGGTTGCTAGACAGAGTAGACCTGATGTAATGTTTGATGGTTGCAACTTGGCATCTAACACAAAACACGCCACTGTACAAACCATTCATGAGGCAAACAAAGTTGTTCGTAAACTGAAATCACAACAAGTGACTTTAAAGTTTCAGCTTGTTGGAAAAGATGACTCTCTGAAACTAGTTGTCTTCAGTGATGCTTCCCTAGGGAACCTTACAGATGGAGGCACACAAGGTGGACATCTAATCGTGTTAATGGGTGAAGGAGGAAGATTCTCACCTATCTGTTGGCAGTCAAAAAGGATCAGAAGGGTTGTCCGAAGCACACTTGCTGGAGACTTGCTCTTGCGGATGGAATTGACAATGCTATCTTTCTTGCAACTCTGTACTCAGAGCTTACCACTGGTGAGACAAAACAGCACATTATACCTGTAGTTTGTGTCACTGACAACTACTCCTTAGTTGATGCTGTCAAGTCAACCAAGTCTGTCACAGAGAAAAGACTTTGTCTTGAGATTAGCAGCAACAAGGAACTTATTCAAGCACAGAGAATCCAGCGGATTCTGTGGTCGACCACAAAGGAACAGCTTGCTGACTGTCTGACTAAAAAAGGAGCATCCGGTCTTGTGCTCCTACCGGCTCTCAGTAATGGAAAGTGGCAGCTTGAGTAATACAAATAAACACCTTGTCACACAACACATCTGTAATGGGGAACTTAAATAATACTTGGACATTTAATTATGTTGTTGTTTTATTTGCCTTTAAAGAAAAGTGGGAAAATGTTAAGTTCATGTTTTAAGTATCCCTATACTTCTGTTATTACGGAGCTATCACTCAGTCAAGAGTGCGCCTGCGCGTTGAGTCTTGTTCGTTGATTGACCTAGCCTTGAGAGGAATGGCTACCTTGTAGTGTGTTCATATGGTGTAGTAAACTTTGGTAAACTGGAACCTTGTCATTGTGTCATTTCGAGTTAACACATAAGTTGTATTTTTATCAGTTTTGTAAATCTAATTAGACAGCTTTCATGAGTTACTTGATGTGTAGACGTGGCTCTATGTAGTACTGTGCACCTCCCATATTGTGTAAACTGTTATCTTTTAGAATTGTGTGTTTTGTTGAGATTTGCGTGATTTGTGTAATCTTATTACAGTATGTTTTCTATAGGATGCGGGTCAGGACCCAGACTCTCTAAACTACGCAGTGTTGAGTTTCCATCAGAAGAGAACAAGGAATAAGAAGACAGCTAAAGGTCTAATATTGGAGATGGAGCACGTTGTGTACGCTACCACAAGATCATGTCTAAATGTTTTAATGTTGATATCAGTGTAGCACTGATGAAGAACAAATGTAATACACTGAATAGTTGTTTTATAATTGACTTTTGTTGTGTCCCCCTATTTCAAGTAGTCAAAAATCCCCTTGTGACAGCCATCATGGACAACGCATCCCTTCCTGTAGTGTGAGTGACAGGAAGGAGCAGCTCCGTGTTGAATGAGACCTGCTTAGGTGAACATCACTGGGCCTCTCATGACATTTGCCTGAGCGATAGTGGAATAAATGTTTTTTAAATAACAATTATTGAGAATAAATTCCCAGGATTTACCATCTTTTTAAATGAAAGATGACATAGCCCTGGGGTAATATATCAAATTATGTGTAAATAAGATTAAAATAAGATTTAGAACACAAAATGCAACAAAACTGCCACAAACCGGTCCTTTTAACCAAACTCATAATACTTGTGGTAGTGTACTGTACTGTATATTTAAGGGCAAGTACTAAATACTTTTTTTGTAGTTTTTATGTATAATGTTGACATTCTCTCGCTCTGACTCTCTCTCTTTCTCTGCGCATCTAAACCACACACTGTCTTCTCACCAATCAGGCCTCACATCTATTTCCATCCATACCGCAATATAAATACCAGACCAAAACTAAACTACCCCAGACCAAACTACATCTAGACTAGATTTGTGCCATCTGCTGTTTAGTACAATAACAATACTTTAGTGGGCTATGTTAAAAAATATAAAAATACCATAAATGTGTTGTATTCAACATCTTGAAGTTGTAGGCATCTTGTAGGCCTACTTCAGTCATAGTGTATCCACTATGTATTTGCATGCAGAGTGAATTCATCCATAAACGATAGACCTAATGCTCTAATGTTGAGTGTACAGAGGCAGGTGTCAATGCTTTCTGCAGACTCTACATCCTCAGTGTCAACTCGCTGGTGTGAACAGGGATGGAAAACATCTCTGTGGTCAGAAGTTTCCACTCAACAACTAAACAAACAGACATCAAGCCCTCACACATTTGGTATAAACATGTTTTTATTAGGTACATCTATTAGTGTGACATAAAGGGTTTGTTATAGTTTGCTACCAATGCAGATTGATTTGCATGCAGACAATTTGTCTCATTGTGTTTCTAAGGCCTGTGATAAGCTTTGTGATGTCTTTGGTCATCATGCACTTTTTCAATTTCTGTTTGTTGTTCTGAACAGAGGGATTTAGAAGAAGTTGATAACCAAATGTCACAGCTGTAATTTCACCTCTTACACTTATAGCCCACGGTTTTCATGTGCTCATTGTTTAGTAGGACATGTAAGACCATGCACTTATCAAGGCTTATTTACTTTTAACAAAACCATTATCGACCTACAGCATCAACCAAATGACAAGGGTGCTTCCAAAATGTCACCCTATTTCTTATATAGAGCACTACTTTTGGGCCCATGTTGCAAGAGGGCCCATGTTGACCAGAGAACTATGGGCCCTGGTCAATAGTACTACACTGTACACTCTCTTGGAGAAATAGGTGCTCTCTAAAACCTGAAAGGGTTCTTCAACTGTCCCCATAGGAGAACGCTTTGAAGAACCATTTTTGGTTCCAGGTAGTACCTATTTGTTACTAGGTAGAACTATTTGGGGATCTGTCATGACTGGCCTGTTCGAGTCAGGTTACCGTGGAGCACAGTCCTACAGAGACATCTCACAGCAGCAGAGGTGGGGGGTTTTATGACACCTCACGCCCATTGTAAATCTTAAGGCAGCAGACAAAAACCTTTGTCCTCTCAGTGTGAAGGATTGGAATGTGTGAGTTAGCCCTATGGTGAATCTAACTCAGAACGGTAACATGCAATAAATGGACTTTACGACAAATATATCATCAGCCAAAATGGTGGTAACAACCATAGATGGAATATGAAAATGAATGTGGTTTTTGTTATGTTATTAAAAGTTAAATGACAAAATTATAACGAAAACATTGTAACTTGAAGAGTTTTCATAATATGTACCTGAAGTTTGCATACTGTACGTTGTGTGGATGTCCAGATCCAGTCCATCATTACTTTTTAGCATAAATTCATAACCCAGCGCGGTTCACACAAAACCCATTTCACAGCAAAAACAAATCCCTTACCTTTCGAAGAACTTCTGCTGAGAGCTTCTCAAGTGTCCAACGAAGCCATCCAATGGTTCTTTTGTTAGAAAAAGTCATTTATTATATCCATAAATCTCTGTTTGGTTGGCGCGTTATGATCATAAAATCCATTGTTGAGTCGCCCATTGAACCGCGAAGAGAACACGTTCAAATTATACCTATAAACTTTCTACAAACAAATCAAACATCATTTTTTATGTATCCTTAGGTATCCTTTTGTGTATATTTGGTGTAATATTTCCACCTTGTTTACAAAAGTGGTCGCCTGACTACTTCCTCTTCCTATCTGTTTTGCTTACTCCTAGAACTCCCAGTCTTTGTATAGAGACTGCTGACATCTAGTGGAAGCCATAGGTACTGCAGCCTCAGTCCTGGTTAAAATAAAAATGAATAGGCAGCCTGGTGAAGAAGGTCAAGTACAAAAAAAACTGCAAATCCGGATGGATTTTCCTCTGGTTTTTGCCTGCTATATCACTTCTGTTATACTCACATACATTATTTTAACACTCTTAGAAACTTCAGAGTGTTTCCTATCCAGTAGTACTAATTATGTGCATATCCTATTTTCTGGGCCTGTGTGGCAGGCATTTCACTTTGGGCACGCCAGACTCTACAAAACCGTCACCTATGCAGCCGCTCCCTAAGAAGTTAAAGTGGGATATAAAGTATTATCATCATCTGGGCCAAGAAGAAAGAGCCTCCTAATTATATAATGGGAGGGCTTTTATCCGTCTGTAAATTTGAGAATAAATTGTTTATGAGATATTGATGGTTAAGCAAAGACTATTGTAATGTTTTCTGTTTCTCTGTATTATTAAGTGACTGTGTGGAAGTCATAGAGGCCCTAGAGGATAATAGTGTCATAACATGTGGCCAACCAGGTTCCAACTACTGTATGACTCCCATGGACAACAATGTCAAGAAAAACATTAACTAAAGGGATTCATTGCCTCTTGCTGTTGTGTCTCTTACTTTGGGTGGACAAGCCCTCTGTTGGCCAGCTGCAGAACATAGTATAGTAGACAGTATGAGCTGTAGTTAGGCCTAATAAAAGATACATCCACAGTAGTCACATTGTTTAATTAAAAAATAAAACTGAACATCAACATACTCAAACTTGCTATGTGATAAAGTTGTGCAACACAGAATCAAGCTGTACAGCGCCCAATGAAGGACATTGTTTATTCCATTCGTGGTCCACCTTGCGGCCTATGGAGTGTTCAGCCAATCAAATCTGACCATCAAAATCAGATGGTACCTGAGATGAACCAATGATCGCATACGGAAGTTTCCATTATTTTCTATAGAGAGACTACATTTTACACAGGTCAATCTCGTCCCGTGAAGGAATACATATAGTTGTTTTTTTACAGGTACATCTCAAACACAATTTATTGTTCAGCACACTTCTTCCCAGAAATCTTAAATATAAAACCGTATTTGTAAATCAAAAATTGTGAATAACTGACCACAGGTTAATGGGAAGGGTGTATTTGCAAGGATGCACATAACTCTGCAATGCTGGGTTGTATTGGAGAGAGTCTCAGTCTTAAATCAATTTCCATACACAGTCTGTGCCTGTATTTAGTTTTCATGCTAGTGAGGGCGGATAATCTACTCTCACATAGGTACATGGTTGCAAAGGGCATCAGTGTCTAAACAGTGCGATTTGCCAAGGCAGGATACTCTGAGCGCAGCCAAATCCAGAAATCTGGCAGTGGATTCTGATTAAATTACATTTTCACAGAACCGCTTGTTGCAATTTCAATGAGGATCTCTTGTTCAGACATTGGTAAGTGGACTGGAGGCAGGGCATGAAAGGGATAACGAATCCAGTTGTTTGTGTCATCCGTTTTGGGAAAGTACCTGTGTAATTGCGCACCCAACTCACTCAGGTGCTTCGCTATATCACATTTGACATGGTCTGTAAGCTTGAGTTCATTTTCACACAAAAAAATCATACAATGATGGTAAGACCTGTGTGTTGTCCTTGTTGTTGCAGAGAGAAAAGAGCTCCAAGATCTTATTCATAGCCTGATTTTGTCCAGCACATTGAATATAGTTGCGGAGAGTCCCTGTAATCCTAGATTCAGATTATTCAGGCAAGAAAAAACATCACCCAGATAGGCCAGTCGTGGGAGAAACCCGTCATCATGCAATCGGTCAGACAAGTTAAAATGATGGTCAGTAAAGAAAACTTTAAGCTCATCTCTCAATAAAATGTTTTAAGGTCAATACTTTGCCCCTTGATAACCAGCGCACTTCTGTATGCTGTAAAAGCGTTAGATGGTCGCTTCCCATATCATTGCATAGTGCAGAAAATACACAAGAGTTCAGGGGCCTTGCTATAACAATTAATTTGACTTTGTGTTGTTATTTCTCTGAACACTAGATGGTTTAATTTTATTTTTGGCAGTGAAACAAGGATACTAAGGCGAGAAAAAAACCTCACCCAAATGTATAGCCCCGTTGGAAAATATAAATGGACTGTATGAAAATGTGAAGATTATTATTTTTTTTTAAGAAATACTACAGTTTGGGAAAACTACTAAAAGTTTCAAGAGCCATTTTTTCAAAAGTGGGGTTACAAGTTTATCAACTTTTAACGCAGAATTACTTTCCCATTGTTCCTCAACTGCAGTGTATAATATAAAATGTTCTAGCTCTGAGTATCTACTTTTATCGAAAGAAAAAAAAACTAAATCAAATTTTGCCACATACGGCCGAATCGAGCTTGTCGGTCACAAATGGTCCCACCCATTAAAAGTCAAAATGTGATTGGTTGATTCCACTGTCACGCCAACATTCTGCTCTAATACGGTTGATTTGCAGATGCCTTCTATCGAGCTATCAATTAATCTGCTCAGAGACCAAAATAAATAAAAATCCTCAGTTTGAACCCTTTCTTTTCAAACACAATCTGAAGAGATCAGAATGTAATTGAAAAGTAGCATATAATACGTAAATCATTTAAATATTATTGAAAAGATTAAATAGAAATGAAAATAATGTTTATATAAAGAATCTACAACAATTACTTTATAAATCCTTGGGCCTTCTCTGAAGGTGTAAATGGCCTTGACCGTTCCCTACTGCCTAATGGGGAGTGGGTTGATGAAACAACAATATCTATCCTCTGAAAATGAAGGCCAGGCATTTGCTAAACTTTACACTTTATCAAAAAAAGTGAAATTCTGACCTTCGCTGCATTACATTTGAACGCATATATCATATAAGATAAACACAATTAGTGTCAGCCCAACAGGATGCTCAGCTCTGTCCATCCAGTCTCTTGTAATCTGGGTTATGTCAAGTCACCACAGGGGCACTTAGCCGACCTTCAGCATACCCTCGCTGTTCACTGCAGAAACCCTGAAATCTGATGAAATGCTTAATGAGATACCACAGAATGCATCTCAGAAACTAAATAACTTTATTTGAGAAGTGTTGTACTACAGAGGTAGACTGTTCCAATCAAGGCAAAGGTTTTGAAAAAGCTGATAGCTATTAGGATCTTCGCACCACTGTGCATATTTTTTCTTATTGGAGAGATATGTTTTATTTACTTTTATTATGATGGCATGTTCAGTCGACTTTTTATTTTTTACATTTATTTTTACTTTCAGTCATAGCCTTCATCAGGGAGTACAATGATCCAATTAAATAGAAAATGGTATATCATTCACTACAGTTGAGGAACAGTGGGAAATTAATTCTGCTTTGAAAGTTGATAAACTTGTAACCCCACTTTTGAGAAAATGGCCCTCGAATCTTTTAGTACACCTACTGGAGAGCACCTACCCATCTCTTTAACTTCTCAGGGATCACTGGGGCGCTAGTGGGCTGCTCCCGACACTACCAGGTAAAATGTAAGGCGCCAAATTCAAAATCCAAAAGTTGAATTATTAAACATCCACCAATATACAAGTGTTCCATACTCATCAAAAGCTCTGTTTCTTGGCAATATCACAGCGTTGTCAGATTTCAAAAAGGCTTTACGGCGAAAGCAGCACATTTGATTGTTTGAGGGTAGCACCTCACATATTTTTCCCATAGCCATGAATCGATTAGCCATCATGGCACACACATAACACATAACACATTTCACAGCGAAAACAAATCAATTACCTGTTGAAGAACTTCTGCTGAGGTCATCCTAAGTGTCCAACGAAGACAATCCATGGTTCTTTTGTTAGAAAAAGTAATGTATTTTATCCATAAATCCTCCATTTGGTTCAGCGTTATAATCAGAAACGACAGCTTCCACTCCTCCATTGAAACGTGACGAACTCGTTCATCTTATACCTATAAACTTGTCCAAGAACAATCAAACATAGTTTTAAATGTATCCGTAGGAACACTTTTACGTATATTTACTTTTATAAATCAACCGAATATAAACTGATCGATAACTACGGTAAAAGACACTGCGCGACTTCTCGGGCGTATTGGCGCTGGGTACTGTTTACATGAAAGATACACTTCCTGGTTTGCTCTTCTTCTCTGGTCTAATTCATCCAAAATGAAAACTTACACTGTCTCCAGACTGTTGACATCTAAAGGAAGCGATGGGTACTGCATTCATATGCCCTTATATGGTCATTTTCATGAGGGGAGGGGTGCCCAAATGAGCAATGTGTCAAAATCACTTTTTCCAGGACAGAAATTCCTCTGGGTTTTGCCTGCTATATGCGTTCTATTTCACTCACAGACAAATGGTTAACAGTTTTGGAAAATTCAGAGTGTTTCCTATCCAATGGTACCAAATATGTGCATATCCTATTTTCTGGGCCTGAATGGGAGGCATTTTACTTTGGGCACGCCAGGCTCTCCAAAACCGACCCCTCAGCTGCCACTCCCTAACAAGTTAATCTACAGGTAGCTAAAGCTAACCAACTAGATTTAATGTTAGCTGCGCTAACATTAGGCGATAACTTGCAATGCAAATGATTCTGAGACACAATTAACAGTACTACACAGATCATATTCGTAACGTTAGCTAGCGAGCCAGCTAACATTAGCTAGCTAACAGTATGCTTTAACTTGCAATGAGAAATATTTTGTGACAAAATTAGAAATGTATGATATCTGAAAATGTAGCTGGCTAGACTCTCTTACACATATGCATGGATTAACTTTTCTCCCTATCTGTCACAGATGCCATGGTTGCCCTTAGTTTGAAGATATAATCCGGAGACAAGTGTTTTATACAACAGTCTTTGTGTTTTCTCTTTTCACATCCCTCTGCATAATCAAACGCCAACATTTTCTCCATCTCCTTAGCTATCTTACTCTGCTTCCACCGGGCATTCCACTGATTTCAAAACTCGTTCCTCCAGAACGTTGAGAGTGGAGAGCATTAGCAAGATTATCACAGTTCTTTGTGATATTGTATAAAAATAATGTGTTAGAAAGGATTACCTACACATACTGTGCAGCTCATCTCTCGGCAGGTCTAGCTGTCACGTCCAGGCCTGAGTAGACAGGCTGGAGTGTTTTGTTTTGTTTTTGGTGTAGGGTTTTTTATGTTCTAGGTTAGATATTTCTATGTTGGGGTAATGGTTCCCAATTAGAGGCAGCTGAGTGTCGTTGTCTCTAATTGGGAACCATATATATGTTTGTAGTTTTCACTTGGGGTTTGTGGGTTATTGTTTAGACATAGCTTTGTTTGTATCGTCATATGTTACGATCTTCATTCATTCAGTTGTATATTTGCCCAGTTACGTGTGTTTCGTTCATTTAATAAACATGTATACTGGATGCCTCGCTGCGCCTTGGTCTGTCCCGTACGGAGATCGTGACACTAGCCCATCCATTTCTCAGCGAATCATGTCTAGTGGGAAGATTACTGACTTTTTCCGTGGCTAAACAAACTAGGCTCGTAATTTAACCATTTCATTCGTATTTACAGATGGCACACAAGTTTGCTATTAAGGCACATGAGAGTTCACATGTTCCAGAAGGCATTTCTGCCCCCCAAAAACATTTTGATAAAAAAAATGTTTTACTTCTGCAATGCTTCTCTTGTCATGTAGTAATGCGCAACATATGCCTAGCTTCCTGAAACTAAGTCAAATGTTTACAAAAAAAACGCATTGAAAATTCTGCCTTTCCCGAAGACTGACAGGTCACTGCGAAATACTTCATCAGTTAGTTTTGTATCTCTTCAGTATTAAACTCACCTTCTGTACCTTCTTTCTGACCCCAGGCTTATATGTTACAGTTATACTATGGGTGAACTACAACACACTGCTCCTGCCAATCGCAAGAGTTCTTAAATTCAGTGATCTATTGATGCAGTCAAAAGAGTGCCCCCTATTGGCAAACCACCACCAATCATAGCCAATAGTTAGCCACTCCAGGAGGTCATTCCGCCCACTACAATAAATAAACCCAACTATAAGGAGAATCTCACAGTGAGAACATATTAAGATTTAGAATAGTTACTGTCATCCAGACCCTTTTCAAATTGTATTACTTTAAAATGGACAAAATATGTTTGACGAACTGTTCTGTTGACATAAATGTTTTAATTCTGACTATTTAAAATTCTGAAAACCTCTATGATGATAAACAACAGTCTACAACTAAAATATCTTATCATTCTGTCTATCAAACCAAATACAAAAGTGGAACATCAGTTGATAGCGATAACATTGTTTTTATCTGTGGTCATTGTTTGCAGCTATGGTTGTCATACTATGTCCCGCCCATAATCTCAAATTACTTTCATCTCTCTTATTTGAAGATTCAGTCCTTCATTTATGGTCTGGCAGTGTAGATCTCAACACAGAATGGAACGCATATATGTGCCAATTCTCGTCCTCTACGGCTTCTGTAAGTTAATGCATCCTCAGTTCAGATTTTGTGATTCATCAATCGATTTGGTCTCTCACATAGTTGTGACTGTGTTTAGGTGTGTATATCATGTGGATGAAGAATACGTTTCTAAACCTTTGTTCTCTCTCTTTCAGATCTGACCCATGTTGTGTCTGTCTCTCCGCCACCCTTAATGGAGGTCCATTCAGGAGAAAATGTCACCCTGCAGTGCATAAATGTCCTTAAAACACCCGGACAAGTTAGCTGGTTCAAGCAAGTCAACAGCTCAGAGCCCCTGTGCATCACGTCTATGTGGAGCTCTTTGCCAACTGTTCATCATTACAATGGATTTCAGGTCAAGCGTATGAAAATGTTAATTATCAACAGAAATATCTTTCTCAAAATCACAGAGGTGGATGTAGCTGATTCTGGTCTGTACTTCTGTGGATTGTCAGATGACTATTTCATCTTCACCAATGCGACTGTGCTGAAGGTCCAAGGTAATATTTTGAAAAGAAAATCTGCTATGACACGAAATGCACAAACATTTATCATAGGTATCAGATATATTTTGGACTAAATGTTGGAGATACAATTCTATCGTATTACAGTTTGAATAACAGTAGAATATTTAACTTACCTAATCGTTCAAAAGGTCACAAAGATTATTACAAGGACCCTACAGAGCACAATGAAAAAGGTATGTTCTTCACAGGTATGAATCTAACAGAAATGAATTAATATGATGTACCATGAAAGTACCACAGAATAGAAATAAAGTACAACAGCATCTTATATCAACCTAGCCTGAGAATTCATATCATTTCAGTTGCTGATACACAGATGAGAATCCTGGTCCTTCTCTCCATCATAAGAACTGGAGTTATTTTCTGCTGTCTGACCATCTTCATCATCATCTACCTCATCAGGAAATAGATAAAGCTAATAAATAGCACTGTGAACATTGATACTGACTTAAGTTGTTCTGTTTGAGTGAATGGGTCAGAAGTTTTCATGAAGGATAAACATTTGTAAAAAGTTAACAAAAAAATGTAAACCACTAACTTATCTTTTTTCGCTAAGTATTCAACCACCTGAGTCAATACATGTTAGAATCACCTTTGGCAGCGATTACCGCTGTGAGTATTTCTGGGTCGCTAAGAGCTTTCCACACCTGGTTTGTGCAACATTTGCCGTTATTACTTTTCAAATTCATCAAGCTCTGTCAAATTAGTTTTTGATCATTTCAACTCAATATCAGGAAGTTGTTCTTAATGATTTGTACACTCAGTGGATTTTGAATGGTTGTTTTATAATTGACTGTTGTTGTTGTTGCTGTGCTCTGTCCCCCTATTCCAAATAAGTAGTCAAAAATCCCCTTCTGACAGCCTTCATGGTTAGGGTCTGAGGAAGAGTAGAAGGGACCAGTGAGCAACGCATCACTTCCTGTAGCGTGAGTGACAGAAAGGAGAAGCTCAATGTTGAGGGAGACCTGGGGAGAATCTCAATTGCAAACTCCTCACGTCCTCTCCTCTCTCCTCGCCTCCTTCTCACATCCCATTGGAGGAAAAATTCAGAGGAGAGGGACCTCTGGCTTTCTCATCCAATGAGTTTAGAGAAGGAGGCGAGAAGAGATGAGAGAGGACGTGAGGAGTTTTCAATTGAGGTTCTCCACTGCTGAGGTAAACATGACTGGACGTCTCATGACATAACATTTGTCGGGGAGACAGTGGAATATTTTTTAAAGAACAACTATTTATAATCGATTCCCAGTATGTTACCATCTTTTGAAATTAAAGATGACATAGCCCTTGGGTAATATATCTAATTACGTGGAAATAAGATTTAATTCAATAAGATTTAGGACACAAACTGCAACAAAACTGCCACAAACGGGGGATCTTTTAACCAAACTGTTATAGAAATTTTGTTCTCAATGTTCATAAACTGAACTTCAATTAAACAAACTCTGTCCGTTACCCAGTATTTGTGAGATACTGGTTGAAATGAGACAAACAGAGGCCCAATCTATAATGATCAAATGTGGATTATTTATTCATGGGAGAGCTCTGAGCTCTAAAAGGTGTACACAGTCTTTTATATGGTACAATGTTGAAATACAAAGATACAAAATTCCCACCTCTTCCCCCACCCTCTCCAAGAACATAGTGTCTTCCCACAGTACCCATTCATTCCTTATCACAATCTTTGCAAATAAGTCAAAGTTGGGAGGTGTTGGTAGGTTCTTCTCAAGGACGGGCCTCTCGCATGTGTCTGGTAGAATCAAATAATTATTTGTTCTCACAGACACCCCCTAAATGAAGTCATACTTCTGCACACCAAGTTAATATCTAGGCACACACACACATTAATTGGACTACCATTTGTCTTGTAACCCTATCTCTATTGCATACATTTTCAGAATGGAATGTTCTTAGTATTAAGTACAAACATTTTGTCATCAAAACATAAAATCTATAACAAAACTCATAATACTTGTGGTAGTGTACTGTATTGTATATTTAAGGGGAAATAACCATTAAATAAAAAAAATTAGTGCAATTTTTTTGGGGGGGACTTGTATAATGTGTGTATAATGTGTGTATAATGGTGACACTGATAGGCCTAGTTATATTCCGCTGTGGTAAACTCATCTCCTCCTCTCTCTCTGCTGAAGACGAGCAACCTGAAACACACAAAGACTGACCTAGAGCTCTCAGTTCTCACCACACTGATCTGTTGTTCTGTTCACCCCTCTCCCCTCTCTCTCTCCCTCTCTTTCTGTTCTCTTCACACTTCTCTCTCTCTCTCGCTCTCTCTCTACGCATCTAAACCACACCCTCTCTTCTTCTCACCAATCAGGCCCCACATCTCTTTCCATCCATACCACCAGACTAAAAATACCTGACCAAACCCATAACCAAATTACACCAGGTTCTAGACTAGAAAGTTGTGCACAACGTAGGAGGAGTACTAACAAAGACAAACACTATTATACTTATTTACTGTTGTTATCATACTTAGGCCTAGTTATTTTACACTGTGGTAAACTCATCTAATTCTCTCTCTCTGCTGACGACGAGCAAACTGAACCACAGGAAGTCTGACCTGGAGCTATCAGCTCTCACAACACTGAACTCTCTCTCTGTCTCTGTCTCTCTCACGCTCTCTCTCTCTCTCTCTCTCGCTCTCTCTTGTGCTCTCTCTGTTCTCTTTACACCACTCTCCCTCTCTCTCTATGTTCTCTTCACACCATTCTCTCTCTCTCTCTCTCTCTTACACTTACAAAAGTTCCAAAAGAATAAAGGCGTTTCAATTGTCATATTATGTATATAAACAGTGTTGCAATGATGTGCGAATAGATGAAGTACAAAAGGGAAATCTCTCCCTGTTCTCATCACACCTCTCTCTCTCTGTCTCTCGCTCTCTCTGTCGCATCTAAACCATAATACAGTTGAATTTAATTGAATGCATGAAATATACAATGATACTGTATGTTGGACACCTGGGGTTTGGGACACCTGCACACCACCATCTGCTTTTTAGTACAATAACCATACTTTAGTGTCCTACTGTATGTTAAAAAATACCATAAATGTGTTCTATTCAACATATTGAACGCTTTGGAGCACTTGTAGGCCTACTTCAGTCATAGTGCATCCATGATGTATTTGATTGCACAGTGAATGCATCCATAAACAATAGACCTACTGCTCTAATGTTGAGTGTACAGAGGCAGGTGTCAATCCTCTCTGCAGACTCTCATTTGATGCATTCGCTGCAGATGCTACACCCTCGGCCTGTGGTCTGTGTCAACTCGCTGGTGTGAACAGGGATGAAAAACAACCCACAGCTCATACAAAGATCTGTGGTCAGAATTTACACTCAACAACTAAACAAACAGACACATTTGGTACAAACTTTTCTTTCTTAGGTACTTTTGAGTTCACACCTCATCTATTAGCGTGACGTTAACGTTTTTTTATGGTTTTATACCAATGCAAATAGTTTGCCTCATTGTGTTTCTAAGGCCTGTGATAGCCTTGTTATGTCTTTGGTCATCATGCACTTTTTAATTTCTGTATTTGTTCTGAACATAGGGATTCAGAAGAAGGTGATAAAATGTCACACCTGTAAATTGACCTCACTCATATAGCCCACTGTTTTCATGTCCTCATTGTTTAGTAGGACAGGAGGGTGCAGTAAGAACATGCACTTATCAAGGCCTAGTTGACATTTTCTAAAACCGTTATCTACCTACAACATCAACCAAATGACAAGTGTGCTTCCAAATATTGAGCTCTACATTTGACCAGGCCCTATGGGCCCTGGTAAAAAGTAGTGCACTGTACACTCTGAGAAAAAAGGTGCTATCTATTACCTTAAAGTGTTCTACAGCTGTCCCCATATTATAACCCTTTTAATAACAAGTTTTGGTTTCAGGTAGAATCCTTTCCACAGAGGGTAATATACAGTTGAAGTCGGAAGTTTACATACACTTAGGTTGGAGTCATTTAAACTCATTTTTCAACCACTCCGCAAATTTCTTGATGAAAAACTATAGTTTTGGCAAGTCGGTTAGGACATTTTTTATTTTACCTTTATTTAACCAGGCAAGTCAGTTAAAAACAAATTCTTATTTTCAATGACGGCCTAGGAACAGTGGGTTAATTTGGGGAATTGAACTTGCAACCTTCCAACGCTCTAACCACTCGGCTACCCTGCCGCACCAAACACACCAAACATCTACTTTGTGCATGACACAAGTCAATTTTCCAATAATTGTTTACAGACAGATTATTTCACTTATAACTCACAATTCCAGTGGGTCAGAAATGTACATACACTAAATTGACTGTGCCTTTAAACAGTTTGGAAAATTCCAGAAAATTACGTCATGGCTTTAGAAGCTTCTGATAGGCTAATTGACATTATTTGATTTAATTGGAGGTGTACCTGTGGATGTATTTCAAGGCCTACCTTCAAACGCAGTGCCTCTTTGCTTGACATCATGGGAAAATCAAAAGAAATCAGCCAAGACCTCAGGAAAAAAACTGTAGACCGCCACAAGTCTGCTTCATCCATGGGAGCAATTTCCAAATGCCTGAAGGTACCACGTTCATCTGTACAAGCAATAGTACGCAAGTGTACACACCATGTTCCAAAAGGTTAGAACTATGAGTCTCCTATACTACAGTAGCTGCAGTGATAACGATCGAGGGGAACAGTGCTTAAAACATTTGTACAACTCTAAACAATGGAGATTCTACCTGTAGGAAAATTCTGTGACTCTGAACTGCACAAGATACACAAACCAGGGTCTGTAGTGACACCTATAGTGCTGAGATTAGTGCCTTAGACCGCTGCGCCAATCAGGAGCAATCAGGAGTGTAAATATTTGGTATTTTCTTAATCAGATTATTAAGAGCTTAATTTAACAAAAGTTTAGGTAGAACACTTGCTACAGTAATATTCTAGAGATGGAATGTTTTTATTGTCCTTTGTCGTGGAAAAAATGATATTCATACAAGAAACTTGTGAATTCAATAACACCTTTAATTAGCACAATCAGCTTCCCATATGTCCTGTTTCAATAGGGGTCTTTGTTCCATGGTCTTCTGGCATCTTGCTTTTCCTCAGATCTTAATCAGTTCCAACGGACCTTCCTGCTGGCCCCCTCAGCTCTGTTTAATCATTACCACATGTCCCTCTACTAACCCTCTGCTCCTTAGGTCTGTTTGTTCAACTATTCAGCTTTAACAAATCCTATACATTTCTGTATGTCTTTCTGTCTCACCACTTCAAAGTAATCAATCAGAACACTGAAAATGTAATAATTGTAATGAGTTAATCTCCCACAACTATCCAAGTTAAGCTTGTTTTAGCACTTAAGCCTCATTATCAATACTATCATGTTGTCTGCTATCACATAGTACATTAATTAAATGAATCAATGTGTCTTAGCCATGTTTCCACCACCACACCTTCTTGTCAGATTCAGGGTCCAGAAGCATATCTGTGCTTCAACAGCCTCTGTCTGAGTCAGTCCAATCAGGAGACTCAGTGACTCTGAACTGTACAATACAGACTAAAACCTGTGCAGGAGAACACAGTGTCTATTGGTTCAGACATGGCTCAGGAGAATCCCATCCAGAAATAATTTACACCCATTGAGACAGGAGTGATCAGTGTGAGAAGAGCACTGACGTTGGGTCTCCTACACAGAGCTGTGTCTACAACCTCCCCAAGAGGAACGTCAGCCTCTCTGATGCTGGTACTTCCTACTATGCTGTGGCCTCATGTGAGTGATACTGTTTGGAAACAGGACCAAGCTGGACATTCAATGTAATTTCTTTAACTTCTTTCACCAATTTACCATTCCAGAGTTTCATAGGAGGCATATTTGTAACCTGCATGGTAAGAGAACATTTACTATTACCTGATATTCCTCCAATAAAACATTTAAATCATCAAATCCTTTGGTTTCAGAGTACTATTTCTCCCTGACTCCTACAGTTCTTGCACTGCTTGCATCAAACATTGTGTGATTGTCGTCTTCCCACTGACATGGGGGATATGCAAGGAAAGGACCAGAGGGTGTAAAGATACAGAACATGCATATTAATACTTACTAACAGTCTAACTGTTATGTAATGTTTCACTGTAATGTTTGAAGATGTCTTCATGCGAAAGGAAAATATACATTTAGTGTACAAAACATTTTGAATCACCTGCACTTTCCATGGCATAGACTGACCAGGTGAATCCAGGCGACAGCTATGATCACGTATTGATGTCATCTGTTAAATCCACTTCAATCAGTGTAGATGAAGGGAAGAGGAAGGTTAAAGAAGGATTTTTAAGTCTTTAGACAATTTAGACATGGATTGTGTACAGTATGTGTGCCATTCAGAGGGTGAATGTGCAAGACAAAAGATTGAAGTGCCTTTGAATGGGGCATGGTAGTAGGTGCCAGGCGCAACGGTTTGGTGCAACACAAGGGGGTGAAACTAAATATTAGGAATGTGTACCGTGTTCCATTTCAATAAGATTTTTTGTGTACTGTACTGAATAGGATTTTTTACTTCCTGTTTTAATCTGAAGCATCAACTGATAGATCCCCAACCCCACCAGTCACAGGTAAACATTAGCACATAATTTCACCCCATATCAAAATGGTTCATGTAGTGGATGTAACCAGTATAATGTCTTGTTGATGACTCCACTTCTCACACACCACCAAAAGAGGGACGTGTTGAACTATGCTGCTGTGAGTTTAAACCCCAAGAAGAACTCCAGAAGAGCAAGTGAGATGACCAGCAGAGACTATGCAGTGTACTCTGAGGTCAGATACCTTCAGCAGGAGTGAGAGATTTCACAACTGTCACGAAGACTCCAAGTAGTACCATTTTACGATTCGTAGCCTAATAGAACTGCTTTTAGTAGGTGAAATTAGTATGGAATTTAGAATGCAAAAAATGACTATAATTTTAGCTAAGTCTTTATGTTAGATTTATATGATTATCATGTACTGCCTCAAATGTTGAAACCTTTTAATTGTGCTTTTAATTGATAGAAATTCTCTGATAGAGGATCCCTTGTTTGCTGTATGATTGGGTATTTAACTTAACAAACTAAACTTTTTTTGTCTCCATACATCTTTGTTTCCTCTCTAAAGTACATATCTGTTACCACAGATACAATAGGATTAAAAGGATGAAATCACACAAATGGAATCATGTAGTTCCAAACAAGTGTTAAACAAAACAAAATATATTTTATATTTGAGATTCTTCAAAGTAGAAATCGTTTGCCTTGATGACATTTTTGCACACCCTTGGCATTATCTCAACCAGCATTATTTCAATTAACAGGTGTGCCTTGTTAAAAGTTAACTTGTGGAATTTTTTTCTTTCTTAATGTGTTTGAGACAATCAGTTGTGTTGTGACAAGGTAGGGGTGGTATACAGAAGATAGCCCTACTTCGTAAAATACCAAGTCCATATTATGGCAAGAACAGCTCAAATGAGCAAAGAGAAATTCCAACTTCCATATCTTTGTGAGACGCAGAGTAGGTGAACGGATGATCTCTGCATGTGTGGTTCTGGCCGTGAAGCATGGAGGAGTCCATTTTGCTCCTCCCTTCCTATAGGCTGAAACTCAAACAGGATGTACCCGTGCTAAGGACTATTCAACACTGCTCTGACCAATCTGAATCCACGCTTTAAGATTGTTTTGATCACACGGACTGGGATATGTTCCATGTAGCCTCAGAGAATAATATTGACGTACGCGCTGATTCGGCAAGTGAGTTTATAAGGAAGTGTATAGGAGATCTTGTTCCCACTGTGACTATTAAAACCTACCCTAACCGTGGATAGATGGCGGCATTCGGGCAAAACTGAAAGTGCAAACCACCGCATTTAACCATGGAAATGTGACTAGAAATATGGCCAAATACAAACAGTATAGTTGTTCACTCCACAAGGCAACCAAACAAGCGAAATGTCAGTATGGAGACAAAGTGGATTCAATGGCTCAGATATGAGACGTATGTGGCAGGGTCTACAGACAATCATGGACTACAATAGGAAAACCAGCCACGTCACGGACACCGATGTCTTGCTTCCAGACAAGCTAAACACTTTTCTTTGCCCACATTGAGGATAATACAGTGACACCGAAGCCGCCCGCTACTAAGGAAAGTGGGCTCTCCTTCTCCATGTCCCATGTGAGTAAGACATTTAAACGTGTTGAACCTCACAAGGCTGTCGGCCCAGGCGGCATCCCTAGCCCCATCCCCAGAGCATGCGCAGACCAGCTGACTGGTGTGTTTACGGACATATCTCTCCCTATCCCAGTCTGCTGTCTCCACATGCTTCAAGATGGCCATCATTGTTCCTGTACCCAAGAATGCAAAGGTAACTGAACTAAATGACTATCGCCCTGTAGCACTCAATTCTGTCATCATGAAGTGCTTTGAGAGACTACTCAAGAATCATATCAACTCCACCTTACCTGTCACCCAAGACAAACTTCAATTTGCTTACCGCCCTAATAGGTCCACAGACGATGCAATCGCCATCGCCCTAACCCATCTGGACAAGAGGAATACCTATGGAAGAATGCTGTTCATTGACAGTAGATCAGCGTTTAGCACCGTAGTACCCTCCAAGCTCATCATTAAACTTGAGGCCCTGGGTCTCAACCCCACCCTGTGCAATTGGGTCCTGGACTTCCTGACGGGCCGCCCCCAGGTGGTGAAGGTAGGAAACAATATCTCCACTTCGCTGATCCTCAACACTGGGGCCCCACAAGGGTGCATGCTCAGCCCCCCTCCTGTACTCCCTGTTCAACCATGACTGCGTGTCCATGCACGCCTCCAACTCAATCATCAAGTTTGCAGACGACACAACAGTAGTAGGCTTGATTACCAACAACGACAAGACAACCTACTCTCGGATTGTGGTGTCAGGAAAACAACCTCTCACTCAACGTCAACAAAACAAAACAAAGGAGATGATTGTGGACTTCAGGAAACAGCAGAGGGAGCACCCCCCCCCCTTATCCAAAACGACGGAACAGCAGTTGAGACAGTGGAAAGTTTCAAGAAGGCGCAACAGTGCCTCTTCAAATTCGTGAGGCTGTAGAAATTTGTCTTAAAACACTCACAAACTTTTATAGATGCACAATTGAGAGCATCCTGTTAGGCTGTATCACTGAGTGGTACAGCAACTGCACCGCCCTCAAATACAAGGGTCTCCAGAGGGTGGTGTGGTCTGCACAACTAATTGCCCTCCAGGACTGGTGCGTTATGTTCAGAAAATCCAATGTCAAATCGCGCATTGAAACGTGAAGAGTACGCGTTCAAATATACCTATAAACCTTTAATCAATAAATCAAATACCAGTTAAAATGCATCCTCAGCTATCTTTTATGAATATGAGCGATAATATTTCACTCGGATGGTCACCTAAAAGTTATATAAGTAAAATAAAGTGGGGTGCGCGCAGCCAGCCTTACGCACGAGAAAACTTGTTGACATCTGAGCTACCTTGGCCATATCCTTTCCCTATTCTTCCTGCTTCCTCCAATCTCTCTGAGGCTTTATATACAGACTGTTGACATCTAGTGGAAGCCATAGGTACTGAAATCTCTGAGCTGCTTGCCATAGAACTCAATAGAGAGACTGTCAACCAGAGCCAATGTGACAAAAAAACAGTAATTCCGGATAGATATTTCTTGGGTTTTCACCTGCTATTTCTGTTCTGTTAAACAGCCATCACTGACACAGAGAGGCTGATGCCTACATACAGACTTGAAATCATTGACTAGCTACTGATAATGGCACTGGAGAAGATGGCTGACATTTTATTTGCTCTGAACCAACTGTGGTATTTTGTTAGTTTTTTCTCATTGTTTGTAACTTATTTTGTACATAATGTTGCTGCTGCCGTCTCTTATGACCGAAAAGAGCTTCTGGACATCAGAATAGCGATTACTCACCTTGATTTCTTTAATGAGACGGCCAAGAGGGATTTACTCCAGACACCTAAAAAGGACTTTGCAGAAGGAGATCAGGGTGCCTTGTGAGGATCAGTCGACAAGTGACTAATCTGCCTTTGCCATCCGTACTATTAGTCAACGTACAATCGCTGGAAAATAAATGGGACGAACTAAAAGCACGTATATACTACCAACGGGACATTAAAAACTGTAGTATCTTATGTTTCACCGAGTCGTGGCTGAATGACGACATGAGTAACATACAGCTGGCAGGTTATACACTCTATCGAGCAGGATAGAACGGCAGCCTCTGGTAAGACAAAGGATGGCGGTCTATGTAGATTTTTAAACACCAGATGATGCATGCTATCTAAGGAAGTCTCAAAGTTTTGCTCGCTTGAGGTAAAGTATTTTATGATAAGATGTAGACCACACTATCTACCTAGAGAGGTTTCATCTGTATTTTGCGTAGCTGTCTACCTACCACCACAGACCGATGCTGGCACTAAGACCGGACTCAATGAGCTGTATACTGCCGTATTCAAACAGGAAAAAGTTCATCCAGAGGTGACGCTCCTAGTGGCCGGGGACTTTAATGCAGGGAAACTGAAATCAGTTTTACCTCATTTTTATTAGCATGTTAAATGTGCAACCAGTGGGGGAAAAACTCGAGACCACCTTTACTCCACACACAGAGATGCGTACAAAGATCTCCTTCGCCCTCCATTTGGCAAATTGGACCATAATTCTATCCTCCAGATTCCTGCTTACAAGCAAAAATTAAAGCAGGAAGCAGCCGTGACTCAGTCAATAAAAAAGTGGTCAGATGCAGGCAGGTGAGGCATGCGTGAGAGCCTCTGCTCTTCCGGACGACTGTGTGATCACGCTCTCAGCCAATGTAAGCCCTTTAAACAGGTCAAAACATGCGTGAGAGCCTCTGCTGTTCCGGACGACTGTGTGATCACGCTCTCAGCCAATGTAAGACCTTTAAACAGGTCAACAATCAAAAGGCCGCAGGGCCAGACGGATTACCAGGACGTGTACTCCGAGCATGCACTGACCAACTGTCAAGTGTCTTCACTGACATTTTCAACCTCTCCCTGTTCGAGCCTAGTGAGAAAGTGGTGAATCAGAGAAAGTGGTGAATTCCTTGAGAAGCCGTTGCTATTGCAAAGCTCTTACTATTAAATATGTATTTTAAGTATAACTCTGACTTGTGTGATAAGTTTGTCTCTCCTCATTTTTGATAGTAAAGAAATTAACCACCACAGTACATATAAATATATGGATGAGTGATGCCTGACCGGCGTAGGCAAGATGCAGTAGATGGTATAGAGTACAGTATATACATATGAGATGAGTAATGTAGGATATGTAAACATTATATAAATGGCATCGTTTAAAGTGGCTAGTGATACATTTATTTCATCCAATTTTTTATTATTAAAGTGGCTAGAGATTTGGGTCGATGGCCGAACGGCATAGGCAAGATTCAGTAGATGGTTTAGAGTACAGTGTATACATTTGATATGAGTAATGTCGGATATGTAAACATTATATACAAAATTGTTTAAAGTGGCTAGTGATACATTTGTTACATCCAATCATATTATTTAAAGTGGCGAAGTGGCATACTACCTCAACTAACTGGTGACCCCGCACATTGACTCTATATCGGTACCCGCCTGTACTGTATATTGTCTCGCTATTGTTATTTTACTGCTGCTCTTTAATTACCTGTTACTTTTATCTGTATTTTTTTAACTGAATTGTTGGTTAGGGGCTCGTAAGTAAGCATTTCACTGTAAGGTCTATACCTGTTGTATTCGGCACATGTGACTAATACAATTTTATTGAATTTGATTTGATATCTTTTACAATAACTACCTCTGTATCTACAGTAAATGTAATGTTTATGTAATTTTAAAAAATTAACATAAGAGGTTTATCTTGAATGTCCAGCTTGGTACCATTCCCAAACAGTATCTCCCCACATGAGGCCACAGCACAGTAGTAAGTCCCAGCATCAGAGAGACTGAGGTTCCTCTTGGGGAGGTTGTAGACACAGCTCTGTGTAGGAGACCCAGCTTCTTCTTACACTGATCACTCCTTTCTCCATGGGTGTAAATGATTCCTGGATGGGATTTTCCTGAGCCATGTCTTGCTGTTGGAGCCTAAATCTGAAAATATGGTTTAAATATGTCAGCAAATCTGTGTTAACTATCTAGATCTTCCCCATAGCAGGTGTTCTTCATCGATGAAAGAATCATCTGAATGTGATAATACCTGATATTAACTGTAAGTTGCTTTTCCAAAAAGTAACAATGTTTTGTCTTAGGCTAACTCATCACTACTCTTTATCTACAAATTTTGAGTGTGATAATATGATGATGCAATGAGAAGGGAATTCTGTCCAACAGTTTTCTTGAACCAAGACACTCTGACCATCAAATTAGATGCTACAAGCTTGGCACACCTGTATTTGGGGTGTTTCTTCCATTCTTTTCTGCAGATCCTCTCAAGCTCTGTCAGGTTGGATGGGGAGTGTCACTGCACAGCTATTTTTAAGTCTCTCCAGAGATATCCGATTGGGTTCAGGTCCGGGCTCTGGCTGGGCCACACAGTGACATTCAGAGACTTATCCCGAAGCCACTCCTGCATTGTCTTGGCTGTGTGCTTAGGGTTGTTGTCTCTTTGGAAGGTGAACCTTTGCTCCAGTCTGAGGTCCTGGACTTCCTGAGTGCTCTGGAGCAGGTTTTCATCTCTGTACTTTGCTCTGTTCATCTTTTCCTTGATCCTGACGAGTCTCCAAGTCCCTGCCGCTAAAGAACTTCCCCACAGCATGATGCTGCCACCGCCGTGCTTCACTATAGGGATGGTTCCAGGTTTCCTCCAGATGTGACACTTGGCATTCAGGCCAAAGAGTTAAATCTTGGTTTCATCAGACCAAAACATCTTATTTCTCATGGTCTGAGAGTACTTTAGGTGCCGTTTGGCAAACTCCAAGCGGGCGGTCATGTGGTTTTCCTACGGTGTGGCTTCCTTCTGGCCACTACCATAAAGGCCTGATTGGTGTAGTGCTGCAGGGATGGTTGTCCTTCTTGAAGGTTCTCCCATCCCCACAGAGGAACTCTGGAGCGCTGTCAGAGTGACCATTGGGTTCTGGGCTGCCAGCTCTAGGAAGTGTCTTTGTGGATCCAAGCTTCTTTCATTTAAGAACGTTGGAGGCCATTATGTTCTTGGGGACCTTCAATCCTGCAGAACATATTTGGTATCCTTCCCCAGATCTGTGCCTCGGCACAGTCTTGTCTCTGAGCTCTTTAGACAATTCCTTTGTCCTCATGGCTTGGTTTTTGCTCTGACTTTCACTGTCAGCTGTTGGACCTTATTTAGACAGGTGTATGCTTTCCCAAATCACACCAAATCAATTGAATTTACTACAGGTAGACTCCAATCTAGTTGTAGAAACGTCTCAAGGATGATTATTATAAACAGGATGCCCCTGAGCTCAATTAAGCACTGTATGTAACCTGCATGGACTGCCAAGTCCATTTCTTCTGTGTTTTCCTGTGCTGTATGCAGGATTGGGGTCAATACAATTTCCATTCCAGTCAATTCAGAATGTAAACAAAATTCCAACACCAAATCCACATTTTCCTCATGAAAAGCATTGAGTGTATTTCCTGAATTGACTTGAATTGAAATGTAATTGATCCTGAACCTAACTGTAAGCTGACTGAAATTGTACTCTGCTTTGGCTCAACTTCCTTACTTTAATAACTCCTATGCAAATGGCTACATCTTAGCCAAATGTGAGCCATTTATTTACCTCAGAACAGTTTACACTCTGAGCAGGTATTTCCCTCTCCAACTATGTACTCTGTCAAACCTTATACAAAATATGATATATTAATGCCATGCATTAATGGCATAAACTAATATTATATCATGTATGAATGGCAAACCATAATTCACAAAATAAATATGTTTTGTTTTTCAATTACGGGTGACCAAGTACACTTCACCCACAGTACAAGTGAGTAACTTTACATTTTTGCCTGACATTAAACTGCTTTACGTTCTAATGCTTCATATAGGGAGCTGGATGAATTTGGATGTATCTCTCTCTCTCTCTTTTAAGAATCTGAAAGTGGACACAGAGAATTACGCTGCACTGAGCTTCTCAATAAACAGATCTGAGCGTGGAGGGCAGGGTGGAGACATTTCTCAGAAACACGTAGAGCAACAGCTGTGAAATAGTATTGTTTTAATATATTAACATGTCATACTGTATCTAGTGTGTAATTTTGTCGGTATTTTATACAAATTTGCATTTTATAAAGATTAATTGATTTATTGAAAGTTTAAACAGCAATATCTGCATCATCAACATATCAAAAGGCTCACATATTGGCGTTTTACTTTACATTATGTTACCAAAGCTGACGAGCAATGAAACATTTGAAAAGACAGTAAACCACAGTTGTATTTGTAACAGCTAAAGGATTGAGAAACTGAATAATTTAATGAATCTATTTCCTGACAAGGTAGATGATGAAGGTCAGACATCAGAGGAGAAATCCAGTCTTAAGATGGAGAAGAGGACAAGGATCCTCATATCCGCTTCAGTCGCCACTTGAATATCACCCCCTGAAAGAATGACATGTTTTCTATTATACAGTAGGGGTTATTACAGTGTAATAGCATGTATTTTATTTTGCCTTTATTCGCTTAGGTAAGTCAGTAGGTAGGGCCGATAGTAGCCGAGTGGTTAACTTCTTTGTGAGCAGCGCACGAGGTGACCGTTTTGGAGACCCTGGCTTGACCAAAGTAAAAGGCCTCCCATTCAAGCCCAGAAAATAGGATATGCACATATTTAGTACCATTGGATAGGAAACACTCAGTATTTTCTAAAAGTGTTAACATTTTGTCTGTGAGTAAATCAGAACGGATATGGCAGGCGAAACCCTGAGGAATTTCTGTCCTGGAAAAAGTGGTTTTGACACATTGCCTCATTTAGAGCCCCTCCCTTATGAAAATGCCCTTATAAGGGCATATGAATGCAGTACCTATCGCTTCCTCTGGATGTCAACAGTCTCGAGACAGTGTTCTGATTCTTTTTAGATGCTTTTAGAGCAGAGAAGAAGAGGAATAAGGAAGTGTACACGCAGTTGTCAATACAAGTAAACGCACGCTCCCGGCTGTCACGTTCTTTGTTTTTTTCCTTTCTTATCGCCCAGTTTATATTCCGGTTGAAATATTATACTATTTATACATAAAAGTGTTCCTAAGGATACATTTACAATTATGTTTGATTGTTCTTGGACAAGTTTATAGGTATAAGTTGAACGAGTTCTCTTCAGGTTTCAATGGAGGAGTCGACGCTCTATTTTCTCATTATAACGCACCAACCAAACTGAGATTTATGGATATAATACATTACTTTGTCTAACAAAAGAACCATGGATTGTCTTCGTTGGACACTTGGGATAATGTATCCTTAGGAACACTTTAATGTATATTTAGTATAATATTTCAACCGGAATATAAACTGGGCGATAAGAAAGGAAAAAAACAAAGAGCGCGCCAGCCGTGAACGCGCCTTTTTCTCTATTGACATTCTGTGTGGCCACATCCTTATTCGTCTTCTTCTCTGCTCTAAAAGCATCTAAAAAGAATCAGAACACTTTCTCGAGACTGTTGACATCCAGAGGAAGCGATAGGTACTGCATTCATATGCCCTTATATGGGCATTTTCACAAGGGAGGGGTTCTAAATGAGGCAATTTGTCAAAATCACTTTTTCCAGGACAGAAATACCTCGGGGTTTTCGCCTGCCATTTCCGTTATGTTATACCCACAGACAGAATGTTAACACTTTTAGAAAATTCAGAGTGTTTCCTATCCAATGGTACTAAATATGTGCATATCCTATTCTCTGGGCCTGAATGGGAGGCATTTTACTTTGGGCACGCCAGGCTCTCCAAAACGGTCACCTCGTGCGCGCTCCCAAAGTTAATGGTGAGCTAATAACAGAAAATAGCTTACGGTTGTGAGTGTGATGTAATAAAAGCAGGGCATCAAACCGGAGAATTTTTGAACTTGGACGCTTTCTCATTGGCCTTAAGTTATATCCTATTTTGACATTGGTGCAGGTCATGTTGTTCTTCACATTACCGTCTCTGGTAGACACACACTACATCAAATAAAATCTAGGTATATTTGTCACATGCACAGGATACAGAAGGTGTAAATGGTACAGTGTGTTACACCCTGATTTGTTTCACCCTTCCTTGTGCTTGTCTTCACCCCCCTCCAGGTGTCGCCCATCTTCCCCGCTTATCCCCTGGGTATTTATACCTGTGTTTTCTGTCTGTCTGTGCCAGTTCGTCATGTTTGCCAAGTAATCCAGCATTTTTCTCTCAGCTCCTGTTTTTCCCAGTCTCGCTTTTTCTTCGTCCTCCTGGTTTTGACCCTTGCCTGTCCTGACTCTGAGCCCGCTTGCCTGACCACTGCCAGCCGTTGACCTCGAGCCTGCCTGTCTATCCCTTGGATTCTAATAAATACAAGAGCTCAAACCATTTGCCTCCTGTGTCTGCATCTGGGTCTCGCCTTGTGTCGTGATACAATGAAATGGTTATTTGCATAGTGGAGTCTTTTTTTACACATTTAGCCAGCTAGATAGCTAAACAATGAACCATAATCCCAACTAATAATGTTACTACCCTGCATGAATCTAAAGGTAGCTAAAGCTAACCAGCTAGATTTAATGTTAGCTAGCTAGCTAACATTAGGCTTTAACTAGCAATGCAAATTATTCTGAGACACAATTAACATTACTACACAGATCATATTCGTAACATTAGCTAGCGAGCCAGCTAACATTAGCTAGCTAGCTAACAGTATTATACAACAGCCTTTGTGTTTTCTCTTTTCAACTCCCTCCGCATAATCACCCACATTTTCTCCATCTCCTTAGGTATCATACTCTGCTTCCACCGGGCATTCCACTGATTTCAAAACTCGTTCCTTCAGAAAGTGGAGAATCGAGAGTGGAGAGCATTAGCAACATTATCACAGTTCTTTGTGATATTGTAAAAAAAGAATGTGTTAGAAAGGATTACCTACATATACTGAGCAGCTCAAATTATAGACAGAAGGGTGCTACATGGAAGACCAGTCCGAACTCATCTCTCGACAGGTCCAGCCCATCCATTATCTCAGCGAATCATGTCTAGTGGGAAGATTACTGTCTTTTTCCGTGGCTAAACAAACTAGGCTCGTAATTTAACCATTTCATTCGTATTTACAGATGGCATACAAGTTTGCTATTAAGGCACATGAGAGTTCACATGTTCCAGAAGGCATTTCTGCCCCCAAAAAACATTTTGATAAAAAAATAAAATTACTTTCAAATGCTTCTCTTGAGATGTAGTAATGCACAACATATGTCTAGTTTCCTGAAAAAAATGCATGGATAATTCTGCCTTTTTTGAAGACTGACATGTCACTGCGCAATAGCGAGCAGTAGTTTTCCCACAGTCTAAGCTAGCTAGTGTTTGTTGTAGGCTAGTGTGTGTTATGCGAGTGAAACATTGTTGCATTTAACCTTTAAATCACTTGTTAGTGTGTGTGCTTAAAGTGCTAACAATATTTGCAATGGGAAGTAATAGTTGTACATTTCGATTGGGACTGGCTTATTATGTCAGAGTGAATGGACTGCTTATTCTTTAACATCATGCTGTGTGTGACTGCTGTCTTTCTATCAGTCTATGTGTTTTACAGAAAGTGCACTCTCCTACATGGAGTTAGCTGGTAGGTATTACAGTCGCTGTCGTTTCAGCATCACGAGCCAGGCAAACTCACATCCTTTGATGTGTCACTTTTGCCGCAATATAATATTTTCCCCATCTTAAGGCCTTAAGGCCTTCTCTCACGTTCAGTACTGTTCTTTGGTATCTGATCAGTATTAAACTCACCTTCTGTACCTTCTTTCTGACCCCAGGCTTATATGTTACAGTTATACTATGGGTGAACTACAACACACTGCTCCTGCCAATCGCAAGAGTTCCTAAAATCAGTGATCTATTGATGCAGTCAAAAGAGTGCCCCCTATTGGCAAACCACCACCAATTCCAGCCAATAGTTAACCACTCCAGGAGGTCCTTCCGCCCACTACAATAAATAAACCCAACCGTGAGGAGAATCTCACAGTGAGAACATTTAGAATAGTTACTGTCATCCAGACCCTTTTCAAATTGTATTAGTTTAAATTGTCAACAGTTCTGTTGACATACATTTTATAAATTCTGACTATTTAAAATTCTGAAAAACTCTATGATGATAAACAACAGTCTACAACTAAAATATCTTATCATTCTGTCTATCAAACCAAATACAAGAGTGGAACATCAGTTGTTGGTGATAAGTTGTTGTGCAAGACTGGAAAATCAATAATATGTGGTCATTGTATGCAGCTATTGTTGTCATACTATGTCCCGCCCATAATCTCAAATTACTTTCATCTCCGTTATTTGAAGATTCAGTCCTTCATTTATGGTCTGGCAGTGTAGATCTAAACACAGAATGGAATGCATATATGTGCCAATTCTCGTCCTCTACGGCTTCTGTAAGTTAATGCATCCTCAGTTCAGATTTTGTGATTCCTCAATAGATTTGGTCTCTCACATAGTTGTGACTGTGTTTAGGTGTGTATATCATGTGCATGAAGAATACGTTTCTAAACCTTTGTTCTCTCTCTTTCAGATCTGACCCATGTTGTGTCTGTCTCTCCGCCACCGTTAATGGAGGTCCATTCAGGAGAAAATGTCACCCTGCAGTGCATAAATGTCCTTAAAACACCCGGACAAGTTAGCTGGTTCAAGCAAGTCAACAGCTCAGAGCCCCTGTGCATCACGTCTATGTGGAGCTCTTTGCCAACTGTTCATCATTACAATGGATTTCAGGTCAAGCGTATGAAAATGTTAATTATCAACAGAAATATCTTTCTCAAAATCACAGAGGTGGATGTAGCTGATTCTGGTCTGTACTTCTGTGGATTGTCGGATGACTATTTCATCTTCACCAATGCGACTGTGCTGAAGGTCCAAGGTAATATTTTCCAAAACAATTCTGCTATGACACCAAATGCACAAACATTTATCCTAGGTATCAGATATATTTTGGACTAAATGTTGGAGATACAATTCTATCGTATTACAGCTTGAATAGCAGTAGAATATTTAACTTACCTAATCGTTCAAAAGGTCACAAAGATTATTACAAGGACCCTACAGAGAACAATGAAAAAGGTATGTTCTTTCTGTAATTTTAATGTGAGAATCTTCAAGAAATGAATTAATATGATGTACAATGAAAGTACCACAGAATAGAAATAAAGTACAACAGCATCTTATAGCAATCTGAGAATTCTCCAATCTGAATTGGTAGCAAACAGGGTAAAAGTTTGTATAGTTCTTATTCTAATTTAAATCTATTTTGTAGGAGAGGAAGATGGAACCATGAACCTCTTCCTAGTGGTTGTGATCCTGGGTGTTGTAATTGCTGTTTTATTGATAATCATCCTCATCCTGGTCCTCAAGGTCAGAAGAGATGCAAACAGACTAAACACAGGTATGGAGCCCATTTCATATGGGGCCTGCTATTAACTATACTTACATAGAACATGTTTCACATGCCATACTGCAGGGGTAGGCAACACTGGTCTTGGAGTGCCGCAGGCACGTCATGTTTTTAATTTAACCGACCTGGAAGACCAGGTGTGTTGAATTTAGGCTATCACTGAACTAATCAATTAGTTCAGTTGGGTAGGTGTGGTGCCTAGTTGGAACAAAATCCTGCAATACCTGTGGCACTCCAGGAACAAGGTGGCCTACCCCCTAAAATACTGTATACTAAGAATTGAAAGGGTCAGTAAAAGTTATACTGTGTGCACTACAATGGAATGATCAGTTGATATCTTCTCTCATCTCTGTTTTATATCATATTCAGGGCCTGACTCGCAACAACAACCACAACATGATCAGGTAAATGCTATTTGAAATCATTTTGAAAAAATAAACAAATCAGGAACAGTGTAAATTATAATTGTATGTTATGGTGTTTTCAAATGTACAGAACCAAGATCCTGATGCATTGAATTATGCTGCCCTGAATTTCACCTCCAAGAAAATGAAGAGGGAGAGAAGAAGAGAGAAGGAGCTGGACCCCCATGTATTGTATGCTGCTACAAGATGACAACGTGGAGGGTGGAGAGGAGGACAAGTGGTCTGCCATATCTTTGAATACAAGTTTAAATCTTCCTATATTGAATGTGTAGTTAAATCAAATGTATTGAAATGTAAATCAGTAAATATCTCTGTAGTTTCTGTGTGTTGTACCTCAGGGCCTCTGTAGCCCTCTTCCACTCTGTTAGGCCACACAGCTCAGTGGTACAGGCGTGGTTTGAGAGGGGGAGTTAGACTCAGACCACAACTGTTTAATGGCCACAGAGGAGTAGTTGCCTCTTTTGGCCTCTTTTATCTTAAATCTCTGTGTTTATTTGTGATTTGGCTATTCTTTAATAAGTTGGCCGTGAAGGACAAAGTACCCAGCATTGGACAATTGTATTACATTGCTTACTTAATACAATTTGAGTTTAATCAAAACTGTCACATTGTTTTTTGTCATGATGTTATTTGCCGCTTAGTACTTCCTGTCTTCACTGCACTGATCACAGCCCCCTTTTCTGAAAAGCAGCTACTTGCCTTATAAGGAGAATATGATTTGAGTCTGAGGTAGAGGAGGGGCCAGTGAGGAACGCGTCACTTCCTGTGGTGTGAGTGACAGGGAGGAGCAGCTCAGTGATGAGTGAGACCTGCTGAGATGAACATCTCTGGGCCTCTCATGACATTTGCCTGAGATATAATGGAATATATATATATTTTTAAGAACAACTATAGAATAGATTCCCAGTATTTTACCATCTTTTTAAATGAAAGATGACATAGCCCTGGGGTAATATATCTAATTATGTGTAAATAGGATTAAAATAATAACAAAACTACCTCAAACTGGGTCCCTATAAACAAAATTCATAATACTTGAGGTAATGTACTGTATTGTATATTTAAGGGTGAAAAAAACTATAAAATAATATGTGTATAAAGTTGACATCTCTCTCTCACTCTCACTCCCACTCTCACTCTCACTCTCACTCTCTGTCTCTCTCTCTTTCTCTGCACATCTAAACCACACACTCTCTTCTCACCAATCAGGCCTCACATCTGTTTCCATCCATAACGCCAGACTATAAATACCTGACCATAACCAAAACTACCCCAGGTTTTAGAATAAATTTATGCCATCTGCTGTTTAGTACAATAACCATACTTTGGTGGGCTATGTTAAAAAATGCCATAAATGTGTTGTATTCAATATCTTGAACCCCTTGGGGCACTTGTAGGCCTACTTCAGTCATAGTGCATCCATTATGTATTTTCATGCAGAGTGAATTCATCAATAAACAATATACCTACTGCTCTAATGTTGAGTGTACAGAAGCAGGTGTCAATGCACTGCAGACTCTGATCTGATGCATTACATACTCGGCCTGTGGTCAGTGTCATCTCGCTGGTATGAACAGGGATGGAAAACAACAAACACCTCATACAAACATCTCTGTGGTCAGAAGTTTCCACTGTCGTGACTTGACTTTAATTAATCTGATGACTTATTTATTTAATCAACTAACTATGTTTCATTGTTACTCGATTAAATTAATCATGTAACAATTAACTCATTAGGATTTGGTGCACCACGGAAGAAGTTGTTTAACGATTAACCTCTAGAAAATACATAAGTTATATATCGATAACAGTCACTTATTAATCATTACCTCATATCAGTCTCATTCTGAACAGTCGTAACTTTCTTGGATCTGTAAGAACCCCAGCTTTACTCATCATTCAGTACTACCCAGATTGGTTGAATTATGTATTTACTAACTAACTAAGTAATGACACAGAACACATATACACACTTACATGAGACAAAGGTCCCTAGCGGACTGACAAGATATGATGGCTTATTACACAGAGATGGAGAAGCGTGTGGGGACAATAGAGAGATAGAGAAAAGGGACATTTATCGTGGATACATTCTAGGACTGTCCTCACATGAATCATATACCTTGCACACGAACCGTCGCTCATTTGGAATAAAACAATAATGAATGTATTTACGTGTTGAATGTTGTTCGTTCTACGTTTATCTCGGTCGGTACCAAGTCCTCTCTGAAAGATGTTGCTCTGATTGTCCACCAGAGCTCACAATATCCTTCTTCTTTGTTGTCCGGTGTCCAATGAGCTGTTTCCTAAGAACAGCTACTTAGCCGTACCAGTGATTGTCTGAGAGGGGAGTTTTTGGACGTTACAGTTTTTGGCTGGCAAACGTCTCACTAGACAAAGCCATTCCTTTGGTTGATACTAAAAGGGTAGAGAGAGAAAGTTTCCCCCTCCAGAGAATTACAGCAGGGTGTGAACGTTGACCATCCAGCAGCTCTCCCTTTCCCCTCTGTGGGAGAGACAGAGGCCTGGTTACTGTCACCCCCCACCCCAACTCCACCAGTCTGATCTGACCCATTCTGATCCAGTCATGACATCATATAGCTGACAACATTTTAACTTTAACAAATTTGTATTCATTATTACAGGAAAATTAAAAAAAATAGCTTACGGTTGTGAGTGTGAATTTTAGAACTTGGTCACTGTCTTGTTGGCCTAAAGTTATATCCTAATTTGACTTTGGTGCAGGTCATGTTGTTCTTCACATTACCGTCTCTGGTAAACACACACTATATAAAATAAAATCTAGGTATTTTTGTCACATGCACAGGATACGGAAGGTGTAAACTGTACAGTGAAATGGTTACTTGCATAGTGGAGTCTTTTGTTTACACATGTAGCCAGCTAGATAGCTAAACAATGTGCCATAATCCCAACTCATAATGTTACTACCCTGCAGTAATCTAGGTAGTTAAAGCTATTTAACTAGATTCAGTGTTATCTAGCTAGCTAACATTAGGCTATAAATAGCAATGCAAATAGCTCTGAATAATATTACTACACCGATCATATACGTAAAGTTAGCTAGCTTTAACTTGCAATGAAAACTACTTTCTGACAAATTTGGAAACATATATCTGAAAATGTAGCTAGCCAGACTCTCTTACCCGTATGCATGGATGAAAGCTTTTCCCTCTCTGTCACGGATGCCATGGTTGCCCGTAGTTTTAAGATGTAATCCGGAGACAAGTGTTTTATACAACAGCCTTTGTGTTTTCTCTTTTCAACTCCCTCTGCATTATCAAACAACTGAATTTTCTCCATCTCCTTAGCTATCATACTCTGCTTCCACCGGGCATTCCACTGATTCCCAAGCTCGTTCCTCCAGAAAGTGGAGAGTTGAGAGTGGAGAGGATTAGCAACATTAAGTTGTTTGTTATATAGTAAAAAAAGCGTTAGAAAGGATTACCTACACATACTGAGCAGCTTAAATTATAGACAGAAGGGTGCTACATGGCAGACCAATCCGAAACTATCTCTCAGCAGGTCCAGCCCATCCATTATCTCAGACGAATCATGACTAGTGGGAAGATTCCTGTCTTTTTCCGTTGCTAAAGAAACTAGGCTCGTAATGTAACCATTTTATTTCGTATTTACAAGTTTGTTATTAAGGTACATGAATGTTCTCATGTTCCAGAAGGCTCTTTGAAAAGAATGTGTTATGAGTGTGAACATTTGTTGCATTTAACCTTTAGATCACTTGTTAGTGTATGTGCTTAATGTGCTAACAATGTTTGCAATGGGAAGTAATAGTTCTACATTTCGAATGGGATATACTTTGCCTAATGGTTGTGTTTTTGTGTTCTTATGATTGGGACCTACTGGCTTATTATGTCAGAGTGAATGGGCTGCTTATTCTTTAACATCATGCTGTGTGTGACTGTTGTCTTTCTATCAGTCTATGTGTTTTACAGAAAGTGTGCACTCCTACATAGAGTGAGCTAGTAGGATTTATGGTTGCTGTCGTTTCAGCATCCCAAGCCTGTCAAACTCACACCCTTTGATGTGTCACCCTATGAGAGGGCCTCCTACCACGGGTTGTCACAGTGAGCCATCCCTCCAGCCTACCCAGCATTCCGCCTAGGTCAGCGATGCCCGACTGTCCCTTCCAGATAAATATGACGGTACTCCATTTAAATGATGTGGCTTCCTACTCCAGTGCTCCCTCTATTTCAACTATCAGACAGGAGTCCCCACTATGAGAAGTCCAAGGTTGCCACTCTCATTTCCCTGCTGACTGGACAAGCGTTGGATTGGGCTACGGCCATCTGGGAGAGAAGTGAGGAGGAACTGGGTTCCTACAAGAGATCCATGGCTCTGTTCAGGGCAGTCTTCGTCCATGCTCCAGTGGGCAGAGAGGGAGGTGAGCAACTTTTCTATCTCCAGCAGGGTGCCCAGACCACTGCAGAGTACACCCTCATCTTTTGGACTGTGGCAGCCTCCAGCGGCGGATGGAATGAGCCGGCGCTCCGCACTCTATTCCGCAGTGGACTGCGCGAGGAGGTCCAGACAGAGTTGACATGTCGAGATGACAACATATCCTTGGACGGTCTCATCTAGTTGGCCATCCATCTGGATAACCTTCTCCGTGAGCGCCGGTGTCCACCTAGCCACTCAGCCCCGGATACACGACCATTAGGATCCGGCATAATTACGCACATAACCGCACCACTCACCCTCACCGAGGAACTCATGAACCAGGAAAGCCTTCCCTTCTTCTTCATCACCACCGCACCCAGGGTAATCCTCGGCCTCCCGGGGCTCCAACGTTACAACCCCACCATATAATGGTTGAGCATTAAAATCACCGCCCGGGTACAGGATGTTGGATGACCTGCTTCCCCGTACCCTGTGGTTCTACGCTGGTTGAGAGGCCTGTAAGTGCCCACAAGCCCATCAATCGGTCCTACCGTATTATTGACCCTGTGTTTTGGGATGTAGATGTGGACATCCTCCAAGCTCTGGGAGGGAAACCCACTCCTACTACCTGCCCTCCAGAATGCCTCTACATCTCCATGGGGGGGAAAGATCGGCTGTTGACCTGGGCACATACATCCCTCACTGCAGGACACCCTGTTATCATCCGCTCCATCCAATCTCTCTCAGAGAATTACTGGTGGCCCACCTTGTTGCAGGATGTCGCCAACTATATCAACTCATGCTCCCTATGTAACCAATCCAAATCTCCTCGGCGTGCTTCAGCAGGGAAACTACTTACCCTTCCTATGCCTCAGCTGCCTTGGTCACATCTGTCCATAGATTTTGTTACTGATCTTCCATCGTCTGATGGTTTCACCACTGCTATGGTTGTTGTGGACAGATTCTCTAAATTCTGGCATTTATCCCTCTCTCTGGTCTCCCTACCATTCTCCAGGTTGCTAAGGCACTGTTCAAACAGGTTTTCCTGCACTATGGTCTTCCGAAGGACATCGTCTCTGACCATGGCCCCCAATTCACATCACGGGTATGGAGAGCCTTCATGGAGAAGCTGGAGTTCACGGTCAGCCTCACAACCGGGTACCGGCCTCAGTCCAACGGGCAAGTGGAGAGGACCAACCAGGAACTGGGGAAGCAGGGAGAGTGGGTCCAGTTCCTTCCCTGGGCAGAGTATGCTGAGAACTCACGTCGTCACTCCTCCACCGAGTTGTCTCCCTTCAGTGAATCCTGGTGTACCTGCCGGCCCTGGCCCCATGGACCCCGAGTCAGACCGAAGCCCCTGCTGTCACTTCTACTCCCGCACCACCGCTATAGCACTCGACGTTGCCGGTTTATTAACCAACAGTCCTGCCAACCCATCAATAGGCACAGCTAGCAACCATCATTACGCACACCTGCGCATTAGGCACACCTAGACTTTATTAATACCCTGATTACTCCCCTTCTATTTAGTCTTCAGTTGTCATTAGTCGTTAAGAGTTGTTTGTTTTCTCTCACGTTCAGAACACTTCCCATGTCTGTTCTTTTGTGTCATTTCAGTATTAAACTTACCTTCTGTACCTGCTTTCTGACCCCAGGCGTATATGTTACAGGTATTCTATGGGTGAACTACAAGCCACTGCTCCTGCCAATCGCAAGAGTTCCTAAATTCAGTGATCTATTGGGGAAGTCAAAAGAGTGCCCCGTATTGGAAAACCACCACCAATTCCAGCCAATAGTTAGCCACTCTAGGAGGTCCTTCTGCCCATTACAATAAATTAACCCAACCGTGAGGAGAATATCACAGTAAGAACAGATTTAGATTTAGAACATTTACTGTCGTCCAGACCCTTTTCAAATGTTATTACTTTAAAATGGACTAAATATGTTTGACCAACTGGTCGGTTGGAATACATTTGATACATTCTGACTATTTAAAATTCTGAGAACATCTATGATGATAAACAACAGTCTATAACTTGTTAGGGAGTGGCAGCTGAGGGGTCGGTTTTGGAGAGCCTGGCGTGCCCAAAGTAAAATGCCTCCCATTCAGGCCCAGAAAATAGGATATGCATATATTTAGTACCATTGGATAGGAAACACTCTGAATCTTCCAAAACTGTTAACCATTTGTCTGTGAGTGAATCAGAACGCATATAGCAGGCAAAACCCAGAGGAATTTCTGTCCTGGAAAAAGTGATTTTGACACATTGCTCATTTGGGAACCCCTCCCTATTGAAAATGACCATATATAGGCATATGAATGCAGTACACGTCGCTTCCTTATGATGTCAACAGCCTCGAGATGGTGTTTTCCTCCATTTTGGATGAATTTAGAGCAGAGAAAAAGACCAAACAATGAAGTCCTCTCTTTATGAGAATAGTTCCTGTGGGCGCTTGCAGAAATTCACGGAGTGTCTGTTTTATCGTCGTTATCGATCAGTTTATATTCGGCTTATTTATAATAGTAAATATACGTAAAAGTGTTCCTAAGGATACATTTAAAACTATGTTTGATTGTTCTTGGACAAGTTTATAGGTATAAGTTGAACGAGTTCGCGCACGTTTCAATGGACTAGTGGAGGCTGTCGTTTCTGATTATAATCGTGAACCAAATGGAGGATTTATGGATAAAATACATTACTTTTTCTAACAAAGAACCATGGATTGTCTTCGTTGGACACTTAGGATGACCTCAGCAGAAGTTCTTCAACAGGTAATTGATTTGTTTTCGCTGTGAAATGTGTTATGTGTGTGCCATGATGGCTAATCGATACATGGCTATTGGAAAAATATGTGAGGTGCTAGCCTCAAACAATGAAATGTGCTGCTTTGTAAAGCCTTTTTGAAATCTGACAACGCTGTGATATTGCCAAGAAACATAGCTTTTGATGAGTATGGAACACTTGTATATTGGTGGATGTTTAATAATTCCATTTTGGGATTTTGAATTTGGCGCTTTAGATTTTCCCTGGTAGTGTCGGGACGAGCCCGCTAGCGACCCACTGGTCCTTGAGAAGATAACAAAAAAATCTTATAATTCTTAATAATTCTATAATTCTAATTCTGATCCTGATGCACTGAATTATGCCGCTTTGAATTTCACCTCCAAGAAAAAGAAGAGGGAGAGAAGAAGAGAGAAGGAGCTGGACCCCCATATATTGTATGCTGCTACAAGATGACAAAGTGGAGGATGGAGATGAGGACAAGTGGGTTGCCATATCTTTGAATACAAGTTTAAATTCTTCTATATTGTATGTGTAGTTAAATCAAATGTACTGAAATGTAAATCAGTAAATATCTCTGTAGTTTCTGTACATTGTACAGCCCTCTTCCACTCTATAAAGGACAAGGTACCCAGCATAGGACAATTGTATTACATTTATTACTTAATAAAACTAGAGAGTTTAATAAAAGATGTCACAATTTTGTTTGTCATGAAGTTATTCACCCCTTTAGTACTTCCGGTGTTGACTGCACTGATCACAGCCCCCTATTCTGAAAAGCAGCTAGTCGCCTTATAAGGAGAATATGATTTGGGTCTGAGGTAAAGGAGGGGCCAGAGAGGAACGCATCACTTCCTGTGGTGTGAGTGACAGGGAGGAGCAGCTCAGTGATGAGTGAGACCTGCTGAGATGAACATCTCTGGGCCTCTCAGACTAACACAGGGGATCAGTCTCTATCGCTCTCTCTCTCTCGCCCACCCAACACTTTATTTGTTGATAATGTTCTACCTGGAATCCAAAAGGGTTCTGCAAAGGGTACTTCAATGGGACAGCAGAATAACCATTTTATGTTCTATGTAGCACCTTATTTTCTAAGTGTGCCTGCTCAAAAGAACCAGGTCACTTTCCACCACTTGACATGTGTAAGTAGAAACGGGTGGGTGATTTGAGGGACAGTTGACAATAATGTGAGATTGAGACAGTAGACGTATCATGCGTTACCCTCTCTCTGCTGAAGACAAACAACCTGCACTACAGGAAGACTGGCCTTCAGCTCTCACCACACCTCTCAGTGCATCAAAACCACACACACTCCTTTCACACCTCTCTTCATCTGTTCATCTGGATGATAAACACCAGACCCTTGCCGCTCAGATGTGCAAAGTATGTGAAGATTACAAACAAGCTAAAAGCCTTTCCCATAACCTAAAGTATTCAACAAGAGTACAACGTGCAGACTCGGATTGGGTGTCATCTAAAGAGTTTGGGCAACTATTTTCCTTCAAGAAAACATGTGACCCATTCACTCCAACAGAACAACTTCAGTCAGTTTCAATGTTCACAGTGCTATTTATTAATGTTTACAATAAGTACATACACAGGGATTTGGAGAAAGCAAGTAACATACTACATACAGTCTACTGATAATGGCCTTAGCTTAATCTATTTCCTGGTGGTGTAGATGATGATGATGATGGTCAGACAGCAGAGGAGAACTACAGTTCTTATGATGGAGAGAAGGACCAGGATTGTCATCCATGATTCACCGTCACCATCTGAAATAAATTAAATATACTGTATCACTCCACTATAGTGCCATGGACAGTTGTCGATGTGTTATCAATCATTAACTGTAATGTTAATGACTTTATAATAATAGCATATGGGTTAAAACCTCTACAGGATCAGTGTCCCTCCCGCAGAACGGTTGAGCTATCGTAGGCTAATGTGATTAGCATGAGGTTATAAGTAACAAAAACATTTCCCAGAACATAGGCATATCTGATATGGGCAGAAAGCATAAATGCTTGTTAATCTAACTGAACTGTCCAATTTATAGTAGCTATTACAGTGAAAGAATACCATGCTATTGTTTGAGAAGAGTGCACTGTTTTTTTCTCTTCTCACACCACTAACACCCCCTTACATACACAGCAACCAATTTACAGGTACTCTGTGGTCTGTAGCTACTCTGTGTTAGGGCCTGCTGGCCTATTGCTGTGTTACGCTGTGTTAGGGCCTGCTGGCCTATCTCTCTCTCTCTCTCTCTCTCTCTCTCTCTCTCTCTCTCTCTCTCTCTCTCTCTCTCTCTCTCTCTCTCTCTCTCTCTCATTACATCTATTTCCATCCATACCGCCAGACTATAAATACCTGACCAAAACCAAACTACCCCAGACCAACCTACATCTAGACTAGATTTGTGCTATGTTCAAAAATACAATAAATGTGTTGTATTCAACATCTTGAACACTTTGGAGCACTTGTTGGCCTTTTCCACTTGCTTTTCAAGTTGACCATTTTAGTAACAAAGGTAATTAACTCTTGATGAGGCAGCTTTATCTATCTATTTATCTATTCATAGAGATATTTATTAGGTAATTTGACCTAGTGATCAGTAGTTCTTAGTCAAACACAAACCCTGATTTTAAGTGTGATGTTAGGCCACTAGAACCATGGACCTACTCAATAACAACATCATGGAAGGGCATTCTATCCATCTGTTCTACTGAGTGTAAATCTTGAATGAGAGATCACTAAAATAAGACTACTGTATTGTGTTTGCTGTGTTTTTTCCATAGATGGTTTTGGTGAGGTGGTGATAGAAGCCCTAGAGGATGACAGTGTCATAGCATGCATTTTGCACTGCTTTCATCAAATCAAATCAAATTGTATTTGTCACATACACATGGTTAGCAGATGTTAATGCGAGTGTAGCGAAATGCTTGTGCTTCTAGTTCCGACCATGCAGTAATATCTAACAAGTAATCTAACAAAAGTGTAAAGGTATGTACATATATGTACATATAAATATATGGATGAGCGATGGCCGAATGGTATAGAGCATTGGTTCCCAACCTGGGTCCAGCGCCCTCAGGGGGCCAGAGTTCTAGGGGGCGCGAGAAAGCGGATATGCTTTGAGGTGAATAAAGATGCATAAAATGTTCCACTAATAATTTTATATAAAACATTTTTTCAAAGTTTAAAAAAATCATATGCTTACAATGCCAAGATAAGGCAGTCAAAAATGATCTCTTATATAAAATAATTATTTAAATTTTACGCAGCACACGGTCACTTGCTCAATGTGCTTGTTGTCATCATAACGGCAAAATCAAAAGGAAAATGGCAGAAAGCGTAAATCACGGTGATTCTTCATCAGGCGAAGAAAAAGTTAAGACACTATGACAAAACCTACATACATTTTGGTTTTATTGAAGGCCAAGACAAGTCTCGGCCAGAATGTGTCTTTGTGGTGAAAAACTGGCAAACGACAGCATGAAACCAAGCAAAATGAAAAGACACCAGGAAGCGAAGCATCCAGAGACAATCGGCAAAGATAAGGAATTCTTAGAGAGAAAAAAAAAGATGGCTCTGTCAAAAGATCGACAGACATCAGAACAGTATTCGAAAGAGCAGGTAGTGATTTACAGAAGGCGCTAAAGTTTCCTTTGAGTGTTCGCTGTTGATTGCCAAGGCAAAAAGCCGCATAATATTGGAGAGGAGTTAATCAAACCCGCCTGCATTAAAATAGTGGAGGGACTATGTGGCCCGCATAAGCAGCTGAAAAGGTTAAATCTGTCCACTTTCTAACAACACTGTTAAAGACAGAATTGATAAAATGGCAGAAAACTGCAAAAAACAGTTGCATGAAAAGCTTAGAGAAGTCAATTTGCTATACAGCTGGATGAAACGACCACACATGTAGCGGAGAGTCTGTGCTTATCGTATATGTACAGTATGTGGACGGAGATGAGTTGAAGCAAGGACATACTTATGTCTACCAATTTACCAACAACAACTACAGGTCAGGATATTTTTATGGCTGTTGATTCTTACCTCACATCGTACAATTTGCCTACACAAATATCGCCGCTTGCTGCACGGATGGAGCTGCGGCGATGATGGGTAGAAATAAAGGGATTTAACAGCCGTTTGATGGAAAAGGCTCCAGACTGTGTAATTTTCCACTGTATGATACATCGCCAGGCACTCGCCAGTAAAAACTGTCCAGAGACCTTGGTGACACACTGGCAACAGTTGTAAAAGTCGTCAACTTCATTAAAGTCAGCCCTACCAACCAGAGATTATTTGCACAACTGTGTGAGGATGAAAGCGCACCAAACTCTACTGCTACACACAGAGGTGCGCTGGCTTTTCGTGTGGCAAAGTGCTTGTGCGCTTTCTAGAACTGCAGGATAAAATCCTGGAATTTCTGCGAGAATCAAAACACACTGTTGGAGCAGCTGACTGATGTGTTCTGGATCAAAAACCGCATACCTTGCTGACATATTCACTCTTTATAATGAGACCAACAAGAGACTGCAGGGCTCTGGAGTCAAACATCTTGAAGTGCAAAAGAAGCAATCGATGCTTTTATCGCCAAGCTGGAGTACAGGGCTGGAAAAAATGTCACAGGGGCATTTACAACACTTTCCACTGCTGCTTCAACATTCTGGGGTACCGTGAGTGCATCTTTGCGCGCCGAGTTTGCCGTCACATGACTTCGCTACAGGAGGAATTAAAAGTCCCGCTTTGCGGATGTTGACGCATTATCCAAGGAGTCGTGGGTTATGGATCCCTTCACATCCAGGCTTGAAGATGTGGAATACCTTGGCTGTGAAGATGAGCTCGCTGAACTACAAACTGATTCACTGTCAAAAAAAGTACTTCCAGGAGAATGGATTCAAAAGGCTTTGGATAGCCAGGGGACCTGTTGTCGCACTAAACTGCATAAACTATGCCATTACAAAGATCATTCTTCCTTTCAGTACCACCTACCTCTCTGAGACAGCCTTCAGTGCCCTTGTGGCTATAAAAACAAAGTCACGCAATAGACTGGAAGTCCACAGCGATTTTAGACTGGCTGTCACTGGCATTACACCTGACATTCCATCACTAGTCAAGGCATGCAAGCCCAAGGTGGACATTAGCGTTATGTGTTTACGCTGGCGTTATGATTAGCCTTGTAAAAAATAAGGATCTGTGCATGCATGCATGTAAGTACATACAGCATTCTACCGTTCATATTTAACATTACGTTCATAACATTCAGTATTCTATGTTTATACACAAAATCCTGAAAAAAAAGAAACAACTGCGTTTTACTAGTTGTGTAAAAATGAAAATATTAGGCTAAAAGGAAACATTTGAAGTTGGAAACATTTGAAGTTGGAAGGAACATTTCCTGTGTATTCATGTAATAAAATGTCATTAAAACTTAAAAACTAAATTTAGTTACTATATACAGTGTGTGTGTGTGTGTGCATAGCATTAATATTATATATATATATATATATATATCTATATATAAATAGATAGATAGATATAGATAGATGGGGGGGAATGGATTTTTAAATATGTACATAGGGGGGCCCCAAGGAAAAAGGTTGGGAACCACTGGTATAGAGTACAGTATATACATATGATATGAGTAATGTAGGGTATGCAAACATTATATAAAGTGCCATTGTTTAAAGTGGCTAGTGATACATTTATTACTTATTATTAATTATTAAGTGGATAGAGATTTGAGTCAGTATGTTGGCAGCAGCTACTCAATGTTAGTGATGGCTGTTTAACAGTCTGATGGCCTTGAGATAGAAGCTGTTTTTTAGTCTCTCGGTCCCAGCTTTGATGCACCTGTACTGACCTCGCCTTCTGGATGATAGCGGGGTGAACAGGCAGTGGCTCGGGTGGTTGTTGTCCTTGATTATCTTTTTGGCCTTCCTGTCACATCAGGTGGTGTAGGTGTCCTGGAGGGCATGCGTTGTGCAGACCTCACTACCCTCTGGAGAACCTTACGGTTATGGTTCTTTTGTTAGAAAAAGTAATGCATTATATCCATAAATCTCCAGTTGGTTGGCGCGTTATGATAAGAAAATACAGCCTCGAATCGTCCATTGAAACTTGAAGAGAACTCGTTCAACTTATACCTATAAACTTGTCCAAGAACAATCAAACGTAATTGTAAATGTATCCTTAGGAACACTTTTATGTATAAACAGTATAATATTTCAACCAGAATATAAACTGGGCGATAAGAAAGGAAAAAACCACAGAGCGCGCCAGCCGTGAACGCGCATTTACTTCTATTGACATCTGTGTGGCCACTTCCTTATTCGTCTTCTTCTATGCTCTAAAAGCATCTAAAAAGAATCAGAACACTTTCTCGAGACTGTTGACATCCAGAGGAAGCAATAGGTACTGCATTCATATGCCCTTATATGGGCATTTTCACAAGGGCGGGGTTCTAAATGAGGCAATGTGTCAAAACCACTTTTTCCAGGACAGAAATTCCTCAGGTTTTTGCCTGCCATATTCGTTCTGTTATACTCACAGACAAAATGTTAACACTTTTAGAAAATTCAGAGTGTTTCCTATCCAATGGTACTAAGTATGTGCATATCCTATTTTCTGGGCCTGAATGGGAGGCATTTTACTTTGGGCATGCCAGGCTCTCCAAACGGTCACCTCGTGCGCTGTTCCCAAAGAAGTTAACACGTTTAAATGTTTTACTCACATTGGCTGCAGTGAAGGAGAGCCCGCAGGTTTTTGGTAGCGGGCCGTGTCGGTGCCACTGCATTGTCCTCAAAGCGAGCAAAGACGTTGTTTAGTTTGTCTGGGAGCAAGACATCCGCGTCGGGTTTTCTTTTTGTAGTCCGTGATTGACTGTAGACCCTGCCACATACCTCTCGTGTCTGAGCCGTTGAATTGCGACTCTACATCGTCTCTATACTGACGCTTAGCTTGTTTGAATCCCTTGCGGAGGGAATAGCGACATTATTTGTATTCAGTCATGTTTCCGGTCTCCTTGCCCTGATTAAAAGCAATGGTTCGCACTTTCAGTTTTGTGCGAATGCTGCCATCAATCCACGGTTTCTGGTTGGAAAGGTTTTAATAGTCAATGTGGGTACAACATCATCGATGCACTTGCTACTAAACTCGCTCACCGAATCAGCGTATTCCTCAACGTTGTTGTCCGCCACTATGCGGAACGTATCCCAGTCCACGTGATCCAAGCAATCTTTAAGCGTGGAATCAGATTGGTCGGACCAGCGTTGAACAGACCTGAGCACAGGCGTTTCCTGTTTTAGTTTCTGTCTATAGGCTGGGAGAAACAAAATGGAGTCGTGGTCATATTTGCTAAAAGGGGTTGGGGGAGGGCTTTGTATGCATCGCGGAAGTTAGAATTTCAATGATCCAGGATTTTGCCAGCCCGGGTTGCACATTCGATACGCTGATAACATTTAGGGAGTCCTGTTTTCAGATTAGCCTTGTTAAAATCCCCAGCTACAATAAATTCAGCCTCAGGATATGTGGTTTCCAGTTTACATAGAGTCCAATGAGGTTCTTTCAGTGCCGACGATGTGTCGGCATTTGATTGTAAGGAATTCTAGGTCAGGTGAACAGAAGGACTTGAGTTCCTGTATGTTGTCATGATCACACCACATCTCGTTAATCATAAGGCATACACCCCCGCCCTTCAACTTACCAGAGAGATGTTTGTTTCTGTCGGCGCGATGCGTGAAGAAACCAGGTGGCTGTACCTACTCTGATAACATATCCCGAGTGAGCCATGTTTCCATGAAGCAAAGAACGTTACAATCTCTGATGTCTCTTTGGAAGGCAACCCTTGCTCGGATTTCGTCTACCTTGTTGTCAAGAAACTGGTCATTGGCGAGTAGTATACTCGGGAGTGGTGCGCAATGTGCCCATCTACGGAGCCTGACGAGAAGTTCGCTCCATCTGCCCCTTCTGCGGCGCTGTTGTATTGGGTCGCCGGCTGGGATCTGATCCATTGTCCTGGGTGGTGGTCCAAACAGAGGATCCACTTCGGGGAAAGTCATATTCCTGGTCGTAATGTTGGTAAGTTGACGTTGCCCTTATATCCAATAGTTCCTCCCGGTTGTATGTAATAAAACTTAAGATTTCCTGGGGTAACAATGTAAGAAATAATACATAAAAAAACTAAATACTGCATAGTTTCCTGAGAACGCGAAGCGAGACGGCCATCTCTGTCGGTGCCGGATGTTCACCATTGGTTCATCATGAATGCGACATGGCAGTATCATCATGAATGCGACATGGCAATATTTTTCTCTTGATACAAGCAAACCTTGGGAGATAAACTTCAGCTCTTCTCAACTGTCAATAAGTTTGAAAGGAACACAACATTCTATGATGAGTTGAAGGGTAACCCTCACTCCTCAGTGGAAAATGGCCAAGAAAAGATCACCTAAGGATCTCAGACATGCAGCTGTCAGATTCAGGCACATAATACTGTGGGAGCTCTTATAGGTTAAAGAGAAAGTTTGTTTTGTAAATCTGAATTTAGAGATATACGGTGTAAATATAAGATATTCTTTAAATCAGATGAGATTTTAAATAAAAAAATGATCAGTTCGAACACTTGCTACCATAGAAATTCTATGGATTAATTGACCTTTTTGTCAGTTTCAGGGTCCAGAAACATGACTGTGCTCGAGCAAACTGTGTCTAAGTCAGTCCAGCCAGGAGATTCTGTAACTCTGAAATGTACAATACATCCTGAGGCCTGTGCAGGACAATACAGTGTCTATTGGTTCAAACATTGCTCAGAAGAATCCCGTCCAGGAATCAATTACACACATGGAAAAAGGAGTGATCAGTGTGAGAAAAGCCCAGAGGCTGGGTCTCCTACACAGACCTGTGTCTACAACCTCCCCAATAGGAACCTCAGCATCTCTGATGTTGGGATTTACTACTGTGCTGTGGCCTTATGTGGGGAGATACTGTTTGGGAAAGGGACCAAGCTGGACTGTTAATGATATTTCTGACATTTCTAAAATGTTCTAACATTGTATGCCTGCTTGAACAAAATGTCCTGAATCTCCTCTATCACCATTTGTATTTCCACAGATGGTTGTAAGGAGGACCGTTCTCTTGGTGTACTGTCTGGGTGTAGCATTGGCTCTTTGTGTCATCCTCATCATTGTCCTTTGTTGTCTTGTGTATAAGATGACCAAGAAAACATCTCTGCTGTGCAGAGGTTATTATTGCCCACAATGTATGCTTAAACTGTTGGTGCAGTATACATTACATGTTTTGGTCATGAAACTGAATTGATTCATTGTATGACGATGATGTTGATAATGATGATACCTTCATGTTTGTCTAAAAGGAATGCATCCTCAGTCAAGTGGTCTGGCAGTCACCAGTTCTCATAACCAGGTCTGCAGACCTTATAGTGAACTATTCTGAGTATGCCTTTGATGAACTGTAAACAAATCCTTCTATCAAATTATCAGGAAATTTCCTGATGTATGTGGAATTTGTTTAGTTGTTCCTCTTACGATCAAGAAGATGATGGCACACTCACGTCGGTCCATTACGCTGCTCTGAATGTCATCCACAAGAAGCCTAAGACCCGGAGACACAGGAGCACCATGGAGAGAGACACTGTGTACTCTGGGTGAGGTGCCAAAACATGGACTGAAACATAGACTTTACCTCCTTTAAGACTTTCATTGCTTTTTCTGTTACACTGTGTTTTTATCATTGTATTTGTGTCACAATTGCTTGTATTCTGTCAAACTCCTTTTTACATTACTGTTGTGATACTGTTGGGCATTTTAGATCAAATAAAACATGAATTCACTGTATTTTAGATGTATTGTTTGATTTTCTCTCATATTCTTAAGTTATACTGGTAGGTTTGCATGGACAATGCATCCTCAGATCTCTGTGGTGTTTTGACAGCCCTAAACTCATCTTTAACCCCAGCCATGACCATCAGTCCTCACCTCACACTGTCTTCACACACCTCAGTGCATCAAAACCACAACCCACCCATGTCACTAAGAGCACAACTCAATCTCTTCATGAGAAAAGCCTGAACTAAAAATAGACTTCTTAGCTGAGGAGATTTTAAAGAGAGCTGATATTGTTGAAAATATTATCCGAATATGACAATGTACACATTGTAACTAAGAAGTTTTCACAAACAGTACAAAATGTTAACATGCATGTGTACAGGTTGAAGTACAGGAACTTCAATTCTCTTTCAATAGGATGCAACAGTGTACATGGAAGTCCCGATAACTGCCTGACAGTGGAGTTGGCAGAAACTTTTAGAATTGTCAAAATGTTCAAATTGTTCACCAAGAATTGTTTCAAACGTACTTTCCTGTGATAGCTCATGTGTGTAGTCATGCTGTCTGTCAACAAAGGCCCAACAAAGACAATATGTGGCTGTTAAGAATCTATAACAAGGTAATACATTTATTACATGCATATTAGACATCTGTATCATGTTATTAATCCATTTCAGAATCATAGAGTGACATGCATCAAACAGGCTAGGTAGTCATCATCACTGGATCATTACTACTAACATCAACTAAGTTATTATAAAGTGTAGCTTAGTTACCAGGAGGAGCAACACAATCACTCAAAATAAAATGGGTAGCAGAGTGATCTCTATATGATGAAGACAATGACTCATGTTTGTGTGTAGTTTTGTATTGAGTTCCAGGGGGTAGTTGAATAAGTATGGGAAACAACCTATTTATTCAAGAGTCTCTCCTCTGTGATGTCTTTTAGTTGTGTTGATAGCATGTCATTCACACCCACCCCCACCCAGTGAACAAGTTCACAGGTACTCTGCAGTCTTCTGTAAGCCCAAGACGAGGCCATATCCACACTTTGGTCAGGTGGGCCTGCTGGCTTTGTGCACACAGGACCCTGCTAACTGCTCTCTGTGTCTCTATGTGGTTTTCAGCAGGATGTCTATGTGGTGTCACTGTTGTTCTCACTATCTTTACATGTTGTGTAAAATATACAAGGAAAGACTAACGAAAATGTTCTTGTTTCATTCTGTAGGTGTTTCCCCCACATATACTCATGATTCTCGACCCTTGTTACCCTTATACTGTACATGACAAGACAAGACATGCTCTATGCACAACATACCTCCTATTGGTCATCTGGAGTATTGTAACTGTTGAATGGCATGGTCAAAATAGTATTTGTTATCTTTCCAATTCTTTAGGTACACTTGTTTAGCTTGACCGGAGCAATGGAGGCAAGATAAATCAAGTGCATCTAAAGTGTGAGAAAACAAATAGTCTGCTATTTAACCCAGGTCTGTCCAGAGTGGTGAGACAACCACAAACCAACAAACATGTAAAACCTTCAACAGAATTTCTTACACAAGCATTTTACAGCATCCTGTGTCAACAACTTAAACAACTGATACCAATTGAAATGTAATTCTTCCTTTTCTTGTGATCTGTACATACAGTATGCCTCTATGAAGTGTTGTTTTTTGGAGTATCTGTTCTTTTCTTTACAATACATTTTCTTGACAACTATTACTTTTACTTCACTACATTCCTGAAGACAATTATATACTTTTTACCTGACACCCAGAATTATTAGTATTTTTTTTGTTTGTTTAGCAGGACAGGAAAATGGTGATCCCTATTGCCTATGATCTGGCGGAATCACGGACTCACAAAACACAAATTCTTTGTTTTTAAATTATGTCTGAGTTTTGGAGTGTGCCCCTGGCTATCCATAAATTAAAAAGATTTGCTTAATATGAATTTGAAACCTATTATACTTTTAATTGTACTTTTGTTACTTAAGTATATTTTAGCAATTACATTTACTTTTGATACTTAGGTATATTTACAACCAAATAATTTTTGACTTTTACTCAAGTGGTATTTTACTGGGTGACTTTCACTTTTACTTGAGTCATTTTCTATGTAGGTATCTTTACTTTTACTCAAGTATGACAATTGGGTACTTTTTCCACCCTGCCTGTATGAAAGTTTGTCCAGAGGGCTTCTGCAGAGACAACCTACTGTTACCATGCTAAACCCACCCACACATCATGCACTCAGTGAGCTGTTCACAGGTATCTGAACACTGATCTGCTGTGAGCTCAAAACGATGCTGTATCTACACTTTAGACAGGCCTGCTGGCCTTGTACAAACTCTGTAATTTTCAGCAGGATGTCTATGTGGTGTCAGTCAGTTGCTCTCATTCTTCGTTGTTCACACCCATCACAATTAGAAACACAGACCACTGCCATTCAGACCCACACAGTATCTTATTACTTACAAGAACATAGGTTTAATTCATTATTGAACTGTAATCATTTGTTTACAGAGTATAGAGTAGAAGGTGTATCCCAGCTACAGCCAAGAGTACTACCCACCCAGGTAAACCCCTTACCCCTACTAAACTATAAGGTGATACACTTCAGTTAGTAATGGATATTTATGTGAATGATAGGAAATGAGACTGACATACAATAGACTTGTTTCATTCTGTAGGTATTAGGTACCATATACGCTAATTATGCTCTCAACCCCTTTCCACCTCAATGCACAACGGGCCTCCTATGGGTCATCTGGAGTATTGTAACTGTTATGAATTCCTTGGCGTTGACTCTTAGCACACCATCTCGTTCTCAGAGACAAACTCTGTAACTTTCTAGCTCCTCGATAACTGGCCCCTCACACCTCTGGCCATAGCCAAACCAATTGGTTGCTCGAGGACTTATCACACTGTGGTAAGTATCACACTGTGGGGTCAGCCAATCACAATGTATCATCAGGGGTCCCAGATCCCAAACTCCTGCCTTCCCCTCTCAGTCTCAGTCTCCTTCAAGCAGTCACAGAAAGAGCAGCAAGCAAGCCTTCACAACAAACGCTGGACTCAATCATGTCTTTTGACACATGGGAAAATGTGTGTGCACAAAGTGAGTTGTAGGACATTACTATATTTTAATTTAGCTATTGTTGCATTATTTTATTTAACTATGCAATTCAGTTAAGAACAAATTCTTATTTTCAATGACAGCCTTGTTAAGGGGCAGAACGACAATTTCTTACCTTGTCAGCTCGGGGATTTGACCTTGCAACCTTTCGGCTACTAGTCCAATGCTCTGACCACTAGGCTACCTGCCACCCCTATTATGTGTGCTGCGTCTGTACAGCTTGTAACCTGTAAACATGTTCAGGGATTAAATGCCATTTATACATTGCTGTTTTACTGTTATTACAGCTTTTGTGAAATCTTATGTTCAGTATATTCATTACTTTTAATTTCCTTCTACAGAACCACTACCTTTCCCACTTTCAATCCCCATCTCCTGTGTGTGTGAATAAAGTTCCTGTGTGTGTTATCTCTTGGACTGCCTTATTCCCCTCTAACTGAGAGTGGTGTCAGATGGTCACAGACCAATAAACACATAAAGCCGGGTTGCTCTTTTTCAGTAACTGTTGAATGTCCTGGTTTTCTTTCAAAGGCGTAGGGTACACTTTCATCAAAGAAGACACAGGGGGGTTGTGTGTGGCTGTCCATGTAGGTGTTTGACTGCGAAAGACAGAGGAGAACCTACCATTAAAAAAGCACAGCCCCCTTCATTACTGGCGCATTGTGTCGACAACATGAAAACAGCCTCCAGACTCTGAAATTAGGAGGTTTTCTAGTTAGGTGTCAAAAAGAGGTAGCCGAGCATGAGCCTTTGCTTTTGCGAGCCGGAACGGCTCATAGGAGCAGCAGCTAATAACCTGTTTCTGTAGCGGGAGGCAACTTGATGTACAAGTACACCCCCCCTGGACAGGACTCTAGTCTATCACAGGGCCGTATACCTAATCTATCTCCATAATGCTGAGTGCATAATGCTGATGTTGATGTGGAATGTCATTGGAGGGAATAGCGGACGTTATATTGTCTCCTGACCAATTGTGCTATTTTGTGTATTATTTGGAGCTGATCTTAATATTTTTTTACATTATGTTTCCACTATGGTTTCCTATGACGAAAAGAGCTTCTGGACATCAGAACAGCTATCACTAACATGGACAAGGACTTCTACTTCAATGAGGTTAACATTCACAAGGCCGCAGATCCATACAGATTACCAGAAAATGTGCTGACCAGCTGGCAAGTGTCTTCATTGACATTTTCATCTTCAATAACAAATTCTACAGCAGCCACCGCACACTAGCCTACAATTAAAAACTAGCTAGCTTAGACTGTGAAAAAACTACTGCTTGCTATTGTGTGGTGACCTGTCGGCCTTCGAGAATGGCGGGAGTTTCCATACGTTTTTGTCAAAATGGTCCCAACCATTACAAGTCAAAATGTGATTGGTTAATTCTACTGTCACTCCAAAATTCTTCTATCAAGCTTCTGAGGGCCTAGCCAATGATAAGCTATCTAGCTACATTTCTCCCCAGAGACCACCAAAGACAAATCCTGTTTGGATATTTTTTATCCTCAGTTTTAACCCTTTCCTTTTAAATGAAAACTGAAGAGATTAAATCAGAATGTCATTGAAAATAAGAATATAATCAGAATATCAGTGAGATATTATTGAAAAGAGGAAATAGAAATGTAAAACGACATTGATATTTAAAGTATACAACATTTACTTTATAAATCCTTAGGCCTTCTCAAGAAGGCCTTGACCACTCCCCACTCCCCTTTAAGACAACAATATTTGTCCTCAGAAAAGTATTTTGCATACAGTATTTTGAAGTCCAGGATTCATCCAAAAAGTGAAATTCTGACCTTTGCTGCATTCAATTTGAAAGTATAGATCATAGAAGATGAACACAATAATGTCAGCCCAACAGAATGCTCAGCTCTGTCCATCCGGTCTCTTGTAATCTGGGTTAGTCACCACAGAAGCACTCAGTTTATCTTCAGCATATCCTCGCTGCTCACTGTGGAAACACTGTAATCTGCTGAAATGCTAAATGAGATACCTCAGTCTATTCAATGCGTCTCAGAAACGAAATAACCTAATTTGAGAAGTGTTGTTCTACAGAGGTAAACTTTACACTCAAGACACAGGTTTTGAAGAAGATGACAGCTATTAGGATGTTCGCACAACTGTACACATGTTTGCTTTTTGGAGAGATGGGTATGTTTTATTTACTTTTATTATGATGGTGTTCAGCATATATATATATTTTTTACTCAACCACATTTAGACATTGCCTTCATCAGTGAGTACAATGATACAATTTATTTTGATTGAAACTCACAGACACTTTGAGGCATTCCAATATTGTATTTTAATGTATATATAACAGTTAATATATTTGTGTAAAATGTTGTATTTTCTTTTGTTGTAGCTCATGCACGAGCTGGGACTGAGCCCTCAGCCATACAACAGGAGAGTGGTCTCACGTCAGCCAATGTTGGAGAGACAGTGACATTGCAGTGCATCTATGAAGGCGACGTGGCCATGCATTTCTCCTGGTACAAGCAACCCTTTGGAGAAAAACCTCAGGTCATCTCAACAGTCTATAAGTATGACGAGGCTCCAACATTTTACCATGAATTCAAGGGTAACCCTCGATTTTCTGTGAAAAGCGGCAAAGGAATAAATCACCTCAGCATCTCAGACATAAAAAGCTTGGATTCAGCTTTGTACTACTGTGGGAGCGCACACTCAAATGTGTTGGAATTTGGAAAAGGAACCATACTCAATATAAAAGGTACAGTACTGAGAATATCTTTTTTTCAATAATCCTTAAATATTTTCAGAGAAAGTCTGAATTTGTAGATAAAGAGTAGTGATTAGCCTAAGAATTTAAAATAAAAACTTTCTGGAAAAGCGTCTCACAGTTAACTACTTACGGACACTACCCGGTGAAATGTGAGGTGCCAAATTCAAAATCCAAAAGTGTTGCATAGTCATCAAAAGCTCTGATTCTTGGCAATATCACAGCATTGTCAGCTTTCAAAAAGGCTTTACGGCGAAAGCACAACAATTGATTGTTTGAGGGTAGCACCTCTAATATTTATGCATTAGCATAAATCCATAACCCATCACGGGTCTCACAAAACGCATAAAATTGCTAATATGAAATCGCTCACCTTTGATGAACTTCTGCTGAGGGCTTCCCAAGTGTCCAACGAAGACAATCCATGCTTCTTTTGTTAGAAAAAGTCATTTATTATATCCATAAATCTCTGTTTGGTTGGCGCGTTATGATCATAAAATCCACCGTTGAGTCGCCCATTGAACCGTGAAGAGAACACGTTCAAATTATACCTATACACTTTCTACAAACAAATCAAACATCATTTTTAATGTATCCGTAGGTATCCTTTTGGGTATATTTGCTGTAATATTTCAACCTTGCGCGCGTCAAACCTTGTTTACAAAAGTGGTCGCCTGACAATTTCCTGTTCCTATCTGTTCTGGTCACTCCTAGAATTCCCAGACTTTGTATAAAGACTGTTGACATCTAGTGGAAGCCATAGGTACTGCAGTCTCAGTCCTACATAAAGTTGTATGCAATAGGCACAATGGAGAAGATGCTCATTTACAAAAAAAACTGCAAATCCGGATGGATTTTCCTCGGGTTTTCGTCTGCTATATCAGTTCTGTTATACTCATACATTATTTTAACACTCTTAGAAACTTCAGAGTGTTTCCTATCCAATAGTACAAATTATGTGCATATCCTATTTTCTGGGCCTGAGTGGCATGCATTTTACTTTGGGCACGCCAGACTCTCCAAAACCGTCACCTATGCAGCCGCTCCCTAAGAAGTTAATATCAGGTGTTCTCTCATTCAGATGAGTCTCTCATCGAGTAAGAACATTTGCTACGGGGAAGTTGTAGATAGTTAACATAGATTTGCTGACATATTTAAACCCTCTTTTCAGATTCATGCTCCAACAGCAAGACAGTTGTAGAGCAGTCTGTGCCTGCGTCAGTCCAGCCAGGAGACTCTGTGACTCTGAACTGTACAATACACACGGAGACCTGTGCAAGAGAACACAGTGTCTATTGGTTCAGACATGGCTCAGGAGAATCCCGCCCAGGAGTCATTTACACCCATGTAGACAGGAGTGATCAGTGTGAGAAGAGCCCTGAGGCTGGGTCTCCTACACAGAGCTGTGTCTACAACCTCCCCAAGAGGAACCTCAGCCTCTCTGATGCTGGGACTTACTACTGTGCTGTGGCCTCATGTGGGGAGATACTTTTTGGGAGTGGGACCAAGCTGGACATTCAAGGTAAACCTTTTATGCTTCTTTGTTAAAATTACATAAACGTTACATTTACTGTAGTTATACAGGTAGTTATTGTAAAAGACAACGTGTTCCCAAGGACTTACCTGATGAAATATAGGCAAAATAAAATGCATGCCATTACACTGTAATAGCCTCTACTGTATAATAGAAAACATGACATTCTTTCAGGGGGTGATATTCAAGTGGCGACTGAAGCGTATATGAGGATCCTTGTCCTCTTCTCCATCATAAGAACTGTATTTCTCCTCTGCTGTCTGACCATCTTCTTCATCATCTACCTCTTCAGGAAATAGATTAATTCATTAATTCAGTTTCTCAGTCCTTTAGCTGTTACAAATACAAATGTGGTTTAGTGTCTATTCAAATGTTTTAGTGCTCGTTAGATTTGGTAACAATGTAAAGTAAAATGCCAATATGTGAGCCTTTTGACACGTTGAAGATGCAGATATTGCTGTTCAGACTTTCAATAAATTAATTCATCTATTTCATTTCTTGAAATAAAATGCAAATTTTTATTCAATACTGACAATTATACAGTAGATACAGTATGATGTGTTAATATATTCAAACATTACTATTTCACAACTGTTGCTTTATGGGAGCATACATAATGTGTTTTTCAGAAATGTCTCCACCCTGCCCATTCCCTCTTCCATGCTCAGATCGGTTTATTGAGAAGCTCAGTGAAGCATAATTCTCTGTGTGCATGTTCAGATTCTAAAATAAAGACAGAGAGATACATGCTTCATCCACAATTACTAAACTACTCACTTGGACTGTGGGTGTCCTTGGTCACCATTAATAAAAAATCAAAACATAAACTTTTTGTATATTATTGTTTACCATTCATACATGATATAATATTAATTAATGCTATTAATATATGGCAATCCTATATCATATATTTTGTATAAGGCATGACAAAGACAAACTTTAGCACACTACTTACATTCTTGCAGAGCTCTCCTCCGCAAGATTGTCAGTAAAATATTTGTTACTATCAGGATAATAATGATAACAACCAAAACAAATGTTCTGTAGTTCAGCAATTCAGTTTGATTCTCTTGAGACATATACTTTATAATTGTAACGCCCAGGCCCGAGATTACAGGCTGGAGCGTTTTGGCTTTGTCTTGGTGTAGGGTTTGTTTGTTCTAGGTGTCATAGTTCTATGTTGGGTAATGGTTCCCAATTAGAGGCAGCTGTGTGTCGTTGTCTCTAATTGGGAACCATATTTAGGTAGGTAGGTTTCACTCTGGGTTGGTGGGTTATTTTAAGTTCATAGCTGTGTTTGTCTATTCAGTTATGTTCTTCGTTACGTTCTCCGTTTATTGTTTTGTTCCGTCTCGTTCCAGTGTTCTCATTAAATATGTATTCTGGCTACATCGCTGCGTCTTGGTCTGTCCCTTCGGAAGAGAAACGTGACAGAATAACCCACCAACTAAAGACCAAGCAGCGAGAGACCCGGGAGTACTGGACCAGGGAGGACCTCATCGGATCTCGCCTGGCACGGAGGTCCGTAAGGCAGCCCCAATAAACTTTTTTGGGGGGGCACACGAGGAGGTTGGCCGGTTCAGGAGGGACTCCTGAGCCAACTCCTCGTGCTTTGTGGAGAGAGCGTTGGGGAGAGCGTCGCAGCGAAGGGAGGCCGTGCTATGCAATGTTGCGCACGGTTTCCCCTATAGGGATTCAGAGGCCGGTGCGAGTGATTCCCGCTCCACTCATCAGTCGGGCGAAAATAAGTGTTCAGCCAGTAAGAGTGGTGCCATCTCTGCGCGCTAAGTCTCCAGTGCGCCTCCTGGGACCCGGATATCCTGCTCCAGTTCTGCGTGCGGTGTCTCCGGCACGTGTCCACAGCCCAGTGCGAGAGATCCCAGCGTCAGTCATTGGTCGGGCCGAGGTCTGTGTGCTACCTGGGAGAGTGGTGCCAGCTCTGCGAACCAGGCCTCCAGTGCGCCTTTTGGGTCCAAGTTATCCTGTGGTCCTACGGGCAGAATCTCCGGTACGAATCCACAGCCCAGTGCGAGAGATCCCAGCGTCACTCATTGGTCGGGCCGAGGTCTGTGTGCTACCTGGGAGAGTGGTGCCAGCTCTGCGAACCAGGCCTCCAGTGCGCCTTTGGGTCCAAGTTATCCTGTGGTCCTCACGGGCAGAATCTCGGCACGTGTCCACAGCCCAGTGCGAGAGATCCCAGCGTCACTCATTGGTCGGGCCGAGGTCTGTGTGCTACCTGGGAGAGTGGTGCCAGCTCTGCGAACCAGGCCTCCAGTGCGCCTTTTGGGTCCAAGTTATCCTGTGGTCCTACGGGCAGAATCTCCGGCACGTGTCCACAGCCCAGTGCGAGAGATCCCAGCGTCACTCATTGGTCGGGCCGAGGTCTGTGTGCTACCTGGGAGAGTGGTGCCAGCTCTGCGAACCAGGCCTCCAGTGCGCCTTTTGGGTCCAAGTTATCCTGTGGTCCTACGGGCAGAATCTCCGGTACGAATCCACAGCCCAGTCCGAGAGATTCCAGCTCCACTCACCCGTGAGGCCAGGGTTAGTGAGCTAGCTGGAGGTATGGTGTCGGCTCTCCATATCAGGTCCTCGGCCGGGTGGAGGTTTCTACACGTCCAGTCCCTGTTCCACGCTCCGAGATCCCTGTTCCACGCTCCGAGATCCCTGTTCCACGCTCCGAGATCCCTGTTCCACGCTCCGAGATCCCTGTTCCACGCGCCGAGATCCCTGTTCCACGCGCCGAGATCCCTGTTCCACGCTCCAAGATCCCTGTTCCACGCTCCAAGATCCCTGTTCCACGTTCCGAGATCCCAGTCCGTGTTGAGGTTCCAACGCGTCCTGTTCCAGTTCCGTGTTCCAAGATCCCAGTCCGTGTAGTGGTTCCTACACGTCCAGTCCCTGTTCCACGTGCCAGGGTTCCCGTGCGCCCAGAGAGTCCAGCACGTCCTGTTCTGGCTCCGCGCACCCAGCTCCCCGTGCGCTCAGAGAGTCCAGCACGTCCTGTTCCGGCTCCGCGCACCCAGCTCCCCGTGCGCTCAGAGAGTCCAGCACGTCCTGTTCCGGCTCCGCGCACCCAGCTCCCGTGCGCTCAGAGAGTCCAGCACGTCCTGTTCGGCTCCGCGCACCCAGCTCCCGTGCGCTCAGAGAGTCCAGCACGTCCTGTTCGGCTCCGCACCCAGCTCCCCGTGCGCTCAGAGAGCCCAGCTCGCCTGTTCCGCTCCCGCACCCAGAGCTCCCGTGCGTCAGAGAGCCCAGTTCGGCCTGTTCGCTCCCGCACCAGAGTGCGCGTCCGAGCCCAGTTCAGCCTGTTCCGCTCCCCGCACCAGAGTGCGCGTCCGAGCCCAGTTCGGCCTGTTCCTGCTCCACGCGCCAAAGTTCCAGTGAGCATCACGAGTCGGTACTGCCAGTTCCTGCTCCACGCACCAGAGTTCCAGTGAGCATCACGAGTCCTGTACGACCAGTTCCTGCTCCACGCACCAGAGTACCAGTGAGCATCATGAGTCCTGTACGACCAGTTCCTGCTCCACGCACCCGAGTTCTAGTAAGCATCATGAGTCCAGTACGGCCAGTTCCTGCTCCACGCACCAGAGTCCCCGTGAGCATCGTGGGTCCGGTAAGGCCAGTTCCAACTCCACGCACCAGAGTTCCAGTGAGATGGTCCAGGGCCTCCGGTTCAGGACTTCAGACCAGCACGGCCAGCACCGGAGCCCCCACCTGGGACGAAGGACCCACACGAAGACCCCCACAGACTTTTGGCGGCGTCCGAGTCGGCGCCTTTGGGAGGGGGTACTGTAGCGCCAGGCCGAGGATTACAGGCTGGAGCGTTTGGTTTTGTCTTGGTGTAGGGTTTGTTTGTTCTAGGTGTCATAGTTCTATGTTGAGTAATGGTTCCCAATTAGAGGCAGCTGTGTGTCGTTGTCTCTAATTGGGAACCATGTTAAATAGGTAGGTTTCACTCTGGGTTGGTGGGTTATTTTAAGTTCATAGCTGTGTTTGTCTATTCAGTTATGTTCTTCGTTCGTTCTCCGTTTATTGTTTTGTTCCGTCTCGTTCCTCGTGTTCTCATTAAATATGTATTCTGGCTACATCGCTGCGTCTTGGTCTGTCCCTTCGGAAGAGAAACGTGACAATAATACTGTACTGTACTGGAGCCCCGTGTGAGGATAAGATAAAATGTTTAGAATATTTTTTACATTTCATGTAATATTTTTTAGAGACCAGCTCTTCAAATGTCTTGCCTTCAATGTTAGGCTTGGTTCCTTTCACTTGAGTAGATACATTGGCTTAAGAGAACCACACAACATTTAGGCATTCTGATTGAGAAGCAAAAAAATTGGAAACACAGTTTTCTACTCAATGTTTTTCGTTTCTTCCTATATATATAGTTATACAATACCAGTCAAAAGTTTGGACGTTGTGACGTGACTATCATTTATGTGATGACTGTTATTTTATCAAATCAATGAACTATGTTTAATTATTATGTGATTAAATTAATCATGTAACAATTAACTCATTAGCCATCTTGGGGCACCACGGGAAAAGTAATTGAACTATCTCCCGACTTAAACTCTAAAGATACAAATATCTCTTACATACAGTCAATTATGAATTATTATTACCTCATATCAGTCTCATTCTGAACTTCGTTGACTTCATAAATCTGCACTAAGTATAGTCTAAATGATGATTCATCGATACACAAATTGGCTTAATTATTTATTTACTAACTAACTAAATAATCACACAGAATTACATAAACACACACACAGTATAGGTTATATTACTAACATGATGCAATGAAAAGTCCCTAGTGGACTAACCCGTTATGACGGCTTGTTACACAATGAAAGGGTTGGGAAAAGAAAGAGCGGGAGAGACAGAGTGGGCTGGTACATACACGTGGAAGCTATGCTCATGAGAATGAATACTTTGCACATGAACGACTGCTCATTCAGAAAATAATTGCAACACATATATTTACTGGTGCATGTCTTTGTAGGAAACACTCTGGAGTTTCTAAAACTGTTAAAATAATGTCTGTGAGTATAACAGAACTGATATAGTTTTTTTTGTAAATGACCATCTTCTCCATTGTGCCTATTGCATACAATGTTATGTAGGACTGAGACTGCAGTACCTATGGCTTCCACTAGATGTCAGCAGTCTCTATACAAAGTCTGGGATCGATTAGAGTAAGAGGAACGGATAGGAACAGGAAATGGTGAGGGGACCACTTTTGTAAACAAGGTTTGACGTGCGTGAGATTGTGAACGCGCACCACTTTATTTTTCTTTCCTATCGTTCACGTTATCGCCCGGTTGAAATATTACAGCAAATATACACAAAAGGATACCTAAGGATACATTAAAAATGATGTTTGATTTGTTTGTAGAAAGTGTATAGGTATAATTTGAACGTGTTCTCTTCACGGTTCAATGGGCGACTCAACAGTGGATTTTATGATCTGTCAGCCCTGTGCCGTGCTGATCTGGCACCAATGGTCCTCACCCAAGAAAGAGAGTCATGACAGTCCCCCTCTGGTGGTTTCAATCTTATAATTACACTGCAAGTTGCACACCACAATAGAAATTACCACGGGTTGTCCTGGTTGTGGATCATCGTTGGGGGTTTACCCTGGTAGGCTTTCTGAAAGCTGCAAACCACCACAAGAATGGCCAGGGGATGTCCTGGTTGGTGATCGCCATTGTGGTCCCCCTCTGGTGGTTTATCCTGGTAGGCTTTCTGCCAACGGAGCAATCCACCACCAGAATGGGCAGCAGATGTCCGGGTTGGGAATTGCCGTTCCGGACCCGTCGTCTGTTTGCCCAGGCTATTAGATCTGAGCAGTAACTTAGGCAGATGTTGACAGCGCACACACACTCATGAAATATACAATTACATTTCTTCCCAAATTAGCGGCACTAACTGATGGTTGTATTGGGAACTTGTTTATGACTCTATCACTTCCTAAGTGTCAAAGAAAGTGAAACTAAAAGGAATAAAAGCATTACAAAATATAGTTATCACACCTTAATCATCTAATGGGACTGTATTCCATATACGTCCAAGGTCTTGTAAAAATGACCCTATCATGGCATTGTGTCTAATATCATATGTAGGGTGTTCCTAATTCTTGGTGTGTTGCTTAGGGCACTATCCTAAGTTGATAACTACATGATAAGTCTACAGCTGTAAGGCACCAGCTTTGGGCAGTCTACAGGTATGACCTATGGACCTCTGTGGAGAAACTGGTGAGTACTGTAGCTGTAGAGTCAAAGGCCTCAGAGTAAATGTTCAACTTTAATAAGGCAGACATCTTGCTCTGACCCTTAAGTGATCCTAGCATAAATCCTCATTAAATGAGGATGCCAAGAGTGTTCAAAGCTGTCATCATGGCAAAGGGTAGCTACTTTGAAGAATCTCAAATATATTTTGATTTGTTTAACACTTTTTTGGTTAATACATTAATCCATATGTGCTATTTCAAAGTTGTGATGTCTTCACTATTATTCAACAATGTAGAAAATAGTAACAATAAAGAAAAACCCTTGAATGAGTAGGTGTGTCCAAACTTTTGACTGGTACAGTATATATATATGAGAAAAGGTGTTTTCTCCAGCTCTTTAACTATCATACTCTAAACCTCAAGAAAGTGTAGAACAACACTTATCCAGCTCCACTACACAATACATAAAAAAAGCCACGTTCGACAGGATTACCGACACAGACTGACGAGCTCAAATAGACAGCAGCCTTCAATATGGCTGACCAATCCGAACTCCTCTCTCGGCATGTCCAGCCCACTTATTATCTCAGCCAATCATGGCTAGAGGCAAGGTTGGCAACTGTTTCTGTGGCTTAACCAACAAGGCTCGTAATTTAACAATTTACAGATGGCAAACAAGTTTGTATTTCTGCCAAGAAAACATATTTTGATTAAAATTATAGTCGTGACTTGCTACATACGCCTAGTTTCATGAATCGGGTCACAAATGTTTCTACTTGGAGTCTTTGAGACAGTGGTGATATCTCTCACCCCTGCTGAAGGTATCTGACCTCAGAGTACTCCGCATCTTTTCTGATGTTCTTCGCTCTTGCTCTTCTGGAGGAGGAAGATGAGTTCTTCTTGGGGGTGAAACTCACATCAGCATAGTTCAACACATCCCTCTCTTGGTGCTGTGTGAGAAATGGAGTCATAAACAAGACATTATACTGGTTACATCCACTTCATGAACCATTTTGATATGGGGTGAAATGCTGTCCTAAAGTTTACCTGATTGACTGGTGGTGTTGGTGATCTATTAGTTGATGCTTCAGATTAAAACAGGAAGTAAAACATTATTTTAAGTACAGTACACAATAAATATTATTGAAACGGAACACGGTACACCTTCCTAATAGTTGCACACCCTTTTGTTGCACCAAACCGGTGCGCCGTTCAAAGGCACTTAAATATTTTGTCTTGCCACCCTCTAATATTTTGTACACTCAATGTATATTTTCCTTTTACATGGAGACATTGTCAAACATTACTGTGAAACATTACATAACAGTTAGACTGTTAGTAAGTATTAATATGCATGTTCTGTACCTTTAGGCCCTCTGGTTCTTTCCTTATATATCCCCCATGTCAGTAGAAAGACAACAATCACAAAAACAGTGTTTGATGCCACCAGTGCAAGAGCAGTAGGGGTCAGGGAAAATCATACTCTGAAACTAAATGCTTTGATGATTTAAATCTTGTCAATAAATGTTTTATTGGAGGAATATAATGTAATAGTCAATTTTATCTTACCATACACATTATAATATGCCTCCTATAAAACTCTGTAATGGTAAATTGGTGAAATACGTAAAAGTAATTACCTTGAAAGTCCAGCTTGGTCCTGTTACCAAACAGTATCACTCAACATGAGGCCACAGCACAGTATGAAGTCCCAGCATCAGAGAGGCTTATGTTCATCTTGGGGAGGTTGTAAAAACAGCTCTGTGTAGGAGACCCGGCCTCAAGCTTCTAATCACACTGATCACTCCTGTCTCCATTGTTGTAAATGATTCCTGGAAGGGATTCTTGATAGGGAAATTTGTATGTTTAAGTAATGACTAAGAATATTCCACCCTGAAAATGTATGCAATGGGGTTAGGGTTATAAGACAATAATCAAATTCATGTGTGTGTCTAGAACTTTTTAGAGACTAGAACATGGTGTTACTATCTTGCAATGTAAGAAGGGGGTATTTGGGAGAACAAAGGATTCCTTGTGGAATGAAGAGAGGCCTTCTCATCCTCAGGAAGGGGAACTGTTCAGTTTGAATGATGTTGCAGAAAGTGATAAGCCATGAATGTACACTGTGGAAAAGTACTGCCGCCTAAAGAGGGGTGGAGCTCATTTGAATGTAGCTCATTTGTATGTACAATATAAAAAGACTGTGTTCCCATTTTGAGATCAGAACGTTCTCTGAATAAAATATTGACCATTGAAGTTCGGGACTCTGTTTGTTTCTTATAACTGGAGCTTTACAAACTCCAGGAAACAGATTGAGTTTTAGTCTGATTTGATATAATAGTTCTGAGATAGAACAAAATTCTTGTGACAATTCTCCTGAGCCATGTCTGAACCAATAGACACTGTGTTCTCCAGCACAGTGTGTATTATACAGTTCAATACACAGAGTCACCGAGTCTTTTGGCTTGACTGACTCAGAAACAGATTCCAACAGTGGTGTTTCTGGACCAAAAACCAAAGGAAAAGGTTTACATGTCAGTAAATGTTTCCTATTTTGTGTCTTAACTCAACATTAACCCAGCTGCCTTGAGATCATTGACAAGATCCTCCCGTGTAGTTCTGGGATGATTCCTCACCGTTCTCATGATCATTGCAACTCCACGAGGTGAGATCTTGCATGGAGTCCCAGGCCGAGGGAGACAGTTCTTTTGTGTTTCTTCCATTTGCGAATAATCGCACCAACTGTTGTCACCTTCTCACCAAGCTGCTTGGCGATGGTCTTGTAGCCCATTCCAGCCTTGTGTAGGTCTATAATCTTGTCCCTGACATCCTTGGAGAGCTCTTTGGTCTTGGCCATGGTGGAGAGTTTGGAATCTGATTGATTGATTGCTTCTGTGGACAGGTGTCTTTTATACAGGTAACAAACTGAGATTCAAACAGGTGCCATTAATCAGGTTTAATGAGTGTGCTCCTAATCTCAACTCATTACCTGTTTAAGAAGTTACAGGTCTGTGAGAGCCAGACATCTTGCTGATTGATAGACCAAATACTTATTTTCCTCATTAAAATGCAATTCCATTTATAACATTTTTCATGTGTTTTTCTGGATTTTTTTGTTGTTATTCTGTCTCTCACTGTTCAAATAAACCTACTATTAAAATTATAGACTGATCATTTCTTCGTCAGTGGGCAAACGTACATAATCAGCAGGGGATCAAATACTTTTTTCCCTCACTGTATACATAAAAGTGTTCCTAAGGATACATTTAAAATGATGTTTGATTGTTCTTGGACAAGTTTATAGGTATAAGTTGAACGAGTTCTCTTCACGTTTCAATGGACGAGTGGAGGCTGTCGTTTCTGATTATAACGCGCGAACCAAACTGAGATTTATGGATATCATACATTACTTTTTCTAACAAAAGAACCATGGATTGTCTTCGTTTGGACACTTGGAAGCCATCCGCAGAAGTTCTTCAACAGGTAATTGATTTGTTTTCGCTGTGAAATGTGTTTTGTGTGAACCGTGAAAGCTAATGAATTCATGGTAATGGAAAAATAGTGAAGGTGATACGCTCAAACAATCAATTGTGGTGCTTTCGACGTAAAGCCTTTTTGAAAGTTAATCAACATTAACGCACCTTGAAGTTAATCAACATTGGTATCAACATCAGTTGTGTGCCTTAGATATCTTTGGTTCCACCCCATGCAGCAGTTACAGTTCTCTTGATGACCTACAGGAGGACTGTTACACATAGAACATGACATGATACACAACATGGCCCAAAGTATGTAGACACCGCTTCAAATTAGTGGATTCGACTATTTCAGCCACACCTGTTGCTGACAGGTGCATAAAATTGAGCACACAGCCATGCAATCTCCAAAGACAAACATTGGCAGTAGAATGGCCAGTTCTGAAGAGCTCAGTGACTTTCAACGTGGCACTGTCATAGGATGCCACCTTTCCAACAAGTCTGTTCGTCAAATTTCTGCCCTGCTAGAGCTGCCCCGGTCAACTGTAAGTGCTGTTATTGTAAAGTGGAAAGGTCTAGGAGCAACAACGGCTCAGCCACAAAGGGGTAAGCCACACAAGCTCACAGAACGGGACAACATAGTGGTAGCAACATTCACTACCGAGTTCCAAACTGCCTTTGGAAGCAACATCAGCACAATAACTGTTCTTCTGGAGCTTCATGAAATGGGTTTCGAAGGGATAAGATATTGTGTTAGTCGACATGGCATGCAGTATGTCAGTGGAACTGTGTTTCTAATTGTCATGTGTATGAACAATGAAGAATGAGACCAACTGACTGACACACATAGACATCCTGCTGAAAACCACAGAGTGTGTAGTAGGCCAGCAGGCCTGACTAAAACGTAGATGTGGCCTCGTCTTTAGCTCACATCAGACCAACGTTTTCAGGTGCCTGTGAACAGCTCACTGAGTGCATGATGTATGTTCTTGTGAAGTGGAAACATCTAGGAGCAACAACGGCTCAGTAGCATACAAGCTCACAGAACAGGACCCCCGAGTGCTGTGGAAAGCCTTCCCAGAAGATTGTAGGCTGTTATAGCAGGAAAGGGGGACCAACTCCATATTAATGCCCATGATTTTGGAATTAGATATAATTGACTAGCACGTGTCCACATACCTTTGGCCACCTTTTTTGTAATAACATAGTATATGGGACTGATTTTAATACATTTGGCTTAATTAATTTGAATAATATGATGGTGTTTCTATTCAGAGAAAAATGAAAAAATAAACCCTCAGAGTTTCTGTTAGGATGTAATGCAAAATATGGCACTGTACAACGTGACGGTCGGGAGTAGGCTACAGGATTGGAGGATTCTAAATTGTTTGCCTTCATTAGACAACTTTGTTCCAATATGTCTGTAAATCATGATATTTATTCCCATAGTAATTCGTTATGGATCCATATCTAAATCAACACCTGCATTTTGAAAGATAATTTGTATCATTATTTTATTAACGAAATGGGTTTATTTGTTTATTAGGGTACTGTGCAGTCTACAATACATATTGTAGTAAACATTGGAAAGTGCATAATTCCTTACATAAGGCCATGTCTGTACTACAGAATGCGTGGCACGTGGGAGACAAGTGTTATTTCATAGTTGTGACGTCTTCACAATTATTCTACAATGTAGAAAATAGAAAGAATTAAGAAAAATGAGTGTGTCCAAACCTTTGACTGGTACTTTCTTAATTAATTTGATTAATATTATGGTGTTCTATTCCATGAAAAATTAAAAACCCTCTGGGTTTCCGTTAGGATAGAACAGAAAATATGGTGCTGTTCAACGTGACACTCATAAATTCAGAGCGTTGTCAGATTGTCAGTTTGTAAATTCAGACCGTTTCGCTCTAGGAGCGCACACTGGACGTTCGGGCCAAGGGGCAGGGTTGATTTTAGCATTCTGGCCTTACAACGGCAGTCAAGCACCCAAGCTAACGTTGGCTAGTTTGCTGGCTACTTCCAGACACAAATGAGACCACTCTGACCCTGTTACTCGCCCTAGCAGAGCTGGTAAGGCAGTTTTCTGGTGTTAACCAGAGCGTTGGTGACTGTAACTGTGCTGCTGGAAATGACTTTTAATGGCCGACATTTACTGACACTGGCCATATTCAAAGGGTGTTGAGCGCTCAAAAATGGATTGTTATGCACTCTGGTACACTCAGACAAGAGTGCTCTGAAATCAGTGTAGATAGCCACAGCGAATTTGCAAAAGCACCCGAATATCCATTGAGAACGCACAATTACTATACCATTTAGCTAAGCTAAGAATGATGGGAATAATCAAGTCAATAAACATTAGGTATGTAGTGGCTTCCTTTCCTTTTACCATAGCCGACTGCCCTAGCCTGAAGAGGGGTTGTTTCGTACGCATACAGTCCACACTCAAGGTTTCCAAACGGCCAAAACATTCACTGAGATCCAGGGATATGGTGCAACAAAAAGGTTTATTCTTCTTATATCTAACAAAATTATTCTCCAATCAACTCCAATGAACTCCAATCAACTTAAAGCAGAGATTACTTGACTTGGAAAAATACATAATATGATCTGTTTGTATGTCTGTATGGTCAAAAAACTATATCGCTCCCACGTTTAGCTAGGACTCCCCCTGAAGGCCCAACTTCCTGCCTTTATCCTCACACACTTCCTAACATATCCCTAACACACTTACCACAGTACAATGAATGGGCAAGAGGGAGGCAGAAACTAAGTCACACTAACAACAAATAAATACATCTCAATCAGGTAAATATAAATCATAAAGGTACGTACCTAATATTTCATCATATACATTATACATACAGTGGGGGGAAAAAGTATTTAGTCAGCCACCAATTGTGCAAGTTCTCTCACTTAAAAAGATGAGAGAGGCCTGTAATTTTCATCATAGGTACACTTCAACTATGACAGACAAAATGAGGAAAAAAAAATCCAGAAAATCACATTGTAGGATTTTTTATGAATTTATTTGCAAATTATGGTGGAAAATAAGTATTTGGTCAATAACAAAAGTTTATCTCAATACTTTGTTATATACCCTTTGTTGGCAATGACAGAGGTAAAATGTTTTCTGTAAGTCTTCACAAGGTTTTCACACACTGTTGCTGGTATTTTGGCCCATTCCTCCATGCAAATCTCCTCTAGAGCAGTGATGTTTTGGGGCTGTCGCTGGGCAACACGGACTTTCAACTCCCTCCAAAGATTTTCTATGGGGTTGAGATCTGGAGACTGGCTAGGCCACTCCAGGACCTTGAAATGCTTCTTCTGAAGCCACTCCTTTGTTGCCCAGGCGGTGTGTTTGGGATCATTGTCATGCTGAAAGACCCAGCCACGTTTCATCTTCAATGCCCTTGCTGATGGAAGGAGGTTTTCACTCAAAATCTCACGATACATGGCCCCATTCATTCTTTCCTTTACGGATCAGTCGTCCTGGTCCCTTTGCAGAAAAAACAGCCCCAAAGCATGATGTTTCCACCCCATGCTTCACAGTAGGTATGGTGTTCTTTGGATGCAACTCAGCATTCTTTGTCCTCCAAACACGGACGAGTTGAGTTTTTACCAAAAAGTTATATTTTGCTTTCATCTGACATTCTCCCAATCCTCATCTGGATCATCCAAATGCTCTCTAGCAAACTTTAGACGGCCTGAACATGTACTGGCTTAAGCAGGGGGACACGTCTGGCACTGCAGGATTTGAGTCCCTGGCGGCGTAGTGTGTTACTGATGGTAGGCTTTGTTACTTTGGTCCCAGCTCTCTGCAGGTCATTCACTAGGTCCCCCCGTGTGGTTCTGGGATTTTTGCTCACCGTTCTTGTGATCATTTTGACCCCACGGGGTGAGATCTTGCGTGGAGCCCCAGATCGAGGAAGATTATCAGTGGTCTTGTATGTCTTCCATTTCCTAATAATTGCTCCCACAATAATTGCTCCCACAGTCCCACAATTTCTTCAAACCAAGCTGCTTACCTATTGCAGATTCAGTCTTTCCAACCTGGTGCAGGTCTACAATTTTGTTTCTGGTGTCCTTTGACAGCTCTTTGGTCTTGGCCATAGTGGAGTTTGGAGTGTGACTGTTCGAGGTTGTGGACAGGTGTCTTTTATACTGATAACAAGATCAAACAGGTGCCATTAATACAGGTAATGAGTGGAGGACAGAGGAGCCTCTTAAAGAAGAAGTTAGATAGCGTATAGTTAATTTACTGGCAAGTTTTATGTAAAGCTACTAACGTTAGGTAGCTAGCTAACTTACCGGTACATACTGATGTAATGATATGCTATGCTATGGTTCGTAAAGGCAGGGTAGCTAACAAATTGTCAGCCAACATAACGTGTAAGGTATCTTATTTGAAAAGTCATTACTTTATTACATTGAGTAGCAAGCTACCCCTTGGTCGTTAGGGCAAATCTGGTCTGTGATAGGAGTTTTTTTTTCACTATTAAACTATTCTTTAGTAAAGGTTGAATAGTCTATTATTCAGCTATTAGCCCCCCTCCCCAACTTGCAACAAATTGCTGTTCCCATCTCATTCCTTTCCCTCTTCCACACGTCATCATTCTGCTCCTGAGTGGCTCACTTGTGGGCGTGCTGGCAGGATATGGCGTCTTCGGTTGTGCGTCAAGAATTCTGCATACAGTAGCGAGTTTGTATGAAGGTGTGGTTATTCACAGGCAAATTGTTATATGCTATGGAGGTACATTAGTGTCTTTTTGTCGAGAGCAGAACTTTTTAAAACTTTCAATCAAAAATAATTGTTCTGAAAACAACTTTTTCCGACACAAAGGAAGTCATAGCGGACACCTACGAAGAAGGACTGTGTGATGATGGCATCTCAGGTAAGCAGCACTGGGCGTTCTTCTGTCCAACTTTTACATAGCTAGTAGTTATCTCCTACGATTCAGTGTCGACTCATAATTCTGCTGTATTACATACATACATACATACATACATACATACATACATACATACCGTAGAATGATAAATCATGCAATTATTATTCTCAAGCTAACCAAAAGCATTTAGCTTTGAACGCCTGTTCTCACCAATTTCAGTTGAATTATTCTAACTTTCTTTCATGGCAACTCATAAGCAGGCCATGTCATATTTGTTTCATAGTCGATTTATAATCATATTTCATGACAGTGTAACGGTTAGCTTTGGTTACAGAAGGATGAAAGAACACAAAATATGTCTGTCATGGAATGCTATTCTGATATGTCAGATGTGGAGTTAGACCGGAAAGTTAGGGCCATTAAGGCAAGGATGCCCCATGCAAGCTTTAGAATGGTCAAAGGAGGTCTCCAAGCAATGGGCCATCGTGTTCAATGGCGAAGAGTTAGGGAGTCTTTGCAGCGTGTAGATGGTGCAGGTATCATTGCCAGAAATCCTGCTTCATTGCATTGCTCGGCAAAAATACTGTCTCTCGTCCACATTGATACAAATCATAAATTGATAAGGTACTAACGTCCCCATCAAATCTAAGAAGTTATTTTAACTTTTTTATTCTTACTTATTCGTAGACAAATGTTCAATGGAGTATGAAATTGGAGTTGTTCTTCATCAACTGGTAATAGATAAATAATGAAGCAGGTTAATTGGTTAAAATTTCACTTTTAATTCCAATGCTTTTTTTCAAGATACAACATTGTCATCTTTGGCGGTACAGATGCATTTTCAAGGAAGGTAAGTATATTATTTTGGATGCATATTGCGTATTTCCCATCACCTAATAAACAACCACAATACCAGTCTGGTGTTAAGCGTAGGCTGCCTCTTGTATAGATGTTCTATCTGGACACATACTTGTATTATGCATATTGTAACATCTTGTGAGGAGTTACTTTCTGTATAAAAACCCTTGACATCTTCCTCTTCAAACCTCGTAAGATTGCTTTCTGTGCTGTATTGACGTATCCTGAAAATGACATCTGCTGCTTTAGATTGAACGGTCATATCTCAGTTATTGTTTTTATATCTACAAAAAATGAGCTATTTTCTTTACTTTCAGAGTGTGAGCTGATCAAGGGGTCAAAAATGTAGGTATTGCCAGATGTATGTTCACTGTCCGAGGAACAGGCCGTGGAAGCTTTATTGCTGGCAAAAGTGTCCATAACGAGAGGTAATTAAATTGTTCTGTGTTCTTTTTCTCTCTTCCTCTCTGCCTGTCTTGTTGTACATGGAACCTGTCTCACATGCATTAATGAAAAAACCCTTAAGATGTCAGCTGCTAATTTTCAGATTTACACCACATACTCACCACACACTCAGCCATTTTCAGTGGACTATCAAGCCCCTGTTACTGCCAAGTCATGATTTCCCTGGGGGTTAGCTTTGCAATAACCATGTGGTGAGACACATAGCCCTCTATATTTAAATGTTTCAGGTACACTCACATAGGTGTCTGTGTCACATACAGTCAGTAACCACTCACAGAGGCACACACAACTTGCATTTCTATAACCTCCGACCCACCTCAGCGTTCACTATTCATGGAGGAAGACCACAGGACCATAGAGATTACCCCCACTAAACCTTCTCTTTCACTCTGTTAGAGTGGAATGCTTATGGAGAGATGTTTGGAGTGCTGTGACATGTCAGTACTACATCTTGCTGCACAGTTTGGAGGAAGAAGGCTACCTTGACCTGTCAAATTCTATCCACCTCTTCTGTGTGGGATATGTGTTCCTAACTTGTCTGCGGGCAGATCTGCAGCATTTCACATTAGTAAAAAAGAAAAACCCTTGAAGGAGTAGGTGTGTCCATACTTTGACTGGTACGGTATATATCAGGCAAAGCTAGGCCCCTGCAATGGCATCCTACAAAAAATCAGAAGTGTACAAACTAACCAGGTGTTATAGATTTTATGTTTTGATGACTAAATGTTTGTACTTAATACTAAACATTCCATTCTGAAAGTGTATGCAATGGAGATGGGGTTGCAAGACAAATGGCAGTCCAATTAAAATGTGTGTGTCTAGATATCAACTTGGTGTGCAGAAGTATGACTTCATTTAGGGGGTGTCTCAAAGAGTTCTTTGATTCTACCAGACACATGCGAGAGGCCCGTCCTTGAGAAGAACCTCCCAACACCTCCCAAGTTTGACTTATTTGCAAAGACTGTGATAAGGCTGTGGGAAGAGACTATGTTCTTGGAGAGGGTGGGGGGAGAGGTGGGAATTTTGCATCTTTGTGTTTCAACATTGTACCATATAAAAGACTGTGTACACCTTTTAGAGCTCAGAGCTCTCCCGTGAATAAATAATCCACATTTGATCATTATAGATTGGGCCTCTGTTTGTCTCATTTCAACCAGTATCTCACAAATACTGGGTAACAGACAGAGTTTGCTTAATTGAGGTTCAGTTTATGAACATTGAGAACGAAATTTCTATAACAATTTGGTCCTTTCGAGCCGGATCTCAATACCTGTTTCTGTCCAGTTCCAGTGGACACCGAAAACCGTGCACGGGCGGATCAGAGATCCGTGAGATAAAGACCTGACCTCTGAATTGAGGTTTTATTCAGGCCGGTGGGAGACTGGAACACGACAGAGACAGTGACGAGATCCAACCTACATTGCTTTTCCCAGTCTGCAAGACAGGTCAGTGGAATTTTTATTCACAGATTTTGAAGGGAATGGTTTGTGATATTCTGGTTCTAAAATGTTTAGAATTTAACAAAAATAGGAGCTTAATCATTCTTAACAGATTTACTAGTTTCTACTTTGTAAGTAGAAGGAAGTTAACTTCAAACGATCAATAAACGATCTAGGGAGAAGGCAGGTCCGAAACGACCTGAGGTAAGGCGCTGCCATAAATTAAACTAAATTAAATCTTAATAACAGCCGTGTTTCGCCCGCATGGGTTATTAAGCAAGGACATTAAATTCTCTGTGAAAAGATGGTGATTTTGTGAATAGGATAACTTAAATGGTATATTTGCCTAGGTCGATAATTCAATAAACATACCTAAATAAAGTCCTTATGTGAGGATATAAACTAGGTTTGGTGAGATAGACGGTAATTCTATAAACACGATAACCATTAAGCAACACAGTAGGTCCTAGATAGGAGGAGAGGGAAGCCTAAAATAGAGATGAGAGATAGAAGATATTAACATCAAAAGTCCTAAGAAACAACAAAAGATAGGCGATTAACTAGGGCTTTACGACCCCTGGAAAATAGCTTATAGTTGTATTCGGGTGAGATCTAATGTCCGATTGAATTCATCTCTATCGATAAAGCTTCCGGAACTTAATATAGTGGTGGGAGATAGAAGATATTAACGTCAACTGAGTCCCAAGAAACAACAGCTTATAGGGGTAAACGGGAGACCTAATGTCTGATCGAAGGTCACCTCTATAGATAAAGTTTCCAGACCGGAGAATCCCACATAGTAGATTACATATCACATAGGCTGTGGGAATACACATAATTAGAGTAATTTGATAACGTTAGAAACCACACACATAGATCATGGAGACCTAATATAGATACACATATTGGGAACATAGAGGGTCAGCCTAGCACACACACATAGGGGGTAGTGACATACACATTACGCGTGAAACACATAGGGATAAGGTTGACCATTAAGAGGGGAGATAAAATAAGTAGATGGGGAAACAATATGAAGCTCAAGAAGCACATCTAACAATATCCACATAGGATGGGGGTTATAGAATAATCAAGCGAGTATTTAAATGTGTATAAACCCAACCTAGGCGTCTGTAAGGAGACTATCAAAATATATTTGTAATATCAACAATGGGCAGTAAATCCTCAAAAGAGGTTCCCGAATTTACGGGAGATGAGCGCTATATGGAGTTAAAAGATAAAAGAAACATTTATTTTGGTCCAAAATGGAGAAAGAAATATGGATTTGATAGACATCTAGATGTAGGAAAGATGCTAGAATTAAGTTTAAAAGAAAAGGTAGAACCAAGTCAGATATGGATAGTACAGATCAGATTGCCAGTTCTCTCGTCGCTCTGGAGGCAGGCAAGAAAGGGAGAGAATTCCGGGAACAAAGGTTCCACCGGTGTAGATGAGAAAGGAAGAAAAGGAGAATTTAAATGTCACGATTGCAAAAAGAAAGAATACAGGAAAGATGCATTTCTAATGGCAGTCCTAGAAGACAGAGCCGCGGGAGGAAAATACAGAGAGGACAAGACTAGGTCAGTAAGAAAGGGGACGTCGGAGGAAGAGAGGAAGAATAACATAAGATGTTATAATTGTCAGAAAAGTGGACATTTCGCTAGAGAGTGCGAGGCCCCATGTAAACATTGTGGTATAAAGGGACATAGTCACCGCGATTGCAAAAACAAACCAAAGGAGAGGGGGAATATTGTTGGGGAAAGTAAATGGATCGTGTAAAATGGGAAGGCTATTTAAGCACTAGATTGGATACACCAGAGTGCAGAATAATTTCACGAATGCTATTTGGTTTGGATATTGTTGGGGTAAGTAAATTAATGGGAAATAACAGAATTCGACGTGTTTAAATGATACGTTAGGAACTTAACTAGCCTTGTGAGGTGAGTAAATTGAAGATGTATTTTCTTGTATCTAGAAATAACGTTAGCTACATGAGTTAGCCATGATTAGCTTAGGCGTTTGACCGCCGTGTGGGAAAAATAGTAGGAATTATGATTTAGAAAGTTTGAATCAACTAGTTCATTAGTGGATATTAAGTTTAAAATGGATATTAACGTTGTATTTCGCCACATTCGACCCATCGCTAAAAGTTTAGATTTGACGTTCAATGTTGATAAAATATTATGCTATGTGGTAGAGCAGAAAAACCATGCGACCCAAGAAAAAAAACGAAACTTCAGTCACTCTTTTTCTAATTCGAAATAGATGCATAAGTATTGAGCCATGGGGAGCAGGATATAATAACTAATTAAAGTGCCTCCCTGTAAAAAGCAGGAATAGCTTTGTTTTAACTATATTTAACAAATTTAAAAAAAAAATGAACTGGTAACAAACGTTAGCAAACATATAAGTGGTTGGAAGCAAGTAATTAGTGGGATGTTTAAAAGTAAAGGTATGAATAAAACATTACCATTGTTTGACAATCAAGCTGATAAGACAGCACCAACTTTTTGAAGGTCTGTTTGATTTCAACATATGGGTTAAGACGCGCCCCCAGGTACACACAGACAGTCAATGTGATTTGTACAGAACTCTTTTGGAAATCCCTGAATAGTTGCACAATTCCTGGTGAAAACTGATCACTTTCACTAGAAATTGGGGGAAATACAAAACCCAGGAGAATTTCATGTAGAAAAAATAAAATACTTTTTTGTGAGAAACACTTTTCTATCCAAATTGTACTATTACTTTAGGAGATTATTATTATTATCTCATTGGGAAATTATGTGGATATTTTTGGGAAATATAGAGAGAGTTTTGGGACAGAGACAGGCTCCGCCTTATGAGTAGAAAGAGGAGGGGGGAGGCCATGAGGAGTATATGGGGAGTTTTGGGCTGAACACACGGGTAGGCGCCCATCACCAGACAGTGTGGATGAGGAGGATAAGATAGATACTGAATTACTAGGTATTTGAGTTAGCTACAGTAGATTTGGCTCTAGCATGGGAACAGAAAACCATTTTTAACATTGTTCTGACTCATGAGGCTACGGGGGGGGGAGCAATGGTACCGGTGCTAATTTCCTAGTTGTGTCTCGTTAACCTATTGGGAAGAGTTGTGATGACACTTTTGAATAGAGTTGTACCACCCACTGAAAGGGGCATGAAGGCCCACATAGTTAAAAACAACATGGTCATCTGTGGGGACAGCGAACCTTGTTGCTAGTATAGTCAGGACTTAGTTAGAACGGTGGGAGAGTATGGGTTATTGGGTATCAAAGGGAAAGGAGATTAATGACTGGGTATCCGTGGAGGGAGGGGTTGCACACAGCCCATCCACAGAAAGAAGATTAGGAAGTTTTGTTTGGCATTTTCTAGATATGACTGTTCGTTTACTCAGACTGTGGACTGTAGGGAGGGGGTCATGACGTCAGCTTTGACCTAGAAGAAGGATAAGACAGTGGCCTGTTGCTCCTCTCTTTGAATACAGTGGAGTCTTTTGTGTCTTGAATGACTAATAGGTACTGATGGGAGCCCACGTTTATTGTAGCTTGATTTGACCGATTTGCCATTAACAGATGGAAAAATTACTATGTTTATAGATGAGTCTTTAAGGTAGAACTTGGATGTTTCAAATACAACTGGGTATGATGTTGTTACTCTTACTAAAAACTTAGAGGCTGAATCACGACCTAGGCACTATTCTATGCAGCAGGCAGTAATTGATTGTTAAAAATTTGTTATGATAGAGCCATTTTTAGATATGTTAGTGTTTTGATACAGGGGCAGAGCCCTGTATCAACAGGAGGGATATGGTAGAGATGATTGTTAGATATGGTAGAGATTGTTGGACAACACAAATTACTTAATAAAGGTTTTTGTTAATACAATATTATAGAATGCATGTATTCTATGATTAAAAGTAGGTTAAGATAGACACACCTGAGTACAGAATGAAATTGGGTCAAATGTCTACTAATAGTATTAATGAGATATTTGGATAACCCCAGATGAGGGATTATCTCCATTTGAGAAAGTATTTGGTAGACCTTTTAGAATGAGAGTTAGGAAGATAGTAGCAGATCACATGAGAAGTTGTTTGCTAACCACATCTGTATGTCAGAGATTTTATGCCCAACAGGAGAACTACAGAAGGAGGTGATGATCCAGCCTGGTGACTGGGTGTGGGTCCAGTCTCTGGAGAAAAAGGACTGGAAGCAGCCCCGTTGGGAAGGTCCCTACCAGGTTATGTTGGTCACAGCCTTTGCCATTAGAATATCAGAAAGAGCAACCTGGGTCAACGTTACCCACTGCAGAAAGGTAGGAACACTTCCAACCCCCGTGGAGCACATACAGAGTTGGAGAGCAGAACTGGACCAATAGGGTCTGGGGGTCACCTCTGTTAACGAAGATTTCCTACCCCGACCTATCATCACTGTAGTGTGTTCACTAGAGGTGTAAGTATGGGGTGGTACCTAGCAGACTGGCTAAGGGCAGGAGGGGGTTGGCGGTTTTTGGGATATGGGGTACCTTGAGCTGCATCATAGTTTTGATGATTTTTTTTATAAATCCTGATTCAACACCTCTAGTATAAATGTTGCTGACAAGTTTAAGAAGTAAAAGACTAGTTATATAATACCCGACCCCTCATGAATAAGAAGGATATAAAGAAGGAGTTCAAATAGGTGATGATGTGTGATGATGTGAGATTTAAGGTAAATATTAAACATTTTCCTAATAGAGTAGGAATATGGGTGCATAATAAATTGTATAAGATTATTCAGAACTGTGTGATACCTTTATATTTCTGTTTGGGACCGACTTCATCTTGTTCCTGGCCTAGGTAAATAAACATACTTGGGGACTGGGGTATGTGAATGGAAAGTGATCCCCCGATGGAGTTTTAAACAAAGTTTGGATATTAATGACTGTAGAGTAGATGTAGCAGTAACCCTCTAAAGTCACAGAAATAGACACGGAATGAAGGTATTGGGCTTATACTGATGATTGTGGACTCGATTTTTCCTGTTCATTAATCCAGTCGGTAGAGACCAACTTCACGAAAGACCCAGGTCCTGTAGTGGATCTCAATAGATGTCTGTCAATGTGACTGATTTGGGTTCAGAAGTATAGGAGAAATTTCTAAACCTTACAGATTCTATAACTGATGTGTGGTGGGCTTGTACCAATACAGGAGGCCTGACAGACATTACATAAAGGGTGGAGGGGCATTTGTGTTTTGGTATTATTGGTCCAACCAGTTAGGATTAGACATCAGAGACCAGTTCTGGACGGGATAACTAGAAAAAGGAGAAATATAGGTTCTAATGTAGGCAGTTCTATTTGGATGGATGTCATAGATATCGCCAGAGAAGTTCCAGACGAATATAAAGCTATGACTCAGATTGGGGAGGGTTTTATCACTACGTTCTTCTGGTGGGTAATGATAACTAAAAATGTTGATTGGATCAATTATATGTATTATAATAAACAAGGATTTGTGAATAAGACTAGAGATGCAGTGATGGGAATCTCTGAACAATTATCCGCCACCTCCCTCATGACCTGGCAAAATAGGTTGACTCTAGATGTGTTATTGGCTGAAAGGGTGGCGTCTGCAGAAGGGTGGGGGAATAATGTGCTGTACCTTCTTTCCCAATAACATAGCTCCAGCTCTGATGAGTTGGTTTGACAATATGTTTGGGCAATGGAAAAATGTAATGATTACTGGGTTTCACCTGTATGACTGTGTTTGGTGTGGTTTGATTCCATGTGTGTGAGATTGTGTGTCTAGGTCTCTGGAAAAGGCGGTGATGATTCTCCAGGGCCCTGCCAGACTCAGACCATGTGATGACAGATACATGCCTTCTAGATGGACAGAGAATGCTGTTGGTTTTAATCCAGAGAAACCTGAATCAGATTAAACAATTTTTACTGTTTAGTAATGTTGTCTATTTGATAAAGTTTATACTGAAAATCCTAACTTGAAATGTTATGATTCGATATATGTCCAGAACAGTAATTGTTGTGGATCAGAAGTAAATACATGTATTGGTTTTGTATAATCATTCTGTGTGGCAATGATAATTCTAATCAAAATAGATGTGGTGTTATTTCTTTATAGTTTGTTTCTATCTGGTGTGGTGTCATCAATTCTAATTACTATAGATGGGTGATTGTGTGTAAAAATTTAGTCAAAAGGGTGGATTGTTATAGATTTTATGTTTTGATGACTAAATGTTTGTACTTAATACTAAACATTCCATTCTGAAAGTGTATGCAATGGAGATGGGGTTGCAAGACAAATGGCAGTCCAATTAAAATGTGTGTGTCTAGATATCAACTTGGTGTGCAGAAGTATGACTTCATTTAGGGGTGTCTCAAAGAGTTCTTTGATTCTACCAGACACATCACGAGAGAGGCCCGTCCTTGAGAAGAACCTCCCAACACCTCCCAAGTTTGACTTATTTGCAAAGACTGTGATAAGGCTGTGGGAAGAGACTATGTTCTTGGAGAGGGTGGGGAGAGGTGGGAATTTTGCATCTTTGTGTTTCAACATTGTACCATATAAAAGACTGTGTACACCTTTTAGAGCTCAGAGCTCTCCCGTGAATAAATAATCCACATTTGATCATTATAGATTGGGCCTCTGTTTGTCTCATTTCAACCAGTATCTCACAAATACTGGGTAACAGACAGAGTTTGCTTAATTGAGGTTCAGTTTATGAACATTGAGAACGAAATTTCTATAACACCAGGTCACAAGGACACAGTCGAAATCAAAGTGGAGTTAAGAGGAGGGGTGGGGCTTAACTTAGAATGATGCTGATTGGAGGACTGTCTCATCCTGTCTGGATGAGTCACACCAGAGTAGATGGTTTCTTACTCTCTCTGTACCCTCTGGTCTCTCTTCCTCTGTCTCATGGCTTGGTACTATTCTTGTCAGTGATCTTCAGGGCAGCATATTTCAGGGCATCATTCCCATCGTGTAGGTAGAGTATTTATTTTGCTTTAATACTCTTATCCAGTCTTTTTCTTGATACAGCAATTCTGCTGACTTGTTGGTCTGACGTGTTGGCATGAGGATTCCCACAATGGTTCTGCTGAAAAGGGGTCCCAGCTAAAAGATGAATTGAAAACACTTTAAACATACCATGTGTGTCATATTTTCGTCTTGGAGCAACAACGGCTCAGCCGCGAAGTGGTAGGCAACACAAGCTCACAGAACAGGACCACCGAGTGCTGAAGCGCTTAGCACGTAAAAAATTGCATGTCCTTGGTTGCAACTATCGAGTTCCAAACTGCCTCTGGAAGCAACGTCAGCACAAGAACTGTTTGTCTGGAGCTTCATGAAATGGGTTTCCATGGCCGGTACTGCCGCACACAAGCCTAAGATCACCATGCGCAATGCCAAGCGTTATTTGGAGTGGTGTAAAGCTCCACGCCATTGGACTCTGGAGCAGTGGAACCATGTTTTCTGGAGTGTTGAATCTCGCTTCAGCATCTGGCATTCCGACGAACAAATCTTGGTTTGGTGGATGCCAGGAGAACGCTACCTGCCCCAATGCATAGTGCCATCTGGGTCTGTTTTCAAGGTTCGGCTAGGCCCCCTAGTTCCAGTGAAGGGAATTCTTAACGGTACAGCATACAATGACATTCTAGACTTTCCAACTTTGTGGAAACAGTTTTGGGAAGGCCCTTTCCTGTTTCAGCATAACAATGTCCCTGTGCACAAAGCGAGGTCCATACAGAAATGGTTTGTCGATTTCATTGTGGAAGAACTTGACTGACTTGCTCAGAGCCCTGACCTCAACCCCATCAAACACCTTTGGGTTGAATTGGAACTCCGAATGGGAGCCAGGTCTAGTCTAGTGGAAAGCTTTCCCAGAAGATTGGAGGCTGTTATAGCAGGAAAGGGGGGACAAAAAATGCATGCCCATGATTTAGGAATGAGAATCTCGACGAGCATGTGTCCAGATACTTTTGGCCATGTAGGGTTGGTCACCATATCAGACAAACAAAAGCAAGGGAGAAACACACTACCTCCCATCCCTGCACAAATCCCAGGGTCTGGTTGAGTAATGTCCTTAGACAATGCACAAACTGTAAAAGATCTGATCAAAAATGTCTACCCATTATAGAGACGGTACATCTCATTATACTTTTCACAAGTCATTTAAATGGATCAAAATACTATTACATAAAATTATTTGAAAAAGCATCCACATTTAATATGAGTTCTTACCGAAGTTGGTGTAGTAAAACAAAAACATTGACCAATGTCTGATCTTCATTGTAATGCAAATCCTTTCTGCATTGTATAGTGTGAGGGTCTGACAACAGGAAACCTCTTTTATGATGACACTTTACATGTAGCTGTCATACAGTAGGAGGGAACACTGAACTGAGATACTCTATTGGCTGTCTGAACAGGAGTAAAAGCTACTGTTTAGCAAGTGTGTGTACCATAGTTTGAGAAGCCCAGACAGACTTTTAAAGAAGACAATCAAGTCAGAGTTATTAGATCAAGCAGACTAAATCGTGGCTTGATACACTGCTTATTTATTTTAGGAAATGAAACTTATTAAGACCATTTCTCTTTTGATGTTTGGACAAACAGTAAAGGATCCTATTCCCCTCTCTAGTGCCTCTGATACTGAGCCCATCCCAACCCAGCCTAGCCCAGAGGTTAAATGATTCCATAATGTAGTATGTTTCTCCACCACAGCATTTACTGTACACCCTGCATTTCTGGCTCTTGGTTTTCATCTTAGGCCTCCAACATTAAATAGTATTATTAGTTGTGGCAATAGCATGGTCTATTAATTTCAGACCTTTGTTGGTTACTAATGCCCTTTTAAATATGGCATGGCTACATTTTTGCCCTTTTTTTATGTCAGCCCATATCCTTAAATTAACCTCAGTAGTGCCACTGCATTGTGCATGTCCCTTATAAGTGTATTATGTCTCTGTAATACTTTGTCTTCGTAATACATGTCTTTCTTTGATACAAGTGTATCTTAAGTATTTTAAAGAAAATAAATATTATTTGTCCAGCTGGTAATTCAACAGAATTACTGGAATTAAAGGTCTGTTGTGTCTAGAACATGTCATATCCTTTACAGTATAAAGGTGAAGGGGGGTAGAGCAGAGTGCATATGGGAAAACACCAACAGAATGAAACAGGTCTGTTGTATGTCAGCCTCATTCCCTGTATATCCTTCACAGAAACATGCAATGACTAATGTGTAACACGTCGAGAGTGCATGTCTGACTGGACACCAGTCAACCAGCCAACCAATACATGACACACTTCATCTAGTCTGTTTCGCTCTCTGTTTAGTGTTGTAAAATGTTATTTGATTCTCATAGAAAGCAATCTATCAGAATGAGGATCATCCTCTATTGGTCTCCTTCTGACAGAGCATCCTGCAGTATTCTTATAAGGATTGTCTGATTGTGAATATACTAAAAGTTCTCAGACGACATCATCATAAACTGGCCCCTCCCCCATTGTCCATAGATCTAGAATAGATGGTATCACACATGAGACTGTTAACTCAAAGAGTTCAAATAGGGTTAATCAGCAGTTCTATGTGGTTTGTAACTCATATAAGATAACTAAATACTGTATACATATCAGGGTCACTATATAAAGAACTGATTTGCTGTGGCTGCAATCGATCCTGGGCAAAGATTGTGTAAAAAATGTGAGAAGTAAAGATTCTGAGAACAACAGTGACACCACATAGACATCCTGCTGAAAACCACACAGAGACACAGAGAGCAGGTAGGAGGGTCCTGTGTGCACAAAGCCAGCAGGCCCACCTGACCAAAGCATAGATACGACCTTGTTTTGTACTAACAGAAGACCGCAGAGTGTCTGTGAACTTGTTCACTGTGTCGGGATGGGTGTGAGTGACATGCTATCAACACAACTTAAAGAGGACAACACATTACAGAGGAGAGATGACTTGAATAAATAGGTTGACTCCTATACCTATGCAACTACTCCTTGGATCTCAATACAAAACTACATGTCAACATGAGTCATTATCTTTGTCATATAAAGATCACTCTGCTACCCATTTTATTTAGAGTGTGGTGGTGAAAACATGGCTAAGACACATTGATTAATTTAATTAATTTACTATGTGATAGCAGACAACATGATAGTATTGATAATGAGGCTTAAGTGCTAAAACAAGCTTAACTTAGATAGATGTGGGAGATTAACTCATTACAATTATTACATTTTCAGTATTCTGATTGATCACTTTGAAGCAGTAAGACAGAAAGACATACATGAATGTATAGGATTTGTTAAAACCATATCTGATGAAACAAACAGACCTAAGGAGCAGAGGGTTAGTAGAGGGACATGTGGTAATGATTAAACAGAGCTGAGGGGGCCAGCAGGAAGGTCCGTTGGAACTGATTAAGATTTGAGGAAAAGCGGGATGCCAGAAGACCATGGAACAAAGACCCCTATAGAAACAGGACATATGGGAAGCTGTAAAGCTTGGGGAGGGGTCTGTGTAGGGAATAGAGGGAGAATACTTTAAAAGGCTGTGGGCTGAGACACAGAGTCAATTGTGATCTGGGTCATGGCTCCACCTTTGATTGTGCTAATTAAAGGTGTTATTGAATTCACAAGTTTCTTGTAAGAGTTTCATATTTTTGAGAAACCATTTGCCACGACAAGAGCAATTGTGACTCCTTGTTACTAAACGTATAATAAATTAGCTGATGTTAGTAGTGTTAGGTTCTAGATCTCAGAGTAAAAAATTATGAAAGCTTCACCAAATGTTTTCTTCCCAGAGGACCAGTATAGCTGCATTAAACAAACACATTTTCACACAAGCACTGGTATTTAACCCTTCCTCCTAGACTGAGTCTCCTCCTACACATCTGTACGAACATTGTATATTTTACTGCAAGGCAAGACACTAAGTGATACAGGCCACAAACCTTTATTTCTCCCTTAATGTGACCTGACCTGATCTCGACCCCCACCCATCACTAATCCATGGCTCTCTCCTCTTATCAATGCCTGCCACATGTGATCGCTTCCCTGCACTCAATATTTCAGTGGGATACCTGATACAATGTAAATGTTATACATTACCCTCTCTCCTTCAGTGACATGAATAAGTATATTTAATATTCTCAGAACCCAACAGTTGTAATAATCTAGTGATGATGACTACCTAGGCTGTGTGATGCATGTGACTCCATGATGCTGAAAAGGGGTTTATAACATTTTATAGATGTGTAATAAGAATGTAATGACTATAACACCCATGTAATAGCGTCTAACATACATTGACTTTGTTGGGCATTTGCATTTGTTTGACAGCTATTTCGACTACGCACATGAACCATCACAGGAAAGCAAGTTTTCAATGATACTTCATCAAGTTAGTGAACAATTTGAACCTTTTGACAACTTCTTAAAGTTGCTGTGAATCTACTGGTAAATCAGTCACAGGGACTGCCTTGCTAACTGCCTTGCTCGAGGGCACATCAACAGATGTTTTCACATACTTGGCTCGGTAACTGGCACAAAGCTTAACGCACTTAACCGCAAGGTTATGTGCAGTTTTTAGTTAAAACTGCTCATTCACAATGTACACATTGTCATATTTGAAACTAGTCTCTCAACAATATAAAATATGTTGAAAAAATACTTTGATTGTATTTAACAGGGGAGTCATTTAAGAACAAATTCTTATTTACAATGATGGCCATCCCCCGGCAAAACCCAGACAGTGCTGGGACAATTGTGCGCCACCATCTGGTCTTAGACCACTGCGCAACCCGGAAGCCCCAGGTAAGAAGTTTATTTTTATTTCAGTCTTTTCTCAGTAAAAGAGAGTCGTGGTCTTAGGGGCCGATTCAGACCCAACTTAGCTTGGGTAAATGGAACAGAATTCCCTTTTTATGCACCTTTCTCTCAAAGCGTATTCTGACCTTGAACTTAAGCTTGAGAAAATCATGCTATTCATCCGCTATTAGTTTTGTGTGGAGTTGAAATGAATGTGTGTCTACAGATACGCTGTATTCTGACCTCATCATTTCACCAACTTAATGCACAATGAAAAGTTTAATAAGATCCAGCAACTTATCAGTTTGTCACGTCCAGGCCTGAGAAGACAGGCTGGCGTGTTTTGTTTTGTTTTGGTGTAGGGTTTTTCTGTTCTAGGTGTTGTGTTTCTATGTTGGGGTAATGGTTCCCAATTAGAGGCAGCTGTGTGTCGTTGTCTCTAATTGGGAACCATAAATATGTTTGTAGTTTTCACTAGGGGTTTGTGGGTTATTGTTGATGCATAGCTAAAGTGTTTTGTCTTAGTTATATGTTGCTGGTGTTTTGTCCCAGTTACGTTGCATAAATAAAGCATGTATACTGGATACCTCGCTGCGCCTTGGTCTGTCCGTTCTGAAGATCGTGACAGAATAACCCACCTTAAAAATACCAAGCAGCAAGAGACCCGGGAGTTCTGGACTTGGGAGGAGATTTTGGATGGAAAGGGGTCTTGGTCATGGGATGAGATTTTGGCTGGTAAGGGACCTTGGGAGAAGACGGCGGAGCATCGTCACCCCAGGGAGAAAAAAGTAGCGGGGACTGAGCGGAGCAGGTGTGAGGAATATTACGGAGCATGGAATCCAGAGAGAGAGAAGTTTGTTGGGACTCGCCTGGCTAGTGTTAGGGTTCGTTCCTTATGTCCTTATCAATCATTGGCTCATTGGTGAAATTAGCATTATGACAATATCTTTAATTAAATCATTCAAAAACCTTTATTAATGCAATTGCAGACAGAAGTTGACAAACAGGAACATAGCACGCATGTTTCCGAGTAAGTTCTGCACTTTAGGGAAAGTCTAAGTTGCTTTTATCATGCTTGTAGCCAACCCTCTGTGATGTCACTGCGTTCGTTTATTACTCTCTACTTATCAGACCAAGCCCATGCATCCACAGCTGCACAAACATATAGTTCGGTGTTATCTAAACGCTAGGCAATAAATGTCCACTCCCCAAAGTTGATTTGTTGTGGAATGTCTTGAATAGTCTCTTATCTCCCCCACTCCCCTGCAAAGCTATGTCTCAGTCACACATTTCCCATAGGGCTTCATTATAAGAAGCAGAGAGAGAGAGAACTAAAACAATTGTGGAACAATACTAAAACCTCTACAATGAATATATATTGTTAATCTGTAGTCTAGGAACCTATAAATGTAAGGAGGAGGGGTCTTATAACCCTTCCCCTTCTATTAATATAACATAAGCATAATCAATTATTATCATACATTTAGTACAGCCTTATCATGACCCCTAGGTGATCTTCTAACACTAGGAAGCCCGAAAGGCAGCCCCAAATAACTTTGGGGGCACACGAGGAGTTTGGCCGGTTCAGGATGGACTCCTGAGCCAACTCCTCGTGCTCTCTGGAGGGAGCGTCGCACTGGTAAGACGCCGTGCTATGCAGTTTTGCGCACGGTGTCTCCAGTGCGCGTTCACAGCCCGGTGAGAGAGATTCCAGCGCCACTCATCAGTCAGGGGAGGGTGAGTGTGCAGCCTGGAAGAGTGGTGCCGGCTCAGCGCTCCTGGTCTCCAGTGCGCCTCCTTGAACCAGGATATCCTGCACCGGTTCTGCGTGCAGTGTCTCCGGTGCGTGTCCAGAGCCTGGTGCATGAGATTCCAGCTCCACTCATCTGCCAGGGGAGGGTGAGTGTGCTACCTGGTAGAGTGGTGCTGGCTCTGCGCGCTAGGTCTCCAGTACACCTTCTGGGACCGAGATATCTGGCACCGGTTCTGCGTGTGGGGTCTCCGGTTCGCATCCACAGCCCAGTACGTCCTGTTCCGGCTCCGCGCACCAGGCCCCCTGTGCGCTTAGAGAGTCCTGCACGTCCTTTCCGGCTCCGCACACCAGGCCCCCTGTGCCCGTCGTGGACCCAGCACGTCCAGTCCATGCTCCTCGCTCCAGGATCCCTGTGCCCGTCGTGGACCCAGCACGTCCTGTCCCTGCTCCACGCTCCAGGATCCCTGTGCCCGTCGTGGACCCAGTACTGCCGGTTCCTGCTCCCCGCACCAGAGTGCCAGTGCGCTTAGTGAGCCCAGTACGGCCGGTTCCTGCTCCCGCACCAGAGTGCCAGTGCGCGCGTAATGAGCCCAGTATGGCGGTTCCTGCTCCCCGCACCAGAGTGCCAGTGCGCTTAGTGAGCCCAGTACGGCCGGTTCCTGCTCCCCGCACCAGAGTGCCAGTGCGTGTAATGAGCCCAGTACGGCCGGTTCCTGCTCCCCGCACCAGAGTGCCAGTGCGGCGTCATGAGTCCAGTACGGCCCGTTCCTGCTCCCCGCACCAGAGTCCCAGTGCGCGTCATGAGCCCAGTAAGGCCCGTTCCTGCTCCCCGCACCAGAGTCCCAGTGCACGTCATGAGTCCAGTAAGGCCCGTTCCTGCTCCCCGCACCAGAGTCCCAGTGCGCGTCATGAGCCCAGTACGGCCCGTTCCTGCTCCCCGCACCAGAGTGCCAGTGCGCATTATGAGCCCAATACGGCCGGCTCCTGCTCCTCGCACCAGAGTCCCAGTGAGCATCGTGAGCCCAGTACGGCCGGTTCCTGCTCCTCGCACCAGAGTCCCAGTGCGCCTCGGGAGTCCAGTACGGCCGGTTCCTGCTCCCCACACCAGAGTTCCGGCTCATAGCCCAGGGCCTCCGGTGCGGGACATCAAGTCAGCACGGCCGGCACGGAGCCGCCACCTGGGACAAAAGATCCACCGAAGACCCCCATGGACTTTTGGGCGTGGTGAGTCCGCGCCTTTGGGGGGGGGGGTACTGTCACGTCCAGGCCTGAGATGACAGGCTGGCGTGTTTTGTTTTGTTTTGTTTTGGTGTAGGGTTTTTCTGTTCTAGGTGTTGTGTTTCTATGTTGGGGTAATGGTTCCCAATTAGAGGCAGCTGTGTGTCGTATGTTTGTAGTTTTCACTAGGGGTTTGTGGGTTATTGTTTATGCATAGCTAAAGTGGTTTGTCTATGTTATATGTTGCGATCTTCGTTTTCGTTAGTTTTGTTGTTTTGTCCCAGTTATGTTGCATAAATAAAGCATGTATACTGAATACCTCGCTGCGCCTTGGTCTGTCCGTTCTGAAGATCGTGACACAGTTCCAAGTGGAACAACACCTACTTAATTTTTTCTGATAGAAATACAATTTCCCATGCACTGTAATTTACATATTGATAAGAGTATTTAAAGAGCTAGATAAATTTGTAATATTTTTGGACAAGGGGATTGTAAATATACATTACAATTGTTTTATATCTATTTTACCTTTTGATCGCTTGAGACAAATATGAAACCAGTCACATGGTAGAAAATGGAAGCATATCAACATATCACCTTTTCCACAGTGAAGTTTATGAAATGCTGTACTTATAACTTGCAAATATGAAATGTCAAGTTATAGGCTTCTGTAGCTATGTGCAAATTACAGTATAGTGCCAAACGTACCGAGTTGATTTATGAGTTCTAGAATGTTTTAATTAGATGCCCACATTTTTCACTGTATTTTTTCACAATTTGTATCGTGTTATACCAACATACATTTATTACTGTCACTTTAATGTTAGTTTCCTTCAATTTTGCATCATTCCAATCCACCGTTAGTTTACCTTTCTTTCCTTTGTCACGTTTGTTTGTTTGTTCCTGAGGATCACCTAGCATTTGTGGATCATATTAGGATAATGGATGACAAGTTTTGAAATAGTCTGGAACATTTAACCTATTTGAATCATTATGGAACGCAGTCTACACGTAACGGTTTAGACCTGGAGCCTAGCGATGACTGGTCCGTTGTCAACACAGTTCCATGTAAGTGAAGATTATTAGGGTAGATTTATAGGAATACTGGTCAACCCCTATTGTACACTTTTCTCACCTTCCAATATTTCATGGATTGAACAATTGAACATGGCAACTTTCAGGATGAATCAAACTACTGTATTTTGATTCACCAATATATTTGGAGTGTAAAGGCTCTCCAAACCAGTTATTTTATTCATGAATACTTTCCTAACCCTAAATAATATACAAGATCAGATAATATTTTTGATCTACCAAGTGGTGCTGAAAAGGAGATGAATATGTGTGTATTTACATGGCTTTCTTTGATCCCTAATATTCTGAACCATTCCCGCTATATACTAGTGAGTCTGGCGAGAAATTCAAATTAAAGGTACAGCAAATTTAGGGATAGCTTTAAACAAATGTACTTAAACTTGATTGAATGAAAGCTCCATGAGAAATTCAGTTGGCCAGTGAGTGGGAGGGTTTTCAGTGGTTGAATTTAAGGTAAGGTAAGTCTGAATACCAACTACTGAGAAGTGAGTAGGAAAGGAGTGCGTAGGAATGGCGTGTATTTCCTGAAATGGGCCCTTAGTGACATTGGTGTGTTGTGGTTTTGATGCACTGAGGTGCGTGTAGAGAGCATGTGGTGAGGACTGACGGTCATTGCTTGGGGTTAGAGATGAGTTTACGTGAGTGGAAAATCTATTTAGGGTATTCAGAACACCACAGAGAGATGTGATACAGGACACAGCTTTAAAAGAGAGTTTGAGATGACTATTAGTCAATAGACAGGACTCTATGCATGCATATATGCACATATGAAGGATGAGCTAATGTTACATTGAGCATAAACTTCAATCTGCTCTGATGTTGTTGCCCAAAATCAGTTGTGGGGTTGTTGTTCTTCCCTGCAAACCTACCAGTGAAACTGTTGTAGAATTTTTATGAGAGCAAGGGAAGAATCTGAGAGAAAATCACACAATACCTCTGTATGACAGCAGTTTAGTATTTTATTTAATCTAAACATTACCAACATTACCAATGTAAACAGGAATTTGACAGATACAGGCATTGTAAGACACTTCACTAATATATAAAGCTATATACTGTGAAGTGGGAAAGACATTAAAGCAATTTAAGTGTATAAATAGGCAAAGCTGATGTTTCAGTCCATGTTTTCTTGTAAGACAATGAAATGAAAATAAAAACCTCACTGATATATAAAGCTGTATACAGTAGGAAACACATAATATCAATGCAAGTTATTAAAGAGCAAAAGTCTATATTTCAGTCCATGTTTTGGCGTCTCACCCCAGAATACAGTGTGACAGTGTCCATGGCGCTCCTCTGTCTCCCGGCCTTCAATTTCTTGTGGACGATGTTTAGAGCGGCATAATGGAGTATGTCAGAATCTTGATCCTGAGAGGAGTAACAAAAATAAAATCCAAATATTTGGTATTAGACTAGAACATTAATGGTGAAGCAAAAATGAAAATGTATATTTTCATATTTTGATTGAATAAAAATGTATTCAGCAACAGCTCAACAAATGCCAGGTCTGTGTACCTGGTTATGACTGGGGACTGCTGGAGTACTTGGCTGAGGGGGCTTCCCTTTTAATCAAACATTATTATCATCATCATTATCCATCATCATCATCATCATCATCATCATCATCAAAACATCATCATCGTTATCGTTATCTTCATCTTCATCATCAAACAATTAATTTGTAAAGTTTTATCATCAAAAACATGTCATGTTCCCTGTACCAACAGTTTCAGCATATTGTGCTCATTGATAACACTTACCTCTGCACTGTTCACATTCTCTCCTGCTGATCTTATACATAATGCAACCAAGGACAATGATGAGGATGAGACAGAGACCCAACGCTACACCCAGACAGTACACCAAGAGAAGATGGTCCTCCTTACAACCATCTGTGGAAATACAGACAGTGATAGAGGAGATTCAGGACAATTTTCTCCACCAGACATTGAGTTTATTCACAGCACCATGAAAGAATATCAGAACATATAAGAATTATCACTTACGGTCAACATCCAGCTTGGTCCCATTCCCAAACAGTATCTCCCCACATGAGGCCACAGCACAATAGTAAGTCCCAGCATCAGAGAGGCTGACGTTCCTCTTGGGGAGGTTGTAGACACAGCTGTGTGTAGGAGACCCAGCCTCAGGGCTCTTCTCACACTGATCACTCCTGTCTCCATGGGTGTAAATGACTCCTGGGCGGGATTCTCCTGAGCCATGTCTGAACCAATAGACACTGTGTTCTCCTGCACAGGTCTCCGTGTGTATTGTACAGTTCAGAGTCACAGAGTCTCCTGGCTGGACAGACTCAGACACAGGCTGCTGAAGTATAGTCATATTTCTGGAATCTGATCCTGACAAGAAGGCCAATAAACCAATTTCATCTCTCTAGAATATCCCTGTGGCAAGTGTTGTAACTCAACATTTATTCAATAAAGATCTCATCTGAGAATACCTCATATTTACACTGCATATCTGTAAATTTGGATTTACAAAAAGTAAATAATAATAATTAAATTCCACCGCTTTACCTTTTATGATGAGAATGACTCCTTTTCCAAATTCCAACTTGTTTCCATAAGAACTACCACAGTAGTATGTGCCTGAATCAGAGAGTTCCACGTCTGCGATCATTAGATTATTTTTTCCTTGGCCACCTTCTACTGAGAAGTGAGGGTTATTCTTAAACTCCTGGTAAAATGTTGCATTATTGTCCAACTTATAGATGGTTGAGATGAGCTGAGGAATATTTCCAAAATGTTGCTTGTACCAGGATAACATTACTCCCACGTTGTCTTTTATGAAGCAGACCAAAACCACTGTGTCTCCAACGTTGGCTGACATAAGACCATTCTTCTGACTGATGGATGAGGATTCATTCCTAGCTACCCCATGAACTAGAGAACATGAAAATATTTTAGCTGCTACATACCTCAATTACAACTTTGGATTCTCAAAGTGTCTGTAGAATAATAATGGGATACGTTGTGTCTCCAAATTAAGAAATGTAAAATGTATAAGATTGACTTACTCATCTCTACGAGAAGTGGAAATATCAGACACAGTGCGATCATCTTTAAAGTTGTCAGCTCTTCACAACTTGGGTCTTGAGTGGAAGAGTCCACCCATATAGACAACGCTTCAGCGACAGAGTTACAGGTGATTGGTCGAACTTGACTGCATAATTTTTGTTTATGCCTCATTCAGGCATGACTGTGGTCTTTACGTGTATATTTTACAGTTCAGAGTCCCAGAATTGTCCTAGATGTAGAATCTCATTAATTAGATTTGTAAAAATTGAGCACACATTTTTTATGCATGGTTTCCCTCAATCTTTATCACTGCAGCTACTGTTATCTGAGAGACTCAAATTTGTGACCTGGTTTTGAACATGCATGCTATGACTCTGTCTTCCACAAGGGCGTCTATCAGTCACTTCACCTCACTAAAAACATCTAAAAAAAAACATGACAAACACGGCAAATACAATACAGTAGTTTTACTTTTGTGATCTCCCCTTCAGGATTTTCACTCAAATGACAAGATAGTTTGAATGAACTTTTTGCACTGTGCCCCCCGCTGCTACTTTCTGTTTATCATATATGCATAGTCACTTTAACTATACTTTCATGTACATACTACCTCAATTGGAGCGACCAACCAGTGCTCCGCACATTGGCTAACTGCATTGTATCCCACCACCCGCCAACCCCTTCTTTACGCCACTGCTACTCTCTGTTCATCATATATGCATAGTCACTTTAACTATAGCTACATGTACATATACTACCCCAATCAGCCTGACTAACCGGTGTCTGTATGTAGCCTCGCTACTTTTATAGCCTCGCTACTTTTACAGCCTCGCTACTGTATATAGCCTCGCTACTGTATATACAGTTGTTTTTATTTCTTTTCTTACCTATTGTTCACCTAGTTCCTTTTTTTGCACATTTGGTTAGAGCCTGTAAGTAAGCATTTCACTGTAAGGTCTACACCTGTTGTATTCGGCGCACGTGACAAATAAACTTTGATTTGATTTGAACACATCCTCCTTAGTGAATTTCATACAAATAAAAATGTTAAAACATTTAAATGTATCATTTTTACATAAAACTATACTAAATATAATCACATCACCAAACAATTGATTAAAACACACTATTTTGCAATGAAGGTCTACAGTAGCCTCAACCACACAGGGTAGCATCATGGTGTAGCCGGAGGACAGCTAGCTTCCATCCTCCTCTGGATACATTGACTTCAATACAAAACCTAGGAGGCTCATGGTTCTCACCCCCCTTCTATAGACTTACACAGTAACTGACAACTCCCGGAGGACGTCTTCCAACCTATTAGAGCTCTTGCAGCATGAACTGACATGTTGTCCATCCAGAGAATGAATCTAGTACTGAAAGCATAAGCTACAGCTAGCTAGCACTGCAGTGCATACAATGTTGTGATTCAAAGAGAGAGGAAGACAATAGTTTAACAGTTTTGAACAAATACATTTATTCCAAAATGAAGGAGATGCAAGAGAGAGATAGAGAGAGATTTGTTCTTTATTTTCACTTTCATTTTTACTTACTTAGCTAGCAAATGCAGCTAGCTAGTTTAGTCTATTCAATTACCCTACTTAAACAGAGGTATGCTATGTTAGCTAGCTGGCTATGCCTATCTAACACAACACTGGAACTCTTCCAAGTCAAGGTAAGCTTTTGGTTTTACAAATTTATTGCCACCGGGGCCCACCGGTGTAAGTGCTATACTGCTTACTGACTGCACACTGTAACGTTACTGCATGATTGTAGCAGGTTAACTAACACTTTAGTTCTATTAGCTATGTTGACTATGATGTTAATTTAGCTAATATGGTGACAACGATGTAGGCTGTGTGTAGCGGTTATGATATGGTTTGGCTTGGAAAGGTGTTTTCATACAGCTGATGTGTTGTGTATTTAAGTCCATTGAAGTCCACATGTGAAGGGAAAAGGTGAGACAAGGAGAGCGCATAGATGCTATGAAACTGAACTGTTTTTACGCATGACCAGGGTAGTATTCATTTCGCAGATTCAGTTGAAAAACATTTGTTAACCGGAAGTAAATGCATGAAACAGGGATAAACCTACCTGAATTTGTCCAATAGAAACTCTAGTTTCTGTTGTACTGATGATTACACCCTATATCAGCAAGATGCAGGCAAGAAGTGTGCAAGGCAGTATTAAATGTTTCACTGTGTCCATCTGTCACTGTCTGTCAACAAAAACAATATTGACCTGTGTGCCCCTAAGTTGTAAACTTTCATTCATAGGCTAGGTTGTAGCAACCTTATGATTGTTGTTGTAGCAACCCAACATTCACTGGGGACGGGGGGGTCATAGCCCGCCCATGTTCTGAAATTGCATTTTTGTCCCCCCCAGTTTTGTCATTACAGTGTGATACAAAAATAATAACGCCTCAGAGCGGTGGGGTAGGCTGTGTGGAGTGTTCAGTCGCTTGATTTAGGACCGATTTAGAACTGGATTTGGGAGCATGGACACCACAGAGCGTGCTGACAGGCTGTGTGAAGGCAAAGCATGGGAGCATTGAGCATAGTTCAGAGTGTATGTGTTGCGCTCTTTCACCAAGTTGTAAAAGAAAACAGAGCAGAAACTGGTTACTCTTTAGTTTACTGATGTAGCTGGCAAGGTATCTGCTGTTTAACTTAACAGAAAAAAATTAAGTAGTGTTTATTCGCAGTGCTGAGTATTGTAACTGACATGTAACGTTAGCTAATGTTTCATCCCCTCTCGACTGAGGTGAATGAATAAGCTACGCTAGCGAGTAGCTACCACAGCCAGGTCAGCTGTAGCCTCTAGTTATCTGTCAGATAGCGATATTAGGTGGCTATTATTACTATCAAACAGCTGTTTGTATGAAATTGTTTTGTAGCCTTTTTTGGCCCCGTTTCAGAAGTAAATTAACTTGGCAAGATTTCGTCAGTTGATGTACCGTTAGAAAAATACCTGACCAAAAGTTGGCTAACATTAGCAATTATTTTGGCCTCAATCACACTAGACCTGAATCAAATGACGAAACCATCAGCCAAACGATTGAAGATTCATTTTGTTTTTACAGTGCAATGAGAGTTTTTGATCTGTCAGTTTCCCTAGCTAATTCCCTACTTTTCAAACTGACACACTAATAAACAGCTTTAAAGTTACAGTCTTCACTGTCATGGTGCACAGTAGATGTCTGTGCTGGACTGATTTCTTCGTCCCGCTCCTGCCGGACCGATTTCTTCATTCCACTCCTGCTGGACAGATTTCTCAATCCTGCTCCTGCCTGCACCCACAGCTTTTCAGCTTTTCATACAAGCACCTGATGGCTTTCTGTCCCACTCCCACCCGCTACCGCAAGATTTGGTCCCAAACCCAACAGCAGTCCCGCAATGTTATTTTAGGCGTATGTGATGCAGCTCACTTGTCAGCCATGGTCCCAGCAATTTGCCGCCCTATAGTCAATAACTAATGCAAAAAAATTACTTAAGAAATAGGTTAAATTACCAGAGATTCTCACATGGCCCTTATATTAGGCTATCTGCATTTTTTATTTAAGTCAATTAAGAACAAAATCTTATTTACAATGACGACCTACCGGGGAGCAGTGGGTTAACTGCCTTGTTCAGGGGTAGAACAACAGATTTGTACCTTGTCAGCTCGAAGGCTTATTTAAGAAGTGCATTTCCTTGGAAAGATAACTGGCCCGTGCTTCTCCGCCCATGCATAGGCTATAGCCTACTCTATTTAATTGAGACCACACACACCTGATCGCGCAGGTATGACTTGAAGCAGCAAGAATGACGACAGTGACACGTGCTACTTTTTGCATAGGCCTATAAGATATAGCCTACCTTTTAGGAGGACAATTTGCAGGCAGAGACAAATAAATGTGTAATGAATACTTATTGAATATGAAAAGGCGCAATGCTCGCTCACCATAGTAGCCTAACCTACAGTGGGGCAAAAAAGTATTTAGTCAGCCACCAATTGTGCAAGTTCTCTCACTTAAAAAGATGAGAGAGGCCTGTAATTGTCATCATAGGTACACTTCAACTATGACAGACAAAATGAGGAAAGAAAATCCAGAAAATCACATTGTAGGATTTTTAATGAATTTATTTGCAAATTATGGTGGAAAATAAGTATTTGGTCACATACAAACAAGCAAGATTTCTGGCTCTCACAGACCTGTAACTTCTTCTTTAAGAGGCTCCTCTGTCCTCCACTCGTTACCTGTATTAATGGCACCTGTTTGAACTTGTTATCAGTATAAAAGACACCTGTCCACAACCTCAAACAGTCACACTCCAAACTCCACTATGGCCAAGACCAAAGAGCTGTCAAAGGACACCAGAAACAAAATTGTAGACCTGCACCAGGTTGGGAAGACTGAATCTGCAATAGGTAAGCAGCTTGGTTTGAAGAAATCAACTGTGTGAGCAATTATTAGGAAATGGAAGACATACAAGACCACTGATAATCTTCCTCGATCTGGGGCTCCACGCAAGATCTCACCCGTGGGGTCAAAATGATCACAAGAACGGTGAGCAAAAATCTCAGAACCACACGGGGACCTAGTGAATGACCTGCAGAGAGCTGGGACCAAAGTAACAAAGCCTACCATCAGTAACACACTATGCCGCCAGGGACTCAAATCCTGCAGTGCCAGACGTGTCCCCCTGCTTAAGCCAGTACATGTTCAGGCCCGTCTGAAGTTTGCTAGAGAGCATTTGGATGATCCAGATGAGGATTGGGAGAATGTCATATGGTCAGATGAAACCAAAATAGAACTTTTGGTAAAAACTCAACTCGTCGTGTTTGGAGGACAAAGAATGCTGAGTTGCATCCAAAGAACACCATACCTACTGTGAAGCATGGGGGTGGAAACATCATGCTTTGGGGCTGTTTTTCTGCAAAGGGACCAGGACGACTGATCCGTGTAAAGGAAAGAATGAATGGGGCCATGTATCGTGAGATTTTGAGTGAAAACCTTCCATCAGCAAGGGCATTGAAGATGAAACGTGGCTGGGTCTTTCAGCATGACAATGATCCCAAACACACCGCCCGGGCAACGAAAGAGTGGCTTCGTAAGAAGCATTTCAAGGTCCTGGAGTGGCCTAGCCAGTCTCCAGATCTCAACCCCATAGGAAATCTTTGGAGGGAGTTGAAAGTCCGTGTTGCCCAGCGACAGCCCCAAAACATCACTGCTCTAGAGGAGATCTGCATGGAGGAATGGGCCAAAATACCAGCAACAGAAAACGTTTGACCTCTGTCATTGCCAACAAAGGGTATATAACAAAGTATTGAGATAAACTTTTGTTATTGACCAAAAACTTATTTTCCACCATAATTTGCAAATCAATAAATTAAAAATCCTACAATGTGATTTTCTGGATTTCTTTTTCTCATTTCGTCTGTCATAGTTGAAGTGTACCTATGATGAAAATTACAGGCCTCTCTCATCTTTTTAAGTTGGAGAACTTGCACAATTGGTGGCTGACTAAATACTTTTTTGCCCCACTGTATGTGCGCGTTCTGCCTTTTCCTTTTCAATTATGATTATATTTTTGATTGCACTTCGACTCACGTTGGTTAAGCACCCTCCACTTCTTTTCATTATCAATATTTATTTAAAGACACTAGAAAACTACAATCTAATCATATTTAAGTTAATTTCATGTTTAAGTTAACTGCAACGTGATTCTATGTCCACGTTGGCAGCTGGCTCTATTTCAATGAGACCACACGTACTAAGCGCACTTGAACTCTCATGCCCAACTAAGAGAGAAAGGCTACTGTTGAAGCAGCACATTCTGAGTGTGTGAAGTGCAGCGTCGGGACTGCTGGTCCCACAGGCATCCCGCTGGAATGCAGCCCTCTAGTGCACAGTCAGTACACAACCATATGCTCATCATGTCTTAGTAGGATCAAATGATGACAGGGGTCCCAGCAGGGTCAGACAGCCAGGGAAGACCAGTCTACGAAGCTCAGGTGAATTTTGCAGTATATTAACAATATCAGTGAATGATGCAAAGTTCCATGTTGAATTGATGGGTAGACCTACAGTAGGTACAAGACAGCTGTGTACGCATAAAACTAGAGCCTGGGATCTGTGAATAAAATAAAAAATAATGTATGAATGTACATCAAGGTAATTATTTGTCATGCTTCTTCTTATAAGGATCAGATGGTGACAGACGTCAGGAGGGTCAGGCACTCAGGGAAGACCAGTCTGTGACGGAGCTGAGGAAACACTTTATTTTATCTGTGCAGCAAACACTGGACAAGCCAGGTGCTATTTTAAGGCGGACTGACAAAGCTCCAAAGTTTATTTCCAAACTGTATCAAGGGTTGATAGAGACTTTTCCCGAATGCACAAAACATGTAAAACAAAAATGTGAGGAAGACCTGGAAGAAGCTATTGATGATGATGTATGGATACAGACATGTTTGAATGCCCAGTCATGTTCATGTCATCTCAGACATAAATTACTGCAGTTTAAGACCATCCATAGAACGTACCATAAGCCAGTCAAACTGAATTGAATGCACTTAGAAATGTCATTCCTCTGCTGAATGTGTAAAACACAAAAGGGGACATATTTGCATATGTTATGGTCTTGTGAAGGCTGGATTAATTCTGGGAAAGAGTATGTTCTTTTATCATAGTATGTCTACAGATTATCCCTTCTTCCTGTTTTTGTTTGCTTGGAAATGTTGATACTGGATACTGTTATCTGAAGAAATTGTGTAACCAAGCATTTATAGCGGCTAAGAAATGCATTGCCATTAATTAAAGGGTTGGTTAACATCCCAAACTGTCAAGTTATATATCACTAGCTTTGATTTACTATCATGTTAAGGGCATACTGAGCAACTTTCATAACCAGTCAGGGATTGCTGGGTCGCTAGCGGGCTCGTCCCGACACTACCAGCGAAAATCTAAAGCGCCAAATTCAAAATCCCAAAATTGAATTATTAAACATCCACCAATATGCAAGTGTTCCATACTCATCAAAAGCTATGTTTCTTGGCAATATCACAGCGTTGTCAGATTTCAAAAAGGCTTTACGGCGAAAGCAGCACATTTCATTGTTTGAGGCTAGCACCTCACATATTTTTCCAATAGCCATGTATCGATTAGCCATCATGGCACACACATAACACATTTTACAGCGAAAACAAATCAATTACCTGTTGAAGAACTGTCCAACGAAGACAATCCATGGTTCTTTTGTTAGAAAAAGTAACGTCTTTTATCCATAAATCCTCCATTTGGTTGTGGCGTTATAATCAGAAACGACAGCCTCCACTCGTCCATTGAAACGCGGCGCGAACTCGTTCAAATTATACCTATAAACTTGTCCAAGAACAATCAAACATAGTTTTAAATGTACCCTTAGGAACACTTTTACGTATATTTATTATTATAAATCAGCCGGAATATAAACTGATCAATAACGACGCTACAAAAGACACTCCGTGACTTCTCGTGCGCGCGCCACGGGAACTTTTCTCAGAAAGAGGGTCTTCATTGTTTGGTCTTTTTCTCTGCTCTAAATTCATCCAAAATGGAGGAAAACACCGTCTCGAGGCTGTTGACATCATAAGGAAGCGACGTGTACTGCATTTATATGCCTATATATGGTCATTTTCAATAGGGAGGGGTTCCCAAATGAGCAATGTGTCAAAATCACTTTTTCCAGGACAGAAACTCCTCGGGGTTTTGCCTGCTATATGCGTTCTGATTCACTCACAGACAGATGGTTAACAGTTTTGGAAAATTCAAAGTGTTTCCTATCCAATGGTACTAAATATATGCATATCCTATTTTCTGGGCCTAAATGGGAGGCATTTTACTTTGGGCACGCCAGGCTCTCCAAAACGGTCACCTCATGCACTGCTCCCAGAGAAGATAAGGTATGGATGCCTGCTATGGAATACAGTACGTCTAAAGTAGTCTGTATTGAAAATATGCCCACGTCAGGGGAAATATCTATTTAGGCAATTCCTAGCAGCTGGGCTGCTCAGTCCAGGCCCTGGTGTTCTGCCATCCTGTGGGTTGTCACTCTTGCCTTGGCTTAACACACAAAACCAATAATTAATGTTTCACTAAGATCCTACAGCTGAGTGGGGTGTGTTGGGTTGGGGCACTTCAGGGTGGTGGACCCCTAGGGACAGGATGGGGTGACCCCGCTTTATTGTGTGCAAGTAAAAAGAGCTCTACAGTAACATTAGTCCTATGAGATTAATTAAATGGAGGATTCGCTGTCGATGGGCTCTCTGTGGCCAGGACGTGACAGTACCCCCCCACCCAAAGGTGTGGAGCCCGGCCGCAAAACCTGAGACTAGATTAAGGAGGGTTCGGTGGGCCACTAGCATCGGTGGCGGCTCCGGTGCGGGACGTAGCACCCGCTCAGACCGCGGATTCGACCATGGAGCCGGGCATCCTCCCAGTATTTCCTCCCAAGTCCAACTCTCCTTAACCTTCGGCGCACGCTGCTTGGTCCTGGACTGGTGGGATATTCTGTTACGATCGTCTTCAACGCACTAACCAAAATAATATCCCACAAACACAGGTGGGAAAAGGACTACCTAAGTATGATCCACAATTAGAGGCAACGAATAACAGCTGCCTCTAATTGGGAAGCATACACAAACCAACATAGAAATAAATAACTAGAAACCCCCCTAGTCACGTCCTGACCTAAAACACCATAGAGAACCCAGAGGGCTCTCTATGGCCAGGATGTGACAATAGGGAAAATTTGTGTATCATGTGGTAGCCTAAAACTTTCGCTGTTACATTGAACTGGGTGAATGGAATATGAAAGACAGTCATCTAACATTCTGTACTAGAAATAAGGTGATGCTCATGAAAAAGCAAATGAAAATAATAAAATAAATCCTCCCTCATCTTAAACGGCACTGACCGACACTGACAGCTATGTAATGTCGAATAAATTATAAATATAAATTATTTGTTCATTTAATATGGATATTTCTTACCTCTGCACTGCAAAGACTTTCGCTCGTTCATGTTGTACATGATGCAACCAAGGACAATGGTCAGGATGAACGAGAGACCCAATGCTGCGCTCAGGCAATACACCAAGAGAAGAGGGTCTGCACCATTGTCTGTGAAAATGATTGCATGTTTTCTTAAATGATCAAAATAACTACAACTGTATACCGTTTTACACAGTAGATTAAACAATAGATATAAACAAAAATGTAAGATATTTCACCTACCCTTGATGTAAAGCTTGTTACCGTTTCCAAACAGTATTTCCCCACATGAGGCCACAGCACAGTAGTAAGTCCCAGCATCAGAGGGACTGAGGTTCCTCTTGGGGAGGTTGTAAACACAGATCTGTGTAGGAGACCCAACCTCAGGGCTCTTCTCACACTGATCACTACTGTCTCCATGGGTGTGAATGATTTCTGGATGGGATTCTCCTTGACAAATTCTCCTGAAACAATAGACACTGTGTTCACCTGCACAGGTCTCAGTGAGTATTGTACAGTTCAGAATCACAGGCTCTCCTGGCTGGACAAACTCAGACACAGGCTGCTCAAGTACAGACATGTTGTTGGACTGTGAACCTGAAGAGAGAGACGGAGTAAGGTCATTGTGTGTAAATTGTATTGGCCTGGTATATCCATTTATTGCCAAATTTTAAAGTATGTTTCTTATTTTATGGTGCAAAATGAAAATAAAAAATTATGGAATGAATTTAAGTTACCATTGACAATGAAAACAGTTCCTACTAGGAATTTGACTTTGACCACTAACATAGCCCCACAATAGTATGTAGCAGAGTCCCCTGACTCTGTCTTGGAGATGGTCAGGTTAAAGCTGTCAACTCCTCTCTTCACATTCAGATGTTAAGTCTCAGTAAGGCCCTTGGTAAAGTTGTTGAAGTAAAAATTATCTTGGCCATGAGTCAAATTAAAGTGACCATGCCATGAGAAGTGATTTCTGTCCAAGAGTCTGCTTGAACTAAGAGACATTGGTATTCACGTCATTTGGCCAAAAGCAAGTGATATTCACACTACCTCCACGGTGAGTAACCATCACTGGATATGGTTGAACAATGTCCTTGGTAATGCACAAACTGTCAAAGCAAACAAACAATATGGGTCAAAGATCAAGATAATCACTTAAAAACATCTAAAATACTTGCTACAAAAGGTATTCAAATGGATTCTAAAAGCCAATAATATGGAGATTTTTGAAAATGATCTAAATTCACGTTATAACAGTGTTGGCATAAAACAAAAAGATTGTCCAATGTCTGATCATCATTGTAACGTCAGTCCTTTCTGCACTGTATAGAATGAGCGTCTGACAACGGGGCACCTTTTATGTGATGACATTTTACGTAGCCTTTATACATTGTAGGAGGGAACTCTGAAACGAGAGATTGTATTGGCTCTCTTAACAGGAGTAAAAAGTACTGTCTAACAAGTATGTCGTCTGGTTTACCACAGTTTGAGCAGAAAAAAAAACTTTAAAGAAGACATTGTCACACAAGTCAGCGTTACTGTAGAGCTCCTGAGTGGAGCAGCAGTCTAAGGCACTGCATCTCTGTGCTTGAGGTGTCACTACAGACGACCTGGTTTGATTCCAGTCTGTATCACAACCGGCTGTGATTGGGAGTCCCATAGGGCGTTGCACTATTGGCCCAGTGTTGTCTGGGTTTGGCCGGTGTAAGCCGTCATTGTAAATAACAATTTGTTCTTAACTTGTCTAGTAATTATTTTGTTTTTATGTACTGTATCAAGACAATCAGATAGTGGCTTGATGCAGCTGGTTATTTACTTGGGAAATTACATTTTTATTAAAGACCAGTTCTCTTTTGATGTTTGGACAAACAGTGAATGATCCTATTCCACTCTCTAGTGGCTCCGATACTGAGCCCATCCCAACCCAGGTCAGCTCAGAGGTTAAATGAATGCATAGTATATTTTTTGTCTGGCTGACACCTAACTCATACCAACGACTGTAAAAATGTGATATTTCTGACATTTCTAATATGTTGGTTGTGCCTGGTTGAACAAAATGTCCTGAATCTTCTCTATCACTGTCTGTATTTCCACAGATGGTTGTAAGGAGGACCAGCTTCTCTTGGTGTACTGTCTGGGTGTAGCATTGGGTCTGTGTGTCATCCTCATCATTGTCCTTTGTTGTCTTGTGACCAAGAAAACATCTGTCAGAAATATCACTAACAGTCCAGCTTGGTCCCTTTCCCAAACAGTATCTCCCCACATGAGACCACAGCACAGTAGTACGTCCCAGCATCAGAGAGGCTCAGGTTCCTCTTGGGGAGGATGGAGACACAGCTCTGTGTAGGAGACCCAGCCTCAGGGCTCTTCTCACACTGATCACTCCTGTCTCCATGGGTGTAAATGATTCCTGGACAGGATTCTCCTGAACCATGTCTGAACCAATAGACACTGTGTTCTCCTGCACAGGTCTCAGTGTGTATTGTACAGTTCAGAGTAACAGAGTCTCCTGGCTGGACTGACTCAGACACAGATTACTGGAGCACAGTCATGTTTCTGGACCCTGAAACTGACAAAAGGTCAATTAATCCATAGCATTTCTAGAATACCACGGTAGCAAGTGTTCAAACTGATCATTTTTTAAATTAATATCTCATCTGATTGAGAGAATACCTACTATTTAAACCATATATCACTAAATTCAGATTTAAAAAAACAAACTTTCTCTTTTACCTCTACAATGAGAATTGCTCCTTCTCCAAACTCCATCTTATTGCTATAAGAGCTCCCACAGTAGTATGTGCCTGAATCTGACAGCTGCATGTCTGAGATCCTTAGGTGATCTTTTCATGGCCATTTTCCACTGAGGAGTGAGGGTTACCCTTAAACTCATGATAGAATGTTGCTTTGAAGTTGTGTGTTAAAAACATTGTGTGAGTAACTATTTGCACCGCCTTATTTAGTTAGGATGCCCAAATAATAATTTATAGTTAACTTAAGAGACAAGTTGAGCAAATGCATCCTTTTAAATTGACTGAAGTTGGAGCTAAGTTTGGGCTAACTCTTTCTTTTCTTTCTTTTTTGTTTTATTTTTTGGGGGGGGGGGTACATTATCAATGATGTTTGATTGTTCTTGGACAAGTGTATAGGTTGAACGAGTTCTCTTCACGATTCAATGGGCGAGTGGATGCTGTATTTTATGAACATAATGCGCCAACCAAACGAAGATTTATGGAAATAATAAATGACTTTTTCTAACAAAAGAACCATTGGATGTCTTCGTTGGACACTTGGGAAGCCCTCAGCAGAAGTTCTTCAAAAGGTAAGAGATTTGTTTTCGTTGTGAAATGTGTTTTGTGTGAACCGCGATGGTATATGAATTTATGCTAATGGAAAAAAATATTGGAGGTGCTACCCTCAAACAATCAAATCTAGTGCTTTCGCCATAAAGCCTTTTTGAAATCTGACAACGCTGTGATATTGCCAAGAAGCAGAGCTGTTGATGACTATGCAACACTTGTATATTGATGAATGTTTAATAATTCAACTTTTGGATTTTGAATTTGGCGCCTTGCATTTTACCCGGGTATATTATATTCCGTCTGAAATATTATAGTTTATATTCATTTTAGGGTATCTGAGTATTGATTACAAATGCTGTTTGACTTTTTCGACTAACTTTATGGGTACTTTTGGGATATTGTTTGTCTGCATGGATGAACGCCTTTGGGCAGGTGGATTACTGAACAAAACGTGCCAACCAAACGTTGTTGGGAAAGTCCCGTGAGTAGACATTGATTTCACTGTTAGTCTACACCTGTTGTTTACTGTTTGGGAACGGGACCAAGCTGGATGTTGAAAGCTAACATTTCTTAACCCATATGCTATTATTACAAAGAAATTAACATTACAGTTAATGACTGATAACACATTATCGACAACTGCCCAACGCACTATAGTGGAGTGATACATATTCATCACATCTACACCACCAGGAAATTTTCACCAAATCCCTGTGTATGTACTTATTGTATAATTATTCATCAATAGCACTGTGAACATTGATACTGACTGAAGTTGTTCTGTTTGAGTGAATGGGTCAGAGGTTTTCATGAAGGAAAATAGTTGACAAAACTATTGAGATTACACCCAATCTCAGTCACTACTTTGTACTCTTGTTGATTACTTTAGTTTATGGGAAAGGCTATGAGCTTGTTTGTTTTCTTCACATACTTTGCACATCTAACTGAGCAGCAAGGGTCTAGTGTGTATCATCCAGATGAACAGATGAAGAGAGATGTGAAAAGAGCGTGTGTGGTTTTTATGCACTGAGAGGTGTGGTGAAAGCTGAAGGCCAGTCTTCCTGTAATGCTGGTTGTTTGTCATCAGCAGAGAGAGGGTGATGCATGAAATGCCTACTGTCTCCATCTCACATTATTGTCAACCACCCGTCAAATCACCCACGTGTTTCTACTTACACATGTCACGTAGTGTAAAAGTGACCTGGTTATTTTGAGCAGGCACACTCTTAGAAAATAAGGTCCTACGTAGAACCTAAAAGGGTTATTCGGCTGTCCCTTAGGAGCACCCTTTGAGGAACCATTTTTGGTTCCAGTTAGAACATTTTCAACAAATAAAATGTGTTGGGTGGGCACAGAGACAAAGAGAGAGACGGACAGAGATAGAGACACCCCCCAGGGTTAGTCAGAGGCCCAGAGATGTCATCACTGAGCTGCTCCTCCCTGTCACTCACACCACAGGAAGTGATGTGTTCCTCATTGGCCCCTCTACCTCAGAACACAATCATATTCTCCTTATAAGGCAACTAGCTGCTTTTCAGAATAGGGGGCTGTGATCAGTGCAGTCAAGACAGGAAAGACTAATGGGCAAATAACATGATAAACAATCTTGTGACAGTTTTGATTGAACTCATTTTATTAAGTAATCAATGTAATAAAACTGTCATATGCTAGGTACTTGTTCTTTACGACCAACTCAACACAGAGATCTAAACTAATTTAAACTGCTGTGGTCTGAGTCTAACTCCCCCTCTCTGACCACCCCCTGTACCACTGAGCTGTGTGGCCTAACAGAGTGGAAGAGGGCTACAGAGGCCTTGAGGTACAACGCACATAAACTACAGAGATATTTACTGATTTACATTTCAATACATTTGATTTAACTTGTATTCAAAGATATGGCAGACCACCGTCCTCCTCTTCACCCTCCACGTTGTCATCTTGTAGCAGCATACAATACATGGGGGTCCAGCTCCTTCTCTCTTCTTCTCTCCCTCTTCTTTTTCTTGGGTGTGAAATTCAGGGCAGCATAATTCAGCGCATCAGGATCTTGGTTCTGTACATTTGGAAACACCATGAAATACAATTATAATTTACATTTTTTCTGAATTGCTCATATTTTCAAAATAATGTCACTGAACAAATGGCATTTACCTGATCATTTTGTGGTTGTTGTTGTGAGTCAGGTCCTGCATATGATATAAAACAGAGATGAGAAGATATCAACTAATCATTCCATTGTAGTGTTCAGAATATAACTTTTACTGACTCTTTCAGTTGTCAGTATACAGTATATTAGGGTTAGGCAACCCTGTTCCTGCAGTGCCACAGGTATTGCAGGATTCTGTTCCAAATAAGCACCACACCTGCATAATCAAGCTAATTGATCAGTTCAGTGATTGCCTAAATTGAACACACCTGGTCTTCCAGGTCGGTTAAATTAAAAACATGATGTTCCTGCGGCACTCCAGGACCAGTGTTGCCTACCCCTGCAATATGGCATGTTAAACATGTTCTAAGTAAGTGTAGTTAATAGCAGGCCCCATATGAAATGGGCTCCATACCTGTGTTTAGTATGTTTGAATCTCTTCTGACCTTGAGGACCAAGATGAGGATGATTATCAATAGAACAGCAGTTACAACACCCAGGATCACAACCAGTAGGAAAAGGTTAATGGTTCCATCTTCATCTCCTACAAAACAGATTTAAATTAGAATCAGAACTATACAAACTTTTACCCCGTTTGCTATCAATTCAGAATGGAAAATTCTCAGACTGCTATAAAATGCTGTTGCACATTACTTTTATTCTGTGGTACTTGCATGGCACATCATATTAATAAATTTCTTAAAGATTCTCACTTACAATTACAGAATGAACATACCTTTTTCGTAGTGCTCTGTAGGGTCCTTGTCATAATCTTTGTGACCTTTTGAACGATTAGGTGAGTTAAATATTCTACTGTTATTCAAACTGTAATACGATAGTATTGTATCTCCAACATAAGTCAAAATGATATCTGATAGCTAGGATAAATGTTTGTGCATTTGGTGTCATAGCAGACAATTTATTGAAAATATTACCTTGGACCTTCAGGACAGTCGCGTTGGTGAAGATGAAATAGTTATCCAACATTCCACAGAAGTACAGACCAGAATCAGCTACATCCACCTCTGTGATTCTGAGTAAGGTAGATCTATTGGTGATTAACATTTTCATATGATTGCCCTGAAATCCATTTTGATGATGAACAGTTGGCAGAGAGCTCCACATAGATGTGATGCACAGGGGCTCTGAGCTGTTGACTTGCTTGAACCACCCAATGTGTCCCATTTTTTTAAGGACATTGATGCACTGCAGGGTGACATTTTCCCCTGAACGGACCACTACTAAGTGTGGCGGAGAGACAGAAAAAACATGGGTCAGATCTGAAAGAGAGAGAAGATTTGTGAAAAACAGTATTTTTCATGCGCATTATATACACACCTAAACACAGTCACAACTATGTGATAGTCCAAATCTGTTGATGAATCACAAAATCTGAATTGAGTAACTTACAGAAGCTGCAGAGGACGAGAATAAGCACATATATGTGTTCCATTCTGTTTTTAGATCTACACTGCTAGACCATGAATGAAGGACTGAATCTTCAAATAAGAGAGATGAAAGTAATTTGTGACTATGGGCGGGACATAGTATGACAACCATAGCTGCATACAATTACCAAATTAAAATGATCTTATCACTAACCACTGATGTTCCACTCTTGCATTTGATTTAATAGACAGAATGATAAGATATTTTAATGATAGACTGTATTTTATCATCATGGTTCCCAGAATCATCAATTGTAAATACTCTTTACTTGATTGATTAAATGCATTTCAACAGACCAATTAGTCAACATATTTAGTCAATTTTTGGGTAAAAACCTTTGAAAAAGGTCTGGATGACAGTAAGTATTCCAAATCCAAATAAACTCAGAAAAAAAGAAACATCCTCTCACTGTCAACTGCGTTTATTTTCAGCAAACTTAACATGTGTAAATATTTGTGTGAACATAACAAGATTCAACAACAGAGACATAAACTGAGCAAGTTCCACAGACATGTGACTAACAGAAATGGAATAAGGTGTCCCTGAACAAATGGGGGGGGGGTGAAAATCAAAAGTAACAGTCAGTATCTGGTGTGGCCACCAGCTGCATTAAGTACTGCAGTGCATCTTCTCCTCATGGACTGCACCAGATTTGCCAGTTCTTGCTGTGAGATGTTACCCCACTCTTCCACCAAGGCACCTGCAAGTTCCCGGACATTTCTGGGGGGAATGGCCCTAGCCATCACCCTCCGATCCAACAGGTCCCAGACGTGCACAATGGGATTGAGATCTGGGCTCTTCGCTGGCCATGGCAGAACACTGACATTCCTGTCTTGCAGGAAATCACGCACAGAATGAGCAGTATGGCTGGTGGCATTGTCATGCTGGAGGGTCATGTCAGGATGAGCCTGCAGGAAGGGTACCACATGAGGGAGGATGATGTCTCCCTGTAATGCACAGAGTTGAGATTGCCTGCAATGACAACAAGCTCAGTCCGATGATGCTGTGACACACCGCCCCAGACCAGGGACGGACCCTCCACCTCCAAATCGATCCCGCTCCAGAGTATTGGCCTCGGTGTAACGCTCATTCTTTTGACAATAAATGCGAATCCGACCATCACCCAGTCCTGTCTGGTCCAGCGACGGTGGGTTTGTGCCCATAGGCGACGTTGTTGCCTGTGATGTCTGGTGATGACCTGTCTTACAACAGGCCTACAAGCCCTCAGTCCAGCCTTTCTTAGCCTATTGCGGACAGTCTGAGCACTGATGGAGAGATTGTGCGTTCCTGGTGAAACTCGGGCAGTTGTTGTTGCCATCCTGTACCTGTTGCGCAGGTGTGATGTTCGGATGTACCGATCCTGTGCAGTGGTCTGCCACTGCGAGGACGATCAGCTGTACTTCCTGTCTCCCTATTACGCTGTCTTGGGCATCTCACAGTACGGACATTGCAATTTATTGCCCTGGCCACATCTGCAGGCACGTTCATGCAGATGAGCAGGGACCCTGGGCATCTTTATTTTGTTGAAAGAAAATAAAGATGAAAGTAGAAAGGCCAGTAGAAAGGCCTCTTTAGTGTCCTAGGTTTTCATAATGTTAGTGTCTTAACGACCTTTCCACAGGTGCATGTTTATGGTTCATTGAACAAGCATGGGAAACAGTGTTTAAACCCTTCACAATGAAGATTTGTGAAGTTATTTGGATTTGTACAAATTATCTTTGAAAGACAGGGTCCTGAAAAAGGACATTTCTTTTTTGTTGTGAGAATCTCTTCACTGGTTTCTTTATTTCAGTGGGCTTTAGGACCTCCTGGAGTGGGTAACTATTGGCTGGAATTGGTGGTGGTTGGCCAATAAGGGGAACACTTCTTACTGCAACATTAGATCACTGAATTTGGCAGGAATATAGAATTGTTTGGCCACAATGACCATCATTATTTTGGAGGAAAAAGGGGAGGCTTGCAAGTCGAAGAACACCATCCCAACCGTGAAGAACGGGGATGGCAGCATCATGTTGTGGGGGTGCTTAGCTGCAGGAGGGTCTGGTGCACTTCACAAAATAGATGGCATCATGAGGGAGAACAATTATGTGGTTATATTGAAGCAACATCTCAAGATATCAGTCAGGAAGTTAAAGCTTGGTCGCAAATGGGTTTTCCAAATGGACAATGACCCCAAGCATACTTCCAGTTGTGTCAAAATGGGTTAAGGACAACAAAGTCAAGGTATTGGAGTGGCCATCATAAAGCCCTGACCTCAATCCTATAGAAGATATGTGGGCAGAACTGAAAAAGCGTGTGCGTGCAAGGAGGCCTACAAACCTGACTCAGTTATACCAGATCTGTCAGGAGGAATGGGCCAAAATTCACCTTGTGGAAGGATACCTGAAACATTTGAACCAAGTTAAACAATTTAAAGGCAATGCTACCAAATACTAATTGAGTGTATGTAAGCTTCTGACCCACTGGGAATGTGATCAAAGAAATATAAGATGAAATGAATCATTCTCTCTACTATTATTCTGACATTTCACATTCTTAAAATAAAGTGGTGATCCTAACTGACCTAAGACAGGGAATTTTTATTAGGATTAAATGTCAGGAATTGTGAAAAACTGAGTTTAAATGTATTTGGCTAAGGTATATGTAATCTTCCGACTTCAACTGTATGTACCAGCCAATGCCGGCATTCTGAGAATAATACTTGTTGGGCCCAATTTAGTGTTATTTCTGTCTATCGCTTCCAGGAGCGATCAGACTCAGTCATAAGACATTTCTAGAGCAGAGGACATAGAACCAGGCCATTACGGAAATTTGAGTAGATATATTCGTTTGACCGAAGCGAAGTCATTATGTCTCTATCTCTCGCGTTTTGGTAACGTGAAGAGTTTAAGTGTTGAAAGTGAGACGTCACCTAGTTAACCAGTTTCCTTGTTGGAGGGAAGCATTGCGCCAGATGCTAAGCTAACAAAGGGGAGCAGCCTTTGACATACTACCTTTTCAGGTTGTTTATTGGGATAATAGACAGACAGATTTGTTCCAACCAATGAGACATTGTTAAACATTTCCACTCTTAACCTATATAAAGCAACGATTTCAGGTTAATTAAAGTTAATTCATTTTAGCCTATAGAGGCATATTCAATTGAATATGCTTTGGCAAGTTCAGCAACGATGCAAATCCTAACTATGCCGAGGGGCTGAAAATGTTAGATTTCGATGCCATAAGCGAGAAAAATGTAGACATTGCAACAGACACTCTCCAAAATAGACCATCAGGCGCAGGCCTTGTGAAGGTTCTCTCCAGTTTAGCCCTCAACTATTCCCACCAGCAGAGATGGACAGTGGCCCAATACCTCAGTGCCCTACAGTATAGCAATTTAACACTGGAATGGTAAATGTGCAGTAGATGAATGTGCAAAGTAAAAATACTGGGGTGCAAAGGAGCAAGATAAATAAATGACTACGGTAGGAGATGAGGTAGTTGGTTGGGCTATGTACAGGTGCAGTGATCTGTGAGCTGCTCTGACAGCTGGTGCTTAAAACTAGTGAGGGAGATAAGTGTCTCCAGTTTCAACTGGAGACACTTATCTCCAGTTGAAGTAGTTCGTTCCAGTCATTGGCAGCAGAGAACTGGAAGGAAAGGCTGCCAAAATAGGAATTGGCTTTGGGGGTGACCAGTGAGATATACCTGCTGGAGCGAGTGCTACGGGTGGGTGCTGCTATGGTTACCAGCGAGCTGAGATAAGGCGGGGCTTTACCTAGCAGGGACTTGTAGAAGACCTGGAGCCAGTGGGTCTGGCGATGAGTATGTAGCGAGGGCCAGCCGACTAGAGCATACAGGTCGCAGTGGTGGGTGGTAAAGCGGATGGCACTGTGATAGACTGCATCCAGTTTGCTGAGTAGAGTATTGGAAGCTGTTTTGTAGATGACATCGCCGAAGTCGAGGATCGGTAGGATAGTCAGTTTTACTAGTGCAAGTTTTGCAGCATGAGTGAAGGAGGCTTTGTTTCCGAAATAGAAAGCCGATTCTAGATTTAATTTTGGATTGGAGATGTTTAATGTGAGTCTGGAAGGAGAGTTTACAGTCTAGCCAGACACCTAGGTATTTGTAGTTGTCCACGTATTCTAGGTCAGAGCCGTCCAGGGTAGTGATGCTAGTCGGGCGGGTGGGTGCAGGCAGCGAACGGTTGAAAAGCATGCATTTGGTTTTACTAGCGTTAAGAGCAGTTGGAGGCCACGGAAGGAGTGTTGTATGGCATTGAAGCTCGTTTGGAGGTTAGTTAACTTCTTAGGGAGCGGTGGGGCGCTACCCGGTGAAATGCAAGGCGACAAATTCCTTAGGAACACTTTTATGTATAAATTGTATAATATTTCAACCAGAATATAAACTGGGCGATAAGAAAGGAAAAAACCACAGAGCGCGCCAGCCGGGAATGCACCTTTTCCTCTATTGACATTCTGTGTGACCACTTCCTAATTCTACTTCTTCTGCCATATAAAGCATCTAAACAGAATCAAAACACTTTCTCGAGACTGTTGACATCCAGAGGAAGCAATAGGTACTGCATTCATATGCCCTTATATGGGCATTTTCATAAGGGAGGGGTTCCAAATGAGGCAATGTGTCAAAATCACTTTTTTTCAGGACAGAAATTCCTCTGATTTTTGCCTGCCTATTTTCTGGGCCTGAATGGTCTGCATTTTACTTTGGGCATGCCAGGCTCTCCAAAACCGTCACCTCGTGCGCTGCTCCCTAAGAAGTTAACACACTGAACTCTGTCGGCAAAGTAGTTGGTGAACCAGGCGAGGCAATCATTAGAGAAACCAAGGTTGTTGAGTCTGCCGATAAGGATGTGGTGATTGACAGAGTCGAAAGCCTTGGCCAGGTCAATGAATACGGCTGCACAGTAATGTCTCTTATTGATGGCAGTTATGATACCGTTTAGTACCTTGAGCGTGGCTGAGGTGCACCCGTGACCAGCTCGGAAACCGGATTGCACAGCGGAGAAGGTAGGGTGGGATTCGAAGTGGTCAATGATCTGTTTATTAACTAGGCTTTCAAAGACTTTAGAGAGGCAGGGCAGGATTGATATAGGTCTATAGCAATTTGGGCCTAGGGTGTCACCCCCTTTGAAGAGAGGGATGACCGCGGCAGCTTTCCAATCTTTTGGGATCTCGGACGACACCAAAGAGAGGTTGAGCAGACTGGTAATAGGAGTTGCAACAATGGCAGAAGATAGTTTTAAAAAGAGAGGGTCCAGATTATCTAGTCCAGCTGATTTGTACGGGTCCAGATTTTGCAGCTCTTTCAGAACATCTGCTATCTTGATTTTGGTAAAGGAGAAGCTGGGAAGGCTTGGACAAGTAGCTGCGGGGGAATGAGACTGTAGAGGAAATGTATTAATTAGCGACTGTTGTAAAATCGATATTCTGATTTTCTTTGAGTTAATTTGGGAAGTAGAAACTCAATAAAGCTAAAACTTTCCCATGGTGCCCCAGATTAATGAGTTAAATGCCTGATTCATTTAATCACGTAATTATAAACTGTTAATCATTCGACGAGCAGCAGTCATCACATTAATCAATACAACGTCATGACAGCCTCATTGTCTCGTCTTCCTGGCATCTGGGAAACTAAGCCGGGTTGGGGGTAAAACACCATTCTGTGTAGATAACCAAGGTGGCTTATGGGAAGGTTAGAAATGACTGTCTAAGCATTTTTTTAGGGCCCATAAAAATATCAGTTTTTTCATTTTGAGTTAGGCTCTCAGCCTGACAGTCAGTCAAGACTGTTGGGCTGACTGTTTCATTATTGCAATAATTAATCGATATTCAATAAAGATGATTGTTTGAAGAAATTACCAAGTCTCTCTCAGTACTGAATTTCCACAACAGGTCCCAATCATAAGAACACAACCATTAGGCTTAGCATTTCCCAATCAAAATGTACAACTAATTACTTCCCATTGCAAACATAATTATCATATTAAGCACACACACTAACCAGTGATCTAAAGTTTAATTGCAATAATGTTTCACACACATAGAGATAGCTAACAACAGCAAGCAAGCTGCAATAAAAAAACATTTCCACTCACCAGATTATGATATTTTTATCATTTGAAACAACTTCTTGTTGAAACTTAATCTCAAAAAGGGTTAAATTAACAAATTAGCATCAACATCATCTTCAATAACACCTTCTGCCGCACACTAGCCTACAACAAAAAATAGCTAGCTTAGACTGTGGGAAAACTATTGCTTGCTATTGCGTAGTGACCTGTCGTGCCTTAAAGAATGGCGGAAGTTTCCATATGTTTTTGTAAAATTGGCCCACCCATTACAAGTCAAAATGTGATTGGTTGATTCCACTGCCACTCCAAAATTCTGCTTTAACACAGATGGATGGCTGGTGATTTCTATCGAGCTTCTGAGGGCCTAGCTGATGTTGAGTTATCTAACTACATTTCTCCCCAGAGACAACCAAAGAAAAATCCTGATTGGATTTTTTTTCTCCTCAGTTTTAACCCTGTCCTTTTACACACAAACTGAAGAGATTAAATCAGAATGTCATTGAAAAGAAGAATATAATCATAATATCACTGAAATATTATTGAATAGATAAATTACATTTATATTGATAATATACAACAATTACTTTATAAATCCTTGGGCCTTCTCATCTCCCCACTCCTTAAACGGGAGTGGGATGTTAAGACAACAATATCTATCCTCTGAAAATGAAGGCCAGGCTTTGGCTAAATTCTGACCTTTAGAAGAAGAAGAAGAAGTTTTATTTATATAGCGCCTTTCCATAGCTCAAGGTCGCTTTACATTGCACATTACAATACATTCAGAACACACACACATACATCGCAGTCACATAGGATACACACTACCCAAAATGCATGTCAAACAGATATGTCTTCAACTGGATCTTGAATGCACCCACGGATGAGGTATTGCGTAGTGTAAGAGGTAGTGAATTCCATAATTTAGGAGCATTAACACCAAATGACCTCCCACCTACAGTGGACAACCGGAAACGAGGGACGGTCAACAAACCAAGTTCAGCTGATCTAAGGGACCGAGCAGGGCGGCTTTAGTGCATTACATTTGAAAGCATAGATCTTAGAAGATAAACACAATAGTGTCATCCCAACAGGATGCTCAGCTCTGTCCATCCGGTCTCTTGCCATCTGAGTTAGGTCAAGCCACCACAGGGGCACTTATCCTACCTTTAGCATGTCATCGGTGCATACTGTGGCAACCCTATAATCTGCTGAAATGCTAAATGAGATAACGCAGACTATATAATGCATCTCAGAAAGTAAATAAACTCATTTGAGAAGTAAACTTTTCCACTCAAGACACAGGTTTTGAAGAAGTTGACAGCTATCAGGATGTTCGCACCACTGTACAATTCTTTTTTCTTGGAGAGATGGTTATGTTTTATTTACTTTTATTATGATGGCATGTTCAATATATAATTTTAAATTAAGTCTATTTCAGAAGAACAGAATAGCATACTCTGAGTTGTCCTTATGTTGAGCCCTGATCGGTTGGCTACACAAGTTCATTTAGCAGACAAGATTTGTTTCGAATTCCATGGCATTATTTTATAGTATGAAAAATGCAATTGAAAATAGCTGAATAAAATAGAAAGGATATTTTCTCCAAACGATTTAAGGGAGCGTGCACTATTCTGTGTTGAGCGGTTAACAAAGAAAGAAGTACTCCTATATGGTTAATTTGTAGTTATTTGTGTAACTTTAGTTGTGATACAAATGCAGGCTGTACACACTTCCTTAGTCTCTTATTCACAATTTGACAAGCACTTGAAAATGCCTTGAATTTCTCGTCTGCATCCCCTTTGTGTGGCCGTATGGCCCCCTAAAAACATCCATGCCTTTTGCGGCCAGTAGCCGTTGTGCACTTGGGCTGAGTATAATAATTATAATTCCCTTCTCCCGCCTGCGTGCCGAAGCACCTCTCACATGGCTCTCAGTCTTTCTTACACGCTACAAATGAAGACAGAAATATCGGGGATGCAACTGCACGCGTCCTTATCCAATTCCGAGGTGTGTATTGAAGATATTGGAAGTACTGTCCACATTTATTTTGCGTCAGCCCACAGGATGAGTAGGCCTAACGAACAGCAAAAGCAGTAGTCAATGTCAATCTACTTTCCCCTATAGTACAAAAGTTGACCTACAGTGCATTTGGAAAAAAATTCAGACCCCTTCCCTTTTTCCATATTTTGTTACGTTAAAGCCTTATTCTAAAATGTATTTAAAAAAATAAAAATCTGCATCAATCTACACACAATGACCCATAATGACGAGGCGAAAACAGGTTTTTAGACATTTTTGCAGCATTGAAGGTCACAAAGTACACAGTGGCCTCCATCATTCTTAAATGGGAGACATTTGGAACCACCAAGACTCTCCCTAGAGCTGGCCACCCCGGCCAAACTGAGCAATCGGGGGAGAAGAGCCTTGGTCAGGGAGGTGACCAAGAACCCGATAGTCACTCTGACAGAGCTCCAGAGATCCTCTGTGGAGATGGGAGTACCTTCCAGAAGGACAACCATCTCTGCAGCACTCCACCAATCAGGCCTTTATGGTAGAGTGGCCAGACGGAAGCCACTCCTCATTAAAAAGCACATGACAACCCGCTTGGAGTTTGCCAAAAGGCACCTAAAGGACTCTCAGACCTTGAGAAAATAAAAATCTCTGGTCTGATGAAACTTGTCACGCAGCCACTCCTGCGTTGTCTTGGCTGTGTGCTTAGGGTTGTTGTCCTGTTAGGGTCCTGTTAGGGAAACATGAAAATAGGGTGAAATCTGGTATTTAGTGGAGAGCTGTAATCTATATATCACCTCATTGACCCTCCAGAGTACCTTGAATGGCCCCACAAACCGGGAACTCGGCTTCTTAATAAACTATAGTTTTGAAAAGACAGTTAGGACATCTACTTTGTGCATGACACAAGTAAATTTCCCCAAAATTGTTTACAGACAGATTATTTCACTTATAATTTACTGTATCACAATTCCAGTGGGTCTGAGGTTTACAAAAACTTAGTTGACTGTGCCTTTAAACAGCTTGGGAAATTCCAGAAAATTATGTAATGGTTTTAGAATATTCTGATAGGCTAATTGACATAATTTGAGTCAATTGGAGGTGTACCTGTGGATGTAGTTCAAGGTCTACCTTCAGATTCAGTGCCTCTTTGCTTGACATCATGGGAAAATCAAAAGAAATCAGCCAAGACCTCACAAAAAAATTGTAGATCTCCACGCCTGAAGGTACCACGTTCATCTGTACAAACAATAGTACACAAGTATAAATACCATGGGACCATAGCGCTCAGGGAGGAGACGCGTTCTGTCTCCTAGAGATGAACGTACTTTGGTGGTCGAAAAGGGCAAATCAATCCCAGATCAACAGCAAAGGACCTTGTGAAGATGCTGGAGGAAACAGGTACAAAATATCCTATATCGACATAACCTGAAAGGCCGCTCATCAAGGAAGAAGCCACTGCTCCAAAACCAGCACAAAAAAGCCAGACTACGGTTTGCAACTGCACATATTTTACTTTTTGGAGAAATGTACACTGGTCTGATGAAACAAAAATAGAACTGTTTGGCCATAATGACCATCGTTATGTTTGGAGGAAAAAGGGGGAGGCTTGCAAGCCGAAGAACACCATCCCAACCGTGAAGCACGGGGTGGCAGCCTCATGTTGTGGGGGTGCTTTGCTGCAGGAGGGACTGGTGCACTTCACAAAATAGATGGCATCATGACGAAGGAAAATTATGTTAATACATTGAAGCAACATCTCATTACATCAGTCAGGAAGTTAAAGCTTGGTCGAAAATGGGTCTTCCAAGTGGACAATGACCCCAAGCATATTTCCAAAGTTGTGGCAAAATGGCTTAAGGACAACAAAGTCAAGGTATTGGAGTGGCCATCACAAAGCCCTGACCTCAATCCCATAGAAAATTTGTGGGCAGAACTCAAAAAGCGTGTGCGAGCATGGAGGCCTACAAACCTGACTCAGTTTCACCAGCTCTGTCAGGTGGAATGGGCCAAAATTCACCCAACTTATTGTGGGAAGCTTGTGGAAGGCTTCCCAAAACATTTGACCCAAGTTAAACAATTTAAAGGCAATGCTTCCAAATACTAATTGAGAGTATGTAAACTTCTGACCCACTGGGAATGTGATGAAAGAAATAAAAGCTGAAATAAATCATTCTCTCTACTATTATTCTGACATTTCACATTCTTAAAATAAAGTGGTGATCCTAACTGACCTAAGACAGGGAATTGTTACTAGGATAAAGTGTCAGGAATTGTGAAAAACTGAGTTTAAATGTATATGGCTAACGTGTATGTAAACGACTTCAACTGTATACTGAGATCATGTGACAGATCATTTGACACTTAGATTGCACTTAGGTGGACTTTATTTAACTAATTATGTGACTTCTGAAGGTAATTGGTTGCACCAGATCTTATTTAGGGGCTTCATAGCAAAGGGGGTGAATACATATGCATGCAACACTTTTCAGTAAAAAATAAATAAAATGAAGTGAATTTTTTTTCATTTCACTTCATCAATTTAGAGTATTTTGTGCATGTCCATCACATGAAACCAAATAAAAATCCATTTAAATTACAGGTTGTAATGCAACAAAATAGGAAAAATGCCAAGGAGGATGAATACTTTTGCAAGGCACTATATATTGGTGTTATTCATGATTTATACACTGGATATTGAATGGTTGTTTTATAATTTACAGTTGTTATTGTTGTTGCTGTGATCTGTCCCCGTATTCCAAGCAAGTAGTCAAAAATCCCCTTCTGGCAGCCTTCATGGTTAGGGTCTGAGGTAGATTAGGAAGGACCTGTGAGCAACACATCACTTCCTGTAGCGTGAGTGACAGGAAGGAGCAGCTCAATGTTGAGGGAGACCTGGGGAGAATCTCAATTGCAAACTCCTCACGTCCTCTCTCCTCGCCTCCTTCTCAAATCCCATTGGATGAAAAATTCAGAGGAGAGAGACCTCTGGCTTTCTCATCCAATGAGTTTAAAGAAGGAGGCGATAAAAGAGGAGAGAGGACGTTCTCTTCGTACCACTCTCTCTGTTCTCTTCGTACCACTCTCTCTCTCTGTTCTCTTCACACCACACTCTCTCTCTCTCTACGCATCTAAACCACACTCTCTCTTCTTCCTTCTTCCACACATCTAACAAAGACAAACACTACTGTACTTATTTACTGTTGTTATCATAATTGTTTTGTTGACGTTAATTGAATGTGTGTGTATAATGGTGACACTGATAGGCCTAGTTATTTTCCACAGTGGTAAACTCATCTCATTCTCTCTCTCTGCTGAAGACGAGCAACCTGAACCACAGGACGACTGACCTGGAGCTATCAGCTCTCACAACACTGAACTCTCTCTCTGTCTCTCTCTCTCTCACGCACTCTCATTCTCTTCACACCACTCGCTCTCTCTCTCATTTCAATTTAATTTAAGGGGCTTTATTGGCATGGGAAACATAGGTTAACATTGTCAAAGCAAGTGAAATAGATAACAAACAACAGTGAAATAAACAATAAAATTAATAGTAAACATTACACTTACAAAAGTTCCAAAAGAATAAAGACATTTCAAATGTCAAATTAGGTATATATGCATTGCTGTAATGATGTGCAAATAGTTAAAGTACAAAAGGGAAATAAAAAAAAAAATATATATATAGGTTGTATCTCTCCATCTCTCTCTGCTCTCATCACACCTCGCTCTCTCTCTCTCTCTCTCTCTCTCTCTCTCTCTCTCTCTCTCTCTCTCTCTGTCTCTCGCTCTCTCTGCCGCATCTAAACCATAATAAGGTTGAATTTAATTGAATGCATGATATATACAATGATACTGTATGTTGGACCCCTGGGGTTTGGGACACCTGCACACCACCATCTGCTTTTTAGTACAATAACCCTACTTTAGTGTCCTACTGTATGTAAAAAAAATACCATGAATGTGTTCTATTCCACATCTTGAACACTTTGGAGCACTTGTAGGCCTACTTCAGTCATAGTGCATCCATGATGTATTTGATTGCACAGTGAATGCATCTATAAACAATATACCTACTGCTCTAATGTTGAGTGTACAGAAGCAGGTGTCCATCCTACTGCAGACTCTCATCTGATGCATTTGCTGCAGATGCTACATCCTCGGACTGTGGTCTGTGTCAACTCGCTGGTTGGGATGGAAAACAACACACAGTTCATACAAAGAGATCTGTGGTCAGAAGTTTCCACTCAACAAATTAACAAACATACATATTTGGCATAAACTTTTCTTTCTTAGGTACTTTTGAGTTCACACCTCATCTATTAGTGTGACATTAACAGTTTGAAATGGTTAGATACCATAGGGATTCAGAAGAAGTTGATAACCAAATGTCACACCTGTAAATTGACCTCACACATATAGCCCACTGTTTTCATGTCCTCATTGTTTAGTAGGACAGGAGGGTGCAGTAAGAACATGCACTTATCAAGGCCTAGTTGACATTTTCTAAAACCGTTATCTACCTACAACATCAACCAAATGACAAGTGTGCTTCCAAAAATGTAGCTATACATTTGACCGGGACCCGTTGTTGACCAGAGCCCTATGGGCCCTGGTAAAAGGTAGTGCACTGTACACTCTAACAAAAAAATATGCTATCTAGAACCTTAAAGGGTTCTTCAGCTGTCCCCATATTATAACCCTTTTAAGAAAAATGTTTGGATCCAGGTAAAACCCTTTCGACAGAGGGAAATATATATATATATCAAATCAAATTGTATTAGTCACATGCGCCGAATACAACAGGTGTAGACCTTACAGTGAAATGTTTACTTACAAGCCCTTAACCAACAATGCAGTTAAAAAAAGAATATACAAAAAAGTATAAGAAATAAAAGTGACAAGTAGTTAAAGAGCAGCAGTAAAATAACAATAGCGAGACTATATACAGAGGGGGTACGGTACAGAGTCAATGTGCGGGGGCACCGGTTAGTTGAGGTAATATATACATGTAGGTAGAGTTAGTAAAGTGACTATGCATAGATGATAACAACAGAGAGTAGCAGCGGTGTAAAAGGGGGCAATGCAAATTGTCTGGGTGGCCATTTGATTAGATGTTCAGGAGTCTTAAGGCTTGGGGGTAGAAGCTGTTTAGAAGCCTTTTGAACCTAGACTTGGCGCTCCGGTACCGCTTGACGTGCGATAGCAGAGAGAACAGTCTATGACTAGGGTGGCTGGAGTCTTTGACAATTTTTAGGGCCTTGCTCTGACACCGCCTGGTATAGAGGTCCTGGATGGCAGGAAGCTTGGCCCCAGTGATGTACTGGGACGTACGCAATACCCTCTGTAGTGCCTTGCAGTCGGAGGCTGAGCAGTTGCCATACCAGGCAGTGATGCAACCAGTCAGGATGCTCTCAATGAAGCAGCTGTAGAATCTTTTGAGGATCTGAGGACCCATGCCAAATCTTTTCAGTCTCTTGAAAAGGTTTTGTTGTGCCCTCTTCACGACTGTCTTGGTGTGCTTGGACCATGTTAGCTTGTTGGGGATGTGGACACCAAGGAACTTGAAGCTCTCAACCTGCTCTACTACAGCTCTAGCCTTTAGCTCAGTGCGGATGTTGCCTGTAATCTAATCTAATTTTTGTTTCATCAGACTTTTTCTCCTTTTTTTCGATCTTTGTCCCCATATGCAGTTGCAAACCGTAGTCTGGTTTTGTTTATGGCGGTTTTGGAGAAGTGGCTTCTTCCTTGCTCTGCGACCTTTCAGGTTATGTCAATATAGGACTCGTTTTACTGTGGATATAGATACTTTTGTACCTGTTTCCGACAGCATCTTCACAAGGTCCTTTGCTGTTGTTCTGGGATAGATTTGCACTTTCACACAAAAGTATGTTCATCTCTAGGAGACAGAACGCGTCTCCTTCCTGAGCGGTATGACAGCTACGTGGTCCCATGATGTTTATACTTGCGTACTATTGTTTGTACAGATGAATGTGGTACCTTCAGGCGTTTGGAAATTGCTCCCAAGGATGAACCAGACTTGTGGAGGTCTCCAATTTTTTCATTAGGTCTTGGCTGAATTCTTTAGATTTTCCCATGATTTCAAGCAAAGAGGCACTGAGTCTGAAGGTAGGCCTTGAAATACATCTACAGGTACACCTGCAATTGACTCAAATTATGTCAATTAGCCTATCAGAACCTTCTAAAGCCATGACATCATTTTCTTGAATTTTCCAAGCTGTTTAAAGGCACAGTCAACTTAGTGTATGCAAAACTTCTGACCACTGCTAAACCCAACCACCCATGCATGCACACAGCTAGCTGTTCACAGGTACCTGAACACGTTGGTCTCCTGTAAGCACAAAACGAGGCCATTACTACGCTTTGGACAGGCGTGATAGGCTTCTATGCACCCTCTCTCTACGTGGTTTTCAGCAGGATGTCTGTGTGGTGTCACTGTTTTCTCTCATTGTTGTTCACGACAATGACAATTCTCAACACAGTCCAATGACATGTAAGACCCACACAGTATCAAATTACCAAAACTTAATAGAAGGCCAGGTTGAATACATTTTTGGACTACAATCATTAGCTTATCCTAAATAGGATTTTTCTATTTATCCCAGGCTGCAGCCAGATGGTCTTCCCAGTTAACTGTTACACCCATACTAAACTGACAGGTGTTACACTTCAGTTAGAGCATGATTCTGTGAATGATAGGTAATGAGACTGACATGAAATAGACTTGTTTCATTCTGTAGTGTATGTTATTCCCCTATATACACTCATGGTGTTCTATCACTGTTCCCCTTGGTACATATCAAGACCTGTTGTAAACCAAACAGACCTCATATAGGTAATCAGGAGTACTGTAACTGTTACATGGGGTTGGGCCAAGTCTTAGGAAGATAACTGAGTTTCAAACCAAGAGCTTATACAGGTCCATGTACTGAGCCTGTAGCTCTTTACTGTTTGTACTCTGTTTGAAAATGTATTGTATGCTTCCCAGATAACAATTTCTTCATTTCATTTCTTGTTTACTGAAGGAAATGCATATATTCTCACACTACAAGCTCAGTATTGTACATTTTTATGCAACTGGTGATAGAATTACACAATGTTTCTACAAAATGAATATATCATCTAGACACCAAAAATTGTTTATACTTCACACACCCTGCACGACATATCATACACAGTAAGCGTTGGTCCACTTTAAAGGAATAGTTCACCCAAATTACCAAATTACATTTTGGTTTCTTTATCCTATAAACAGTCGATGGACAATGTATGACAGCAATCCATGCTTTGGTTTTGTTTCCCTGGCACTGTTTCCAAATGCTAATGTTTTAGCATGTGTGGCATTCAAGTTATGGGAACAATATTTTCATTTTTCACACATTATGTCCAAATCATTTGAACATTTCTCAAATTGATTGTGAAGCTCAGCAAAGTCACTTATAGATAATTGAACAAGAGAGCAAGAGAGAGACTTTTTTCTGGAAAGGTGGATTTTTAGAAGTAGAAGCTTAAATTGTTTGGGCACGTACCTGGATACTATGACAAAACTCTGCAGTAGATTGCAACTCTGCCCCCTTTGGCAGTTCTATCTTGTTGGAAAATGTTGTAGTTGGACGTTTCTGAATCTTTGGTGGCCTTCCTAAGTCAGGATTTAGACACGGCTAGGACATCAGGGTTGGCGGAGTGTGTTAAGGAATTCAATAAGTCAAGAACACAATAGAAAATCTGTATACAGTGTGTGCAAATGAGGTAAGGAGGTAAGGCAACAAATAGGCCATAGTGGCAAAGTAATTACAATTTAGCAATTAACACTGGAGTGATAGATGTGCAGATGAGGATGTGCAAGTAGAAATACGAGTGTGCAAAAGAGCAGAAAAAAACCAAAAAACAAATATGGGGATGAGGTAGGTAGTTGGTTGGATGGGCTATTTACAGATGGGCTGTGTACAGCTGCAGCGATCGGTAAGCTGCTCTGACAGCCGATGCTTGAAGTTAGTGAAGGAGATATAAGTCTCCAACTTCAGTGATTTTTGCAATTAGTTCCAGTCATTGGCAGCAGAGAACTGGAAGGAAAGGCGGCCAAAGGAGGTGTTGGCTTTGGGGATGACCAGTGAAATATACTTGCTGGAGCGGGTGCTACGGGTGGGTGTTGCTATGGTGACCAGTGAGCTGAGATAAGGAGTAGGTTTACCTATTATTTTGTAAATGACATTGCCGAAGTCAAGGATCGGCAGGATAGTCAGTTTTACGAGGGAATGTTTGGCAGCATAAGTGAAGGAGGCTTTGCTGTGAAGTAGGAAGCCAATTCTAGATTACATTTTGGATTGGAGATGCAAAATATGAGTCTGGAAGGAGAGTTTACAGTCTAGCCAGACACCTAGGTATTTATAGTTGACCACATATTCTAAGTCAGAACCGTACAGAGTAGTGATGCTAGGCGGGCCGGCGTGTGCGGGCAGCGATTGGTTGAAGAGCATTGCTTTTCGTTTTACTAGCGTTTCAGAGCAGTTGGAGGCCACAGAAGGAGTGTTGTATGGCATTGAAGCTCGTTTGGACGTTTGTTAACACATTGTCCAAAGAAGGGCCAGATGTATACAGAATTGTGTCATCTGCGTAGAGGTGGATCAAAGAATCACCCGCAGCAAGAGCGACATCATTGATATATACAGAGAAAATTGAACCCTGTGGCATCCCCATAGAGACTGCCAGAGGTTCCGGACAACAGGCCCTCTGATTTGACGCACCGAACTCTATCTGAGAAGTAGTTACTGAACCAGGCGAGGCAATCATTAGAGAAACCAAGGCTGTTGTGTCTGCCGATAAGACTTCAGGGTTGGCGGAGTGTGATAAGGAATTCAATAAGTCAAGAACACAATAGAAAATCTGTATACAGTGTGTGAAAATGAAGTAAGGAGGTAAGGCAACAAATAGGCCATAGTGGCAAAGTAATTACAATTTAGCAATTAACACTGGAGTGATAGATGTGCAGATGAGGTTGAAAGCCTTGGCCAGGTCGATTAAGACGGCTGCACAGTACTGTTTTTTTATCTATGGTGGTTATGATATCGTTTAGGACCTTGAGCGTGGCTGAGGTGCACCCATGACCAGCTCGGAAACCGGATTGCATAGCGGAGAATGTACGGTGGGATTCGAGATGGTCAGTGATCTGTTAGTTAACTTTGCTTTCGAAGACTTTAGAAAGGCAGGGCAGGATGGATATAGGTCTGTAACAGTTTGGGTCTAGAGTGTCTCCCCCTTTGAAGAGGGGGATGACTGCGGCCGCTTTCCAATCTTTAGGAATCTCAGACGACATGAAAGAGAGGTTGAACAGACTAGTAATAGGGGTTGCGACAATGGTGGCGGATAATTTTAGGAACAGAGGGTCCAGATTGTCTAGCCCAGCTGATTTGTAGGGATCCAGATTCTGCAGCTCTTTCAGGACATCAGCCGTCTGGATTTGGGTGAAGGAGAAGCGGGGGCTTGGACCAGTTGCTGCGGGGCTGCAGAGCTGTTGCCCAGGGTTGGGGTAGCCAGGTGGAAAGCGTGTCCAGTCGTAGAGAAATGATTATTGGAATTCTCAATTATCGTGGATTTATCGGTGGTGACAGTGTTTCCTAGCCTCAGTGCAGCTGAGAGGAGGTGATCTTATTCTCCATGGACTTTACAGTGTCCCAAAACTTTTTGGAATTAGTGCTGCAGGATGCAAATTTCTGTTTAAAAAAGCTAGCTTTTGCTTTTCTAACTGACTGTGTATATTGGTTACTGTGTTACGCCCAGGCCTGAGTGCACAGGCTGGAGGGTTTAGTTTTGCTTTGGTGTAGGGGTTTCTTATGTTCTATGGTGTCTATTTCTATGTTGGGATAATGGTTCCCAATTAGAGGCAGCTGAGTCTCGTTACCTCTAATTGGGAACCATATATATGTTTGGGGTTTGCACTTTAGTTTTGTGGGTTATTGTTTATGTTACGGTTATCGTGTTAAGTCAGGTTCTTGTCATTCGTGTCTAGTTAGGTTTCGCCAGTCGTGTTTAGGTTTAGATCTCTGTGTCCAGTTTAGGATTTAGCGTTAGGGTTCACGTCTTGTTCTTCGTTTATTGTTTTGTTCCGTCTCGTCCCGTTTTGTGAATAAACATGTATTCTGGTTACGTCGCTGCGCTTTGGTCATTCCCGAGAGAGGATAATCATGACAGAATAACCCACCAACCGAAGACCAAGCAGCGAGAGACCCGGGAGTACTGGACCAGGGAACAGCTCATTGGGACTCGCCTGGCACGGAGGCCCGAAAGACAGCCCCAAATAACTTTTTTGGGGGGGCACACGAGGAGGTTGGCCAGTTCAGGAGGGACTCCTGAGCCAACTCCTCGTGCTTTGTGGAGAGAGCGTTGGGGAGAGCGTCGCACGGAGAGGTCACCCTGCTATGCAGTTTTGCGCACGGTTTCTCCTGTGCGAATTCAGAGGCCGGTGCGAAAGATTCCAGCTCCAATCATCAGTCGGGCTAGACTGAGTGTGCTGCCAGGAGGAGTGGTGTCAGCTCTGCGCGCCAGATCTCCAGTGCGCCTCCTGGGACCTGGATATCCTGCACCGGTTCTGCGTGCAGTGTCTCCGGTACGTGTTCACAGCCCAGTGCGAGAGATCCCAGCGCCACTTATCGGTCAGGCTAAAGTCTGTGTGCTACCTGGAAGAGTGGTGCCAGCTCTGCGCGCCAGGTCTCCAGTGCGCCTGTTGGGACCCAGATATCCTGCGGTCCTACGGGCTGAATCTCCGGTGCGAATCCACAGCCCAGTCCGAGAGATTCCAGCTCCACTCATCGGTCAGGTCAAGGTCAGTGTGCTACCTGGAAGAGTGGTGCCTGCTCTCCGCATAAGGTCCCCAGTTCGTGTTGTGGAGTCAACACGTCCAGTCCCTGTTCCACGCTCCAAGATCCCAGTTCGTGTTGTGGCGTCAACACGTCCAGTCCCTGTTCCACGCTCCAAGATCCCAGTTCGTGTTGTGGAGTCAACACGTCCAGTCCCTGTTCCGAGTTCCAAGATCCCAGTTCGTGTTGTGGAGTCAACACGTCCAGTCCCTGTTCCAAGATCCCAGTTCGTGTTGTGGAGTCAACACGTCCAGTCCCTGTTCCGAGTTCCAAGATCCCAGTACGTGTTGTGGAGTCAACACGCCCTGTACCTGTTCCATGTTCCACGATCCATGTCCGTGTTGTGGATTCAACACGTCCTGTTCCGGCTCCGCGCACCAGGCTCCCCGTGCGCTTAGAGAGTCCAGCACGTCCTGTTCCGGCTCCGCGCACCAGGCTCCCCGTGCGCTTAGAGAGTCCAGCACGTCCTGTTCCTGCTCCCCGCACCAGAGTGCGCGTCACGAGCCCAGTTCGGCCTGTTCCCGCTCCCCGCACCAGAGTGCGCGTCACGAGCCCAGTACGGCCTGTTCCCGCTCCCCGCACCAGAGTGAGCATCACGAGTCCAGTACTGCCAGTTCCTGCTCCACGCACCAGAGTTCCAGTGAGCATCACGAGTCCAGTACAACCGGTTCCTGCTCCACGCGCCAGAGTTCCCGTGAGCGTCATGAGTCCAGTACGGCCAGTTCCTGCTCCACGCACCAGAGTTCCAGTGAGCATCATGAGTCCATGATTCAAGGCACTTTTGAAGAACAGCAAGGCATCTTCTACTGACGGGATGAAGTCAATATCCTTCCAGGATACCCGGGCCAGGTCGATTAGAAACGCCTGCTTGCTCACAGAAGTGTTTTAGGGAGCGTTTGACAGTGATGAGGGGTGGTCGTTTGACCGCGGACCCATAACGGACGCAGTTAAGCTAGGTGCAGTCTCCGCATGTGTGGGGGGTGGGGCAAGGGAGCTAACCGAGGCATGTAGAGCGGGAGTAGGGGCTCCACAGTAAAACAAAGCAATGAGAGCTACCCTAAACAACAGTATACAAGGCATATTGACATTAGAGGGAGCTATAAAGCAATCACAGGTGTTGATTGGGAGAGCTAAGACAACAACAGGTAAACAGCTAAGACAACGGGTAAATGGCGATGAATGGGCAGAGAGGGTCAGTTAGCTACACACAGGGCCTGAGTTCGAGGCTGGGGCCGACAGATAAACAAAATGAATTACCGTGTTAATTAACAGTCCAGTAGGCATCAGCTGTGTAGCTGAGTGATCATAGGGTCCAATAAGCAGCAATGGCCGAAACAGGGAGCCGCTCAGCAGTCGTCACTACGCTAGACGAGCAGGAGACACGGCGCTCAGAGAGCTAGCGGGCCGGGGCTAGTAGCTGGGTCCTCACAGACATCAACGAAGCAGAGGACGGTTCAGAGCACATCGGCCGAAACACGTCAGCAGACCAGTCGTGATGGATCGGCGGGGCTCCGTGTCGTTTGCTTGTTGGTTTGTATCACTGTGCAATATTCTGGTATAATAAATGCTATTTTGGAACTGGTGCATATCTCATGATTCAAGGTCAGAGTTTAAATTGGAAGAGATATGAAGACAGAAAAAATATTGAGTAGAAAATGTTTTCAATTTCAGATTTTTTGATGTTTGTGTTTTTCTGGTCAGCAACTTATAAATTCATTCTTATTGTATGGATATTTATCGCATTTCAGGTAAGACCCAGATGCAGACAACGTCGAATTAACAACAGTTTATTCATCCAACAGGGGCAGGCAAAAGACAGGTCATGGGCAGGCAGGGGTCATTTTTGTTATATCATGTATGAATGGAAAACAATAATACACAAAAAATATATGATTTGTTTTTTAGTTAAAGGTGACCAAGGACACTTCACCCACAGTCCAAGTGAATAATTTTGCATTAAATATTTTGCCTGACTTTAAACTGCTTCACATTCTCAAGCTTCATATAGGTAGCTGGAGTGACTTAGCAATTGTGGATGAAGTACGTACTGTATCTCTCTCTCTCTTTACTTTAGACACAGAGCATTACGCTGCACTGAGCTTCTCAATAAACAGATCTGAGCGTGGAAGAGGGAGAGGGCAGGGTGGAGATATTTCTGAAACACACATTGTGTATACTCCCTTAAAGCAACAGTTGTGAAATAGTCTTTTTTGAATAATATAAAACATTTTATTGAACGTCTGAACAGCAATATCTGCATCATCAACATGTCAAAAGGCTGACATATGGGCATTTTACTTTACATTATGTCACCTAAACTTATGAGCATTGAAACACTTGAAAAGACAGTAAACCACATGTGTATTTGTAACAGCTAAATGATTGAGAAACTGAATCATTGAATTAATCTATTTCCTGATGAGGTAGATGATGAAGAAGATGGTCAGACAGCAGAGGAGAAATCCAGTTCTTATGATGGAGAAGAGGACAAGGATCCTCATATCCGCTTCAGACGCCACTTGAATATCACCCCCTGAAAGAATTACATGTTTTCTATTATACAGTAGGGGTTATTACAGTGTAATAGTATGTATTTATTTTGCCTTTATTTCATCAGGTAAGTCATTGAGAACACATTGTCATTTACAATAACTACTTGTGTATCTACAGTAAATGTAACGTTTATGTAATTTTAACAAAGGCGCATGAGAGCTCTTCTCACACTGATCACTCCTGTCTCCATGGGTATAAATGATTCCTGGACGGGATTCTCCTGAACCTAGGACTGTTACTTACGGTGACCATATTACTGCCACAACGGCAGTCATGAATCATGATGGCAGTCAAATTCAACGTGACTGTTTAGTCACAGTAATTAGGCTTCTCCGAGCTCTGATGCTGCTGATGGTCATTCGTAGCCTACCAAACTTGCTGACTGCCTGGTACTCTGTACTCTGTGGTGCCTCTAATAACTCTGACATGAATGCAAATGTAATCGAAAATCTAATCATACACTTAATGAGATCCCATGAGCTCATGTTGCGCAATGTTTCTATAGCCTATGCAATTGTGTGGGAAAACTGATGGACCCTAATAAAAAGAGGAGAATCCCATCAGCTTTCTATAGTCTAGGCCTACTATATTTATTTATTTGTCAACTTTCCTAATATTAAGAACATTGCTTCTCTACAGCAGGAGTATAACCTACCTGGATGGCATGGAAATAAACCACAGGGAAAAGCGTTCTCCATTCGCTATTTAAGTGCATAATGACGTTTTTTTTGCTGCCCCTGTTTAAAGACAGTTGCATGATAATGGTCCATTCTAAATCAAATGAAATTTCACACATATATTATTTATTATATGTACAGACAAGAATAGTGTGATGGGTGACAATATTAGCCTATCACTTGTGAATGATATATTATCACCTGTAAATGATGCCCAGCTTAAGGCAAACAGCGCATTTTTTTTGCGACTTTTTCAAAGCATAGTCACACACCTCATGTGTCACATTTACTCCTGTTCCCTGCTCCAGCGCTCGACTTCGCAGGTTTACTAACCACAGTCCTGGCAACCATCATTATGCACACCTGGCAACCATCAGTATGCACACCTGCACCCCATAATCAGTCACACCTGGACTTCATTACTACCTTGATTACTTACCATTTATCTAGAATTCTGTTCTGTCAGTCATCAGGTAGTATTGTTAATGTTTCCTTGTAAGCCTCTCTTTTTTTGTATTCATTCCATGTTCATTAACTTCTTAGGGCTACGGGGCAGTATTTTGAAGTTCGGATGAAAAACGTGCCCAAAGTAAACTGCCTGTTATTGAGGCCCAGAAGCTAGGATATGCATATAATTAGTAGCTTTGGATAGAAAACACTCTGAAGTTTGTTAAAATAATGTCTGTGAGTATAACAGAACTGATATGGCAGGAAAAAAACAGAGCAAAATCCATCCAGGATATCTGAATCAGTAATGTCACACTGTTTTCAATTGGCATGCTATTCAATGCAGGGGATTTTAGCTCCCAGATTGCAGTTCCTATGGCTTCCACTAGATGTCAACAGTCTTTAGAAAAAGGTTGGAACGTTCAATCATGAAATGTGTGTGTCTAGAAATGTATAGAGACTAGAACATGGTGGTACTATCTTGCAATGTAAGACAAGGGTATTTGAGAGAACAAGGGGATCCTTGTGACACCAAAATACCGAGAAGGGGCCTACCCCATCTCCAGGAAGGGAGGCATGGATAGGAACTGTCCAGATTGAATTATGTTGCAGAAAGTGATAAGCCATGAATATATACTGTGGAAAAGTACTGTTGCCTAGAGAGGGGTGGAGCCCATTTGTCTTCAACTTATAGCTTGTACAATATAAAAAGACTATGTTCACACTTGGAGTTCAGAATTCTCATGCATAAACAACCTGACCTTGTTGCATAGTCATCAAAAGCTCTGCTTCTTGGCAATATCACAGCGTTGTCAGATTTCAAAAAGGCTTTACGGCGAAAGCACAATATTTGATTGTTTGAGGATAGCACCTCATATATTGTCCACATTAGCATAAATTCATAAAATCCACAGTTGAGTCGCCCATTGAACCGTGAAGAGAACACGTTCAAATTATACATATAAACTTTCTACAAACACATCATTTTTTAATGTATCCTTAGGTATCCTTTTATTTATATTTACTGTATTTCAACCGGACGATAACGTGAACGATAAGAAAGGAAAATAAAGTAAGGCGCGCTCACAATCTCGCGCCCGTTAAACGTTGTTGACAAACGTGATCCACTGACTACTTCCTCTTCCTATCCATTCTGCTTAGTGTTAACTAGAGCCTTACAACCTCTGGGAATTATTCAAAACCTGATTGATAGTTTATGACAATTGAGAACAAAATTCTCGTGACAACCCCGAGCCAGACCAAAGCTCCTGTGGTGGATGAGTGGATCAGGCGCTCAGAAGAGGTCTGGAATGATGCCCACATGAGGCTCCAGCACGCCATCCGTTGCCAGAAGGAGCAGGCGCCTATGTTCCATCCTGTTGATTGGGTCGGGCTCTCCACCAGGAACATCCCACTCCACCTGCCCTTTAACAAGAAATTTGTGGAGTGGTTGAAAAACGAATTTTAATGACTTCAACCTAGGTGTATGTAAACTTCTGACTTCAACTGTATATACACCTGTTCTGAAAGTCCCCAGAGTCTGCAACACCACTATGCAAGGGGCACCACCAAGCAAGCGGCACCATGAAGACCAAGGAGCTCTCCAAACAGATCAGGGACAAAGTTGTGGAGAAGAACAGATCAGGGTTGGGTTATAAAAAAATATCAGAAACTTTGAACATCCCAAGAAGCACCATTAAATCCATTATAAAAAATTGAAAGAATATGGCACCACAACAAACCTGCCAAGGGAGGGCCCGCCCACCAAAACTCAGGGACCACGCAAGGAGGGCATTAATCAGAGAGGCAATAAGAGATCAAATATAACCCTGAAGGAGCTGCAAAGCTCCACAGCGGAGATTGGAGTATCTGTCCATAGGACCACTTGAAGCCATACACTCCACAGAGCTGGGCTGTATGGAAGGGTGGCCAGAAGAAAAGCCTTTGCTTAAAGAAAGAAATAAGCAAACACGTTTGGTGTACGCCAAAAGGCATGTGGGAGATTCACAAAAAATATGGAAGAAGGTAAATGTCGCTTTTTGGCCATCAAGGAAAACACAATATCTGGCGCAAACCCAACACCTGTCTTCACCCCGAGAACAACATCCCCACAGTGAAGCATGGTGGTAAAAGCACAATGCTGTGGGGATGTTTTTCATCGGCAGGGACTGGGAAACTGGTCAGAAATGAAGGAATGATGGATGGCGCTAAATACATATGGGATATTCTTGAGGGAAACCTGTTTCAGTCTTCCAGAGATTTGAGACTGGGACGGAGATTCACCTTCCAGCAGGACAATGACCCTAAGCATACTGCTAAAGCAACACGAGGGGTTTAAGGGGAAACATTTAAATGTCTTGGGTTGGCGTAGTCAAAGCCCAGAACTCAATCCAATTGAGAATCTGTGGTATGACTTAAAGATTGCTGTACACCAGTGGAACCCATCCAACTCGAAGGAGCCGGAGCAGTTTTGCCTTGAAGAATGGGCAAAAATCCCAGTGGCTAGATGTGCCAAGCTTATCGAGACATACCCCAAGAGACTTGCAGCTGTATTTGCTGCAAAAGGTGGCTCTGCAAAGTATTGCTTTTGGGGGGGTGAATAGTTATGCAGGCTCAAGTTCTATTATTTTTGTCTTCTTTCCTGAATGTTTCACAAGAAAAAATATTTTGCATTTTCAAAGTGCTAGGCATGTTGTGTAAATCAAATGATGTAACCCCCAAAAAAACATTTTAATTCCAGGTTGTAAGGCAACAAAATAGGAAAAATACCAAGGGGGCTGAATTTTTCACAAGCCACAGTAACACATTGAGTACCACTCTCCATATTTACAAGCATATAAAGTCAGGCGCAGGAGAGCAGAGATGAGTGGACTAAGCACTTCCTAAGGCAGAGTCAACAGGATGCAACCGCGTCACAAAAACAAATGCCCAACAACAAGTAAGGCAGCACAAAGTACGGGTGAAACCAACAACTCGGCATACCAACATGCATACAAACAAACAATTCCCCACACAGACATGGGGGAAACAGTGGGTTAAATGCACAACAGTAATGAGGGAAAATTAAAACCAGATGTGTTGGAAAACAAGACAAAACAAATGGAAATTGAAAGGTGGATCGGCGATGGCTAGAAGACCGGTGACGTCGACCGCCGAACGCCGCCCGAACAAGGAGAGGAACCAACTTCGGCGGAAGTCGTGACACGTTCCTAACTGGCCGAGTTACTGTTTTGATTTAAATCTGCTTGAAAATCTATGGCAAGAGCTGAAAATGGTTGTCTAGAAATGATCAACAACCAATTTGACAGAGCTTGATGAATTATAAAAATAGTAATTGGCAAATGTTGCACAATGCAGGTGTGGAAAGCTCTTAGTGACTTACCAAGAAATACTCACAGCTGTAATCGCTGCCAAAGGTGATTCTAACATGTATTGACTCAGGGGGTTGAATACTTAGCGAATCAAGTTACGTTAGTGTTTGTCTTTTAGTTAACTTTCTACAAATGTTAGAATTTTTCTTCCGCTTTGACATTAAAGTATTTTCTGTAGACAGTTAATACAAATAGACAATTACATCAATTTCTATCCCACTTTGTAACACAACAAAATGTGGAAAAAGTCAATGGGTGTGAATACTTTCTGAAAGAACTGTACAACCCTCAGTGCATCAAAACCACACGTTCTAACCACACCTCTCTTCATCTGTTTATCTGGATGATAAACACCAGACAAGACCTTTGCTGCTCAATTAGATGTTCAATCTATGTATGTAAAAAATACTAACAATGAGCTAAAAACATTTAAATTCCCGAAATAAATTATTATTATTTATACATTTGTCATCTCTTTTCCTTCATGAAAACCTCTATCACCGCTGACACACGCCCTCAAAACACAACAACTTCATCAGTATCAATGTTCACAGTGCTATTTATTAATGCTTAGATACAACAGGTGCATATACAGTGCTTGGCAAAATCAAGTTTCATACTACATATAGTCTTGATATTGGCCTTAGCTTTATCTATTTCCTGGTGGTGTAGATGATAATTAAGATGGTCAGACAGCAGAAGAGAACTGCAGTTCTAATGATGGAGAGAAGGACCAGGATTCTTGTCTGTGGATCAGCAACTGAAATTATACAAATTCTCAGGCTAGGTTGATATAAGATGCTGTTGTACTTTATTTCTATTCTGTGGTACTTTCATGGTACATCATATCAATTAATTTCTGAAAGATTCTCACTTAAAATTACGGAATGAACATACCTTCTTCATAGTGCTCTGTAGGGTCCTTGTCATAATCTTTGTGACCTTAGGAACAATTAGGTGAGTTAAAAAATCTACTGTTATTCAAAATGTGATACGATAGTATTGTATCTCCAACAAAAGTCAAAATTATATATGATATCTAGGATAAATGTTTGTGCATTTGGTGTCATAGCAGACAATTTATTGAAAAGATTACCTTGGACCTTCAGGACAGTCGCGTTGGTGAAGATGAAATAGTTATCCAACATTCCACAGAAGTACAGACCAGAATCAGCTACATCCACCTCTGTGATTCTGAGTAAGGTAGATCTATTGGTGATTAACATTTTCATATGATTTCCCTGAAATCCATTTTGATGATGAACAGTTGGCAGAGAGCTCCACATAGACGTGATGCACAGGGGCTCTGAGCTGTTGACTTGCTTGAACCACCCAATGTGTCCCATTTTTTTAAGGACATTGATGCACTGCAGGGTGACATTTTCCCCTGAACGGACCACCACTAAGTGTGGCGGAGAGACAGACACAACATCGGTCAGATCTGAAAGAGAGAGAACAAAAGTTACGGAAGAGTTGTGAATAAAACGTATTCTTCATGCACAAGATACACACACCTAAAGACAGTCACAACTATGTGAGAGACCAAATCTAATGATAAATCACAAAATCTGAACTGAAGATACAGTCACTTACAGAAGCTGTAGAGGATGAGAGCTGGTACATATATGTGTTTCATTCTGTGTTTAGATCTACACTGCCAGACCATGAATGAAGGACTGAATCTTCAAATAAGAGAGATGAAAGTAATTTGTGATTATGGGCGGGACATAGAATGACAACCATAGCTGCAAACAATGACCACAGATACAAATAATCATATCACCAACAACTGATGTTCCACTCTTGGATTTGGTTTGATAGAGAGAATGATAAGATATTTTAATTATAGATTGTGGTTTAACATCATAGAGTTTTGCATAATTTTAAATAGTCAGAATTGATCAAATGTATTTAAAGAGACCAGTTAGTTAATTTTAAAGTAATAACCTTTGAAATGGGTCTGCATGACAGTAACTATTTCAAATCTAAATCTGTTCTTACTGGGAGAATTCCCTCACTGTTGTGTTTATTTATTTTTGTGGGCTTTAGGACCTCCTGGAGTGGGTAACTATTGGCTGGAATTGGTGGTGGTTGGCCAATAGTGGGAATTCTTCTTACTGCACCTATAGATAAATGAATTTAGGAACTCCTGCGATTGCCAGGAGCAGTGGCTTGTACTTCACCCATAGTATACCTTAAAGAAGGTGGCGTACCCTGGCTTTTGGACCTAGGCCTTCAGAGGGGTAAAAAATCTTCCAAAACATTGTACCAAACTCAAAATCAAGATAAACAGAGACAGCACCCGCACTAACGTTAGCAGCAACAACAGCCATATTGCTTACACAACCTATGGTAGCCTAACACAATCACTTTCACCAAAACAGTGACACATGAAAGGATGTGAGTTTGACTGGCCCGTGATGCTAAAAGGACAGTGACCGTAATACCAGATCACTCCATGTAGGAGAGTGCTCTTTCTGTAAAACACATAGACTGATAGAAAGACAGCAGTCACACACAGCATGATGTTAAAGAATAAGCAGTCATTCACTATTACATAATAAGTAATAAGCACACACAATAACCATAAAGTTTAAATGCAACAATGTTTCACATGTGGCTAACAACAGCAAGTGAGCTGCAATAAATAAACAGTTCCACGCTCCAGATGATGATCATTTGAAACAACTTCTTGTTCAAAGTTAAATGAACGCGTTCACTTCACGTTGGATTTTCTGAACACAAGGTGCCAACCAAACAGAGATTTAAGGATATAATAAATTACTTTTTCTAACCAAATACCCATGGATTGTCTTCGTTAGACACTTAGGAAGCCCTCTGCAGAAGTTCTACAAAAGGTAAGGCACAGGTTTTCCCTGTGAAATGCATTTTCTTTCGACCGCGCTGGCTAAAGATTTCATGGTTATGGAAAATATTGAAGGTGCTACCCTCAAATAATCAAATGTAGTGCTTTTGCCGTAAAGGCTTTTTGAAATCCGACAACGCTTTGATATTACCAAGAAGCAGAGCTTTTGATGAGTATGAAACACTTGTATATTGGTGCATTTTTAATAATTCAACTTTTGGATTTTGTCTTGCATTTCACCTGGTAGTGTCGGGAGTGGGGCGCTAGCGCACCACTCATCCCTAAGAAGTTTTTAAAGTGACTATGCATAGATGATAACAACAGAGAGTAGCAGTGGTGTAAAGAGGGGAGGGGGGGCAATGCAAATAGTCTGGGTAGCCATTTGATTAGATGTTCAAGAGTCTTATGGCTTGGGGGTAGAAGCTGTTTAGAAGCCTCTTCGACCTAGACTTGTTGCTCCAGTGCCGCTTCCGTAAGGTAGCAGAGAGAACAGTCTATGACTAGGGTGGCTGGAGTCTTTGACAATTTTTAGGGCCTTGCTCTGACACCGCCTGGTATAAATGTCCTGGAAGGTAGGAAGCTTGGCCCCAGTGATGTACTGGGCCGTACGCACTACCCTCTGTAGTGCCTTGCGGTCGGAGGCCGAGCAGTTGCCATACCAGGCAGTGATGCAACTCTTGATGGTGCAGCTGTAGAACATTTTGAGGATCTGAGGACCCATGCAATTCATTTCAGTCTCCTGAGGGGGAATAGGTTCTGACGTGCCCTTTTCACGACTGTCTTGGTGTGCTTGGACCATGTTAGTTTGTTGGTGATGTGGACACCAAGGAACTTGAAGCTCTCAACCTGCTCCACTGCATCCCCATCGATGAGAATGGGGGCGTACTTGGCCCTCTTTTTGCTGTATTCCACAATCATCACCTTTGTCTTGATCACGTTGAGGGAGAGGTTGTTGTCCTGGCACCACAAGGCCCGGTCTCTGACCTCCCTATAGGCTGTCTCGTCATTGTTGGTGATGTCCAGGTGGGAAAGGGCATTGTGGAATGCAATAGAGATTGCATCATCTGTGGATCTGTTGGGGCGGTATGCAAATTTGAGTGGGTTTAGGGTTTCTGGGATGATGGTGTTGATGTGAGTCATGACCAGCCTTTCATAGCACTTCAAGGTACATACGTGAGTGCTACGGTGAGGTAGTCATTATTGGCAGGTTACCTTAGCTTTCTGGGGCACAGGGTCTATGGTTGTCTGCTTGAAACATGTAGGTATTACAGACACGGTCAGGGAGAGGTTGAAAATGTCAGTGAAGACACTTGACAATTGGTCCACATCTTGGTAATCCGTCTGGCAATGCAGCCTTTTGAATGTTGACCTACAGAGAGCTTGATCACACAGTCATCCGGAACAGCTGATGCTCTCATACATGCTTCAGTGTTGCTTGCTTCAAAGGGAGCATAAAAGGCATTTAGTCCATCTGGTAGGCTCGTGTCACTGGACAGCTCGCTGCCGGGTTTCCCTTTGTAGTCTGTAATAGTTTTTAAGCCCTGCCACATCCGACTAGCGTCAGAGCCGGCGTAGTAGGATTCAATCTACGTCTTTTATTGATGCTTTGCCTGTTTTATAGTTCGTATGAAGGCATAACGGGATTTCTTATAAGTGACCGGATTAGTGTCCGCTCCTAGAAAGCGGCAGCTCTTTAGCTTGTTGCGGATGTTTCCTGTAATCCATTGCTTCTGATTGGGATATGTACGTACGGTTACTGTGGGGACGTCGTCGTTGATGCACTTATTGATGAAGCCGATAACTGAGGTGATATACTACTCAATGCCATTGGATGAATCGAAAAACAATTTCCGGTCTGTGCTAGCAAACAGTCCTGTAGCGTAGCGTTCGTGTCATCTAACCACTTCCATATTGAACTTCTTAGGGAGCAGCGCACGAGGTGACCGTTTTGGAGAGCCTGGCGTGCCCAAATTAAAATGCCTCCCATTCAGGCCCGGAAAATAGGATATGCACATATTTAGTACCATGGGATAGGAAACACTCTGAATTTTCTAAAAGTGATAACATTTTGTCTGTGAGTATAACAGAACGAATATGGCAGGCAAAAACCCGAGGAATTTCTGTCCTGGAAAAAGTGGTTTTGACACATTGCCTCATTTAGAACCCTTCCCTTATGAAACTGCCCATATAAGGGCATATGAATGCAGTACCGATTGCTTCCTCTGGATGTCAACAGTCTCGAGAAAGTGTTCTGATTCTTTTTAGATGCTTTTAGAGCATAGAAGAAGACGATTAAGGAAGTGGCCACACAGATGTCAATAGAAGTAAATGCGCGTTCATGGCTGGTGCGCTCTTTGGTTTTTTTTCCTTTCTTATCGCCCAGTTTATGTTCCGATTGAAATATTATACTATTTATACATAAAAGTGTTCCTAAGGATACATTTAAAATGATGTTTGATTGTTCTTGGACAAGTTTATAGGTATACGTTGAACGAGTTCTCTTGGAGGAGTCGACGCTGTATTTTCTGATTATAACGCGCCAACCAAACGGAGATTTATGGATATAATACATTACTTTTTCTAACAAAAGAACCATGGATTGTCTTCGTTGGACACTTGGGAAGCCCTCAGCAGAAGTTCTTCAAAAGGTAATTGATTTGTTTTCGCTGTGAAATGTGTTATGTGTGAACCGTGAAGCCTTATGAATTTATGGTAATGGGAAAAATATGTTAGCTGCTACCCTCAAACAATCAAATGTGGTGCTTTCGCCGTAAAGCCTTTTTGAAATCTGACAATGCTGTGATATTGCCAAGAAGCAGAGCTTTTGATGACTATGAAACACTTGTATATTGATGAATGTTTAATAATTCAACTTTTGGATTTTGAATTTGGCGCCTTGCATTTCACCGGGTAGTGTCGGGAGTGGGGAGCTAGCGCACCACTGCTCCCTAAGAAGTTCTAGATAGCACCTTTTTTTCTCAGAGTGTACAGTGCACTACTTTTTACCAGGGCCCATAGGGCTCTTGTCAACAATGGGTCCTGGTCAAATGTAGAGCTCAATATTTGGAAGCACACTTGTCATTTGGTTGATGTTGTAGGTAGATAACGGTTTTAGAAAATGTCAACTAGGCCTTGATAAGTGCATGGCCTCACTGAACCCTGCTGTCCTACTAAACAATGAGCACATGAAAACCGTGTAAGAGGTCAAAATACAGCTTTGACATTTGGTTAGCAACTTCGTCTGAATCCCTCTGTTCAAAACAAATACAGAAATTTAAAAAGTGCATGATGACCAAAGACATCAAAAGGCTTTTCACAGGCCTTAGAATCGCAATGAGACAAATTATTTGCATTGTGCTTTTCAGCTAAAATTATTATATAGAATTCTTGCCACCAACAAAATGTTGAATATTTGGGGCATAAAATCATCGAAGCTCTGCAGATTTTGTTGTGAGGATACAGAATCAATAGACCATTTATTTTGGTATTGCCCTCGGGTAGCCTGTTTCTGGTCTCAGGAAAATGCATAGCATTGATCTAAAATTGACCCTAGAAATAGTTCTGTTAGGAGATCTGGAGAGACCGGGTCAGTCAATTAACTACTTAGGGAGTAGCGGCACGCTAGCGGGACGCTATCTGAGCTACCTCGAGTATTTCCTGTTCCTATCCGTTCTGATCAGGGCTACAGCTTCCAGACTCTGTTTAAAGACTGTTGACATCTAGTGGAAGCCATAGTAAATGCAGTCTCAGTCCTAGTTAAAATAGAAATCAATAGGGAGAGTATCAAAAAGAGCAAAGGTCACAAAAAAAATAATTCTCGGGTTTTTGCCTGCTCTATCAGTTCTGTTATATTCACATACATTATTTTAACACTTTTAGAAACGTCAGAGTGTTTCCTATCCAATAGTACTAATTATGTGCATATCCTATTTTCTGGGCCTGAGTGGCAGGCATCTTAAGGAGCAGTGGGGCGCTAGCAGGCCACTCCCGACACTACCCTGTGAAATGTAAGGCGCCAAATTCAAAATCCAAAAGTTGTGTGATAAAAAATTGATCAATATACAAGTGTTTCATAGCCATAGAACCGTGAAGAGAATGCATTGAAATTATACCTATCATATTTCTACAAACAAATCAAACATCATTTTTAATGTTTCCTTAGGTATTCTTTTATGTATATTTACTATAATATTTCAACCGGATTGTAGCCTGAACGATAAGAAGGGAAAAAACAGTGGAAGCCTTTTCGGTTCTTGCGCGCCATAAGATTTGTTGGCATCTGAGCTCACTTGACCATATTCTCTTCCTATCCGTTCTGGTCAGGTCTACCGTTTTCTGGCTTTGTATAGAGACTGTTGACATCTAGTGGAAGCCATAGGTACTGAAATCTCGGACCTGCTTGCCTTTTAAATCAATAGGGAGACAGAGCCAATGTCACAAACAGAGCCAATGTCACAAAAAACAGTAATTCCGGACGGATTTTCCTAGGGTTTTCGCCCGTTCTGTCACACTCACAGACATTATTTTCTGGGCCTGAGTGGGAGGCATTTTACTTTGGGCACGCCAGACTCTCTAAAACCGTCACCTCGGGAGCCGCTCCCTAAGAAGTTAAACATCACAGCATAGTTGAAAGATATGTGTTACGTAGAAACCCAAAGTGGGTGGCCAGCAGAGATAGATGGGATGGGCTGAGGGAAGCTGAGGGGTGGTATGTGGATTTGGAGACAAGTGGGAGTGGAGTTGCTGTGTGAGAGAGAATGATGGTCAAAAATAAAATAAAAGTCACAAAAAAACATACAAAATTTACATTTGAATGAAACTAAGTGGCAGTGTTTTTAAAACTAATGCCGGTTTGCCTGAGGCTGATGCCGTGCAGGTGTTTGTTCACATACATATACACACACTCTCACATACAAGAACACTCACATGTGATAGTGCCAGACATGAACACAAACATATACAATTGGCATTACTGTTATTATTTTAGTTGTTCTTGATGTCCTTTGTTTTAAATGCATTATTTTGTTTTATGTATTTTTTGCATTGTTGTTTGCTGCTCTTTAGATCATTTTCTTGGTTGTTGGTGCATTGGGGGGTTCTTGGGGTTGGGGAATGGAATTAATTGTACTTTTTTTTTCTGGGGGGGGACTGTGGGAGGCCTATGTTTTGAATTTAATATATATATTTTTTATAAAAAATATTTGCATTGGTATCAAACCATAACAAACGGTTAATGTCACACTAATAGATGAGCTGTGAACTCAAAAGTACCTAAGAAAGAAAAGTTTGTACCAAATATGTATGTTTGTTTAGTTGTTGAGTGGAAACTTCTGACCACAGAGATCTTAGTATGAGCTGTGTGTTGTTTTCCATCCCTGTTCACACCAGCGAGTTGACACAGACCACAGGCCGAGGATGTAGCGTCTGCAGTGAATACATCAGATGAGAGTCTGCAGAGAGGATGGACACCTGCTTACACTCAACATTAGAGCAGTAGATCTATTGTTTATGGATGCATTCACTGTGCATTCAAATACATCATGGATGCGCTATGACTGAAGTAGGCCTACAAGTGCCCCAAAGTGTTCAAGATGTTGAATAGAACACATTCATTGTATTTTTGAACATAGCACTTTAAAGTATGGTTATTGTTCTATAAAGCAGATGGTGGTGTGCAGGTGTCCCAAACCCCAGGTGTCCAACATACAGTATCATTGTATATTTTATGCATTAAATTAAATTAAACTGTATTACAGTTTAGATGTGACAGAGAGAGCGAGAGACAGAGAGAGAGAGAGAGACAGAGAGAGAGAGAGAGGTGTGACGAGAACAGAGAGAGATGGAGAGATAAAACCTATATTTTATTTGTTTTTCTTTCCCTTTTGTTCTTTAACTATTTGCACATCATTACAACATATATAGAGATAATATGACATTTGATATGTCTTTATTCTTTTGAAACTTTTGTAAGTGTAATGTTTACTGTTAATTTTATTGTTTATTTCACTTTTGTTTGTTATCTATTTCACTTGCTTTGGCAATGTAAACATATGTTTCCCATGCCAATAAATCCCCTTAAATTAAATTGAAATGAGAGAGACAGTGTGTGAGGAGAACAGAGAGAGCACAAGATAGAGAGCGAGAGAGAGAGCGAGAGAGCGTGAGAGAGAGAGACAGAGAGAGAGTTCAGTGTTGTGAGAGCTGATAGCTCCAGGTCAGTCTTCCTGTGGTTCAGGTTTCTCGTCTTCAGAAGAGAGAGAGAATGAGATGAGTTTACCACAGTGGAATATAACCAGGCCTATCTGTGTCACCTTTACACACACAAAGTAGCCAAAAATTATTTTGCACAAAATGTTTTATATATTGGTTATTTCCCCTTAAATATACAGTACAGTACACTACAACAAGTATTATGAGTTTGGTTATAAGATCCCCAGTTTGTGGCTGTTCTGTTGAAGTTTGTGTCCTAAATCTTATTAATTAATTAAATCTTATTTCCACATAATTAGATATATTACCCAAGGTGATCTTTAATTTCAAAAGATGGTAACATACTGGGAATCGATTCTAAATAGTTGTTCTTTAAAAAATATTACACTGTCTGCCCGACAAATGTTATGTCATGTGACGTCCAGTCATGTTCACCTCTCTTCTCGCCTCCTTCTCTAAACTCATTGAATGAGAAAGCCAGAGGTCCTCTGAAATGTATTTCCAATGGGATGTGAGAAGGAGGCGAGGAGAGAGGAGAGGACATTTTTATTTATTTATTTGATTTTACCTTTATTTAACTAGTTGAGAACATTTACAACTGCGACCTGGCCAAGATAAAGCACAGCAGTTTGATACATACAGCAACAAAGAGTTACACATGGAATACACAGACATACAGCCAATAATACAGTAGAAAAATGAAAATAAATTAATAAATACAGTGAGGGAAAAAAGTATTTGATCACCTGCTGATTTTGCCCACTGACAAAGAAATGATCAGTCTATCATTTTAATGGTAGGTTTATTTGAACAGTGAGAGACAGAATAACAACAAAAAAAAATGAAAAATGTTATAAATTGATTTGCATTTTAATGAGGGAAATAAGTATTTGACCCCATCTCAATCAGAAAGATTTCAGGCTCCCAGGTGTCTTTTATACAGGTAACGAGCTGAGATTAGGAGCACACTCTTAACTACTCAGGGAGCAATGGGGCACTCCCGACACTACCCGGTGAAATGTAAGGCGCCAAATTCAAAATCCAAAAGTTGAATTATTAAACATTCATCAATATACAAGGGTTGCATAGTCATCAAAAGCTCTGCTTCTTGGCAATATCACAGCGTTGTCAGATTTCAAAAAGGCTTTACGGCGAAAGCACAACATTTGATTGTTCGAGGATAGCACCTCCAATATTTAACCATTAGCATAAATTCATAAACCAGCGCGGTTCACACAAAACACATTTCACAGCGAAAACAAATCCCTTACCTTTTGAAGAACTTCTGCTGAGGGCTTCCCAAGTGTCCAACGAAGACATCCAATGGTTCTTTTGTTAGAATTTTTTTTTATTACATCCATAAATCTCTGTTTGGTTGGCGCGTTATGTTCAGAAAATCCAACGTCGAATCGCCCATTGAAACGTGAAGAGAACGAGTTCAAATATACCTATAAACTTTTCCTAAACAAATCAAATACCAGTTATAATGCATCCTTAGCTATCCTTTTATGAATATTAGCGATAATAATTCACTCGGATGGTCACCTATACGTTATATAAGTAAAATAAAGTGGGGCGCGCAGCCAGACTCGCGCCCCGAGAAATCTTGTTGACATTTCAGGTCCCCTGACCATTTCCTGTTCCTATCTGTTCCTCTTACTCCAATCACTCCCAATCTTTGTATATAGAATGTTGCCATCTTGTGGAAGCCATAGGTACTGCAATCCAGGAGCTGGATTGCCTTGTAGTCAAGGGGGAGAGTGCCAAACAGAGCAAAGGTCACCAAAAACTGCATTTCCGGATGGATTTTCCTCAGGTTTTCGCCTGCTATATCAGTTCTGTTATACTCACAGACATTATGTTAACACTTTTAGAAACTGTTTCTATCCAATAGTACTAATTATGTGCATATCCTATTTCCTGAGCCTGAGTGGCAGGCGTTTTACTTTGGGCACGCCAGACTCTCCAAAACCGTCACCTCTGCTACCACTCCCTAAGAAGTTAAAGGGAGTACTCCTAATCTCAGCTTGTTACCTGCATAAAAGACACCTGTCCACAGAAACAATCAATCATTTTCCAAACTCTCCACCATGGCCAAGACCAAAGAGCTCTCCAAGGATGTCAGGGACAAGATTGTTGACCTACACAAGGCTGGAATGGGCTACAAAACCATTGCCAAGCAGCTTGGTGAGAAGGTGGCAACAGTTGGTGCGATTATTCGCAAATGGAAGAAACACAATCTCCCTCGGCCTGGGGCTCCATGCAAAATCTCACCTTGTGGAGTTGCAATGATCATGAGAATGGTGAGGAATCAGCCAAGAACTACACAGGAGGATCTCGTCAATAATCTCAAGGCAGCTGGGACCATAGTCACCAAGAAAACAATTGGTAACACACTACGCCGTGAAGGACTGAAATCCTGCATTGCCCGCAAGGTCCCCCTGCTCAAGAAAGAACATATACATGCCCGTCTGAAGTTTGCCAATGAACATTGAATGATTTAGAGGACAACCAGGTGAAAGTGTTGTGGTCAGATGAGACCAAAATGGAGCGCTTTGGCATCAACTCAACTCGCCGTGTTTGGAGTAGGAGTAATGCTGCCTATGACCCCAAGAACACCATCCCCACCGTCAAACATGGAGGTGGAAACATTATGCTTTGGGGGTGTTTTTCTGCTAAGGGGACAGGACAACTTCACCCCATCAAAGGGACAACGGACGGGGCCATGTACTGTCAAATCTTGGGTGAGAACATCCTTCCCTCAGCCAGGGCATTGAAAATGGGTCATGGATGGGTATTCCAGCATGACAGTGACCCAAAACACACGGCCAAGGCAACAAAGGAGTGGCTCAAGAAGAAGCACATTAAGGTCCTGGAGTTGCCTAGCCAGTCTCCAGATCTTAATCCCATAGAAAATCTGTGGAGGGAGCTGAATGTTCGAGTTGCCAAACGTCAGCCTCGAAACCTTAATGACTTGGAGAAGATCTGCAAAGAGGAGTGGGACAAAATCTTTCCTGAGATGTGTGCTAACCTGGTGGCCAACTACAAGAAACGTCTGACCTCTGTGATTGCCAACAAGGGTTTTGCCACTAAGTACTAAGTCATGTTTTGCAGAGGGGTCAAATACTTATTTCCCTCATTAAAATGCAAATCAATTCATAACATTTTTCACATGTGTTTTTCTGGATTTGTTTGTTGTTATTTTGTCTCTCACTGTTCAAATAAACCTACCATTAAAATTATAGACGGATCATTTCTTTGTCAGTGGGCAAACGTACAAAATCAGCAGGGGATCAAATACTTTTTTTCCCTCACTGTACGTATATGATCTGTGTAGTAATAATATTCATGTCTCAGAGCAATTTGCATTGCTTGTTATAGCCTAATGTTAGCTAGCTAGATAACATTGAATCTAGTTGGTTAGCTTTAAAACCACTTTGGAATAACCGGGGCGCTAGCGCCCCAATCCCGACACTACCGGTGAAATGTAAGGTGCCAAATTCAAAATCCAAAAGTTTAACTTTGAAACATTCATCAATATACAAGTGTTGCATAGTCATCAAAAGGTCTGATTCTTGGCAATATCACAGCGTTGTCAGATTTCAAAAAGGCTTTACGGCGAAAGCACAACATTTGATTGTTTGAGTATAGCACCTCTCATATTTATGCATTAGCATGAATTCACAACCAGCGCGGGTCACACAAAACCCACATAAGAGATGAAATAAATCACTTCCCAAGTGTCCAAGGAAGACATCCAATGGTTCTTTTGTTAGAAAAAGTCATTTATTATATCCATAAATCTCCGTTTGGTTGGCGCATTATGATCATAAAATCCACCGTTGAGTCGCCCATTGAACCGTGAAGAGAACACGTTCAAATTATACCTATAAACTTTCTACAAAAAAATCAAACATAATTTTTAATGTATCCTTAGGTATCCTTTTATGTATATTTACTGTAATATTTCAACCGGACGATAACATGAACAATAGGAAAGGAAAATAAAGTGGTGTGCGTTCACAATCTCGCGCCCGTCAAACGTTATAAACAAAAGTGGTCCCCTGACTACTTCCTCTTCCTATCCGTTCTGCTTACTGCTATAGCCTCCAGACACTGTATAAAGACTGTTGACATCTAGTGGAAGCCATAGGTACTGCAGTCTCAGTCCTACATAACATTGTATGCAATAGGCAGCTTGGAGAAAAAGGTCATCTACAAAAAAAACTGCAAATCCAGATGGATTTTCCTCTGGTTTTCGCCTGCGATATCAGTTCTGTTATACTCACAGACATTATCTTAACGGTTTTAGAAACTTCAGAGTGTTCGCTATCCAATAGTGCTAATTATGTGCATATCCTAGTTTCTGGGCCTGAGTGGCAGGCATTTTACTTTGGGCACGCCAGACTCTCCAAAACCGTTACCACTGCTGATGATGCCTAAAGAGTTAACTCTCTACAGCGTGTGCGAGCAAAGAGGCCTACAAACCTCAGTAACACCAGCCCTGTCAGGAGGAATGGGCCAAAATTCACCCAACTTATTGTGGGAAGCTTGTGGAAGGCTACCCGAATGAGTTGGGATTATGGTTCATTGTTTAGCTATCTAGCTGGCTACATGTGTAAACAAAAGACTCCACTATGCAATTAACCATTTCACTGTACAGTTTACACGTTCTGTATCCTGTGCATATGACAAATAAAAATTGTATTTATTTGATTTAGTGTGTGTTTACTAGAGATGTGAAGAACAACATGACCAGCACCAAAGTCAAATTAGGGTATAACTTTAGGGCAAAGAGACACTGTCCATGTTAAAAAAAATGTCAGTATAATGCCTTGCTTTCATTTAGTCACAGTCACAGTATTTTTTGTAATTAGCTCGCCATTAACTTGTAAATTACGATCTTGTTGTAATTTATTTTTTTCTGTAATAATGAATACAAATTAGTTAAAGTTAAAATGTTGTCAGCTATATGATGTAATGACTGGATCAGAATGGGTCAGCCCTCTATCTCTCCCACAGAGGGGAGAGGGGGAGCTGCTGGATGGTCAACATTCACACCCTGCTGTAAATCTCTGGAGGGGGAAAATTTCTCTCTCTACCCTTTTAGTATCAACCAAAAGAATGCCATCATCTAGAGAGACGTTTGCCAGCCAAAAACCGTAACGTCCAAAAAGAAAATCACTGGTACGGCTAAGTAGCTGTTCTTAGGAAACAGCACATTGGAGACCGGACAACTAAGAAGAAGGATATTGTGATCTCTGGTGGACAATTGGAGCATGTAAACATCTTTCAGAGAGGACTTGGTTCCGACCGAGGTAAACGCCGAACAAACGGCATTCAACACGTAAATACATTCATAACTTTCTTATTCCAAACAGACGATGGTTCGTGTGTAAGGTATATGATTAATGTGAGGATAGTCCTAGAATGTATCCACGATAAATGTCTCTTTTTCTCTATCTTTCTATTTTCCCCACACGCTTCTCCATCTCTGTGTAATAAGCCATCATATCTTGTCAGTCCACTAGGGACCTTTGTCTAACATAAGTGTGTATGTGTCTTCTTTGTTATTACTTAGTTAGTTAGTAAATACATAATTCAACCAATCTGGGTAGTACTGAATGATGAGTAAAGCTGGGGTTCTTGCAGATCAAATAAGGTTCAGAATGAGACTGATATGAAGTAATGATTAATAAGTGTCTGTTATCAATATATAACATATATCGTCTAGAGTTTGATCTTTAAACAACTTATTCCGTGGTGCCCCAAATCCTAATGAGTTAATTGTTACATTATTAATTTAATCGAGTAAGAATTAACCTCTTAGCGCGCCTTCCGATCCCTTTAGCGGGATCGTTTTCAGAGCAAACATAACGCGCCAAATTCAAAATACATATTCGTAATACATATTCGTAATATTTAACTTCGATATACAAGTGTTGCATAGTGTTGCATAGCCATCAAAAAGCTCTGCTTCTTGGCAATATCACTGCGTTGTCAGATTTTAAAAAGGCTTTACGGCGAAAGCACTACATTTGATTGTTTGAGGCTAGTACCTCACATATTTTCCACATTAGCATAAATTCATATCCAGCTCGGTTCTCAAAATATCCATATCACAGCTAATATAAATCGCTTACCTTTCAAATAACTTCTTCTGAGGTCTTCCCAAGTGTCCAAACAAGATAATCCATGGTTCTTTTGTTAGAAAAAGTAAATAATTATATCCATAAATATCCGTTGTTTTTGGCACGTTACGTTCAGCTACTCCACCAAGCATTGTCAGTCTACTCGCCCGTTTTACAGTGAAGGGATCGCGTTCAAATTATACCTCTCATCTTTTCACAAACAAATCAAATATCATTAATAATGCATCCTTATGTATTCTTTTATGAATAATAGCGATCATATTTTACAAGAACGGTAAGTGAAACGTTAAAAGGCGAAAAAGAAAGTTGGTCGCGCTGGGCGCGTTCACGTTCTCGTGAACGTGCACGTCTGTTTACCTTTTTCCCTACCCGTAGTAATTCTCTCTCTCTAAGGATCTGGTCAGAGCTTTTTCCTCCATACCCTTTCCAGAGACTGTTGACATCTAGTGGAAGCCATAAGTACTGCAACCTCGGTCCTATTCCCCATAGAAAAATATTACATGGGCTTCAAAATGAGAGGAGAGCAACAAAAAAATAAATTCCGGACAGAAATCTCTCTGGTTTTTGCCTGCTAAATCTGTTCTGGAATAGCCACAGACTATATCTTAATGGTTTTATAAACTTCAGAGTGTTTCCTATCCAATAGTACTAAATATGTAAATATCCTAGTTTCTGGCCATGAGTGGTAGGCATTTAACTTTGGGCACGTCAGACAGGCGAAAATTTGGAAAATGGGACCCTAGCTGGAAGAGGTTAAACACAGTTAGTTGATTAAATAAATAACAGTCATCAGATTAATGTAAATCAAGTCACGACAGTGGAAACTTCTGACCACAGAGATGTTTGTATGAGGTGTTTGTTGTTTTCCATCCCTGTTCATTCCAGTGAGGTGACACTGACCACAGGCCGAGTATGTAATGCATCAGATCAGAGTCTGCAGGGCATTGACACCTGCTTCTGTACACTCAACATTAGAGCAGTAGGCCCACTAAAGTATGGTTATTGTACTAAACAGCAGAAGGCACAAATATAGTCTAAAACCTGGTGTAGTTTTGGTTTTGGTTTTGGTCAGGTATTTATAGTCTGGCATTAAGGATGGAAACAGATGTGAGGCCTGATTGGTGAGAAGAGAGTGTGTGGTTCAGATGTGCAGAGAAAGAGAGAGAGACAGAGAGTGAGAGAGAGAGAGAGAGAGAGCGAGAGAGAGAAATGTCAACATTATACACACATAATTCTTTATTGGTTATTTCCCCTTAAATATACAGTATAGTACATTACCTCAAGTATTATGAGTTTTGTTAAAAGGGCCCCAGTTTGTGGCAGTTTTGTTGCAGTTTCTATTATGTACCTTATCTTATTTTAATCTTATTTACACATAATTAGATATATTACCCCAGGGCTATGTCATCTTTCATTTAAAAAGATAGTAAAATACTGGGAATCTATTCTATAGTTGTTCTTAAAAAAAAACATTTATTCCATTATATCTCAGGCAAATGTCATGAGAGGCCCAGTGATGTTCACCTCAGCAGGTCTCATTCAACACTGAGCTACTCCTTCCTGTCACTCACACTTCAGGAAGTGATACGTTGCTCACTGGCCACTCTTACTCTACCTCAGACTCTAACCGTGATGGCTGTCACCAAGGGATTTTTGACTACTTGAAATAAGGGACAGAACACAGCAACAGTCAATTATAAAACAACTAATCAGAGTATTACATTTGTTCTTCATCAGTGCTACACTGATATCAACATTAAAACATTTAGACATGATCTTGTGGTAGCGTACACAACATGCTCCATGTCCATTATTAGACCTTTAGCTGTTTTCTTATTCCTTGTTCTCTTCTGATTGAAACTCAACACTGCGTAGTTTAGAGAGTCTGGGTCCTGACCCGCATCCTGTAGAAAACATACTGTATAATATGATTACACAAATCCAAAAATAAAATATATAATCTAAAAGATAGCTTAATCCAAGTACTGTAATCATGTACACAAATCCAGTAAATATAACCGTTTATTTTACTTGGCTATTTTATGGTTGCTGTTGAGCCTCAATATCGGAATAAGTAAATAATAATTTCAGTCAGTACACAAAAATTAATGCAAACTTTTTGTCAGAGAGAAATATCCCAAGAATGTGTGCTTGTGGTTTGCTCTCAATTTACACTGTGTACAAAACATTAAAAACAAGTTTCAGAACAGCTCCAATTCATAGGGGCATGGATTCTACAAGGTTTCTAAAGCTTTCCACAGGGATGCTGGCCCATGCTGACTCCAGTGCTTCCCAGAGTTGTGTCAAGTTGGCTGGATGTCCTTTGGGACCATTCTTGATACACACGGGCAACTGTTGAGTATGAAAAACCTTGTGGCGTTGCAGTTCTTGACACTCAAACCGGTGAGCCTGGAACCTATTACCATACCCCGTTCAAAGTTTTTTATATTTTGTCTTGTCCATTCACCCTCTGAATGGCACACCAGAGGTCTCTTCACAGTCTCCAAGTTCAGAACAGACTATGGGAGGAGCACAGTACTACATAGAGTTATGAATGCATGGTACTCTATTCCACATCAAGAAAGCTGTCAAATTAGATTTAAAAAACAAATAAGAATACACCTTATGGAACAGCGGGGACTTTGAAGAGAAACTAATAAATACAAATACAAATAATAAACAAATAAATACAAATACATACACAATCCATGTCTCAATTGTCCCAATAATTAAAAGTCCATCTTTGACCTGTCTCCTTACCTCATCTACACTGATTGAAGTGGATTTAACAAGTGACATCAAGAAGGGATCATAGCTTTCACCTGGATTCACCTGGTCAGTCTATGTCATGGAAAGATTAGGTATTCTTAATGTTTTGTACACTCAGTTGATAGTCTAATAATCTGAGACATACACCTTCTAGAAAACGCTCATGGTCTTCCATTGTAACTTTCTTGTGTGTTTGCGTCTCGTCTGATCTTGAGGACCAGGATGAGGATGACTATCAGGAGAACAGTAGTCACAACACCCAGGATCATGGCGGTTTCTTGTTTCTCTCCTACAAGGCAGATAGTTCTATTAAAAAGTCCTGTTAGATTAAATGTAAATAAATCAGTTTGTGGTCCATTAAAGTCAGCATTTTTTAATATAAAAAAATATTGTTTTGCATCCTCATGGAAAGAAAGACAAACCCACTGTTTTTAGATGACTCTAGTTTTTCCTCACTTCCACTGTGCCCTATAACATCAGGATTAGTAGAATAAATAAGTAGTTTAAAAAAATATATAATGAAAAGAAATATGGTCAGCAATGGTTTTCTTTAATAACCAAAATTGCCTAAATAAGAAAATCAAATCAATAATGAGAGAACAGTCTTATTAACTGATAATTGGAACAGACATGGTGGCATAGTACATCACTGGGGCCGAGCTCCCTGCCATCCAGGACCTCTATACCAGGCTGTGACAGAGGAAGGAACTACATTTTCTATTTTTAAGACTCTAACCACCCAAGTCATAGATTGTTCCCTTTGCTAGCGCACGGCAAGCGGTATCGATGCACCAAGTCTGGAATCAACAGGACCCTGAACAGCTTCTACCCCAAGCCGTAAGACAGCTACATAGTTAAATACAGTAGTTCATCAAACAGATACTAAAACTATTTGCATTGCACTAACTTTTTCGACTCATCACACACGCTGCTGCTGTTGTTTACCTTCTGTAACTTTATTACTAGTTATATGTACATATCTTCCTCAATAACCTATTACGCTGTTACTCAATGTGTATTTTATTTTGTGTTTCACTTTTCTATTATTTCTCTATTTTCTTTCTCTCTGCAAGTCCAGTGAGTAAGCATTTCACTGTTAGTCTACACCTGTTGTTTACTGTTTGGGAACGGGACCAAGCTGGATGTTGAAGGTATCTACCATTTCTTAACCCATATGCTATTATTAGAAAGAAATTAACATTACAGTTAATGATTGATAACACGTTCTTGGCTGCTGCCCATAGGACCATAGTGGAGTGATACAGCATATTTAATTTCATTCAGATGGTGATGTTGATCCATAGATGACATTCCTGGTCCTTCTCTCCATCATAAGAACTGTAGTTCTCCTCTGCTGTCTGACTATCATCATCATCATCTACACCACCAGGAAATAGATAAAGCTAAGGCCAATATCAATAGACTAAATATAGTATGTTACTTGCTTTCACCAAATCCCTGTGTATTCACTTATTGTATAAGCATGAATAAATAGCTCTGTGAACATTGATACTGACTGAAGTTGTTCTGTTTGAGTGAATGGGTCAGAGGTTCATGAAGGAAAATAGTTGACCAAACTATTTAGATGACACCCAATTTGAATCTGCACTTTGTACTCTTGTTGAATACTTTAGGTTTTGGGAATGGCTATTAAGCTTGTTTGTATTCTTCACATACTTTGCACATCTAACTGAGCAGCAGGGATCTGGTGTTTATCATCCAGATGAACAGATGAAGAGAGATGTGAAAAGAGCGTGTGTGGTTTTTATGCACTGAGAGGTGTGGTGAGAGCTGAAGGCCAGTCTTCCTGTAGTGCAGGTTGTTTGTCTTCAGCAGAGAGAGGGTGATGCATGATATGTCTACTATTTCCATCTCACATTATTGTCAACTGCCCCTCAAATCACCCTCGTGTTTCTACATACACATGTCACGTTGTAGAAAAGTCACCAAATTCATTTGAGCAAATTCTCTTAGAAAATAAGGTTCTACCTAGAACCTAAAACGGTTATTCGGCTGTCCCATAGGAGCACCCTTTGCAGAACCCTTTTCGGTTCCAGGTAGAACGTTTTCATCAAATAAAATGTGTTGGTTGGGCGGGCAGAGAGACAAAGAGAGAGACACCTCAGTGTTAGTCTGAGAGGCCCAGAGATGTTCATCTCAGCAGGCCTCACTCATCACTGAGCTGCTCCTCCCTGTCACTCACACCACAGGAAGTGACACATTCCTCACGGGCACCTCCTTTACCTCAGACTCCAATCATATTCTCTTTAACTTCTTAGGGAGTGGCAGGTGAGATGACGGTTTTTGGAGAGTCTGGAGTGCCCAAAGCAAAATGCCTGCTACTAAGGCTCAGAAAATAGGATAGGCACATAATTAGTACTATTGGATAGTAAACACTCTGAAGTTTCTAAAATTGTTAGCATAATGTCTGTGAGTATAAGCGAACTCAATTAGCAGGCAAAAACCAGAGAAAAAACCATCCGGAAATCAGTTTCTGGTGACCTTAGGCTCTCTTAGACACACTCCCTATTGAATCCATTTGTTACCAGGACTGAGACTGCAGAACCTATGGCTTCCACTAGATGTCAACAGTCTATATATAAAGCCTCAGAGAGGTTGGAGTAAGCAGGAAGAATAGGTACAGGAAATTGCATTGGGACCTCAAATGTCAACAGGTTTTCTCGTGCGCGAGTCTGGCTGGCACGCCCCACTTTATTTTATTTATATAAGGTATAGGTGACCATCCGAGTGAAATATTATCGCTAATATTCATAAAAGGATATCTAAGGATGCAATTTAACTGGTATTTGATTTATTTAGGAAAAGTTTATAGGTATATTTGAACGCGCTCTCTTCACGTTTCAATGGGCGATTCGACGTTGGATTTTCTGAACATAACGCACCAACCAAACAGAGATTTATGGATATAATAAATTACTTTTTCTAACAAAAGAACCATGGATTATCTTTGTTGGACACTTGGAAAGCCCTCAGCAGAAGTTCTTCAAAAGGTAAGGGATTTGTTTTCGCTGTGAAATGTGTTTTGTGTGAACCGCGATGGTTTATGAATTTATGCTAATGGAAAATATTGGAGGTGCTACCCTCAAACAATCAAATGTTGTGCTTTCTCCGTAAAGCCTTTTTGAAATCTGACAACGCTGTGATATTGCCAAGAAGCAGAGCGTTTGATGACTATGCAACACTTGTATATTGATGAATGTTTAATAATTCAACTTTTGATTTTGAATTTGGCGCCTTGCATTTCACCGGGTAGTGTCGGGAGTGGGGCTAGCGCCCCACCACTCCCCAAGTAGTTAAAAGGCAAGTAGCTGCTTTTCAGAAAAGGGTGCTGTGATCAGTGCAGTGAAGACAGGAAATACTAAGCGGCGAAAAACATCATGTCAAACAACAATGTGACAGTTTTGATTAAACTCTAATTGTATTAAGTAAGCAATGTAATACAATTGTCCATTGCTGTGTACTTTGTCCTTTATGGCCAACTTATTAAAGAATAACCAAATCACTAATAAACACAGAGATTTAAGGTAAAAGAGGCCAAAAGAGACAACAACAGTTGTGGTTTGAGTCTAACTCCCCCTCTCAAACCACCCCTGTACCACTGAGCTGTGTGGCCTAACATAGTGGAAGAGGGCTACAGAGGCCCTGAGGTACAACGCACAGAAACTACAGAGATATTTACTGATTTACATTTCAATACATTTGATTTAACTACACTTACAATACAGGAAGATTTAAACTTGTATTCAAAGATATGGCAAACCTCCTGTCCTCCTCTCCACCCTCCACGTTGTCATCTTGTAACAGCATACAATACATGGGGGTCCAGCTCCTTCTCTCTTCTTCTCTCCCTCTTCTTTTTCTTGGAGGTGAAATTCAAGGTGGCATAATTCAGCGCATCAGGATCTTGGTTCTGTACATTTGGAAACATACAATTATAATTTACACTGTTCCTGAATTGCTTATATTTTCAAAATGATTTCACTGAACAAATAGCATTTACCTGATCATTTTGTGGTTGTTGTTGCGAGTCAGGCTCTGAATATGATATAAAACAGAGATGAGAGAAGTTATCAACTGATCATTCCATTGTAGTGCACACAATATAACTTTTACTGACTCATTCAAGCCTTAGTATATGGCATTTTAGGGGTAGGCCACTCTGTTCCTGGAGTGCCACAGGTACTGCAGGATTTTGTTCCAGCTAGGCACCACACCTATCAAACTGAGCTAATTGATTAGTTCAGCGATATGAATTCAACAAACCTGGTCTTGCAGGTCGGTTAAATTAAAAACATGATCTGGCTGCGGCACTCCAGGACCAGGGTTGCCTACCCCTGCAATATTTCATGTGAAACATTTTCTATGTAAGTGTAGTTAATAGCAGGCCCCATAAGAAATGGGCTCCATACCTGTGTTTAGTCTGTTTGCATCTCTTCTGATCTTGAGGACCAGGATGAGGATGATTATCAATAAAACAGCAGTTACAACACCCAGGATCACAACCAGTAGGAAGAGCTTCATGGTTCCATATTCCTCTCCTACAAAACAGATTTAAATTAGAAACGATACTATACAAACTGTTACCCTGTTTGCTACCAATTCAGAATGGAGAATTCTCAGATTGCTATAAGATGCTGTTATACTTCATTTCTATTCTGTGGTACTTTCATGGTACATCATATTAATTAATTTCTGAAAGATTCACACTTAAATTTACAGAATTAACATACCTTCTTCATTGTGCTCTGTAGGGTCCTTGTCATACTCTTTGTGACCTATTGAATGATTAGGTGAGTTAAATATTCTACTGTTATTCAAACTATAGTAAGATAGTATTGTATCTCCAGCATTTAGTCAAAAATATATCTGATACCCAGAATAAATGTTTGTGCATTTGGTGTCATAGCAGACAATTTATTGAAAATATTACCTTGGACCTTCAGGACAGTCGCATTTGTGAAGATGAAATAGTTATCCGACATTCCACAGAAGTATAGACCAGAATCAGCTACATCCACCTCTGTGATTTTGAGAAAGATAGTTCCGTTGGTCATGAACATTTTCATATGCTTGACCTGAAATCCATTTTGATGATGAACTGCTGGCAGAGAGCTCCACATAGACGTGATGCACAGGGGCTCTGAGCTGTTGACTTGCTTGAACCAGCCAACTTGTCCGGGTTTTTTAAGGACATTGATGCACTGCAGGGTGACATTTTCTCCTGAATGGACCTCCATTAACGTTGGCGGAGAGACAGACACAATATGGGTCAGATCTGAAAGAGAGAGAACAAAGGTTTAGAAATGTATTCTTCATGCACATGATATACACACCTAAACACAGTCACAACTATGTGAGAGACCAAATCGATTGATGAATCACAAAATCTGAACTGAGGTTGCATTAACTTACAGAAGCCGTAGAGGACGAGAATTGGCACATATATGCGTTCCATTCTGTGTTTAGCTCTACACTGCCAGACCATAAATGAAGGACTGAATCTTCAAATAAGAGAGATGAAAGTAATTTGAGATTATGGGCGGGACATAGTATGACAACCATAGCTGCAAACAATGACCCCAGATAAAAACAATCTTATCACCAACAACTGATGTTCCACTCTTGCATTTGGTTTGATAGAGAGAATGATAAGATATTTTAATTATAGGTTGTAGTTTTCAGGCTTTATAGGTTGAGGTTTTCAGAATTTTAAATAGTCAGAATTTATCAAATGAATGTCAACTGAACAGTTGGTCAAAGATATTTTGTCAATTTTTAAAGTAATACAATTTGAAAAAGGGTCTGGATTTCAGTATCTATTCTAAATCTAAATATTTTCTCACTGTGAGATTCTCCTTATGGTTGGGTTTATTTATTGTTGTGGGCGGAAGGACCTCCTGGAGTGGCTAACTATTGGCTGGAATTGGTGGTGGTTGGCCAATAGGGGGCACTCATTTGACTGCATCAATAGATCACTGAATTTAGGAACTCTTGCGATTGGCAGGAGCAGTGTGTTGTAGTTCACCCATAGTATACCTGTAACATATACGCCTGGGGTCAGAAAGCATGTACAGAAAGTGAGTTTAATACTGAAGAGATACAAAAGAACAGTACTGAACGTGAGAGAAAACCAATAACTGATGAAGTCTAGGTGTGCCTAATAAAAACCAATAACTGATTAAGTCTAGATGTGCCTAAAGACGGGGCGCAGGTGTGTATAATGATGGTTGCCAGTTGTGCTTAATGATAGTTTGCCAGGACCGGTGGTTAGTAAAGCGGCGACATCGAGCCCCGAGTGGTGGAGCGGGAGTAGACGTGACAATTCCTTATAGGCAGTGGCGAACCATGGCTATTTGACCTAGGTCTTAAGATTTGTGGGTGTGCGTGCTGTCTCAGTTTTTCTTGATTTTTGAGTTTGGAACAAATTTGTATATTGATGAATGTTTAATAATTCAACTTTTGGATTTTGAATTTAGCGCCTTGCATTTCACTGGGTAGTGCCCAGAAAATAGAATATGCACATAATTAGTACTATTGGAAGGGAAACACTCTGAAGTTTCTAAAACTGTTAAAATAATGTCTGTGAGTATAACAGAACTGATATAGCAGGCGAAAACCCAAGGAATTTCTGTCCAGATATATATATATATTTTTTTAAATTTCCTCAGCTTCCTATTGAAATACATGGATTTTATCTCCTAGATTGCAGTACCTATGGCTTCCACTAGATGTCAACAGTCTCTGGACAGTGTTTGGAGGCTTTAGCACTGAACAGAACTATACAGAAGAAGAATTACTGCAGGAAGCAGAAATGCCAACAACATTTTCCGGGTACGAGAATGTGAGCGAGCTCCACTTTATTTTCCTTTTATAACGTTTAGGTTATCATCCGTGTAAAATATTATCGTTATTATTCATAAAAGGATACCTAAGCATGCATTATAAATGATGTTTGATTTTTTTGGGCAAAGTTGAAAGGTATAATTTCAATGCTTCCTCTTCACTGTACAACGGGTGACTCGATGGTGGATTTTCTGAACATAAAGAGCCAACCAAACTGAGATTTATGGATATAATAAATGTATTTTTCTAACAAAAGAACCATTGGATGTCTTCGTTGGACACTTGGGAAGCCCTCAGCAGAAGTTTTTCGAAAGGTAAGTGATTTATTTGAGCTCTTATATGGGTTTTGTGTGACCCGCGCGCTGGATATGAATTTATGCTAATGTGGAAAATATGTGGGGTGCTATCCTCAAACAATCAAATGTTGTGCTTTCACTGTAAAGCATTAATGAAATCTGACAACGCTGTGATATTGCCAAGAATCAGAGCTTTTGATGACTATGCAACATTTGTATATTGATGAATGTTTAATAATTCAACTTTTGGATTTTGGTGTTTGCTGCCTTACATTTCACCGGGTAGTGTCGGGAGTGGCCCACTAGCGTGCCGTTTCTCCCGTAGTAGATAAGGAAATGGACCAAGGTGCAGCGTGCATGAAGTTCCAAATATTTTAATGAAATGGAACATACAAAAACAATAAAGCATTAACAGACCATAACAATGTAGCACTGAACAGCACTAACTAAACAATAACCTACAACACAGGTGGGGAAAAGAACAACCTAAGTATGGTCCCTAATTAGAGACAACGACTAACAGCTGCCTCCAATTGGGAACCACACACAATACCAAAACATAATAAACAAACTAAATAAACAAACTAGAACCAAAAATCCCCCTAGTCACGTCCTGATCAAAACCACCATAGAAACCCAGAGGGCTATCTATGGCCAGGACGTGACAGGAAAAGGAACCATCCTCAATATAAAAGGTACAGTACTGAGAAAACATTATTTCAATACACTTAAATGTTTTCAGCAAAAATCTGAATTAGTAGATAAAGAGTAGTGATGAGTTAGCCTAAGACAAAACGTTGTTACTTTTTGGAAAAGCAACTTACAGTTAAAACTTCTTAGGGATCAGTGGTGCGCTAGCGCCCCACTCCCGACACTACCAGGTGAAATGCAAGGCGCCAAATTCAAAATCCAAAAGTTGAATTATTAAACATGCACCAATATACAAGTGTTTCATAGTCATCAAAAGCTCTGCTTCTTGGCAATATCACAGCGTTGTCAGATTTCAAAAAGGCTTTAAAAAGGCATCATCTGGTGTTTAAAAATCTACATAGACCGCCATCCTTTGTCTTACCAGAAGCTGCCGTTCTATCCTGCTCGATAGAGTGTATAACCTGCCAGCTGTATGTTACTCATGTCGTCATTCAGCCACGACTCGGTGAAACATAAGATACTACAGTTTTAAATGTCCCGTTGGTAGTATATACAATGCTTTTATTTTGTCCAATTAATTTTCCTGTGATTGTATGTTGACTAATAGTACACATGGCAAAGGTAGATTAGTCACTTGTCAACTGATCCTCACAAGGCACCCTGATCTCCTTCTGCAAAATATTTTTTGGGTGTCTGGAGTAAATCCCTCTCGGTCGTCTCATTAAAGAAAAATTATTTGTAATCGCTGTTCTGATGTCCAGAAGCTCTTTTCGGTCATAAGAGACGGCAGCAGCAACATTTTGTACAAAATAAGTTACAAACAATGAGAAAAAACTAACAAAATACCACAGTTGGTTCAGAGCAAATAAAATGTCAGCCATCTTCTCCAGTGCCATTATCAGTAGCTAGTCAATGATTTCAAGTCTGTATGTAGGCAGCAGCCTCTCTGTGTCAGTGATGGCTGTTTAACAGTCTGATGGCCTTGAGATAGAAGCTGTTTTTCAGTCTATCTGCCCCAGCTTTGATGCATCTGTACTGATCCTGCCTTCTGGATGCCAGCGGGGTAAACAGGCAGTGGCTCGGGTGGTTGTTGTCCTTGATGATCTTTTTGGCCTTCCTGTGATATCGGGTGCTGCAGGTGTCCTGGAGGGCAGGTAGTTTGCCCCCGGGGGATGTGTTGTGCAGACCACACCACCCTCTGGAGAGCCTTGCGGTTGAGGGCGGTGCAGTTGTCGTACCAGGCAGTGATACAGCTGGACAGGATGCTCTCAATTGTGCATCTGTAAAAGTTTGTGAGTGTTTTAGGTGACAAGCCAAATTTCTACAGCCTCCCGAGTTTGAAGAAGCACTGTTGCACCTTCTTCACCACACTGTCTGCATGTGAGGACCATTTCAGTTTGTCCGTGATGTGTACACAGAGGAACTTGAAACTTTCCACCGTCTCTACTGCTGTTCCGTCGTTTTGGATAGGGGGGTGCTCCCTCCGCTGTTTCCTGAAGTCCATTATCATCTCCTTTGTTTTGTTGACGTTGAGTGAGAGGTTGTTTTCCTGACACCACACTTCAAGTGCCCACTCCTCCTCACTGTAGGCTGTCTCGTCGTTGTTGGTAATCAAGCCTACCACTGTTGTGTCGTCTGCAAACTTGAAGATTGAGTTGGAGGCATGCATGGCCACGCAGTCATGGTTGAACAGGGAGTACAGGAGTGGGCTGAGCATGTGCCCTTGTGGGGCCCCAGTGTTGAGGATCAGCGAAGTGGAGATATTGTTTCCTATATTCACCACCTGGGGGCGGCCCGTCAGGAAGTCCAGGACCCAATTGCACAGGGTGGGGTTGAGACCCAAGGCCTCAAGTTTAATGATGAGCTTGGAGGGTACTACGATGCTAAACGCTGATCTACTGTCAATGAACAGCATTCTTCCATAGGTATTCCTATAGGGCAGTATGCAGTGTGATGGCGATTGCAGCGTCTGTGGACCTATTGGGGCGGTAAGCAAATTTAAGTTTGTCTAGGGTGACAGGTAAGGTGGAGTTGATATGATCCTTGACTATTATTTCAAAGCACTTCATTATGACAGAATTGAGTGCTACAGGGCGATAGTAATTTAGTTCAGTTACCTTTGCCTTCTTGGGTAGAGGAACAATGGTGGCCATCTTGAAGCATGTGGAGACAGCAGATTGGGATAGGGAGAGATATGTCCGTAAACACACCAGTCAGCTGGCCTGCGCATGCTCTGAGGACGCGGCTAGGAATGCCGTCTGGGCCGACCCTTTTAATATCTAACACGTTGAAATGTCTTACTCACGTCGGACACAGAGAAAGAGAGCCCACTGTCCTTGGTAGCGGGCGTCGTCGGTGGCACTGTATTATCCTCAGAAAAATTATCCATAGAAAAGTCTTTAGACATTGGTGTCCATGACGTGGCTTGTTTTCCTATTGTAGTCTGTGATTGTCTGTAGACCCTGCCACATATGTCTCGTATCTGAGCCGTTTAAATGCGACTCCACTTTGTCTCCATACTGACATTTAACTTGTTTGGTTGCCTTGCGGAGTGAATAACTACACTGTTTGTATTCGGCCATATTTCTAGTCACATTTCCATTGTTAACTTCTTAGGGAGCGGTGGTGCGCTAGCGCCTCACTCCCGACACTACCCGGTGAAATGTAAGGCGCCAAATTCAAAATCCAAAAGTTGAAATATTAAACATTCATCAATATACAAGTGTTTCATAGTCATCAAAAGCTCTGCTTCTTGGCAATATCAAAGCATTGTCAGATTTCAAAAAGGCTTTACGGCGAAAGCACCACATTTGATTGTTTGAGGATAGCACCCCCACATATTTTTCACATTACCATAAATTCATAAGCCTTGGTTAGGGTATGGTTAGGGTAGGTTTTAATAGTCACAGTGGGTACAAGATCTCCTATACACTTCCTTATGAACTCACTTACAGAATCAGCGCATACGCCAATATTATTCTCTGAGGCTACCTGGAACACATCCCAGTCCGTGTGATCAAAACAATCTTGAAGCGTGGATTCTGATTGGTCAGAGCAGTGTTGAGTTGTCCTTAGCACGGGTACATCCTGTTTGAGTTTCAGCCTATAGAAAGAGAGGAGCAAAATGGAGTCCTCCATGATTCACGGCCGGGACCACACATGCAGAGATCATCCGTTCACCTACTCTGCGTCTCACAACAATATGTCAGTTGGAACCAACAATCTCATATTTGGACTCATGAGACCAAAGGACAAATTTCCACCGGTCTAATGTCCATTGCTCATGTTTCTTGGCCCAGGCAAGTCTCTTCTTATTATTGGTGTCCTTTAGTAGTGGTTTCTTTGCAGTAATTCAACCATGATGGCCTGACTCACGTAGTCTCCTCTGAACAGTTGATGTTGAGATGTGTCTGTTACTTAACTTCTTAGGGAGCGGTGGGGCGCTAGCGGTGGGGCTTTACAGCGAAAGCACCACATTTGATTGTTTGAGGGTAGCACCTAACATATTTTTCCCATTACCATGAATTCATAAGCCATCACGGTTCACACATAACACATTTCACAGCGAAAACAAATCAAATACCTTTTGAAGAACTTCTGCTGAGGGCTTCATAAGTGTCCAACGAAGACAATCCATGGTTCTTTTGTTAGAAAAAGTAATGTATTATATCCATAAATCTCCGTTTGGTTGGCGCGTTAATGATAAGAAAATACAACCTCCAATCGTCCATTGAAACGTGAAGAGAACTCGTTCAACTTATACCTATAAACTTGTCCAAGAACAATCAAACATCATTTTAAATGTATCCTTAGGAACACTTTTATGTATAAATAGTATAATATTTCAACCGGAATATAAACTGGGCGATAAGAAAGGAAAAAAACACAGAGCGTGCCAGCCGGGAGCACGCATTTACTTGTATTAACATCTGCGTGGACACTTTCTTATTCGTCTTCTTCTCTGCTCTAAAAGCAGCTAAAAAGAATCAGAACACTTTCTCGAGACTGTTGACATCCAGAGGAAGCGATAGGTACTGCATTCATATGCCCTTATATGGGCATTTTCATAAGGGAGGGGTTCTAAATGAGGCAATCTGTCAAAACCACTTTTTCCAGGACAGGAAATCCTCGGGTTTTTACCTGCGATATCCGTTCTGTTATACTCACAGACAAAATGTTAACACTTTTAGAAACTTCAGAGTGTTTCCTATCCAATGGTACTAAATATGTGCATATCCTATTTTCCAGGCCTGAATGGGAGGCATTTTACTTTGGGCACACCAGGGTCTCCAAAAAGGTCACTTCGTGCTCTGCTCCCAAAGAAGTGAATCTCTTTTATTGTTCTACTGTCTGATCCCAGAGTACACATTCTCTTCCTTCATGTTGCTTCTCTGTCTTCTAGACATCTTTTTCTTGTTACTCAGATTCAGAGCTACCAATGGAGGCTCCTCAGAGAAAGAAGGGGAGGACCAATCCTCCTTAGTTAATTTCATGAATTTAAACATGTTGAAACATTTAAAAAGTTATAATTTTTAGAAAGAACTATACTAAATATAATCACGTCATCAAATAATTGATTAAAACACTAAAGGTCTACAGTACCCTCAACAGCACTCTGTAGGGTTGTACTATCATGTAGGCAGAGGACAGCTAGTTTCTGTCCTCCGTGGCGTACATTGACTTCAATACAAAACCTATGGTTCTCACCCCCTTCCATAGACTTCCATAGTAATTATGACAACTTCCGGAGGACATCCTCCAACCTATCAGAGCTCTTGCAGCATAAACGGACATGTTGTCCACGCAATGAAAGGATCAGATAATGAGTCTAGTACTGAAAGCATAAGGTACAGCTAGCTAGCAATGCAGCGCATAAAATGTGGTGAGTAGTCAACTCAAATAGAGAGAAAGACAATGGTTTAACAGGTTTTGAACAAATACATTTTTTCCTAAATTAAAGAGAGAGATGGTGAGAGATTTGGTCATTTTTTTCACTTTCACTTACACTTGCATAGCTAGCAAATGTAACTGCTCAAACAGAGGGATGCTATGTTAGCTAGCTGGCTATGACTTTCAAACACATCACTGGAACACTTCCATGTCAAGTTAAGCTTTTGGTTTTCGTAATCTATTGTCACCGTGTCCCACCAGTGTAAGTGCTAAACTGCTTACTGACTGCACACTGTAACATTACTGCATGATTGTAGCAGGTTTACTAACACGTTAGTTCTATTAGCTATGTTGACTATGACGTTACTTTCGCTAATATGGTGACAATGATGTAGGCTGTGTGTGTCGGTTATGATATGGTTTGGTTTGGAAAGGTGCTTTCACCTGGATACATACAGATGATTTGTTGTGTAGTGAAGTCCACAAACGAAGGGATGAAGTGAGAAGAGGGGAGAGCATAGATGCAAGAAGAAATACAACGTGGCTGTTATGAAAGTAAACTGTGTTTACAGTGATCAGGGGTGTATTCATTCTGCCAATTCTGTTGAAAAACATTTCTTAAATGGAAGCGAACGGATCAAAAAGGGGTTAAACATACCTGAATTTGTCCAATAGAAACTCTTGTTTGCAGCTGTTGTACAAATGATTACACCATATATCAGTTGATGCAGGCAATAAGTGTGGAAGGAGGAATTGAATGTATCACTGTGTGTCCATGTGTCACTGTCTGTGACCTCAAATGTTCCTCTGGACCTGTGTGCACATACATTGTAAACTTTCATTCATAGGCTAGGGTGTAGCAACCTCTTTTTATTTAACATTTATTTAACTAGGCAATTCAGTTAACAACAAATTATTATTTACAATGATGGCCTACCCAAGCCAAACCCTCCCCTAACCCGGACAACGCTGGGCCTGTTGTGCACAGAACTACGGGACTCCCGATCACGGCCGGTTGTGATACAGCCTGCGTTCGAACCCAGGTATGTAGTGACATCTCTAGCACTGTGATACAGTGCCTTAGACCGCTGCGCCACTTGGGAGGCAGGTATTGGGAAAATTTGAGTAACATGTAGTATCATTAACCTATTGCTGTTACATTGATCTGAGTTAATGGAATATGAAATTGTCCTCCCTCATCTTAAATGGGACTGACCGACACTGTGAGCTACGTAATAGAGATTGTCTGCATCTTGGGCATGTGAAGAACAATTTTAGAATATTACCATACTGTAAGTTAATTGTTGTAACTACTTTCACTAATCTTTATATGGTAATACAACATTAGGAATTCTGCTTACCCCTACATCTGAAGAAGAGACTGCTGGACCTCTTGTCTGAGAGACGGGTCATGAAAAGAAAGACAGAAAAGATAAAGTGACAACTCCTTCTTCCAATACAGATACATCTGGTGATATCAAAGAAGAACAAATTCTATGAAGGACTTTAGCTACTACATGAATCATTAATTCATTTAATTTGGATATCTCTTACCTCTACACTGCAGACACTTTCTCTTGTTCATCTTGTACATGATGCAACCAACGAGAGTAATCAGGATAAATGAGAGAGCCAATGTTGCGCAGCTCTGTGTAGGAGACCCAGCCTCAGGGCTCATACTGATCACTCCTGTCTCCATGGGTGTAAATGATTCCTGGATGGGATTCTCCTGAGCCATGTCGCAACTAATAGACACTGTGTTCTCCTAAACAGGTTCCTGGAATCGGCACCTCTTACACAATAAAACCAAGGTGCTAATAGATGTTTGTTATATTACAATATACCCACTTGGAGATCCTGATAGTCACATGATAAGAAATGTATACATATATATGTACAGTTGAAGTCGGAAGTTTACATACACCTTATCCAAATACATTTAAACTCAGTTTTTCACAATTCCTGACATTTAATCCTAGTAAAAATTCCCTGTCTTAGGTCAGTTAGGATCACCACTTTATTTTAAGAATGTGAAATGTCAGAATAATAGTACAGAAAATGATTTATTTCAGCTTGTATTTCTTTTATCACATTCCCAGTGGGTCAAACGTTTTGGGTAGCCTTCCACAAGCTTCCCACAATGAGTTGGGTGAATTATGGCCCATTCCTCCTGACAGTGCTGGTGTAACTGAGTCAGGTTTGTAGGCCTCTGCTCGCACAAGCTTTTTCAGTTCTGCCCACACATTTTCTATAGGATTGAGGTCAGGGCTTTGTGATGGCCACTCCAATACCTTGACTTTGTTGTCCTTAAGCCGTTTTGCCACAACTTTGGAAGTATGCTTGGGGTCATTGTCCATTTGGAAGACCCATTAGCGACCAAGCTTTAACTTCCTCACTGATGTCTTGAGATGTTGCTTCAATATATAATTATAATTCCTCATGATGAAATCTATTTTGTGAATTGCACCAGTCCCTCCTGCAGCAAAGCACCCCCACAACATGAGGCTGCCACCACCGTGCTTCACGGTTGGGATGGTGTTCTTCGGCTTGCAAGCCTCCCCCTTTGTCCTCCAAACATAATGATGGTCATTATGGCCAAACAGTTATTTTTTGTTTCATCAGATCAGAGGACATTTCTCCAAAAAGTTAGATTTTCGTCCCCATGTGCAGTTGCAATCCGTAGTCTGGCTTTTTTATGGTGGTTTTGGAGCAATGGCTTCTACCTTACTGAGCGGCCTTTCTGGTTATGTCGATATAGGACACGTTTTACTGTGGATATAGATACTTTTGTACCTATTTCCTCCAGCATCTTCACTAGGTCTTTTGCTGTTGTTCTGGGATTGATTTGCACTTTTTGTACCAAAGTACGTTCATCTCAAGTAGACAGAACGTCTCATTCCTGAGCGGTATGATGGCTGTGTGGTCCCATGGTGTTTATACTTGTGTACTATTGTTTGTACAGATGAACGTGGTACCTTCAGGCGTTTGGAAATTGCTCCCAAGGATGAACCAGTTGAACTTGTGGAGGTTTGCAATATTTTTTCTGAGGTCTTGGCTGATTTCTTTTGATTTTCCCATGATGTCAAGCAAAGAGGCACTGAGTTTGAAGGTAGGCCTTGAAATACATAAAAATAAAGAAGAGCCGCACACTCTAGGAGCTCAGATGCAATTGAAATACATCCACAGGTACACATCCAAATGACTCCAATTATGTCAATTAGCCTATAAGAAGCTTTTAAAGCCATGACCAAATTTTAGGGGAATTTTCCAAGCTGTTTAAAGGCACAGTCAACTTAGTGTATGTACACTTCTGACCCACTGGTATTGTGATACAGTGAGTTATAAGCGAAATTATCTGTCGATAAACAATTGTTGGAAAAATTACTTGTGTCATGCACAAAGTAGATGTCCTAACTGACTTGCCAAAACTATAGTTTGTTAACAAGACATTTGTGAAGTGGTTGAAAAACGAGTTTTAATGACTCCAACCTAAGTGTATGTAAACTTCTGACTGCTTTCCTGAGAACAGGCCCATATTCCCGCCATTTGCGTGAAGAGAAGGCAGAGAAAAAGGGGCCAAAGGGTGTGCTGGTTTCTAAGAATTCATAGGCGATCAAATAAACTCCCACTTCCTTCCATTCTGCTAGCAAACGTGCAATCTTTGGAAAATAAAATTGACGACCTTCGCAGAAGATTAAACTACCAATGGGACATTCAAAACTGTAATTCTTTATGCTTCACGGAGTCGTGGCTGAACGATGACATTATCAAAATACAAATGGATGGCTATATGCTGTATCGACAGGATAGAACAGTGGCGTCTGGTAAGACAAGGGGCGGCAGACTATGTATTTTTTGTAAATAACAGCTGGTGCACGATATCTAAGGAAGTCTCAAGGTTTTGCTCGCCTGAGGTAGAGTATCTCATGATAAGCTGTAGACACACTATCTACCTAGAGAGTTTTCATCTGTATTTTTTGTAGCTGTCTACATACCACCACAGACTGATGATGGCACTAAGACCTCACTGAATGAGCTGTAGGGTCTGCAGCGAATGCATCAAATGAGAGTCTGCAGAGAGGATTGACACCTGCCTCTGTACACTCAACATTAGAGCAGTAGGTCTATTGTTTATTGGATGCATTCACTGTGCATTCAAATACATCATGGATGCGCTATGACTGAAGTAGGCCTACAAGTGCCCCAAAGTGTTCAAGATGTTGAATAGAACACATTCATTGTATTTTTGAACATAGCCCACTAAAGTATGGTTATTGTACTAAAAAGCAGATGGTGGTGTGCAGGTGTCCCAAACCCCAGGTGTCCAATTCAACTGTATTACGGTTTAGATGCGACAGAGAGAGCGAGAGACAGAGAGAGAGAGGTCTGATGAGAACAGAGAGAGATGGAGAGATACAACCTATATTTTTATTTGTTTTTCTTTCCCTTTTGTACTTTAACTATTTGCACATCATTACAACACGGAATAAACACATAATATGACATTTGAAATGGCTTTTTTCTTTTGGAACTTTTGTAAGTGTAATGTTTACTCTTAATTTGTATTGTTTATTTCACTTTTGTTTATCTATTTCACTTGCTTTGGCAATGTAAAAATATGTTTTTCATACCAATAAAGCCCCTTAAGTTAAAATGAAATGAGAGTGCGAGAGAGTGGTGTGAAAAGAACAGAGAGAGAGGGAGGGGGGAGTGTTGTGAAGAGAACAGAGAGAGCATGAGAGAGAGAGCGTGAGAGAGAGCATGAGAGAGAGAGAGAGAGAGAGAGAGAGAGCGATTTCAGTGTTGTGAGAGCTGATAGCTCCAGGTCAGTCTTCCTGTGGTTCAGGTTGTGTAATGTTTTGTCTGAAGCCCCTTGACTTTACCACTAGATGGCGTTATGCCAACCCAGATTGATTCTCCTGTGTTAATTGTTGTTAGTAATGGCCTCACCTGTGTTGTATTACTTTTAATGACAAACCCTATTTAAGGCCCCACTGCCCTTTTGTTCATGTTCAGTCCTGATGTTGGTCTAGGTGTTGTCATTCTCTAGGATTCCTTGTGTCTGAGATTTTTCTGACTTCTAATATTTGAACTTGGATTCTATGTTTTTTTTTTTGTTTCCTTTTGTGGACTTTTGGAAAGATGTTTCTGGACTCATGTTGAGAGATTTCTCTGTTTTGGATTACCTTTTTGTATTGCCTCCCAAGCGGAGTTGTTTAAGTTACCCTGGGACACAATCATTTAAAGTGTTGCCTAAGACTGTTGCTAAGTTTTTTTCTCTGAAGTAAAGAGCCAAAGATAAAACTCAGACTTTTTGGGATCTCATTGTTTTCTATTCCTCTGCACTTGGGTTCAACCTCCTCCAGTAGTGGAGTGGTCAGCATGAAGGACACACACATCCATCGGGGACCCGAGTTCGGTCCCCAGCTGGCTTGTAACAGGTTGCTCGTCTTCAGCAGAGAGAGAGAATGAGAATGAGAAAATTACTAGGCCTATCAGTGTCACCGTTATACACACAAATTCAATTAACTTAGCAAAACAATTATGATATCAACAGTAAATAAGTCTAATAGTGTGCACAACTTTCTAGTCCAGAACCTGGTGTAGTTTGGTCAGGTATTTTTAGTCTGGTGGAAAGATGTGGGGCCTGATTGGTGAGAAGAAGAGAGGGTGTGGTAGAGAGAGAGAACAGATCAGTGTGGTGAGAGCTCCAGGTCAGTCTTTGTGTGTTTCAGGTTGTTCGTCTTCAGCAGAGAGAGAGGAGATGAGTTTACCACAGTGGAATATAACTAGGCCTATCAGTGTCACCATTATACACACAAAGTCCCCAAAATTATTTTGCACTACATTCTTTTATTTATTGGTTATTTCCACTTATATACAGTACAGTACACTACAACAAGTATTATGAGTTTGGTTAAAAGATCCCCAGTTTGTGGCAGTTCTGTTGTAGTTTATGTCCTAAATCTTATTTAATTAAATCTTATTTACACAGAATTAGATATATTACCCAAGGGCTATGTCATCTTTAATTTCAAAAGATATTAACATGCTAGGAATCAATTATAAATTTGTTGTTCTTTAAAAAATATTCCACTGTCTCCCCGACAAATGTTATGTCATGAGACGTCCACTCATGTTCACCTCAGCAGTGGAGAACCTCAATTATCGTCCTATACGTCCTCTCTCATCTCTTCTCGCCTCCTTCTCTAAACTCATTGGATGAGAAAGCCAGAGGTCCCTCTCTGAATTTTTCCTCCAATGGCATGTGAGAAGGAAGCGAGGAGATAGGAGAGGACGTGAGGAGTTTGCAATTGAGATTTTCCCCAGGTCTCCCTCAACATTGAGCTGCTCCTTCCTGTCACTCACGCTACAGGAAGTGATGCGTTGCTCACTGGTCCCTTCTACTCTACCTCAGACCCTAACCATGAAGGCTGTCACAAGGGGATTTGACTACTTATTTGGAATAGGGGGACAGAGCACAGCAACAACAACAACAACAGTCAATTATAAAACAACCATTCAATATCCACTGAGTGTACAAGTCATTAAGAACAACTTCCTGATATTGAGTTGAAATGATCAAAAACCAATTTGACAGAGCTTGATGAATTTGAAAAGTAATAACGGCAAATGTTGCACAAACCAGGTGTGGAAAGCTCTTAGCGACGCAGAAATACTCACAGCGGTAATCGCTGCCAAAGGTGATTCTAACATGTATTGACTCAGGTGGTTGAATACTTAGCGAAAAAAGATACTTTAGTGTTTACATTTTTTCATTAACTTTTCACAAATGTCTTCCTTCATGAAAACCTCTGACCCATTCACTCAAACAGAACAACTTAAGTCAGTATCAATGTTCACAGTGCTATTTATTAATGCTTACAGGTGCATATACAGGGGTTGGCGATAGCAAGTTCCATACTGCATATACTCTATTGATAATGTCCTTATCTTTATCTATTTCCTGATGAGGTAGATGATGATGAAGATGGTCAGACAGCAGAGGAGAACTCCAGTTCTTGTGATGGAGAGAAGGACCAGGATTGTCATCTGTGGATCAGCAACTGAAATAATACAAATTCTCAGGCTAGGTTGATATAAGATGCTGTTGTACTTTATTTCTATTCTGTGGTACTTTCATGGTACATCATATTAATTCATTTATGTTAGATTCTCACTTAAATTTACAGAATGTACATACCTTCTTCATAGTGCTCTGTAGGGTCCTTGTCATAATCTTTGTGACCTATTGAATGTTTAGGTGAGTTAAATATTCTACTGTTATTCAAAATGTGATACGATAGTATTGTATCTCCAACATTTAGTAAAAAATATATCTGATACCTAGTATAAATGTTTGTGCATTTCGTGTCATAGCAGGTATATATTTTTTTATATTACCTTGGACCTTCAGGACAGTCGCATTTGTGAAGATGAAATAGTTATCCGACATTCCACAGAAGTATAGACCAGAATCAGCTACATCCACCTCTGTGATTTTGAGAAAGATAGTTCCGTTGGTCATGAACATTTTCATATGCTTGACCTGAAATCCATTTTGATGATGAACTGCTGGTAGAGAGCTCCACATAGATGTGATGCACAGGGGCTCTGAGCTGTTGACTTGCTTGAACCAGCCAACTTGTCCGGGTTTTTTAAGGACATTGATGCACTGCAGGGTGACATTTTCTCCTGAATGGACCTCCATTAACGTTGGCGGAGAGACAGACACAACATGGGTCAGATCTGAAAGAGAGAGAACAAAGATTTAGAAACGTATTCTTCATGCACATGATATACACACCTAAACACAGTCACAACTATGTGAGAGACCAAATCTATTGATGAATCACAAAATCTGAACTGAGGATGCTTACAGAAGCCGTAGAGGACGAGAATTGGCACATATATGCGTTCCATTCTGTGTTTATATCTACACTGCCAGACCATGAATGAAGGACTGAATCTTTAAATAAGAGAGATGAAAGTAATTTGAGATTATGGGCGGGACATAGTATGACAACCATAGCTGCAAACAATGACCCTAGATAAAAACAATCTTATCACCAACAACTGATGTTCCACTCTTGCATTTGGTTTGATAGAGAGAATGATAAGATATTTTAATTATAGGTTGTAGTTTATCATCATAGAGGTTTTCAGAATATTAAACAGTCAGAATTTATAAAATGTATGTCAACTGAACAGTTGGTCAAACATATTTTGTCCATTTTAAAGTATTACAATTTGAAAAGGGTCTGTATGACAGTAATTATTCTAAATGTTTTCACTGTGAGATTCTCCTCACGGTTGGGTTTATTTATTGTTGTGGGCGGAAGGACCTCCTGGACCTCCTGGAGTGGCTAACTATTGGCTGGAATTGGTTGTGGTTTGCCAATAGGGGGCACTCATTTGACTGCATCAATAGTTCACTGAATTGAAGAAACTCTTGCGATTGGCAGGAGCAGTGTGTTGTAGTTCACCAATAGTATAACTGTAACATATACGCCTGGGGTCAGAAAGCAGGTACAGAAGGTGAGTTTAATACTGAAGAGATACAAAAGAACAGTACTGAACATGAGAGAAAACCAATAACTGATGAAGTCTCGATGTATCTAATGAAAACCAATAACTGATGAAGTTTAGGTGTGCCTAATGAAAACCAATAACTTATGAAGTTTAGGTGTGCCTAATGAAAACCAATAACTTATGAAGTCTAGATGTGCCTAAAGATGGGGCACAGGTGTGCATAATGATGGTTGCCAGTTGTGCTTAATGATAGTTTGCCCAGGACCGGTGGTTAGTAACCACTTATGGAGAAGCGGCGACACAACCCGGTGAAATGTAAGGCGACAAATTCATAATCCTAAAGTTGAATTATTTAACATTCATGAATATACAAGTGTTGTATAGTCATCAAAAGCTCTGATTCAATATCACAGCGTTGTCAGATTTCAAAAAGGCTTCACGGCAAAAGCACAACATTTGATTGTTTGAGGATAGCACCTCTCATATTTATTCATTAGCATAACTTCATAACCAGCGCGGGTCACACAAAACCCATATAAGAGCTAAAATAAATCACTTACCTTTCGAATAACTTCTGCTGAGGGCTTCCCAAGGGTCCAACGAAGACATCCAATGGTTCTTTTGTTAGAAAAAGTCATTTATTATATCCATAAATCCCCATTTGGTTGGCGCGTTATGTTCATAAAATCCACCGTCGAGAAGCCCATTGAACTGTGAAGAGAACACGTTCAAATTATACCTATAAACTTTCTCCAAACAAATCAAACATAATTTTTACCTTCTTAGGGAGTAGCGCACGAGGTGACCGTTTTGGAGAACCTGGCGTGCCCAAAGTAAAAATGCCTCCCATTCAGGCCCAGAAAATAGGATATGCACATATTTAGTACTATTGGATAGGAAACACCCTAAGTGTTCTACAAGTGTTAACATTTTGTCTGTGAGTGTAACAGAACGGATATGGCAGGCAAAAACCCAAAGGAATTTCTGTCCCGGAAAAAGTAGTTTTGACAGATTGCCTCATTTTGAACCCCTCCCTTATGAAAATGTCCATATAAGGGCATATGAATGCAGTACCTATCGCTTCCTCTGGATGTCAACAGTCTCGAGAAAGTGTTCTGATTATTCTTAGCTGCTTTTAGAGCGGAGAAGAAGACGAATAAGGAAGTGCCCCCACAGATGTCCTTACAAGAAAATGCACGCTCCCGGCTGGCGCGTTCTTTGTTTTTTTCCTTTGTTATCGCCCAGTTTATATTCCGGTTGAAATATTATACAACATATACATTAAAGTGTTCCTAAGGATACATTAGCAATTATGTTTGATTGTTCTTGGACAAGTTTAAAGGTATAAGTTGAACGAGTTCTCTTCACGTTTCAATGGACTCTATTTTCTCATTCTAATGCGCCAACCAAACAGAGATTTATGGATATAATACATGACTTTTTCTAACAAAAGAACCATGGATTGTCTTCGTTGGACACTTGGGAAGCCCTCAGCAGAAGTTCTTCAACAGGTAATTGATTTGTTTTCGCTGTGAAATGTGTTTTGTGTGAACCGTGATAGCTTATGAATTCATGGTAATGGAAATATATTGAAGGTGCTACCCTCAAACAATCAAATGTAGTGCTTTCGCCGTAAAGCCTTTTTAAAATCTGACAACGCTGTGATATTGCCAAGAAACAGAGCTTTTGATGACTATGAAACACTTGTATATTGATGCATGTTTAATAATTCAACTTTTGGATTTTGAATTTGGCGCCTTGCATTTCACCTGGTAGTGTTGAAAGTGGGGCGCTATCGCCCCAGCGCACCTTGCTGCTCCTTAAGAAGTTAATGTATCCTTAGGTATCCTTTTATGTATATTTACTGTAATATTTCAACTGGAAGATAACGTGAACGATAAGGAAGGAAAATAAAGTGTGGCGCGCTCACTATCTCGCGCCCGTGAAACGTTGTTGACAAATATGGTCCTTCGACTATTTCGTCTTCCTATCTGTTCTGCTTAGTGCTAGAGCCTCCAAACACTGTATAAAGACTGTTGACATCTAGTGGAAGCCATAGGTACTGCAATCTAGGAGCTGGATCCCATTAAAATCAATAGGATGACTATCAAACAGAGGAAAGGTCACAACAACAAAAACATTCAGGACAGAAAGTTCTCTGATTTTTGCCTGCTATATCCGTTCTGTTATACTCACAGACAATATTTTAACACTCTTAGAAACGTAAGAGTGTTTCCTGTCCAATAGTACTAATTATGTGCATATCCTATTTTCTGGGCCTGAGTGAAAGGCATTTTACTTTGGGCATGCCAGACTCTCCAAAACCGTCACCTCAGCTGCCTCTCCCTAAGAAGGTTAGTCAAATCAAATCAAATTTTATTTGTCACATACACATGGTTAGCAGATGTTAATGCGAGTGTAGCGAAATGCTTGTGCTTCTAGTTCCGACCATGCAGTAGTATCTAACAAGTAATCTAACAAATTCACAACAACTACCTTATACACACAAGAGTAAAGGAATGAATACGTGTATGTACATTTAAATATATGGATGAGCGATGGCTGACCGGCATAGGCAAGATGCAGTAGATGGTATGGTGTACAGTATATACACATATATATATATATGAGATGAGTAATGTAGGATATGTAAACATTATATAAATGGCATTGTTTAAAGTGGCTAGTGATACATTATTTCATCCAATTATAATTATTAAAGTGGCTAGAGATTTGGGTATGGAGTACAGTATATAGAAATATATATATGAGATGAGTAATGTAGGATATGTAAACATTATATAAATGGCATTGTTTAAAGTGGCTAGTGATACATTATTTCATCCAATTATAATTATTAAAGTGGCTAGAGATTTGGGTCGATGGCCGAACGGCATAGGCAAGATTCAGTAGATTGTTTAGAGTACAGTGTATACATTTGATATGAGTATGTCGGATACGTAAACATTATATACAAAATTGTTTAAAGTGGCTATTGATACATTGTTACATCCAATTCCTATGTTTAAAGTGCCTAGAGATTTAAGTCAGTATGTTGTCAGCAGCCACTCAATGTTAGTGATGGCTGTTTAACAGTCTGATGGCCTTGAGGTAGAAGCTGTTTCAGTCTCTCGGGAGAGGTGCACGATGCGCCCGTCGACGTAGCTTGACTAAAGGACCGGCGCGTTTCCCTCTTCTCCGGAGCCGCCGTTGTTTTGAGTCGCCGGCTGGGATCCAGTCTATTGTCCTGGTTGGGGTAACAAAGAGAGAATCCTCTTTGGGAAAGTCGTATTCCTGGTCGTAATGTTGGTAAGTTGACGTTGCTCTTATATCCAATAGTTCCTCCCGGTTGTATGTAATAAAACGTAATATTTCCCGGGGTAACAATGTAAGAAGTAATACATAAAAAACAAAATACTGCATAGTTTCCTGAGAACGTGAAGCGAGGCTGCCATCTCTGTCGGCGCCGGAAGTGGACCCAGGAGCGTTGGAGCGGGAGTAGACGTGACAATAACTTAAAGGCAGTGGCGAACCATTTGACCTTAAGATGGGGGAAACTGAGACAGCACCCACACTACCATTAGCAGCAACAACAGCCACATTGCTGACACTACCTATGGTAGCCTAACACCATCACTATCACCAAACGCGACAACAGTGACACATCAAAGGGTGTGAGTTTGACAGGCTCGTGATGCTGAAACGACAGTGACTGTAATACCTACCAGCTCACTCCATGTAGGAGAGTGCACTTTCTGTAAAACACATAGACTGATTGAAAGACAGCAGTCACACACAGCATGATGTTAATGCTCCGTTTGGTTTGCCCGTTTTGTCTAGTAATCCACCTGCTCAAATGCGTTCATCCATGCAGGCAAACAATATCCCAAAAGTACCGGTAAAGTTCTTTGAAACAAGTCAAACAGCGTTTCTAATCAATACTCAGATATCCTAATATGAATATAAATGATAATATTTCAGATGGAATATAGCCTGTTGAATAGAAGAGAAAAATAGCTAAGAGCGTGCTCACTGCCACGTGCGTAAACCATTACAGGACACCTCACGAGACCTCAGGAAGAACATCTCTTACTCCTTGGATATTCAAGTTAAAAGCCTGAAAGCTTGTCTAAAGACTGTTGCCATCTAGTGTAAGCCATAAGATCTGCAATCTGGGAGCTGGATCCCCCTCCTTTCAATAGCAAATGAATGGGAAAAGTGTCACTTCACAGAATCACATTTTCCGGAAAGATTTTTCTCTGGTGTTCGCCTGCCAAATCAGTTATTTTATACTCATAGACATTATTTTAACAGTTTTAGAAACTTTAGTGTTTTCTATCCAATACTACCACTATGTGCATATCCTAGTTTCTGGGCCTGAGTACCAGGCATTTTACTTTGGGTACGCCAGACTCTCCAAACCTCAGAACACTGCCGCTCCCTTAAAGACTAGCCACCCAATCGGCTGTTCTCTTTGCTACAGCACGGAAAGCAGTATCGATGCACCATGTCTGGAACCAAAAGGACCCTGAATAGCTTCAACCCCAAGCCATAAGACAGAAACATAGTTACAGTAGTTCATCAAACAGCTGCAGTACTCTGACAATTTGCATTGCACAACATTTTTCGACTCATCACATATGCTGCTGCTACTGTTTATTTTCTGTCACTTTATTCCTAGTTATATGTACATATCTAACTCAATTACCTGGTACCCTGTATATGTAGCCACATTATTGTTAGTTATTGTGTATTTATTATTAAGTGTTTTACTTTTCTATTATTTCTCTATTTTCTTTCTCTCTGCATTGTTGGGAAAGTCCCGTGAGTAGACATTGATTTCACTGTTAGTCTACACCTGTTGTTTACTGTTTGGGAACGGGACCAAGCTGGATGTTGAAGGTAGCTAGCATTTCTTAACCCATATGCTATTATTACAAAGAAATTACAGTTAATGATTGATAACGTATTATCGACAACTGCCCAACGCACTATAGTGGAGTGATACATCTTCATCATCATCTATAACACCAGGAAATAGATAAAGCTAAGGCCATTATCAATAGACTAAATGTAATATGTTACTTGCTTTCACCAAATCCCTGTGTGTGTACTTATTGTATAATTATTAATCAATAGCACTGTGAACATTGATACTGACTGAAGTCGTTCTGTTGGAGTGAATGGGTCAGAAGTTTTCATGAAGGGAAATAGTTCACCAAACTATTTAGAAAGGCTATTAGCTTGTTTGTATTCTTCACATACTTTGCACATCTAACTGAGCGGCAGGGGTCTAGTGTGTATCATCCAGATGAACAGATGAAGAGATATGTGAAAAGAGCGTGTGTGGTTTTTATGCACTGAGAGGTGTGGTGAGACCTGAAGGCCAGTCTTCCTGTAATGTTGGTTGTTTGTCATCAGCAGAGAGAGGGTGATGCATGAAATGCCTACTGTCTCCATCTCACATTATGGTCAACCACCCGTGTTTCTACTTTCACATGTCACGTAGTGTAAAAGTTACCTGGTTATTTTGAGCAGGCACACTCTTAGAAAATAAGGTCCTACGTAGAACCCAAAAGGGTTATTCGGCTGTCACATAGGAGCACCCTTTGAGGAACCATTTTTGGTTCCAGTTAGAACATTTTAAACAAATAAAATGTGTTGGGTGGGTGGGCACAGAGACAAAGAGAGAGACAGACAGAGATAGAGACACCCCCCAGTGTTAGTCAGAGGCCCAGTGATGTTCAACTCAGCAGGTCTCACTCATCACTGAGCTGCTCCTCCCTGTCACTCACACCACAGGAAGTGATACGTTGCTCCTCTACCTCAGAACACAATCATATTCTCCTTATAAGGCAACTAGCTGCTTTTCAGAATAGGGGGCTGTGATCAGTGCAGTCAAGACAGGAAAGACTAATGGGCAAATAACATGATAAACAATCTTGTGACAGTTTTGATTAAACAAATTGTATTAAGTAATCAATGTAATTCAATTGTCCTATGCTAGGTACTTGTTCTTTACGACCAACTAAACACAGAGATCTAAACTAATTTAAACTGTTGTGGTCTGAGTCTAACTCCCCCTCTCTGACCACCCCCTGTACCACTGAGCTGTGTGACCTAACAGAGTGGAAGAGGGCTACAGAGGCCCTGAGGTACAACACACATAAACTACAGAGATATTTACTGATTTACATTTCAATACATTTGATTAAACTTGTATTCAAAGATATGGCAGACCACTTGTCCTCCTCTCCACCCTCCACGTTGTCATCTTGTAGCAGCATACACTACATGGGTGTCCAGCTCCTTCTCTCTTCTTCTCTCCCTCTTCTTTTTCTTGGAGGTGAAATTCAGGGAAGCGTAATTCAGTGCATCAGGATCTTGGTTCTGTACATTTGGAAACACCATGAAATACAATTATAATTTACAATATTTCTGAATTGCTCATATTTTCAAAATAATGTCACTGAACAAATAACATTTACCTGATCATTTTGTGGTTGTTGTTGTGAGTCAGGTCCTGAATATGATTTAAAACAGAGATGAGAAGATATCAACTAATCATTCCATTGTAGTGTTCACAATATAACTTTTACTGACTATTTCAGCTGTCAGTATACAGTATATTAAGGGTAGGCAACCCTGTTCCTGCAGGTATTGCAGAATTTTGTTCCAAATAAGCACCACACCTGCCTAACTAAGCTAATTGATCAGTTCAGTGATTGCCTAAATTGAACACATCTGGTCTTCCAGGTCGGTTAAATCAAAAACATGATGTTCCTGCGGCACTCCAGGACCAGTGTTGCCTACCCCTGCAGTATGGCATGTGAAACATGTTCTATGTAAGTGTAGGTAATAGCAGGCCCCATAAGAAATGGGCTCCATACCTGTGTTTAGTCTGTTTGCATCTCTTCTGACCTTGAGGACCAGGATGAGGATGATTATCAATATAACAGCAGTTAGAACACCCAGGATCACAACCAGTAGGGAGAGCTTCATGGTTCCATCTTCATCTCCTACAAAACAGATTTAAATTAGAATAAGAACTATACAAGCTTTTACCCCGTTTGCTACCAATTTAGAATGGATCATTTTCAGATTGCTGTAAGATGCTGTTGTACTTTATTTCTACTCTGTGGTACTTTCATGGTACATCATATTAATTAATTTCTTAAAGATTCTCACTTAAAATTACAGAATGAACATACCTTCTTCATAGTTCTCTGTGGGGTCCTTGTCATAATCTTTGTGACCTTTTGAATGATTAGGTGAGTTAAATATTTTACTGTTATTCCAACTGTAATACGATAGTACTGTATCTCAAACAAAAGTCAAAATTATATCTGATACCTAGGATAAATGTTTGTGCATTTGGTGTCATAGCAGACAATTTATTGAAAATATTACCTTGGACCTTCAGGACAGTTGCGTTGGTGAAGATGAAATAGTTATCCAACATTCCACAGAAGTACAGACCAGAATCAGCTACATCCACCTCTGTGATTCTGAGTAAGGTAGTTCTATTGGTGATTAACATTTTCATATGATTGCCCTGAAATCCATTTTGATGATGAACAGTTGGCAGAGAGCTCCACTTTGACGTGATGCACAGGGGCTCTGAGCTGTTGACTTGCTTGAACCAGCCAACGTGTTCCATTTTTTTAAGGACATTGATGCACTGCAGGGTGACATTTTCCCCTGAACGGACCACTACTAAGTGTGGTGGAGAGACAGACACAACATGGGTCAGATCTGAAAGAGAGAGAACCAAAGTTAAGAAAGAGTTGTGAATAAAAAGTATTCTTCATGCACATTATATACACACCTAAACACAGTCACAACTATGTGATAGTCCAAATCTATTGATGAATCACAACATCTGAATTGAGTAACTTACAGAAGCTGCAGAGGACGAGAATAGGCACATATATGTGTTCCATTCTGTGTTTAGATCTACACTGCCAGACCACGAATGAAGGACTGAATCTTCAAAGAGAGATGAAAGTAATTTGTTACTATGGGCGGGACATATTATGACAACCATAGCTGCAAAACAATGACCAAATTATGATCTTATAACTAACCACTGATGTTCCACTCTTGCATTTGATTTAGTAGACAGAATGATAAGATATTTTAATGATAGACTGTAGTTTAAAATGCCCTTATAAGGGCATTTTCATAAGGGAGGGGTTCCCAATGAGGCACTCTGTCAAAACCACTTTTTCCAGGACAGAAATTCCTCGGGGTTATCCGTTCTGTTTTACTCACAGACAAAATGTTAAAACGTTCAGAAAATTCAGAGTGTTTCCTATCCAATGGTTCTAAATATGTGCATATCCTATTTTCTGGGCCTGAATGGGAGGCATTTTACTTTGGGCACGCCAGGGTCTCCAAAACGGTCACTTCGTGCGCTGCTCCCAAAGAAGTTAAGTACTGCAGTGCATCTCCTCCTCATGGGCTGCACCAGATTTGCCAGTTCTTGCTCTGAGATACCCCACTTTTCCACCAAGGCACCTGAACATTTCTGGGGGGAATGGCCCTAGCCCTCACCCTCCAATCCGACAGGTCCCAGACGTACTCAATGGGATTGAGATCCGGGCTCTTCGCTGGCCATGGCAGAACACTGACATTCCTGTCTTGCAGGAAATCAAGCACAGAATGAGTAGGATGGCTGGTGGCATTGTCATGCAGGAGGGTCTTGTCAGGATGAGCGTGCAGGAAGAGTACCAGATGAGGGAGGAGGATGTCTTCCCTGTAACGCACAGCCTGGGGATTGCCTGCAATGACAACAAGCTCAGTCCGATGATGCTTTGACACACCGCCCCAGACCATGACGGACCCTCCACCTCCAAATCGATCCCGCTCCAGAATATAGGCCTCGGTGTAACGCTCATTCCTTTGACAATAAATGCGAATCTGACCATCACCCCTCAGTGAAGAGCACTTTTTGCCAGTCCTGTCTGGTCCAGCGACGGTGGGTTTGTGCCCATAGGCGACGTTGTTTGGTGATGTCTGGTGATGACATGCCTTACAACAGGCCCTCAGTCCAGCCTCTCTTAGCCAATTGCAGACAGTCTGAGCACTGATGGAGGGATCCTGGTGAAACTCGGGCAGTTGTTGTTGCCATCCTGTACCTGTCGCGCAGGTGTGATGTTCGGATGTACCGATCCTGTGCAGGTGTTGTTACACGTGGTCTGCCCCTGCGAGGACGATCAGCTGTCCGTCCTGTCTCCCTATACCGCTGTCTTAGGCGTCTCACAGTACGGACATTGCAATTTATTGCCCTGGCCACATCTGCAGTCCTCATGCCTCCTTGGAGCATGCTTAAGGCACATTCAAGTAGATGAGCAGGGACCCTGGGCATCTTTCTTTTGTTGTTTTTCAGAGTCAGTAGAAAGGCTTCTTTAGTGTTTTCATAATGTTAGTGTCTTAACGACCTTTCCACAGGTGCATGTTTATGGTTCATTGAACAAGCATGGGAAACAGTGTTTATACCCTTCACAATGAAGATCTGTGAAGTAATTTGGATTTTTACTAGTTATCTTTGAAAGACAGGGTCATGAAAAAGGGACGTTTCTTTTTTTTGCTGAGTTTATGTTCTCACTGTGAGAATCTCTTCACTGTAGTGTTTCTTTATTTCAGTGGGTTTTAGGACCTCCTGGAGTGGGTAACTATTGGCTGGAATTGGTGGTGGTTGGCCAATAATGGGAACTCTTCTTAATGCACCAATAGATCACTGAATTTGGCAGGAACATAGAACTGTTTGGGCATAATGACCATCGTTATTTTGGAGGAAAAAGGGGAGGCTTGCAAGTCGAAGAACACCATCCCAACCGTGAAGAACGGGGATGGCAGCATCATGTTGTGGGGGTGCTTTGCTGCAGGAGGGTCTGGTGCACTTCACAAAATAGATGGCATCATGAGGGATATATTGAAGCAACATCTCATAATAGACAGACGGAATTGTTCCAACCAATGAGACATTATTAACAAACACAGTGAGATCTGGTCGACAGACTCGCTGGATTGCAGTGTTACGGGCATTCATGTGTTGCGTATTCCTACGCCACCAGGAGCAGCTCCTACTTGTGTGAGACAATACAAAATTCCGCTCACAGCATACGCAGTGGTACAAGAGATTATCGACTCCCTACTAGCGAAACGGATAATCAGGGAATGTAACAGTACGTACAGCTCTCCCGTGTGGCTTGTTCTGAAAACAACGGGTAAATGGCGTCTTACCGTTGACTATAGACAACTCAAAAAAATGGTTCCGTTGTCTCGTTGGCCAATGACACAGCTCGACCAAGAGTTGCCAAAAGATGGCAAACGCCAAGTACTTCTCCACTGTCGACGTGTCGAATGGTTTCTGGACAATGACAGACAACCCTCGTGACCAACACAACTTGGCTTTCTCTTTCTTGAACAAGCTCTTCACGTTCAATCGTTGCCCGATTTGGTATGTGAACTCCCCCTCAGAGTTCAACATCTTCCTGCATAAGGCAATGCCAGACGCAGCCTCCAGGAGGACAATAATCTACATGGACGACGTTCCCATGAGAAGTTAGACTTGGTCACATCACCTCAACGAGATGGACCACGTTCTTACCCAACTCGGGACGGCAGGGGCTAAGGTGGCCATCATGAAAGGACAATGGTGCAGGGCCAAGGTAAACTACGTTGGGCTTCTGGTGGGTGCTGAGTAATGTAATTACTCCCATCAATTCATCAAAAACTACGCCGACTTGTCGAAGCCTTTGACCCGTCTTCTTCAGAAAGACACCCCATTCTTCTGGGATGGCACTCACAACGAAGCTGTGGCTTCCTTGAAAAACTTGCTTTGCGAGGCACCCTGTCTGGTATACCCCAACAAAGACAAGATGTTATTTTTGGAAGTCGGTTTCTCTGAGCACTGCCTTACTGCTGGGTTGTACCAAAAACACAACAAAGACAAACGTGTGGTTGCTTACGCGAGCAAAACACTCAACCCTGCTGAACACAAATACTCAGACTGCGAAAAGACGCTGCTGTCGACAATCTGGGCAGTCAAACACTTAACCAGTTATGTCGGCGGACAAAAGGTGATCATAGAAACATGTCACCAGCCTGTGACTTTTCTGAAAAGCCAACGAATCCGCGAGGGTGCTGTACACAACAGCAGGATAGCGGCTTGGCTTATGACGCTGCAGAGCCATGACGTAGTAGTCAACTATGCAAAAGCAAAAAACCTGCCTTTGTGCAGTGCTTTGGCAGTGTGTCAACGCTGTCGTGATGATGAGACCGACTCCGCACCACCCACGCGTGACATCGCTCCGCCATTGCCTTCAAACATTAACTACTTAGGGAGTGGTGGAATTATTAAACATTCATCAATATACAAGTGTTGCATAGTAATCAAAAGCTCTGCTTCTTGGCAATATCACAGTGTTGTCAGATTTCAAAAAGGCTTCACGGCGAAAGCACAACATTTGATTGTTTGAGGGTAGCACCTCCAATATTTTAGTATTAGCATAAATTCATAAACCATCACGGTTCACACAAAACACATTTCACAGCGAAAACAAATCCCTTACCTTTTGAAGAACTTCTGCTGAGGGCTTCCCAAGTGTCCAACGAAGACAATCCATGGTTCTTTTGTTAGAAAAAGTCATTTATTATATCCATAAATCTCTGTTTGGTTGGTGCTTTATGTTCAGAAAATCCAATGTCGAATCGCCCATAGAACTGTGAAGAGAATGCATTCAAATATACCTATAAACGTTTCCTAAACAAATCAAATACCAGTTAAAATGCATCCTTAGCTATCCTTTTTATGAATATGAGCGACAATATTTCACTCGGATGGTCACCTAAACGTTATATAAGTAAAATAAAGTGGGGTGCGCAGCCAGCCTTGCGCACAAGAAAACTTGTTGACATCTGAGCTACCTTGGCCATATCCTTTCCCTATTCTTCCTGCTTCCTCCAATCTCTCTGAGGCTTTATATATAGACTTTTGACATCTAGTGGAAGCCATAGGTACTGAAATCTCGGAGCTGCTTGCCATAGAACTCAATAGAGAGACTGTCAACCAGAGCCAATGTGACAAAAAAACAGTAATTCCGGATAGTAATTCTGGATCTTTATTTCTATTTCTGTTCTGTTACACTCACAGACATTATGTTAACACTTTTAGAAACTTCAGAGTGTTTCCTATCCAATAGTACTAATTATGTGCATATCCTATTTTCTGGGCCTGAGTGGGAGACGTTTTACTTTGGGCACGCCAGACTCTCCAAAACCGTCACCTCGGGAACCGCTCCCTAAGAAGTTAACTACTTCGAAGAGAATTTGTGTCTTGACATGCCAATGGCATTTGTTGATGGCTGTTCTTACCGTCATCTAGACCACTTGAAAGCTGGTGTGGGATTGGTATGGCACAACGATATTCTGTGCAAACCTTTTCAATGTCAGCTAGGCAACAAGACCAGCCAGTTTGCAGAAGTGGCTGGCGTGCTTATCACACTGCAAACGGCGGTGAAACACAGACTGTCAGAACTGGCGATCTGCACCGATTCAAACTACGCCAGACTCACCTTCTTATGCCCCTTGCTGTTTTGGAAACAAAAGCACATGACTACTTCAAGTGAAAAACAAAGACCTCATTCTAGCTTGCGATGACCTCGTCACCAAACACAACATACAGGTGTATTGGAAGAAAGTCAAGGGACACCCCAAATGACAAACTTGGCAACGACCATGTCGAAAGCATGGTGAAATCTGGTGCAATTCACAACACCCCTTGGGTGTTCGATGCTCAAGATGAAAAAACTCTGAGGAAGCCATAGTGTCTGCGGTAACGTGTAGCCATGTAGCTAGTAGAGGTTATGAACCATGACTTTGCCCATGTCCAATTGGTTTGATTGTTATTGGAGGATTTTCTCCGTGAAGTTAGCTCTTCTATGGACCACTTGGCCATGAGTAGAACACCCTCATATCTAGTGTCCCTCTCAATGATGCACAACATATTGACCTCAGCTACTATAACCACGATAAGGCCGTTACAGTCACATTTGGCCTATAGTCTGGGGTCGGCAATCCCAATACACGTTGATGTTGATCGTAATGAAGTGGGATTTTTACTGATGCTGCCGGTTGTTGAACTGGAGAATATCTACAGATTGAAAACAGTTCAAAATGTAGGATTTTGGTGCGACAATAACCACGTAAAAATTGCCACACCCCTAGTTGTAGCTTATCAGGAAAACAATCCCTAACCTGTTAATGTGTACTTTAACCAAAGATGTCCACTACCTCTGTCCTAGCAAACTGTTTGTCAGGTAAAACACTGGGCGTCTTTGTGGTCTTAAGCCTATCACCAGCAAAGAACGCTGGGAGGGGGGGAGACTGCTACGATGATCCATAAACCAGGACATCCGATGCTCATTCTTATGGTGTGTTGCAATGTGCAGAATCCTTCCAAGTTAAACCTACCAGAGGGGGACTGTCAAGACTGGCCTGCTCGGGTCAGGTTACTGTGGACCACAATCCTACAGAGAGATCTCTCACAGCCACCAGAGGGGAAGAGATCGAAAGGTATGGAGATGGGGGGGTTATGACATCTCACGCCCATTGTAAATCTAAGGCAGCAGACAAAATTCCTTTGTCCTGTTCACTATGGAGAACCGGCCTCAGAACATAAACATGCAATAAATGGACTTTGGGACAATAGGCTTCGTCAGCCACACTGATGGTAATGACAATAGATGTGAATGAAAATTTATTTAGTTTTGGTTATGTTATTAAAAGTTTGTCACGTCCAGGCCTGAGAAGACAGGCTGGCGTGTTTAGTTTTGTTTTGGTGTAGGGCTTTTTCTGTTCTAGGTTATCTATTTCTATGTTGGGGTAATGGTTCCCAATTAGAGGCAGCTGAGTTTCGTTACCTCTAATTGGGAACCATATATATGTTTGTAGTTTTCACTAGCGGTTTGTGGGTTATTGTTTGAGCATAGCTTTGTGTGTCAGTCTATGTTATTGTTACGATCTTCGTTTTCGTTCGTTTTGTTGTTTTGTCCCAGTTACGTGTATTAAGTAAAGCATGTATACTGGATACTTCGCGGCGCCTTGGTCTATCCCTCACGGAGATCGTGACAGAATAACCCACCATAAGAAGACCAAGCAGCGAGAGACCCGGGAGTTCTGGACTAGGGAGGAGATTTTGGATGGAAAAGGGTCCTGGACATGGGATGAGATTTTGGCTGGTAAGGGACCTTGGGAGAAGACGGCGGAGCATCGTCACCCCAGGGAAAAAAGAGTAGCGGGGGCTGAGCGGAGCAGTTACGAGGATTTGTATGGAGTATGGAACCCGGAGAAAGAAAAGTATGTTGGGACTCGCCTGGCTAGGAAGCCCGAAAGGCAGCCCCAAAAACTTTTTGGGGGCACACGAGGAGGTTGGCCGGTTCAGGATGGACTCCTGAGCCAACTCCTCGTGCTCTCTGGAGGGAGCTGCCGGAGGAGCGCCGCACTGGTAAGACGCCGTGCTATGCAGTTTGCGCACAGTGTCTCCAGTGCGCTGCTCACACCCCGGTGCGAGAGATTCCAGCGCCACTCATCTGTCAGGAGGGTGAGTGTGCAGCCTGGAGGAGTGGTGCCGGCTCTGCGCTCCTGGTCTCCGGTTCGCATCCACAGCCCAGTGCGTGACATCTCCAGCTCCCATCATCCATGAGGCAAGGGTGAGTGAACAGCCGGGAGAGAAGTACCGGCTCCACGCATCGGGCCCCCTGTGCGCTAAGAGAGTCCAGCACGTCCTGTTCCGGCTCTGCGCACCAGGCTCCCTGTGCGCTTAGAGAGTCCAGCACGTCCTGTCCCTGTTCCACGCTCCAGGATCCCTGTGCTCGCCGTGGACCCAGCACGCCCTGTCCCTGCTCCACGCTCCAGGATCCCTGTGCCCATTGTGGACTCCAGCACGTCCTGTCCCTGCTCCACGCTCCAGGATAACTGTGCCCGTCGTGGACCCAGCACGTCCTGTCCCTGTTCAACGCTCCAGGATCCCTGTGCCCGTCGTGGACCCAGCACGTCCTGTCCCTTTTCCACGTTCCAGGATCCCTGTGCGCACCGTGAACCCAGTACGGCCCGTTCCTGCTCCCCGCACCAGAGTCCCAGTGTGCGTCATGAGTCCAGTACGGCCTGTTCGCCTCGCGCACCAGGCCCCTGTGCGCTTATAGAGTCCAGCACGCCCCATTCTCGCCCGCGCACCAGGCCCCCTGTGCGCTAAAGAGTCCAGCACGTCCTGTTCGGCTCCGCGCACCAGGCCCCCTGTGCGCTAGAGAGTCCAGCACGCCCTGTTCGGCTCCGCGCACCAGGCCCCCTGTGCGCTTAGAGAGTCCAGCACGTCCTGTTCGGCCCGCGCACCAGGCCCCCTGTGCGCTTAGAGAGTCCAGCACGTCCTGTCCCTGTTCCACGCTCCAGGATCCCTGTGCTCGTCATGGACCCAGCACGTCCTGTCCCTGCTCCACGCTCCAGATCCCTGTGCCCGTCATGGACCCAGCACGTCCTGTCCCTGCTCCACGCTCCAGGATGCCTGTGCCCGTCGTGGACCCAGCACGTCCTGTCCCTGTTCCACGCTCCAGGATCCCTGTGCGCGCCGTGAACCCAGTACGGCCCGTTCCTGCTCCCCGCACCAGAGTCCCCGTGCGCGTCATGAGTCCAGTACGGCCCGTTCCTGCTCCCCGCACCAGAGTCCCAGTGCGTGTCATGAGTCCAGTACGGCCCGTTCCTGCTCCCCGCACCAGAGTCCCAGTGTGCGTCGACAGTCCGGAACCTCGAGAGAAGGTTCCCAGTCCGGAGCCTCCAGAGAAGGTTCCCAGTCCGGAGCCTCCAGAGAAGGTTCCCAGTCCGGAGCCTCCAGAGAAGGTCCCCAGTCTAAAACTAACTGTTCCGGCAAATAGCCCAGGGCCTCCGGTGTGGGACCCGAGCCAGCGCCGGCCGGCACCGAGCCGCCACCTGGGACAGGAAGGCTCATCTCAAGACCCCCCAATGGACTTTTGGCGCGGTCGGAGTCCGCGCTTTGGGTATTGTCACGCCCAGGCCTGAGAAGACAGGCTGGCGTGTTTAGTTTTGTTTTGGTGTAGGGTTTTTTCTGTTCTAGGTTATCTATTTCTATGTTGGGGTAATTATTCCCAATTAGAAGCAGCTGAGTTTCGTTACCTCAAATTGGGAACCATATATATGTTTGTAGTTTTCACTAGGGGTTTGTGGGTTATTGTTTGAGCATAGCTTTGTGTGGCAGTCTATGTTATTGTTACGATCTTCGTTTTCGTTCGTTTTGGTCTGTCCCCCACGGAGATCGTGACAAAGTTAATGGACAACGTTATAACAAAAACATTGTAACTGTAAGAGTTTTTCTAGTATGTGCTTGATGTTGGCATATCGTACGTTCTGTGGAAAATTTCCAGATGAAAGATTTTTTAAATATTTTTGATAACGATGAAATGTGAAGTTAGTTGGATCTGAGTCAAATCCAGTATTGCCTCGTAACTTGGTACGCCCAGAGAATTGCCTTAAAGGTGAAAACGCCCTTTTCTGACCCGAGGGTATAAAACATGTGAGTTAAGAATTAACACAAGGTCTGAAAAACTGCAACACAAGGTTGAAGAAGACAAAGGAACCTTTTAACTTAGGGAGCGGTGGGGCGCCCCCTAAGAAGTCGGAATCCGGTCCACGCAGAGACCGCCATCGTAGACCTTCAACTAGTAATTATATCATTATATTCTGACCCATAAGAGCGGCAGTTTGGGGCAAGTTCAGTTATATAATAATCATAGCTGAAAAATGCACCCAAGTGTATTTTTCTCTCGTGCACTCTCGCTCTCTCTTTCTCTCTCTTTTGAAATCCCCATTTTGTGTAACACGTGTCATGTTGTATTGACCCGCTAGGGACCTGTTTTATCATACTAAGTCCTAATCAATAGCCTAGACTGTGTGTTTGTGTATGTGAATCTTATATTATCATTTTAGTTTGTTAGCAAATAAATAATGAACTCAATGGTGTGGTACGGACTTATTTGATGAGACTCGGGTTTGTGCAGATTCCCGGATGGTTCAGAATGAGACTGTAGAGGAAATTGATTAATAAGCGACTGTTGTAAGATCAATATTCTGATATTCTTTGAGTTAATTTGGTAAATAGAAACTCAATAAAGCTAAAACGTTCCCATGGTGCCCCAGATTAATGAGTTAATAATTGCCTGATTCATTTAATCACGTAATTAGAAACCGTTAATCATTCGACGAGCAGCAGTCGTCACATGAATCAATACAATGTCACAACAGCCTCATTGTCTCGTCTTCCTGGAATCTGGGAAACTAAGCTGGGTTGGGGTTAAAACACCATCCTGTGTAGATAACCAAGGTGGCTTATGGGAAGGTTATAAATGACTGTCTAAGCATTTTCTAGGGGCCCATAAATAATATCTGGGTTTTTTTCATTTTGAGTTAGACTCTCAGCCTAACAGTCAGTCAAGACTGTTGGGCTGACTGTTTCATTATTGCATAATTAATCGATATTAAATAAAGATGATTGTTTGAAGAAATTACCAAGTCTCTCTCTGTTATGGAAATTTTGTGCTCAATGTTCACAAACTGAACTTCAATTAAACAAACTCTGTCTGTTACCCAGTATTTGTAAGATACTGGTTGAAATGAGACAAACAGAGGCCCAATCTACAATGGTCAAATGTTTATTCAGGAGAGCTCTGATATTAAAAGGTGTACACAGTCTTTTATATTGTACAGGTTGAAATACAAAAAATACAAAGGCCCCACCATATTCCCCACCCTTTCCAGGAAAAAGTGTTTTCCCACAGTACACATTCAGCGGCATATCACAATCTTACAACATAAGTCAAACTTGGACAGCTCCTAACAGTCCCTCCTGTCTCAAGGACAGAAGCCTTGACACATATGTCTGATTAGAACTAAGAACGCTTTGTTCTCACAGACTCCTTCTCACAAGTCGTACCATCCTGTTCCACTCTCCACACAATATTCATTTATAGACACACACACATCAATTGGACTACCATTTGTCTTATAACCCTATCGCAATTGCATACATTTTCAGAATGGAATATTCTTAGATGTAAAAACATTTAGTCATTAAACATAACATTTATAAAAAGGTCCCAATCATAAGAACACAACCATTAGGCTTAGCATTTCCCAAACAAAATGTACAACTAATTACTTCCCATTGCAAACATTGTTATCATATTAAGCACACACACTAACCAGTGATCTAAAGTTTAATTGCAATAATGTTTCACACACATGAAACATTATTTTCAAAGAGATAGCTAACAACAGCAAGCAAGCTGCTATCGAGCTTCTGAGGGAGTAGCCGATGTTGAGCTATCTAGCTACATGTCTCACCAGAGACAACCAAAGAAAAATCCTGATTGGATCTTTTTTCTCTTCAGTTTTAACCCTGTCCTTTTAAACACAAACTTGTAACGTCCGTGGTTCAGTTGTGGAAAAGAGTCAGGCGCAGGAGGTAGTTCACATGTGAAAAGGTATTTTAATTGAGTCACCAGTCCACAAACAATAACTCTGGCAAAAACAAAATACCCACACGAACTTCAAAAATAAACGGGCTCAATCCACCAACCCGGCAATTATGGGAACCACAGTACAATAGCCCTCAGTACACAGACTGGGGAACATACAAGAACAAACAATACAACCTAACATTCACGCACAATGGGAAGAGGGGAAGGAAGGAATATAAACAGTTGCGTGATTGGGAGAAATTGACAACAGGTGTGTACAATTAGACAAAACCAACAGAACACATGAAAAAGGGGAGCGATGATAGTCAGAAAACCGGTGATGTCGACTGCCGAACACCGCCCGAACAAGAAGAAGTTGTGACTAAACTGAAGAGATTAAGTCATTGAAAAGAAGAATATAATCAGAATATCACTGAAATATTATTGAATAGATCAAATAGAAATTAAAAATACATTTATATTTAAAATATACAACAATTACTTTATAAATCCTTGGGCCTTCTCATCTCCCCACTCCTTAAAGAGGAGTGGGTTGTTAAGGCAACAATATCTATCCTCTGAAAAGGAAGGCCAGGCTTTGGCTAAATTCTGACCTTTAGTGCATTACATTTGAAATCATAGATCTTAGAAGATAAACACAATAGTGTCAGCCTAACATGATGTTCAGCTCTGTCCATCCGGTCTCTTGTCATCTGAGTTAGGTCAAGCCACCACAGGGGCACTTATCCTACCTTCAGCACGTCATCGGTGCATACTGTGGAAACCCTGTAATCTGCTGAAACGTTAAATGAGATAACGCAGACTATACAATCTCAGAAAGTAAATAAATTCATTTGAGAAGTAAACGTTTCCACTCAAGACACAGGTTTTGAAGAAGTTGACAGCTATCAGCATGTTCGCACCACTGTATAACATATTTTTTCTTGGAGAGATGGGTATGCTTTATTTGCTTTTATCATGATGGCATGTTCAATTTATTGAATTTTTTTACTCAGCCACTTTCAGCCATAGCCTTCATCAGGGAGTACAATGATACAATTTGTTTTGATTGAAACTCAGAGGCATTCCAATCATGTATTTTAATGTATATATAACAGTTCATATATTTCTATAAGATGTATTTTCTTTAGTTCTAGTTCAGACATGAGCTGGAACTGAGCCCTCAGCTATACAACAGGAAAGTGGTCTCATGTCAGCCAACGTTGGGGACACAGTGACTTTACAGTGATTCTATGAAGGCGACGTGGCCATGCATTTCTCCTGGTACAAGTAACCCTTGGGTTACCATCTATCTCAACCATCTATAAGTATGACAAAGCTCCTGCATTTATCATGAGTTCAAGGGTAAACCTTGATTTTTAGTGGAAAGTGGCCAAGAAATAAATCACCTCAGCAACTCAGACATGAAAAGCTCAGATTTAGCAACGTACTACTGTGGGAGTGCTCACTCAAATGTGTTTTTTTTAAATAACCATCTACAATATAAAAGGGACAGTACTAAGAAGAAATGCTTTCAATATACATAAATATTTTCAGGGAAAATCAGGATTTTAGATAGATAAAGAGTAGTGATGAGTTAGCCTAAGAAAAAACATATTTCTTTTTTTAAAGTGTCTTACTGTCACGTCCAGGCCTGAGAAGACAGGCTGGTGTGTTTAGTTTTGTTTTTGGTGTAGGGTGTTTTATGTTCTAGGTGATATATTTCTATGTTGGTGTAATAGTTCCCAATTAGAGGCAGCTGTGTGTCGTTGTCTCTAATTGGGAACCATATATATGTTTGGGGTTTTCTATTAGGTTTTGTGGGTTATTGTTTGAGCATAGCTTGTTTTATGTTTAGTTGTGTTCAGCGTCACGATCTTCGTTTATATTTTGTTATTTTTCCCAGTTACGTTCGTCGTTAATAAAATGTATACTGGAAGCATCGCTGCGTCTTGGTCTGTCCGTTCAGGAGATCGTGACACTTACAGGAAATATCAGGTTTTCTTACAATCTGATGATTCTCTCATTGAGTAAGAATACTTGCTATGGGGAAGTTGTAGATTGTTAACAGATGTAATGTCATATTTAAACCCTCTTTTCAGATTCATGCTCCAACAGCAAGACAGTTGTAGAGCAGTCTGTGTCTGAGTCAGTCCAGCAAGGAGACTCTGAACTGTACAATACACATTGAGACCTGTGCAGGAGAACACAGTGTCTATTGGTTCAGACATGGCTCAGATAGGGCTGTGGCGGTCATTAATTATTTTCAGCAGGTGATTGTCAAGCAAATAAGTGCTGGTCTCACGTTAATTGACCGTTAATTAACATAAATACATTTAGCATCTCCTGGCTTCCACGCATAGACAAGCCACTTATTCAGACCTTTCGACCATCTACAAATTTAAAAAGGTATAATAAATCTAGATATTATAGCCTACACCATTACAATAAATCCATGATTTATTTTGGACAGGTCTAAAGAAACATCAAATTAAGAAAATTAGGTCTATTTCAAAAGAACAGAGTAGCATACTCTGAGTTGTCCTTACGTTGAGCCCTGATCTGTTTGGGAGAACCTTCCAGAAGGACAACCATCTCTACAGCACTCCACCAATCAGGCCTGTATGGTAGAGTGGCCAGACGGAAGCCACTCCTCAGTAAAAGGCACATGACAACCCGCTTGGAGTTTGCCAAAAGGCACCTAAAGGACTCTAAGACGTTGAGAATTCTCTGGTCTGATGAAACTTGTCCCGCAGCCACTCCTGTGTTGTCTTGGCTGTGTGCTTAGGGTTGTTGTCCTGTTAGGGTCCTGTTAGGGAAACTTGAAAAGAGGGTGAAATCTGGTAATTAGTGGGAAGCTGTAATCTTGAACGGCCCCACAAACCGGGGACTCGGCTTCTTACAGGGCAGGTGGAGTGGGATGTTCCTGGTGGAGAGCCCGACGCAATCACCAGGATGGAACATAGGAGCCTCAATGTGGTGGTGATCCACCTGCTCCTTCTGGCAACGGACAGTGCGCTGGAGCCTCATGTGGGCATCATTCCAGACCTCTTGTGAGTGCCTGATTCACTCATCCACCACAGGAGCTTTGTTCTGGCTCGGGGTCCATGGAGCCAGGGAAGGCTGTTAACCCAGAACACAGTGGAAGGGAGTCAGCCCGGTGAAGGAGTGAAGTAATTAATTCTGATTGTATTCCACCCTCCTGCCAGTCCTGGCAGTGATTCCTCAGGAACCTCCCCAGCTCCTGGTTCATCCTATCCACCTGCCAGTTAGACTGAGGCAGGTACCCCATTGTGTGTTTATTCGCAGTGCTGAGCTAGTATTGTAACTGACATGTAACGTTAGCTAATGCTTCATCCCCTCTCGACTGAGGTGAATGCATAAGCTACGCTAGCGAGTAGCTACCACAGCCAGGTCAGCTCTAGCCTCTAGTTATCTGTCAGATAGCGATATGAGGTGGCTATTATTACTATCAAACAGCTGTTTGTATGGAATTGTTTTGTAGCCTTTTTTTGCCCCGTTTCAAAAGTAAATTAACTTGGCAAGATTTCGTCAGTTGATGTACCGTTAGAAAGAGACCTGGCCAAAAGTTGGCTAACATTAGCTATTATTTTTGCCTCCATCACACTAGACCTGAATCAAATGATGAAACCATCGGCCAAACGATTGAAGATTGATATTGTTTTTACAGTGCAATGTGAGTTTTTGATCTGTCAGTTTCCCTAGCTAATTCCCTACTTTTCACACTGACACAGTAATAAAAAGCTTTAATGTTACAGTCTTCACTGTCATGGTGCACAGTAGAGGTCTGCGCCGGACCGATTTCTTTAACCCGCTCCAGCCGGACGTATTTCTTAATCCTGCTCCTGCCTGCACCCACAGCTTTTCAGCTTTTCATACAAGCACCTGCTGGCTTTCTGTCCCACTCCCACCCGCTACCGCAAGATCTGGTCCCAAACCCAACCGCAGTCCCGCAATGTTATTTTAGGTGTATGTGATGCAGCTCACTTGTCAGCCATTGTCCCAGCAATTTGGCGCCCTATAGTCAATAACTAATGCACAAAAATAACATAAGAAATGAGTTAAATTAACAGAGATTCTCAGATGGGCCTTATATTAGGCTACCTGAATTCTTTATTTAACCTTTATTTAACTAGGCAAATCAATTAAGAACAAATTCTTAATTACAATGTTGGCCTACCGGGGAGCAGTGGGTTAACTGCCTTGTTCAGGGCTTGAGCTTGACCAGCCAATATGCTAGATTTGGTTGGAAGAGAGCAGAGTTGTAAATACTTTTTTGTAGCCTACCTTTTAGGAGTGGGAAGATTTTCCGATGGAGAAATATGGGTGATCAATATTTAGGCCTTATAGTAAACTATTGCCTAATCATAGACTTGTTTAAGAAGTGCATTTCCTTGGAAAGATAACTGCCCCGTGTTTCTCCATCCATGCATAGGCGATAGCCTACTCTATTTAATTGAGACCACACACACACTTGATCGCGCAGGTATGACTTGAAGCAGCAAGAATGACGACAGTGACACTTGCTACTTTTTGCATAGGCCTATAAGATATAGCCTACCTTTAAGGAGGACAATTTGCAGGCAGAGACAATTAAATGGGTAATGAATACTTATTGAAAATGAAAAGGCGCAACTCTCGCTCACCATAGTAGCCTAACCTATGTGGGCGTTTGGCCTTTTCCTTTTCAATTATGATTATATTATTTGATTGCACTTTGACTCACGTTGGTTAAGCACCCTCCACTTCCTTCCATTATCAGTATTTATAGACACTATAGTAAACTACAATCTAATCATATTTAAGTTAATTTAATGTTTAAGTTAACTGCAACGTGATTCTACGCCCACGTATGCAGATGGCTCTATTTCAATGAGACTACACGTACTAAGCGTACTTGAGCTCTCACGCCCAGCTAGGAGAGGAAGGCTACTGTTGAAGCAGCAAATTCTGAGTGTGTGAAGTGCCGCGTCGGGACTGCCTGTCCCGCAGGCATCCAGCTGGGAATGCAGCCCTCTAGTGCACAGTCAGTACACAACACTACGCTCCTCATGTCTCAGTAGGATCAAATGATGACAGGGGTCCCAGCAGGCTCAGACAGCCAGGGAAGACCAGTCTACGGAGCTCAGATGAATTTTGCAGTATATTAATTAACAATATCAGTGAATGATGCAAAGTTCCATCTTGAATTGATGGGTAGACCTACAGTAGTTACAAGACAGCTGTGTACGTTTAAAACTAGAGCCTGCGATCTGTGAATAAAATAAAAAATAATGTATGAATGTACATCAAGGTAATTATTTGTCATGTTTCATCTTGTAAGGATCAGATTTTGACAGACGTCAGGAGGGTCAGGCAGCCAGGGAAGACCAGTCTGTGACGGAGCTGAGGACATTTTTTGCAGGACATTGTGTAACCAAGCATTTATAGCGGCTAAGAAATGCATTGCCATTAATTGAAGGGTTGGTTATTGTCCCAAAATGTTATTTTGCTTTGAGCAACTTGCATAAGGTATGGATGCCTGCTATGGAATACAGTACGTCTAAAGTAGTCCTGTATTGAAAACATGCCCACGTCAGGGGAAATATCTATTTAGGCAATTCCTAGCTGCTGGGGTGCTCAGTCCTGGCCCTGGTGGTGTGCCATCCTGTGGGTTGTCACTCCATTAGCCTAACACACAAAACCAATAATTCATATTTCACTAAGATCCTAAAGCTGAGTGGGGTGTGTTGGGTTGGGCCACTTCAGGGTGGTGGACCCCTAGGGACAGGATGGGGTGACCCCGCTTTATTGTGTGAAAGTAAAAAGAGCTCTACAGTAATATTAGTCCTATGAGATTAATTAAATGGAGGATTTGCTGTTTCTGTGTGTAAAATGTATATTTGAGGTGTGTTTTTTTGTGTGTGTTTTTTGTTTCCAAAAAGTTCCATTGGGAGAGAGGGAGTGAGTTGAGCTATTGACTAGACTGGTGGGGGTCAGGAGTCCAGGCAGCTCAGGCTGGCTGATCAGTCTGGCTGAAATATGATATAGAGGATGTCTTAATAAAGACAATCATAAGTGTTTGTATTTTTTCAAGAGTTGTTTGATTGTTAGTGTCACGATTATCTTCCCTCGGGAATGACCAAAGCGCAGCGACGTTACCAGAATACATGTTTTATTCACAAAACGGGACGAGACGGAACAAAACAATAAACGGAGAACAAGACGTGAACCCTAACGCTAAATCCTAAACTGAACACAGAGAACTAAACCTAAACATGACTAGCGAATCCTAACTAAACACGAATGGCTGAACCTAACTAGACACGAAGGGCAGAACCTAACTAAACACGAAAGACAAGAACCTGACTGAACACGATAAGCATAACATAATCAATAACCCACAAAACTAAAGTGCAAACCCCAAACATATATATGGTTCCCAATTAGAGGTAACGAGACTCAGCTGCCTCTAATTGGGAACCATTATCCCAACATAGAAATAGACACCATAGAACACAAGAAACCCCTACACCAAAACGAAACCAAAACGCTCCAGCCTGTCATCTCGGGCCTGGGCGTTACAGTACCTCAAGGGCGCGGACTCTGGACGCGCCCAAAAGTCCGTGGGGGTCTCGGTGGGTCCCTTCGTCCCAGGTGGGGGCTCCGGTGCTGGCCGTGCTGGTCTGAAGTCACGCACCGGAGGCCCTGGACCATTTCCTGGAACTCTGGTGCGTGGAGCAGAAGCTGGGCGTACTGGACTCATGATGCTCGCGAACTCTGGTGCGTGGAGCTGAACTGGCCGTACTGGACTCATGATGTTCGCGGGAACTCTGGTGTGTGGAGCAGGAACTGGCAGTACCGGACTCGTGATGCTCACTGGAACTCTGGTGCGTGGAGCAGGAACTGGTCGTACTGGACTCGTGATGCTCACTGGAACTCTGGTGCGTGGAGCAGGACCTGGCCTTACCGGACCCACGATGCTCACGGGGACTCTGGTGCGTGGAGCAGGAACTGGCCGCACTGGACTCGTGATGCTCACTGGAACTCTGATGCGTGGAGCAGGAACTGGCCGCACTGGACTCGTGGATGCTCGCGGGAACTCTGGTGCGTGGAGCAGGAACTGGCAGTACCGGACTCGTGATGCTCACTGGAACTCTGGTGCGTGGAGCAGGAACTGGTCGTACTGGACTCGTGATGCTCACTGGAACTCTGGTGCGTGGAGCAGGAACTGGTCGTACTGGACTCGTGATGCTCACTGGAACTCTGGTGCGGGGAGCGGGAACTGGCAGTACCGGACTCGTGATGCTCACTGGAACTCTGGTGCGGGGAGCAGGAACAGGCCTGTCATCTCGGGCCTGGGCGTTACAGTTAGCCTATTGGTTAAAGGTGCAACATAATATTTATTATTGAATTACCTTTGATCTAGTTCAGTCTTATTAATCACTTAAACATATTTAATAATGATATATTACCTAGCTTGATGACTGTCGGTATTTGTGCTTACTTTTGTATGAACCCCAGACTCCCCGCCAGGTTATGTCCCCTCCGCCCCACTTCAAAAACCAATATGGCACCCCTGATGATGGGTATAGGGAACATTTGAGTATCATGTAGTAGCCAAAAACTTTTGCTTTTACATTGAACTGAGTGAATTTAATATGAAAGACAGTCATCTAATATTCTGTACTAGAAATAAGGCGATGCTCATGAAAAAAAAAAAATCCTCCCTCATCTTAAACAGCACTGACCGCCACTGAGAGCTATGTAAATGAAGAATAAATTATAAATATAAATGTTTTGTTCATTTAATTTGGATATGTCTTACCTCTGCACTGCAAAGACTTTCGCTTGTTCGTGTTGGTGCTACCAAGGACAATGATCAGGATCAACAAGAGACCCAATGATGTGCTCAGGCAATACACCAAGAGAAGAGGGTCTGCACCATTGTCTGTGAAAATGATTGCATGTTTTCTTAAATTATCAAATAACTACAACTGTATACAGTTTTAAACAGTAGATTAAACAATAGATATAAAAAAATGTAAGATATTTCACGTACCCTTGATGTCAAGCTTGGTACCGTTTCCAAACAGTATTTCCCCACATGAGGCTACATCACAGTAGTAAGTCCCAGCATCAGAGGGACTGAGGTTCCTCTTGGGGAGGTTGTAGACACAGCTCTGTGTAGGAGACCCAGGCTCAGGGCTCTTCTCACTTCTGTCTCCATGGGTGTAAATGATTCCTGGATGGGATTCTCCTGAGTCATGTCTGAACCAATAGACACTGTGTTCTCCTGCACAGGTCTCAGTGGGTATTGTACAGTTCAGAGTCACAGACTCTCCTGGCTGGACTGACTCAGCCACAGGCTGCTGAAGTACAGACATGCTGTTAGACTGTGGACCTGAAGAGAGAGACGGAGTAAGATCATTGTGTGTAAATTGTATTGGCCTGGTTTATTCATTTATTGCCAAACTCTAAAGTTTATTTCTAATTTGATGGTGCAAAATGAAAATCTAAAATTAGGGAATGAATTTAAGTTACCTTTGACAATTAAAACAGTTCCTACTAGGAATTTGACTTTGCCCACTAACATAGCCCCACAATAGTATGTAGCAGAGTCCCCTGACTCTGTCTTGGAGATGGTCAGGTTAAAGATGTCAACTCCTCTCTTCACACTCAGATGTTAAGTCTCAGTAAAGTCCTTGGTAAAGTTGTTGAAGCAAAAACCATCTTGGCCACTGTAAAGTGAGCATGCCATGAGAAGTGGTTTCTGTCCAAGAGTCTGCTTGAACTAAGAGACATTGGTATTCACGTCATTTGGCCAAAAGCAAGTGACAAACTGTCAAAGCAAACAAACACTGTGGATCAAAGATCAAGATAAACACTTAAAAACATCTAATATACTTGCTACAAAGTCATTCAAATGGATTTTAAAATATGTAGACTTTTGAAATGGTTCTAAATTCAAATGTTATAACAGAGATGGCATGAAACAAAAAGATTGTCCAATGTCTGATCCTCATTGTAAAGTCAACCTTTCTGGACTGTATTGTCAGACTGAGGGTCTGACAACGGCCCACCTTTTATGTGATGACACTTTACATATCCTTTATACAATGTAGGAGGGAACACTGAAATTAGATATTGTATTGGATGTCTTAACAGGAATAAAAAGTACTGTCTAGCAAATATATCATCTGATTTACCACAGTTTGAGCAGAAAAAATATGTTTAAGAAGACATTGTAACACATATCAGAGTTACTGTAGGGCTACCGAGTGGTGCAGAGGTCTACGACATTGCATCATAGTGCTTGAGGTGTCTCTACAGACAACCTGGTCCAGTCTGTAGCACAACTGGCTGTGATTGGGAGTCCCATAGGGCGGTGCACAATTGGCCCATTGTCGTCCGGGTTTGGCTGTCATTGTAAATAAGAATTTGTTCTTAACTTTTTTTTTTATGTACTGCATCAAGACAATCAAATAGTGGCTTGATACGGCTGGTTATTTATATGGGAAAATACATTTTTATTAAAGACCAGTTCTCTTTTGATACAGTTTGAGACAACTGAAGTGTTGTCAATATAAAGTATTCTTTGCATGCTCTTCTGCACATCATGTAATCAGGTTGCAATGTCCCCGCAACTTACCAGTATAACTTAAGAATATGAGAGAAATTCAAACTATACTTCCACATTATAGGGAATTCATGTTTTATTTGATATAAAATGCCCAACAGTATCACAACAGTATTGTAAAAAGGTGTTTTTACAGAATACAAGCAATTATAACACAATTGTAAAGGTTAAAACACAGTCTGTAACAGAAAAAGCAATGCAAGTCTTTAAGGAGGTAAAGTCTATGTATCAGTCCATGTTTTGGCACCTCAGAGTACACAGTGTCTCTCCATGGTGCTCCTGTGTCTCTGGGTCTTTGGCTTCTTGTGGATGACATTCAGAGCAGCGTAATGGACCGATGTGAGTGTGTCATCATCTTCTTGATCCTAAAAGGAACAGCAAAACAAAATCCAAAGACATCAGGAAATTACCTGCTAATTTGATAGAAGGATTTGTTTACAGTTCATCAAAGGCATACTCAGAATAGTTCACTATAAGGTATGCATACCTGGTATGAGAACTGGGGACTACCAGACCACTTGACTGAGGATGCATTCCTTTTAGACAAACATGAAGGAATCATCATCATCAACATCATCGTCATACAATGAATCAACTCAGTTTCATGACCAAAACATGTAATGTATACTGCACCAACAGTTTAAGCATACATTGTGGGCAATAATAACCTCTGCACAGCAGAGATGTTTTCTTGGTCATCTTATACACAAAACAACAAAGGACAAGGATGAGAATGACACAAAGAGCCAATGCTACACCCAGACAGTACACCAAGAGAACGGTCCTCCTTACAACCATCTGTGGAAATACAAATGGTGATAGAGGAGATTCAGGACATTTTGTTCAAGCAGGCATACAATGTTAGAACATTTTAGAAATGTCAGAAATATCATTAACAGTCCAGCTTGGTCCCTTTCCCAAACAGTATCTCCCAACATGAGACCACAGCACAGTAGTAAATCCCAACATCAGAGAGGCTGAGGTTCCTCTTGGGGGTGGTTGTAGACACAGCTCTGTGTAGGAGACAAAGCCTCTGGGGTTTTCTCACACTGATCACTCCTGTCTCCATGGGTGTAATTGATTCCTGGACGGGATTCTCCTGAGCCATGTCTGAACCAATAGACACAGTGTTCTCCTGCACAGGTCTCAGTGTGTATTGTACAGTTCAGAGTAACAGAATCTCCTGGCTGGACTGACTCAGACACAGATTGCTAGAGCACAGTCATGCTTCTGGACCCTGAAACTGACAAAAAGGTAATTTAACCCATAGAATTTCTAGAATACCACGTAGCAAGTGTTCGAACTAATCATTTTTTACATTAAAATCTCATCTGATTGAGAGAATACCTAATATTTACACCTTATATCTCTAAATTCAGATTTAAAAAACAAACTGTCTCTTTTACCTCTACAATGAGAATGGCTCCTTCTCCAAACTCCATCTTATTGTTATAAGAGCTCCCACAGTAGTATGTGCCTGAATCTGACAGCTGCATGTCTGAGATCCTTACGTGATCTTTTCTTGGCCATTTTCCACTGAGAAGCGAGGGTTACCCTTAAACTCATCATTGAATGTTGCGTTCCTTTCAAACTTATTGACAGTTGAGAAAAAGATGAAGTTAATCTCCCAAGGTTTGCTTTGTACCAACAAAAAAAAAATACTGCCATGTCGCATTCACGAAAGCAGTGCAAAATCACTGTGTCTGATCAGGCAACGTTGGAGACACAGTGATTTTGCACTGCTTTCATGTATGCGACATGGCAGTATTTTTTTTTTTGTTGGTACAAAGCAAACCTTGGGAGATTAACTTCATCTTTGGAGACAGGAGTGATCAGTGTGAGAAGACTCAGTTCCAGCTAGCACATGAATTAGAGAACATGAAAATATAGTAACTATGCTATTGATTACCCCAAATACAACTTTGGATTGTCAAAGTGTCTGTACAACAATAATTGGACATCACATACTGTAAGCAGAGAAATATAAAAGACTGACTTACCCATCTTTACGAGAAGTGGAAACATGACACAGTGTGATCATCTTTAAAGTTGTCATCCACTTAACATCTTGGGTCTTGAGTGGGAAAACTCTACCCCTATGTACAACACTTCTCATTCACTTCTCATGTGTATAGTACAGCTCTGTCTCACAGATTATCTTGGCTGGACTGACTCAGAATATATGTTTTATAAACGAATTCTGCGTTATAGATTTATTACAAATAAAGTACTATTATTGAAGTTTGGCATCCCTTTTTCTTTATCACTGTAGGTACTGTAGTATAAGAGATTCAGAGTTTGACCTATTTGGAACATGCATGCTATGACACTGTCATCCACTAGGGCTTCTATCACCACACAGCCACTTCACCTCATCAAAAACATCTATGGAAAAAACACAGCAAACACAATACAGTAGTCTTATTTTAGTGATCTCTCATTCAGGATTTACACTCAGTATAATAGATGTATAGAATGCCCTCCCATGATGTTGTTATTGAGTAGGTCCATGGTTCTAGAGGCCTAACAACACACTTAAAATCAGGGTTTATTATTTGACATGAGCTACTGATCACTAGGTCCAATTACCTAATAAATATCTAATTGTGTATTTTCACAGATTTCAGTCGACTATGAATAGATAAAGCTGCCTCATCAAGAGTTGGTTTACTGTTGGTTACTAAAATGTTCAACTTGAAAAGCAAGTGGAATAGAGACTAAGTTCAGTATGAGAGAGGTAACAGCTCTGAGACTTCCAGCTGAAAACCACAGAAAGAAACAGAAAGAGAGAAAGAGAGAGGGAGAGAGAGAGGGAGAAAGAGATGGGGAGAGTGAGGGAGAAAGAGATGCGGAGAGAGAGGGAGAAAAACAGAGAAAGAGAGAGACAAGTGTCCTGTGTGCAATAAGCCAGCAGGCCCTAACAAAGTGTAGATACAGACCACAGAGTACCTGTAAATAGGTTTCTGTGTATAGTGGCATGAGAAAAGAAAAACACTTTTTAACCCTACAACTTAACGTGGAACTGATATCATTTAAACTACTTTGCAGAAATAAAGATGCTGGTTCCTGCAATCTGCAACTTTTACACAATTAAACCAAGGTTCTAACACTTTTTTGGTGACAAAATGATTCCATATATGTTATTTCATAGTTGTGATGTCTTCACTATTATTTAACAATGTGGAAAATAGTACAAATAAAGATAAACCCTTGAATGAGTAGGTGTGTCCAAACTTTTAACTGGTACTGTATGTGTGACATTTGTTTGGATTTAGATAGAACCATTAAATCAAATCAAAGTTTATTTGTCATGTGCGCTGAATACAACAGGTGTAGACCTTACAGTGAAACACTTACTTACAGGCTCTAACCAACAGTGCAAAAAGTTATAAAAAAGGTATTAGGTGAACAATAGGTAGGTAAAGAAATAAAAACAGCAGTATATACAGTAGCGAGTCTGTAAAAGTAGCGAGGCTATAAAAGTAGCGAGGCTACATACAGACACAGGTTTTCAGGCTGATTGAGGTAGTATATGTACATGTAGTTATGGTTAAAGTGACTATGCATATATGATGAACAGAGAGTAGCAGTAGCGTAAAAAAGGGGTTGGCAGGTGGTGGGACACAATGCAGATAGATAGCCCAGTTAGCCCATGTGCGGGAGCACTGGTTGGTCGGTCCAATTGAGGTAGTATGTACATGAAAGTATAGTTAAAGTGACTATGCATATATGATAAACAGAAAGGGGCACAATGCAAAAAGTCCAGATAGTCATTTGATTACCTATTCAGGAGTCTTATGGCTTGGGGGTAAAAACTGTTGAGAAGCCTTTTTGTCCTAGACTTGGCACTCCGGTACCGCTTGCCATGTGGTAGTATAGAGAACAGTCTATGACTGGGGTGGCTGGGGTCTTTGACAATTTTAGGGCCTTCCTCTGGCACCGCCTGGTGTAGAGGTCCTGGATGGCAGGCAGCTTAGCCCCAGTGATGTACTGAGCCGTACGCACTACCCTCTGTAGTGCCTTGCGGTCACAGGCGGAGCAATTGCCGTACCAGGCAGTGATGCAACCAGTCAGGAGGCTCTCAATGTTGCAGCTGTAGAACCTTTTGAGGATCTCAGGACCCATGCCAAAAATCTTTGGCTCCTGAGGTGGAATAGGTTTTGTCGTGCCCTCTTCACGACTGTCTTGGTGTGTTTGGACCATTCTAGCTTGTTGTTGATGTGGACACCAAGGAACTTGAAGCTCTCAACCTGCTCCACTACAGCCCCGTCGATGAGAATGGGGGCGTGCTCGGTCCTCCTTTTCCTGTAGTCCACAATCATCTCCTTAGTTTTGGTTACGTTGAAGGAAAGGTTGTTGTCCTGGCACCACACGGCCAGGTCTCTGACCTCCTCCCTGTAGGCTGTCTCGTCGTTGTCGGTGATCAGGCCTACCACTGTTGTGTCATCTGCAAACTTAATGATGGTGTTGGAGTCGTGCCTGGCCATGCAGTCGTGGGTGAACAGGGAGTACAAGAGGGGACTGAGCACGCACCCCTGGGGAGCTCCAGTGTTGAGGATCTGGCAGATGTGTTGCTACCTACCCTCACCACCTGGGGGCGGCCCGTCAGGAAGTCCAGGATCCAGTCTATTTGGGCGGTATGCAAATAGTAGGGGGTCTAGGGTTTCTGCGATAATGTTGTTGATGTGAGCCATTACCAACCTTTCAAAGCACTTCATGGCTACAGACGTGAGTAGTAGCCATGAAGTAGTCACTTAGGCAGGTTACCTTAGTGTTCTTGGGCACAGGGACTATGGTGGTCTGCTTGAAGCATGTTGGTATTACAGACTTAATCAGGGACATGTTGAAAATGTCGGTGAAGACACCTGCCAGTTGGTCAGCACATGCACACTTGTTTAAAGGTCTTACTCACGTCGGCTATGGAGAGCGTGATCACACAGTCGTCTGGAACAGCTGATGCTCTCATGCATGCCTCAGTGTTGCTTGCCTCGAAGTGAGCATAGAAGTGATTTAGCCTCGTCTGGTAGGCTCGTGGTCACTGGGCAGCTCTCGGCTGTGCTTCCTTTGTAGTCTGTAATAGTTTGCAAGCCCTGCCACATAAGACGAGCGTCAGAGCCGGTGTAGTATGATTCAATCTTAGCCCTGAATTGACGCTTTGCCTGTTTGATGGTTCATCGCAGAGCATAGTATGATGCCCTTTAGCTCAGTGCGAATGTTGCCTGTAATCCATGGATTCTGGTTGGGGTATGTACATACAGTCACTGTGGGGACGACGTCCTCGATGCACTTATTGATAAAGCCAGTGACTGATGTGGTGTACTCCTCAATGCCATCAGAGGAATCCCGGAACATGTTCCAGTCTGGGATAGCAAAACAGTCCTGTAGTTTAGCGTCTGCTTCATCTGACCCCTTTTTTATAGACTTAGTCACTGGTGCTTCCTGCTTTAATTTTTGCTTGTAAGCAGGAATCAGGAGGATAGAGTTGTGGTCGGATTTACCAAATGGAGGGCGGGGGAGAGTTTTGTATGCGTCTCTGTGTGTGGAGTACAGGTGATCTAGAATTTTTTTTTCCTCTGGTTGCACATTTAACATGTTGATGGAGATTTGGTAGAACTGATTTAAGTTTCCCTGCATTAAAGTCTCCAGCCACCAGGAGCGCGCCTCTGGGTGAGTGGTTTCCTGTTTGCTTATTTCCTTATACAGCTGACTGAGTGCGGTCTTAGTGCCAGCATCTGTCTGTGGTGGTAAATAAACAGCCACGAAGAGTATAGCTGAAAACTCTCTATGCAAGTAGTGTGGCCTGCAATTTATCACAATATACTCCACTTCAGGCGAGCAAAATCTAGAGACTTCCTTAGATTTCGTGCACCAGCTGTTGTTTACAAATATGCACAGACCGCCCCCCTTCGTCTTACCGGAGTGTGCTGTTCTATCTTGCCGGTGCAGCGTATATCCCGCTAGCTGAATATCCATGTCGTCATTCAGACAGGATTCCGTGAAACATAGGATGTTGCAGTTTTTAATGTCCCGCTGGTAGGATATTCGTGATCGCACTCGCCTAATTTATTGTCCAATGATTGCACGCTGGCGAGTAGTATTGACGGTAACGGCAGCTTTCCCCAATCGCTCCTCCGGGTCCTGACCAGGCATCCGGCTCTTTTCCCCCGTTTCCTGCGTTGCTTCTTCTTGCGAATAACTGGGATGTCGGCCCTGCCGGGTATTTGGAGAATATCATGTGGGTCTTGCTTGTTGTTGAAAAAATCCTTGTCTAATCCGAGGTGAGTTATCGCTGTCCTGATATCCAGAAGCTCTTTCCTGCCGTAAGATACGGTTGCAGAAGCATTATGTACAAAATAAGTTACAAATAACGCGAAAAAAACCATAATAGCACAATTGGTTAGGCGCCTGTAAAACGGCTGCCATTTCTTCCGGCACCATTTTGTCAACATTTTGTCAATTATCATGCACCTGTATGGAAACAGGGGCAGCGTGAAAATAATACATGTCATCTATGCACTTAAATAGGGCATGGAGGACGCTTTTCCCGGTGGTTTATTTTCATGCCAGCAAGGTAGGCTATACTCCTGTTGTAAATATAAGCAATGTGCTTAATATTAGGAAAGTTGAGAAATAAATATAGTAGGCCTAGCCTATAGAAAGCTGATTTGATCTTTGTATTTTTATTAGCGCCATCACTCTGTTTTCTCCCGCAATTGCATAGCCTATAGAAATGTTGCGTGAGCTCATGGGCTCTCATGAAGTGTTTGACTAGATTTGGATTAGATTAGCAAATTTGGTAGGCTACTAATGACCAGCAGCAGCATCAGAGCTTGAAAAGCCTAATTACAGTGACTCAACAGTCATGTGGAATTTGACTGCCTTCATGACTCGTGACCGCCTGTGTGGCGGTAATACGGTCACCGCAACAGCCCTAGGTGTGAACTCAAAAGTACCTAAGAAAGAAAAGATAATACCACATGTGTGAAAGCAAAATGTCTGTTTGTTTAGTTGTTGAGTGGAAAGTTCTGACCACAGATGTTTGTATGAGGTGTTTGTTGTTTTCCATCCCTGTTCATACCAGCGAGGTGACACTGACCACAGGCCCAGTATGTAACGTAGGCAGCGAATGCATCAGATGAGAGTCTGCAGAGTGAATTCATCATGGATGAATTCACTCTGCATGCAAATACAAAATGGATGCACTATGACTGAAGTAGGCCTACAAGTGCTCCCAAGACTTCAAGATGTTGAATACAACACATTTATGGTATTTTTGAACACAGCCCACTAAAGTATGGTTATTGTACTAAACAGTAGACGGCACAAATCTAGTCTAGATGTAGGTTGGTTTTGGTCAGGTATTTATAGTCTGGCGGTATGGATGGAAATAGATGTAATGACAGAGAGAGAGAGAGAGAGAGAGAGAGAGAGAGAGAGAGAGAGAGAGAGAGAGAGAGAGAGAGAGAGAGAGAGAGAGAGAGAGAGAGAGAGAGAGAGGCCAGCAGGCCCTAACAAAGCATAGCTACAGACCACAGAGTACCTGTAAATTGGTTGCTGTGTATATGAGGGGGTGTTAGTGGCATGAGAAGAGAAAAAAATGGTGTACTCTCCTCAAACAATAGCATGGTATTCTTTCACAGTAATAGCTACTGTAAATTGGACTGTTCAGTAAGATTAAGAAGAATTTATGCGTTCTGCCCATATCAGATATGTCTATGTTCTGGGAAATGTTATTTTTACTTATAACCTCATGCTAATCACATTAGCCTACGTTCGCTCAACCGTCCTGCGGGAGGAACACCGATCCTGTAGAGGTTTTAACCCTTATGCTATTATTAGAAAGTCATTAACATTACAGTTAATGATTGATAACACATTATCGACAACTGTCCATAGCACTATAGTGGAGTGATATAGTATATTTAATTTCTTTCAGATGGTGATGTTGATCCATAAATGACAATCCTGGTTCTTCTCTCCATCATAAGAACTGTAGTTCTCCTCTGCTGTCTGACCATCTTCATCATCATCTACACAACTGGGAAATAGATAAAGCTAAGGCCAATATCAATAGACTGTATGTAGTATGTTACTTGCTTTCGCCAAAATCCCTGTGTATTCACTTATTGTATAAGCATGAATAAATAGCTCTGTGAACATTGATACTGACTGAAGTTGTTCTGTTTGAGTGAATGGGTCAGAGATTTTTATGAAGTAAAATAGTTGACAAAACTATTTAGATTACACCCAATTTGAATCTGCACTTTGTACTCTTGTTGAATACTTTACGTAATGGGAAAGGCTATTAAGCTTGTTTATATTCTTCACATACTTTGCACATCTAACTGAGCAGAGGGGGGCTGGTGTTTATCATCCAGATGAACAGATGAAGAGAGGTGTGAAAATAATGTGTATGGTTTTGATGCGCTGAGAGGTGTGGTGAGAGCTGAAGGCCAGTCTTCCTGTAGTGCAGGTTGTTTGTCTTCAGCAGAGAGAGGGTGACACATGATATGTCTACTGTCTCCATCTCCATAGTCACGTGGTAGAAAAGTGATCAAATTATTTTGAGCAAATTCTCTTAGAAAATAAGGTTCTACCTAGAACCTAAAAGGGTTATTTGGCTGTCCCATAGGAGCACCCTTCGCAGAACCCTTTTCGGTTCCAGTCATCAAATAAAATGTGTTGGTTGGGTGGGCAGAGAGACAGAGAGAGAGATAGAGAGAGACACACTAGTGTTAGTCTGAGAGGCCCAGAGATGTTCATCTCAACAGGTCTCACTCATCACTGAGCTGCTCCTCCCTGTCACTCACACCACAGGAAGTGACGCGTTCCTCACTGGCCCCTCCTCTACCTCAGACTCCAATCATATTCTCCTTATAAGGCAAGTAGCTGCATTTCAGAAAAGGGGGCTGTGATCAGTGCAGTGAAGACAGGAAATACTAAGCAACGAATAAAATCATGACAAACAACAATGTGACAGTTTTGATTAAACTCTAATTGTATTAAGTAAGCAATGTAATACAATTGTCCAATGCTGGGTACTTTGTCCTTTACGGCCAACTTATTAAAGAATAGCCAAATCACTAATACACACAGAGATTTAAGATAAAAGAGGCCAAAAGAGGCAACTACAACTCTGTGGCCATTAAACAGTTGTGGTCTGAGTCTAACTCCCCTCTCTAACCACGCCTGTACCACTGAGCTGTGTGGCCTAACAGAGTGGAAGAGGGCTACAGAGGCCCTGAGGTACAACGCACAGAAGCTACAGAGATATTTACTGATTTACATTTCAATACATTTGATTTAACTACACATTCAATATAGGAAAATTTAAACTTGTAGTCAAAGATATGGCAGACCACTTGTCCTTCTCTCCACCCTCCACGTTGTCATCTTGTAGCAGCATACAATACATGGGGGTCCAGCTCCTTCTCTCTTCTTCTCTCCCTCTTCATTTTCTTGGAGGTGAAATTCAGGGCAGCATAATTCAGCGCATCAGGATCTTGGTTCTGTACATTTGGAAACACCATGACATACAATTTTAATTTACACTTTTCCTGATTTGTTTATATTTTCAAAATGATTTCACTGAACAAATAGCATTTACCTGATCATGTTGTGGTTGTTGTTGCGAGTCAGGCCCTGAATATGATATAAAACAGAGATGAGAGAAGTTATCAACTGATCATTCCACTGCAGTGTTCACAATATAACTTTTACTGACCCTTTCAATTCTTAGTATACAGTATTTTAGGGGTAGGCCACCTTGTTCCTGGAGTGCCGCAGGCATTGCAGGATTTAGTTCCAACTCGGCACCACACCTACCCAACTGAACTAATTGATTAGTTCAGCGATTCCCTAAATTCAACACACCTGGTCTTGCAGGTCGGTTAAATTAAAAACATTAAGTGCCTGTGACACTCCAGGACCAGGGTTGTCTACCCCTGAAATATGTCATGTGAAACATTTTCTATGCAGGTGTAGTTAAAATCAGGCCCCATATGAAATGGGCTCCATACCTGTGTTTAGTCTGTTTGCATCTCTTCTGATCTTGAGGACCAGGATGAGGATGATTATCAATAAAACAGCAATTACAACACCCAGGATCACAAACACTAGGAAAAGGTTCATGGTTCCATATGCCTCTCCTACAAAACAGATTTAAATTAGAAAAAGAACTATACAAACTTTTACCCAGTTTGATAGCAATTCAGAATGGAGAATTCTCAGATTACTAAGATGCTGTTATACTTTATTTCTATTCTGTGGTACTTTCATGGTACATCATATTAATTCATTTCTGAAAGATTCACACTTAAATTTACAGAATGAACATACCTTCTTCATAGTGCTCTGTAGGGTCCTTGTCATAATCTTTGTGACCTTTTGAACAATTAGGTGCGTTAGATATTCTACTGTCAAACTGTAGTAAGATAGTATTGTATCTCCAACATTTAGACAAAAATATATCTGATACCTAGAATAAATGTTTGTGCCTTTGGTGTCAGAGCAGACAATTTATTGAAAATCTTACCTTGGACCTTCAGGACAGTCGCATTTGTGAAGATGAAATATTTATCCGACATTCCACAGAAGTACAGACCAGAATCAGATACATCCACCTCTGTGATTTTGAGAAAGATAGTTCCGTTGGTCGTGAACATTTTCATATGTTTGACCTGAAATCCATTGTAATGATGAACATTTGGCGTAGAGCTCCACATAGAAGTGATGCACAGGGGCTCTGAGCTGTTGACTTGCTTGAACCAGCTAACTTTTCCGGGTGTTTTAAGGACATTGATGCACTGCAGGGTGACATTTTCACCTGAATGGACCTCCATTAACGGTGGCGGAGAGACAGACACAACATGGGTCAGATCTGAAAGAGAGAGAACAAAAATTTAGAAACGTATTCCTCATGCACATGATATACACACCTAAACACTGTCACAACTATGTGAGAGACCAAATCGATTGATGAATCACAAAATCTGAACTGAGGATGCATTAACTTACAGAAGCCGTAGAGGACGAGAATTGGCACATATATGCGTTCCATTCTGTGTTGAGATCTACACTGACAGACCATAAATGAAGGACGAATCTTCAAATAAGAGAGATGAAAGTAATTTGAAATTATGGGCGGGACATAGTATGACAACAATTGCTGCATACAATGACCACAGATAAAAACAATCGTATTACCAACAACTGATGTTCCACTCTTGCATTTGATTTGATAGAGAGAATGACAAGATATTTTAGTTGTAGACTGTAGTTTATCATCATAGAGGTTTTCAAAATTTTAAATAGTCAGAATTTATTAAATGTATGTCAACAGAACAGTTGGTCAAACATAGTCTGTCAATTTTTAAAGTAATACAATTTGAAAAGGGTCTGGACGACAGTAACTATTCTAAATGTTCTCACAGTGAGATTCTCCTCACGGTTGGGTTTATTTATTGTAGTGGGCGGAAGGACCTCCTGGAGTGGCTAACTATTGTCTGGAATTGGTGGTGGTTTGCCAATAGGGGGCACTCTTTTGACTGCATCAATAGATCACTGAATTTAGGAACTCTTGCGATTGGCAGGAGCAGTGTGTTGTAGTTCCCCCATAGTATACCTGTAACATATATGCCTGGGGTCAGAAAGCAGGTACAGAAGGTGAGTTTAACACTGAAGAGATACAAAAGAACAGTACTGAACGTGAGAGAAAACCAATAACTGATGATGTCTAGATGTAATGGGGCGCATGTGTACATAATGATGGTTGCCAGTTGTGCTTAATGATAGTTTGCCAGGACCTGTGGTTAGTAAACAGGCGACATCGAGCCCTGAGTGGTGGAGCGGGATTAGACATGACAATTCCTTATAGGCAGTGGCGAACCTTGGCTATTTGACCTAGATCTTAAGATGGGGGAAAATATTTTCCAAAACATTGTACCAAACTCAAAAATCAAGAAAAACTGAGACAGCACCCACACTAACGTTTGCAGCAACAACAGCCACATTGCTGACACTACCTATGGTAGCCTAACACCATCACTATCACACTATCACCAAACACACAGTGACACATCAAAGGATGTGAGTTTAACTTCTTTGGGAGCAGCGCACAAGGTGACGGTTTTGGAGAGCCTGGCGTGCCCAAAGTAAAATGCCTCCCATTCAGGCCCAGAAAATAGGATATGCACATATTTAGTACCATTGGATAGGAAACACGCTGAAGTTTCTAAAAGTGTTAACATTTTGTCTGTGAGTATAACAGAATGGAAATGTCAGGTGAAAACCGAGGAATTTCTGTCCTGGAAAAAGTGGTTTTGACACATTGCCTCATTTGGAACCCATCCCTTATGAAAAAATGCCCATATAAGGGCATATGAATGCAGTACCTATTGCTTCCTCTGGATGTCAACAGTCTCGAGAAAGTGTTTTGATTCTATTTAGTTGCTTTTAGATGGTAGAAGAAGAAGAATAAGGAAGTGGCCACACAGATGTCAACAGAGGAGAACGTGGGTTCCCGGCTGGCGCGCTCTGTGGTTTTTTCCTTTCTTATCGCCCAGTTTATATTCCGGTTGAAATATTATACAACATATACATTAAAGTGTTCCTAAGGATACATTATCAATTATGTTTGATTGTTCTTGGACAAGTTTATAGGTATAGGTTGAACGAAGTTCTCTTCACGCTTTCAATGGACGAGTTGACGCTGTATTTTCTCATTATAACGCGCCAACCAAACGGAGATTTATGGATATAATACAGTACTTTTTCTAACAAATAAACCATGGATTGTCTTTGTTGGACACTTGGGAAGCCCTCAGCAGAAGTTCTTTAGAAGGTAATTGATTTGTTTTCACTGTGAAATGTGTTATGTGTGAACCGTGATGGCCTATGAATTTATGGTAAATGACTCCACTATGCAAATAACCATGGCGAGACCCAGATGCAGACACAGGAGGCAAATGGTTTGAGCTCTTGTATTTATTAGAATCCAAGGGATAGACAGGCACGTTGGGGACTGGCAAGCGTTCAAAGTCCAAAATGATACAGGGCGGCAGGCAGGCTCGAGGTCAGGGGCAGACAGGTATAAATACCCAGGGGATAAGTGGGGAAATGGGCGACACCTGGAGGGGGGTGAAGACAAGCACAAGGACAGGTGTAACAGATCAGGGTGTAACACACTGTACTGTTTACGCCTTCTGTATCCTGTGCATGTGACAAATATACCTAGATTTTATTTGATGTAGTGTGTGTCTACCAGAGACGGTAATGTGAAGAACTACATGACCTGTGTCAAATTAGGATATAACTTTAGGCCAATGAGAAAGCATCCAAGTTCCGGTATGATGCCCTGCTTTTATTACATCACACTCACAACCGTAAGCTATTTTCTGTTATTAGCTCACCATTAACTTGTAAATAAAGATCTCGTTGTGATTTTATTTTCCTGTAATAATAAACACAAATTAGTTCAAGTTAAAAAGTTGTCAGCTATATGATATGAAATATTTAGTTGTTTAGTACACTTCCGCACTCACTTTGTTAAGCCTGACATGTGAATCCTTAATGAAATGGGTAGGTGCTCTCCAGTTGGTGTACTAAAATATTCAAGGGACAAGTTTAGGTTACAAGTTTATCAACTTTCAAAGCAGAATTACTTTCCCATTGTAGAAAATGATATACCATTTTCTAGCTCTGTATCTATTTTCATCCCAAAAAATATTCTAATGTTGCTACATAAGACCAAATCGAGCCTGGCGGTCACAAATGGTCCCACCCATTTCAAGTCTAAATATGATTGGTTGATTCCACATTCTTCTCTAATACGGTTGAATGGCAGATGCCATCTATTGAGCTTCTGAGGACCTAGTCAATGGTGAGCTATCTAGCCACACTTATCTGCTCAGAGACTACAAAAGAAAAACCGTGCTTGGATCTTTTTTCAAATATTATTGAAAAGATTAAATAGAAATTAAGCAATGTTCATATAAAAAATCTTCAACAATTACTTTATAAATCCTTAGGCCTTCTCTAAAGGCGTAGACCGTTCCCTACTGCCTAAAGGGGAGTGGGTTGTTAAATCAACAATATCTATCCTCTAAAAATCAAGGCCAGGCTTTTGTTAGACTTTAGCTTCATCCAAAGAAGTTTAATTCTGACCTTCTCTGCATTACATTTGAAAGCATAGATATAATAAGATAAACCCAATAGTGTCAGCCCAACAGGATGCTCAGCTCTGTCCATCCAGTCTCTTGTAATCTGGGTTACGTCAAGTCACCACAGGGGCACTTAGCCGACCTTCAGCATATCCTCGCTGTTCACTGCAGAAATTCTGAAATCTGCTGAAATGCTAAATGAGATACTGCAGAATGAATCTCAGAAACAAAATAACTTAATTTGAGAAGTGTTGATCTACAGCGGTTGACCGTTCCACTCAAGGCACAGGTTTCAAAGAAGATGATAGCTATTTAGATGTTCGCACCACTGTGCACATTTTTTCTTCTTGGAGAGATGGGTATGTTTTATTTACTTTTGTTATGAATGTATGATCACTATACTTTTTTTTTTACTCAGCCACATTTAGCCATAGCCTTCATCAGGGAGTACAATACATTTCCAATACATTTTATTAAAACTTGCAGACACTGAGGAATTCCAATCCAACAGTTAATATATTTGTATAAGATGTTGTCTTTTCTTTCTTTGTTGTTGTCTTTTCTTTTGTTGTAGTTCATGTACGTGCTGGGACTGAGCCCCCAGCAATACAACAGGAGTGTAGTCTCATGTCAGCCAATGTTGGGGACACAGTGACTCTGCAGCACCCCTTAATGAAGGCGACATGGACATTTATTTCTCCTGGTAAAAGCAACCCTTGGGAGAAAAACCTCAGCTCATCTCATCCATCCATAAGTATGACAAGGGTCCTACATTTTACCTTGAGTTCAAGGGTAACCCTCGATTTTTTGGTGCAAAGCCTGTCGGCCCAATGCTCTTAACCACTCGGCTAATATTAAACTTTAAATAAATCAGTTAATCTTTATAAAATGCAAATTTCTATTCAATACCGGCAAGATTACACACTAGATACAGTATGACATGTTAATATATTAAAACAATACTATTTCACAGCTGTTGCTTTACGTGTTTCTCAGAAATGTCTCTACCCTGACCTCTACTTCTTCCACGCCAGAACTATTTATTTTCTAAGCTCAGTGCAGCGTAATTCTCTGTGTCCACTTTCAGATTCTTAAAAAAGAGAGAGAGATACATAATTCATCCACCATTGCTAAATTACCCCAGCTCCCTATATGAAGCATTAGAACGTAAAGCAGTTTAATAAGGTTAATGTCAGGCAAAAATTCAAAGTTACTGTGGGTGAAGTGTACTTGGTCACACGTAATTGAAAAACAAAACTTGCCATTCATACATGATATAATACACAGTTGGAGAGGGAAATACCTGCTCACAGTGTAAAACTGTTCTGAGGTAAATAAATGTCTCTACATTTGGCTAAGATGTAGACATTTGCATAGGAGTAAAAGTATGGAAGTTGAGCCAAGGCAGAGTACAATTTCAGTCATGGACTTGGCAGTCCATGCAGGTTACATACAGTGCTTAATTGAGCTCAGGGGCATCCTGTTTATATTAATCACCCTTGAGATGTTTCTACAACTTGATTGGAGTCTACCTGTGGTAAATTCAATTGATTTGGCATGATTTGGGGAAGGCACACACCTGTCTAAATAAGGTCCCACAGTGGAAAGGGAAAGTCAGAGCAAAAACCAAGCTATGAGGACGAAGGAATTGTCAGAAGAGCTCAGAGACAAGACTGTGCCGAGGCACAGATCTGGGGAAGGGTACCAACTATTTTCTGCAGTATTGAAGGTCCACAAGAACATGGCCTCCAACGTTCTTAAATGGAAGAAGCTTGGATCCACAAAGACATTTCCTAGAGCTGGCAGCCCAGAACCCAATGGTCACTCTGACAGCGCCCCAGAGTTCCTCTGTGGGGATGGAGGAACCTTTCAAGAAAGACTACCATCCCTGCAGCACTACACCAATCAGGCCTTTATGGTAGTGGCCAGAAGGAAGCCACTCCGCAGAAAAACCACATGACCGCCCGCCTGAGTTTGCCAAACAGCACCTAAAGTACTCTCAGTCCATGAAAATAAGATGTTTTGGTCTGATGAAACCAAGATTGAACTCTTCAGCCTGAAAGCCAAGTGTCACGCCTGGAGGAAACCTGGAACCATCTTTACAGTGAAGCATGGTGGTGGCAGCATCATGCTGTGGGGAAGTTATTTAGTGGCAGGGACTTGGAGACTCGTCAGGATCAAGGAAAAGATGAACAGAGCAAAGTACAGAGATGAAAACCTGCTGCAGAGCACTCAGGAAGTCCAGGACCTCAGACTGGAGCAAAGGTTCACCTTCCAAAGAGACAACAACCCTAAGCACACAGCCAAGACAATGCAGGAGTGGCTGGGATAAGTCTCTGAATGTCATTGAGTGGCCCGGCCATAGCCTGGACTTGAACCCAATCGGACATCTCTGGAGAGACTTGAAAATAGCTGTGTAGTGACACTCCCCACCCAACCTGACAGAGCTTAAAAGGATCTGCAGAAAATAATGGAAGAAACACCCCAAATACAGGTGTGTCAAGCTTGTAGCGTCATACCCAAGAAGAATCGAGGCTGTCATCACAGCAAGGCTGCTTCTACAAAGTACTGAGTAAAGGGTCTGAATACTTATGTAAAGTTGATATTTCACTTATTATTAACAAAACAATTGCAAAAATGTCTAAACCTGTTTTCTTTGTCATTATTGGGTATCATGTGTAGATTGATGAGGGGTAAAAAACAATTTAATCCATTTTACCAAACCCTTTGATCGTTACACACAGGGACAAAGTGTATCTCTCACTTGCTTTTGCCAATCCTATTTGATGGTCAGAGTGTCTTGGTTCAAGCAAACTGTTGGACAAAAGCCTCTTCTCATGGAATCATCATATTATCACACTCAAAATAGTTTTTATTCCAACAACTTTAACAAGGACTTTACTGATACTAAATGTTTGAGTGTGAAGAAAGGAGTTTACATCTGTAACCTATCTACTACATTTTACCATGAGTTATTAGGAGTAGCGGCGCGCTTAGCGGGCCGCTTCCTGACACTACCCGGTGAAATGTAAGGCGCCAAATTCAAAATCCAAAAGTTGAATTATTAAACATTCATCAATATACAAGTGTTGCATAGTCATCAAAAGCTCTGATTCTTGGCAATATCACAGCATTGTCAGATTTTCAAAAATGCTTCACAGCGAAAGCACAACATTTGGTTGTTTGAGGATAGCACCTCCAATATTTACATATTAGCATGAATTCATATCCAGCGCGGGTCACACAAAATCCATATTAGAGCTAAAATAAATCACTTACCTTTCGAAGAACCTCTGCTGAGGGCTTCCCAAGTGTCCAACGAAGACATCCAATGGTTCTTTGTTAGAAAAAGTCATTTATTATATCCATAAATCTCTGTTTGGTTGGCGCTATGTTCAGAAAATCCACCGCCGAGTCGCCCATTGAACCGTGAAGAGAACACGCTCTAATTATAACTATACACTTTCTACAAACATAATTGTTTATGTATCCTTATGTATCCTTTTATGTATATTTACTGTAATATTTCAACCGGACAATAACGTGAACAATAGGAAAGGAAAATAAACTGAGGCGAGCTCACAATCTCGCACGCATCAAACGTTGTAAACAAAAGTGGTCCCCTGACTATTTCCTCTTCCTATCCGTTCTGCTTACTCCTAGAACTTCCAGTCTTTTTATGAAGACTGTTGACATCTAGTGGAAGCCATAGGTACTGCAGTCTCAGTCCTAGGTAAAATACAAATGAATAGGCACAATGTAGAAGGTCATTTACAACAAAAAAAATCTAATCCGGATGGATTGTCCTCTGGTTTTTGCCTGCTATATCAGTTCTCTTATACTCACATACATTATTTCAACACTCTTAGAAACTTCAGAGTGTTTCCTATCCAATAGTACTAATTATGTGCATATCCTATTTTCTGGGCCCGAGTGCCAGGCATTTTACTTTGGGCACGCCATTATCTCCAAAACTGTCACCTATGCTGCCGCACCCTAAGAAGTTAACAGTCTGAAGGCCTAGAGATATCTGCCCCAGCTATGATGCACCTGTACTGATCTCGCCTTCTGGATGCCAGCAGGGTGAGCAGGCAGTGGTTGTTGTCCTTGATGATCTTTTTGGCCTTCCTGTGACATCGGGTGCTGTAGGTGTCCTGGAGGGCAGGTAGTTTTTCCCCGGTGATGTGTTGTGCAGACCACACCACCCTCTGGAGAGCCTTGCGGTTGAGGGCGGTGCAGTTGCCGTACCAGGCAGTGATACAGCTGGACAGGATGCTCTCCATTGTGCATCTGTAAAAGTTTATGAGTGTTTTAGGTGACAAGCAGAATTTCTACATCCTCCCGAGTTTGAAGAGGCACTGTTGCACCTTCTTCACAACACTGTCTGTGTGGGTGGACCATTTCAGTTTGTCCGTGATGTGTACACAGAGGAACTTGAAACTTTCCACCGTCTCCACTGCTGTTCCGTCGTTTTGGATAGGGGGGGTGCTCCCTCTGCCGTTTCCTGAAGTCCACGATCATCTCCTTTGGTTTGTTGACGTTGAGTGAGAGGTTGTTTTCTTGACACCACACTCCGAGTGTAGGCTGTCTCGTCGTTGTTGGTAATCAAGCCTACTACTGTTTTGTCATTTGCAAACTTAATGAGTTGGAGGCGTGCATGTCCACGCAGTCATGGTTGAACAGGGAGTACAGGAGGGGGCTGAGCATGTACCCTTGTGGAGCCCCAGTTTTGAGGTTCAGCGAAGTGGAGATATTGTTTCCTACCTTCACAACCTGGGGAGGCCCAACATGAAGTCCAGGACCCAATTGCACAGGGTGGAGTTGAGACCCAGGGCCTCAAATTTAAGGATGAGCTTAGATGGTACTACGGTGCTAAATGCTGATCTATTGTCAATGAACAGCATTCTTCCATAGGTATTCCTCTTGTCCAGATGGGATAGGGCAGTGTGCAGTGTGATGGCGATTGCATCGTCTGTGGACTCATTGGGCGGTAAGCAAATTGAAGTTTGTCTTGGGTGACAGGTAAGGTGGAGTTGATATGATCCTTGACTAGTCTCTCAAAGCAGTTCATGATGACAGAATTGAGTGCTGCAGGGTGATAGTCATTAAGTTCAGTTACCTTTGCCTTCTTGGTTACAGGAACAATGGTGGTCATCTTGCAGCATGTGGAGACAGCAGACTGGGATAGGGAGAGATATGTCCAAGAACAGACCAGTAAGCTGGTCTGCGCATGCTCTGAGGACTGGGCTAGGGATGCAGTCTGGGCCGACAGCCTTGCGAGGTTTAACACGCTTAAATGTCTTACTCACAAAGGACGCGGAGAAGGAGAGCCCACTGTCCTTGGTAGCGGGCGCGCCGGTGGCACTGTATTATCCTCAAAGCGTGCAAAGAAAAAGTGTTTCGCTTTGTCTGGAAGCAAGACATCGGTGTCCGTGACGTGGCTTGTTTTCCTATTACAGTCCGTGATTGTCTGTAGACCATGCCACATACGCCTCGTGATCTGAACTGCTGAATTGCGACTCCACTTTGTCTCCATACTGACATTTCGCTTGTTTGGTTGCCTTTATGGAGTGAATAACTACACTGTTTGTATTCAGCCATATTTCTAGTCACATTTCCATGGTTAAATGCGGTGGTTTGCACTTTCAGTTTTGCCCGAATGCCTCCACCTATCCATGGTTTAATAGTCCCAGTGGGTACAAGATCTCCTATACACTTCCTTATAAACTCACATGCAGTGAGGGAAAAAAGTATTTGATCCCCTGCTGATTTTGTACGTTTGCCCACTGACAAAGAAATGATCAGTCTATAATTTTAATGGTAGGTTTATTTGAACAGTGAGAGACAGAATAACAACAAAAAATTCCAGAAAAACGCATGTGAAAAAATTGATAAATTGAATTGCATTTTAATGAGGGAAATAAGTATTTGACCCCTCTACAAAACATGACTTAGTACTTGGTGGCAAAACCCTTGTTGGCAATCACAGAGGTCAGACGTTTCTTGCAGTTGGCCACCAGGTTAGCACACATCACATCTCATTTTGTGCCACTCCTGTTTGCAGATCTTCTCCAAGTCATTAAGGTTTCGAGGCTGACGTTTGGCAACTCGAACCTTCAGCTCCTCCACAGATTTTCTATGGGATTAAGGTCTGGAGACTGGCTAGGCCACTCCAGGACCTTAACTTCTTAGGAGCAGTGGGGCTCCCAACACTACCAGGTGAAATGCAAGGCGCCAAATTCAAAATCCAAAAGTTGAATTATTAAACATGCACCAATATACAAGTGTTTCATAGTCATCAAAAGCTCTGCTTCTTGGCAATATCACAACGTTGTCAGATTTAAGGTGAAAGCACCACATTTGATTGTTTGAGGGTAGCACCTAACATATTTTTGCCATTACAATGAATTCATAAGCTATCACGGTTCACACATAACACATTTCCCAGCTAAAACAAATCAATTACCTTTTGAAGAACTTCTGCTGAGGACTTCCCAAGTGTCCAACGAAGACAATCCATGGTTCTTTTGTTAGAAAAAGTAATGTATTATATCCATAAATCTCCGTTTGGTTGGCGTGTTATAATCAGAAAACCAGCGCCAACTCCTCCATTGAAACGTGAAGAGAACTCGTTCAACTTATACCTATAAACTTGTCCAAGAACAATCAAACATCATTGTAAATGTATCCTTAGGAACTCTTTTATGTATAAATAGTATAATATTTCAACCGGAATATAAACTGGGCGATAA